>CM053789.1:171236835-171921835 GCA_028749045.1 Cupressus sempervirens
GTTAGGAGAATTTGAATTCCTATTAGAATATTTCAACCCTATTAGGAGTTGTAGAAGGTAGAAAGACCCATTTTTAAAACAACATCAAGGGTAGGACCACCAAAATCACTATGCAACTAGTCTTTGCATTATTCCTTGTAGAATAATACAAATGTATATCTTCTTATTTGTTCTCTAAACATAACAAAGCTCTTATGATCTTGATCCTAAATCACCAAATTCACAACCAATAATCCCTTGGATTTCTTACTTGCATTCACCAAATACTATGCATATCACATTTTAATTCTTGCTCATATGTCAAACTTTATCACAAGGAAAATAACCTTTCTTTATACCATTTCTTTAATATAATTCCTTGAGTTAGCTTTGAGGATTTCCTAAATAATTATAATAGGACTTTTTAAAGATAAATAATTATTCTATAATTACCCAATGTTTCCAACTCACAGTCTTTTAACCTTCTTACATGTGTGACCTTTGTCCTTGCATACTCGCTAATATCACCATTTGGTTGTCAACTATTAGTGTCCAAATTTATAAATCAAGATGTTGTCTCTATTATGAGGTACAATCCAAACATCAAAAATTATTTTTCAAGTATTCTATCTATATACTATCCTCTATAAATCATGAGTATCTTCTACATATCTTTGACTTTCTTTATGCACACTTAACTACTTCATCATGGTGCAATGTAAAACACATCCTTAATTGTGCTTGACTTGATAATCAATACACAATCTATAGAACCTCATTTTCTAACTTCTAGTATTTCAAGTAATAATGCTATGTTAACATCAATGACAAACACAATAATAAATGCAACATGTCAAAATTATTTAATTCTTAGGATACTCCTCCAAAGGAATATCATCAACATTCATGCTAACAATCTCCCCCTTTGGCATTGATGGAAACATAGATTTAAAAATATCTATGTTCCAAGAATACCAAATCAAACTCTATTTTTGTTGTTTTTGTATTCTTCTTTCCAAATCCTCTTCATCATTCAAATCTAGAACTTACTGGAACACTGCTATGTCTGTGCATTATCATTCTTTAATTGATTTTCATCAATTTTTAGACTTCTCCGCCATTCATGTTCTTTCTCTCCCCATTGTTCTTAAAGGATGTTTTTTATACAATATCTCCCCCATTAACATCGATGGAAAATCGTTCATTACATCAATCATCTACTCCAATTTTTCAATCAGTTCAAGTGTCCAAACATATTGTTCTAAACTAACTACCAAGATTCCTTGATGACAGTACTCATCTTAGACAATCCCCCATATAGGATGCATCAACATTCAATCTAGATAAATAGTAGTGCTTTATTCCACTGGACTGATGCATTATCTACATCATCTTCTCAGATGTAGGTAGGGGCATAGCCCCAAGTATACCTCACAAATACTCAAATATATCTTTTGGCAAGGTATTTGTTTTTACATTCTCTAATTTGATCTCTTTCTCTACAACTTTCTCTCTCAAAATATGTTACTTAATGAACATATGTGTATTCTTAGAATACAACATTGCATTCTTAGACACACTTATTGTACTTGTGTTATTAGAATGGATGATAATGGATTTAGAAAACTCTATCCCAATATCCTTCAACATTTTTTTAATCTACATGATATGATTACTACTGTTTGTTGTACATTACATACTTTTCTTATGTTGTACTCCATGAAATACAATCCTATTTCTTTCATTGCTAGGAAACTAATATTCCTCCAAGAAAAAATTCTCGACCATTGTTTCTCTTTCTAACATCCATAGTGTTTACGCAATCCACATCGATATAAGCACACAAGGTAAAATAACTTGTTCTATTAGACTGTAGACAAAAATTAGGTTTACCCTTTTGACATCTAAATATCCTCTTTACAAATTCATAGTGTGATTCCTTGGGATCAACTTAAAATCTTGGTACTATCCTAACTGCATTTTCTATATCTCATCTGCTGTGAGTCAGATATTAAAAACCTCCAATCATAGATCTATACTTCTTCTTCTCAAATGTAGGTGTCACATCTTTGCTAGATAACTTGTGACTAGTTATCATAGGTGTACCGACAGGGTTACAATTTTCCAAGCCCAATATTTTCAACATGTCTTTCAAATAATTATTTTATTATAAGAAAATACCATCAAAATTTTGTATAATCTATAATCATAAGCAAAAATTCATCTCACCAATCATATAATCTATAATCATAAGTAAAAATTCATCTCACCAATCATACTCATCTCAAACTCACTCTACATCTCATCAACAAAGTTAACACTTGCTTCATCATTACCTCCAAAGATTATGTCAAAATAAAATTACAATGATAAATAATCCATTCTAATTTTTTTCCAACTATAGGCTACCACCTTTTTAACATTTAGAAAATCCTATTTTTTACAAATATTTGTCCAACTTGCCTACCAAGTTCTAGGTGCTTTCTTTAGGCCATACAATGATTTCTTCAATTTTCACAACATATCCTTTTTTTCTACTACATGAAATCCTTTAAGTTGTGCAATTTAGACTTCTTCTTCAAGTTCTTCATTAAAAAATGGTTACTTTACATCCATTTGATATACTTTAAACTTCTTATTTGCTATATAAGCCAAAAACATTCTTGGTGCTCCAATTCTTGCAATAGGGGAAATTTTTTTTTCATAATCTATACCTTCTTGATGTGAATATCCTTTGCATACCAATCTTGTTTTATTTCTCACAACTTCACCTTGTTCATTCATCTTATTTCTAAACACCTATTTAGTTCCTATAACATTCTATTATTTAGGTCTAGGAACTAATTCCTATGTCTCATCCTTCACAATCTCATCTAATTATTCTTTCATTTATTCAATCTAATGATTACCCTTCCAAGCCTCATCTGCACTCTTTGGTTCAACTTGAGAAATCAAACATAATTCCTCATATATTTTGTTTCTTTTCATAACTCATTTGTCTTTACTTCCAATAATCTAATCAATAGAGTGATTTTTTTTAAAATTCATGTTCGGTGTGGGAGTTTCTATTTCAGCTCTTACTTCTTCTCTTGGTTCTAATCTTTGTTTTCTCCTTGTTCAACAATTTGGACATCATTATACAAATCATTGTTAATCTCAAAGAAAACTTCATTGTTAATCATTGTTAATATCATCATCTCTCTTTATGTAACACTTACTTCCAATTTTTTTGAAATACTTTAGAGCCATCATGAAAATCACTTTTATTATTTTTTTCCTAAATCTCGATCATCTGACCTTCTGAATATGATGCCAATATTTGATTAGCACTAGCAAGCTCCAATCTTTGCCAGCAAAAAATATCTCTCACTGGCCTGATGGCCAAAATTTTTCTAGAAGATAATGCAAATCCAAAAAAATCATATCTCCATCATCTAGAGCCATTTGATTTTTGGAGGCATGATGATGGAGATTTAGGAAAAAAATAATAAAAGTGATTTTCAAATAGCGATATCTCCCTCATACAGACTCCTTTTTTCAAGCAATATTTTTTTATTTTTAGGTAGAAGTTCATGATCTGCACATTGGTGTAGGTGGTTTGAGATCTATGTTCCTAAATTTTTGTACAACATGCAAATCCCAATTTTTTCCACTTCAAATGCTTAGTATGGGCTCATCTAGACACATAATTAGGTTCTATTTCTTTTGAAAGTGTATAATTTCTTGTCTACTTTCCAAATCTACAATTAGATTATAGGCTTCTATGGATAGAAATACTACTTTCAGAAATAATCTCTAAATTGGCAAATGGCTATAAAGTGCCTGAATCATCCACTACGGGGGGTTTCTTTGATTCTCTCTTGCATTTTGGAGGGTGCATACATTCATTGATCTCATGGAGGACTTTTGTCACACATGTCGACAAATTAGACCCCATTTGACAAAAAAGAACTATCACAAATGGACTGAATCATTGATCATCTAAGAAGCAAGCATAAGGAAGTATTTACTTATTTATTTTCCAAAAAACTAATATCTAACACTAAAGAATAGCCACCTATTAACAAACTTTTGGATATCATTATATTGAATATTACTTCAGATTGTTGGTCTATTATTAAAAAGCTCATTCACCCTTATGATATGTGGATGGCTCTTTAGAAATAATATAGATATCCAATGGTGAGATCACACCTCCTAATGCTCATGTTGCTACTACTAATCCAATTCTAGCAATAGATGCTTTTGATTCAATGCAGTAGGAAACACTATGTCTCCCTACTTCAGCTTCATGGGATGACTTCCTTTCAGATATTGCAGGTTTGTTTGTGGAGTCTCACATTAAAGATGTTGGTGAAATCATCGATGATATTTGTATTCACTTTTTTGAGGAAAATAATTCATCCATTTCCATAGTGATAGGTCTAGGAAAATAGGGTACACTTTTCCTTCTAGCTCCAGCATTAGATGATGACTTTTTGACAGATATTTTAGGTTTTTTTGTGAAGTCACACATAGAATATTTTGGAGACATCATTGATGATATGCATCTTCTCTTTGATGAAGAAGATCCATCTTTAGTTGTTTCGAGGGCTCACTCTGACCCTCATATCCATTCTCTACATGATCAGTCTTCACAGGTTGATGTGATTGTGGATCCTTATTTACACTAGTTGAAGGAGGTCTATTTATCATTTGAGGAGATAGTTGGTTCTTTGGGACATGTTCTACATCCATCCTTTCTTGATCTACACATGTTCTTTTGTATAGTATTGGAAGGGGTGACCATTAGTATTGACACAAGGACAATTGAGCAGGTTTCAGAGACACCATTGATCATCAATATTCTTTCTACACATAGGGGAAGCATCTCATATGTACTTATGATATTGTTTCTTCCAAATGGGAGGAACATTATTCAGCATTCCTAGATCAACTTCTACATTGGAGTATCTATCACTGATCGGCACTCTACATTGGGGGGTGGGGGGGGTGACATTTTCCTCTTATGGGGTTTTGTCCTTCTTCTCTTTTGTATATACTTGATCTATGTCAGAATGGGGGGGTCTTGATTACTCCATCCATCCATGCATCTTGTTTTTTCATCTCTCTTTTTGGGGGAGGGTTTTTCCCATGAGGTTTTCCCTCTTTTTCTACTGTATGAGAGATTCCATTGCATTATGTACATGGGTAACTAACATGGCCTAGTAGACGAGACCCATTATGCATTTTCATCCTAGCTTTCATAAGCTTAAGTGCATTCCCCTAAGTTGCACTTAACTGGGGGTGTTGGTGTAAATAAGTATTTACTTATTACAATTTACTTAAGTTTACTTAGGTTTATACATTGTTTAATTATTTATTAGGTGAGACACTAAGGATTTTACATAATTAACTAAGTTGTCATGTATACAACATAGTTATTCACACTGTTGTTTTAGTACATTATGTCTACAACATAATTTTTCATGCTACAACTTTGTAAGCTTATCCTCTCATCATCGCACTTAATCTTGTTCTTAATGGAGGATAACCCACACCTAGTGGACATGTGTTTGGTTGTATGACTTATCATGTTGTTGATTCCTAGGCATTCTAGAGGATTTTATATAGAGGCACTCCTAGTGTACTTTCACATTGAATTGAATATCATATAGTCATTTTGATCATACTATTTTGGTCTACTGTTGTGCTTATACTTGAGTTCCTTTATCTTAGGTGATTTTTTCCTAAGAATTTTTTTTACATGGTATCAGAGCTATACAAAATTCGTAAATGGTATCAGAGCTATATCAATTCTTACAATAAGAAGGGAAATCCTTTTTTCAATTCTTCTATCTTCCTCAAATCTAGATCTATTGCTACTAGCATAGTCTCAACTCATACTTGTACTTCTTGATAAATAAAGATGAACACTTAATACACTAAAATATTTTTCCACTCTGGAAAATTATCCTTATTTCTTCAATCTTGCTTTTGCTTCTTCCAATCTTCCAAGTAGAGGTTCTCTAGTAAACTTCTCAGTACAAGGTATCACTAGTTCAATCATCTATGCTAATTTGTTGAATGTTGGAGTCAAATTTTAAAATATATTCCATACAATCTCATATTCTTCTTTAGATCCTTGGCAAGATTTGATTCCTACAATAATTTTTGATATTCTACCAACATAGATTCTCTTTGGCTCATCTTCCATAATTCTATCATCATGAAATAAACATATCCAATTTTGTAATATGATTCTTTTAGCATGTTTATCACCTTCAAAATTGTATTCTAATGTTTTCTATGTATTATGAGATTTCTTTAAGTATTTTTCCTTATTGGGTTTATTCTCAAGAAAAGATGACAATAATACTTCTCTAGCAAGATTATTGCACATAAAGATATCTCTTTTAGCTTCACTACACTCTTCAAGTGTCTTTTCTTTCATAAACTCCTTTTCGTTCATTGTAATCAGCCAATATCCTTGACTCATACAAAGAAAATGATTCTTTGTCTTCTCCTTCTACTCATCATAGCTAACTTCATCGATTTTAGGATGTTATTTTCTGAAGTGACCCACCAATGATCTTACAAATTTGTTAATCTTTTTCCTTAAGGACCTAATGCTTTGATACCAATTGTTAGAAATTAAAATTGACCAAGATAACTGCAAGCAAGGGGGTGAATCACTTATCCAACTATTAAAACACTTATCAATCTTATTAATCCTTAAGCATGTGAACAATATAATCAACAACCATAAGAATATTCTCATACACAATAACACCAAATATGTTAACTAGGGAAACCCTTGATCAAAGGAAAAACCCTAGTGGGGATGGTATCCACAAAATGATGTACAAATATAAATATCCCATGTTAGTGGATGGACTCTATTAGGATCCAATGAAGTACATCCAATAGATATCAATTCTTATTAGGAAACTTTGAATCCTTGTTAGAAGATTCCAACCTTGTTATGAGTTATTGAAAGAAAGAGGACTCACTATCAAAATAGCTTCAGGGACAAGACCACCAAACTCACTATCGAACAAGTCTTTATATTATTCCTTGTAGAATAATTAAAATGTATAGCTCCTTCTTTGTCTCGATACTAGATCACCAACTTCACATCCAATAATCCCTTGGATCATTTACTTGCATTTACCAAATACTTTACTTATCACACTTTAATTCTTTCACATATGTCACACTTTATAACAAGGAAAATAACCTTCCTTTATATCATGTACTCAAAATAATTCCTTGAGTCAGCCTTGGGGCTTTCCCAATTCTATATAATAGGACCTCTTTAAGATAAATAATTGTTCTATAATTACACAATGGTGTTGGCTCACAATATTTATAATTTCTCACATGTGCAATCTCTTTCCCTGTGCACTCACTGACATCACCATTTGCCTATCTACTACACTATCCATCTTTTCACATCAAAATTCAATCTCTATTACAAGATATAATCCAAGTATCATAAATTGTTTCTCAAGATCTCAATTTGGATATTATTGTCTATAAATCATGAATATCTCATGCATGTCTTCTACATTCTCCATGCAAACTTAACTACTTCATCAAGATACAATGTAAATCACATCCTAAACTGTGGTTGACTTGATCATCAATACACAGTTTGTACGATCTCATTCTCTATCTACTATTCTTTCTAGTAATAATGTTATGTTGACATCAATGACAAATAGAGTGATGAATGCAACATGTCAATAGCCTCTGATGCTTAGGATACTCCCCCAAATGAATATCATCAGCATTCATGTGTTAACAAAAATAGAATAGGAGATTGCTCTAGGAACTCATAGATTTTTCAAAAAGATCACCATACTTTGAGGAATTTGAATAAAAATTCTAATACCTTGTTTCATGATTCAAGAGAACCAACAAAATTATTCAACTTACCCATTTCATTCTAAAGCTAGGAGCCATAAAATTTGGTACTAAAGATTTCAAAAATTAACTTTACATCTGCTAACTATGTTTCCTTTTTACTTTTTTATTCACATTCTCCAAATCAAATATCATGTCTCTTGTAGTATTTCTTATGTTTTGAATGTATGAGTCAATTTTGAGAATATATAACTATTCATTCAAAAAAGTGAAGGTTATATGCCAATGCATCTTGGGTGGACATTTTCAATAAACTATTGTCTGCTATTATTATTTATTGAAGAAAATCATGTCAATTATTCTTGATAATTAATTTTTTTAATAATACTTTAACTAAACCATTTTTTAAAAAAAAAATTAAATCTATTTAAATTTGATCCTTTTTATTGGTGATTTTACTATCATATTGAGTTCAATTATGATAAAAATTGCTATCAAAATACATAATTGTGTAAAGGAAAAGACTAATAAAGGTAAATGAAAATGTACAAAATATTGTTTTGCTCATTATTGAAAACATATTGAATGGAGTGTTCATATAACTTAGAATTTAGTTCATGGGAGTGTATAAATAAAACCAAGTTAAAATAATATATGTACTTTTTAATTTAAAATTCAATTTATTTATTCTATATCATATTTAATAATCTTAATTAAACTATAAAAATAATATTGCAATCACTTTATAAACTATCAATAAATTTATTGAGATCATTAAAATTATAATTGTAATTTTAGAGTAGTTTTTAAATTTTTTTAAAAATTATTATAATTTTATAAATTAAATTATAATTATATTATGTGGCAATTATTGTGGTTGATGTGATTGGAAAACCTATTTTTCCTTTATGCATTTATTTTTGGAAAAATAATAATCTTTAAAAGACTTTCATCCATTTATTCTACAACCTCTTTTAATTATCAAAAAAAAAATTTTTGTTTTACATTTTTTCTAGATTGTCATATTTAGAATCCTCCTTCTACCTAATTAGGTATTTATCTATTTATTTCCAACATGTAAAACTCTAATTAGGTTGTCCTAGTGGAAAAGGTCCAATTTAAGCTTGCATCCTTGAAATAATCTCTTCTTAAAAATATAGTAAATCTCCTAATGCTTAACAGTTAAAGATAAGAAGAGGTTAAATCTTGTTGATATTTATAAAATTTTTATTCCAAAAATAGTTAAAGGGATTAAATATTCACAATTCTCGTAACTTTATTTTGGTCCTCTCTTTCAAAGTTAAAGGAACATTTCTAATCAAACCTTATATTGTACAAAAATCCTTTAATCCCATTATTCAAAAAATAATGAAGGAACAAAATATATATCTACTCATTTTTCCTAAGGAATGAGTATTTTTAATATCCTTTCTAAGAATGTCAACAATAACTAGCATAGCAATAAGTTGTTGAATCTCTCATTAATAATACCTAAGGTTCAAGTGCATTTAAACATAACAACTAAAAATAATTAATCTCAATAAATGATATCAACAATTAATCTTTAAACACATTTATTGAATAGGGAATTAATTCTTTTTTAGAAAGGGTTTTATATATTTAATACCACTCTAGAATTGTGTGATTTATTTCTCATTTGGAGGGGCATCTTCCTTGTGGCCCTAGTTGTTTCATATATGATGAAAGTACAACTAAAGGAAAAAAAGAGCCTTTTATTGTCATAAATTAGAAATTACTACATGCATTAAAAAAAAAAGGAAAAAGAAAAACAATTAACTTACTTATAGGATTAGATATTTTAAAATTCTATAGAAATGCCCTTATCAAATTACCTCTATTAAAGTCCCTATAATAGTTATTTTTCACTATAATGATGGACTTTAAATAGACTATTCTAGGGTTAGGGGAAAAAATTATATGATTAACTTTAGAAGTTGGGCATTAAAATAGAAGATATAGAATTCAAATTAGAAGTAGGTGACCCAATTATTTTTAAAGAGTTCTTAAAATTTCAATTAAACCTTCCCTTGAACTTCCACCCTCTAATTCTTCATTAATATGACTCTCCTATAAAATAGATCATTGTTGTGAAAAAAAGTAGAGGAAATTTGAGAGTTGGAATCTCTAATTTGACAAAATGGGTATCCAAAATTGCTAAAAATGTCATAAAGAAGCATATCACTGTACATCTACTTTGGTTGATACTAGAATGCCCTAGTACTATGAGATGCTCCTACATCAATATATAATTATCTACATGTGTCTTTTATTACTACTACTTGGAAGATAAACCCTCGTTGGTTTAATGGGCACCTTAGGTCTTTTTCCATCCAACTAATTAAACAAATTTATTTCTTGAAATTGTTAAAAGTGAATTAGTAGAAAGATACTTTGGGGGGATTAATATGGACAGATCCATTCAGTAAATTCACCTTTAATATTCTTTCTCTCTTTTGTCTCAATGCCTTTAATTAGTCTTTGATGTGGAAGCTTACCAATGTCAAATTCTTCTAGTGGAAAAATTTTCATAGAAAAAATTCCTCACTCTAGACAATTTATAGAATAAAGAAGTACAATCTTGTTATGTCTAGTTAGTAACTAGAAAGACACCACTAAACAATACTAAATTAAAGAGATATTTTATTTTCAATTGTTTTTTGTTTGCATTATTTACCTAACTCTATATGTAAAATTCATTATAGATTCCCTAAATATATCTTTAAAGAACATTATTTAGTTTACAATTCTTAACTTTTCCTTTTACAAACTTCCTAAGTAACAAGAAACTTTTATTTTGTAAGTGGATTAAATTATCATCACTAAGTAGCATTTTTAAAAAGTGCAATTTGATACATTAATTATGCAAGAAGGGAAACTTAATCTTAATCTTAGTTTTCAAACAAGAACATCTACTTTTTGAAAATAATTTAAAGATTTAAAATTTTAAACAAGTATTTTTCCTCATTATTTCATTGAATACATATTACTAGTATTTTTCAAACTTTTAAAATACAAATTCTTCTCCCTTTATTCCCTTTTTGAATACCCTTCTCCATATCATTGCTTTATTTTAAATTATATAGATTCATCAATGTGCCCCTTTTTGAATTTAAAATACATTTTACATGATGTAGAATACAATATAAAGAAATGTTCATCCATGTCATGTTTGAACAATGAGTATTACTTCAAAATGATTGACAACACAACTAGGTGGTACCATAAATGATTCAATCCCCTAGTAAGGAGATATAACTATGATGCACATAGATTCCAAGAAAACTAATGCTTAATCTTACCCTTACCAACATAAAAAGAATGAGAATACAGCATAAGGACAACCAGAGGTAATGCTAGAGTGAGGACTTAGACCATTATAAATTGACTATAGTTAAACTTTTTATTAATTAATGTTAGGATCAACCTCTGAGAACAAGTCTACTGAATTGAAAATTAAAAATTAAGTGGTCACCCTCCTTATAATGGATTTACAAAAATTAATTCAGATTACTGAGAAATACAAGTTTGTCCAAGGTAAGAATCTTTATTATAAAAAAATTTAGGAGATAACATTGCTGCTAAAACAATTTATCAATTCATTTTCCTTGTAATATTGCTTAAGCAATTACATTACTTTAAGGCATAACCTTGGCTAAAGAGCTAGGTCTCCAAAGGTACATGATGAGTTGATTCTTTGATTAACATCAATACATAAATAGAGGCCCTTCTTCATGCCATATAGCTTGTCTTACAAGAGGTATGGATATTGCTGTGTATTTTTTATTTATTTAAAAACTCCCATGTCTACCAAAAAGGGAAGGTAATAGCTACATTCTTGGATAATATTGAAGCTCACATATAAGCAATATCTGTGAGCATGGATAATATTATACTCTTCCTTAGATTAGCTAAAGCAAGAAAAATACATGTGTATTACTAACTTTATTCTCTTAGTCCCAATACATCAAAATAGGAGTGTAAAAAGAGGTGTAACGCCCCACTCAGCAACCCAAAAGAAACAAACCTTATATGTGACAAAGTTTACTGAACTATTTTTTAAAAAAATTAAACAACATCAAAGTAAAAAAATTGTGGAAGAAATATATACATACGCATAAAAAACACATAATCAATTACAAATATAGTTTCAATTCTTCAAGGGTTCCTCTGCGTTCAATCAGATCAAGAAAGTTTTATTAATTAGTTAAGTCTTAGTTACAATGTCCATAGTCATTGAATCAATAAACACATACATAATCATATAAGCAAATGCATAAGTACAAATAATAATATGAAAGCACATCTAATGAATAACATCAACTACACATGTCATAGGGTATGTGAAAATAGATACAAGTACATCAATATCCAGTACAATATCTTGTAGGATATCAAAACAAATGATACATGGATACATGAAATGAATAAAAGTCTTTAAGATAAGAGGAAGAAAGAATGATAATGGTACCACTGTATCAACAAGCATCCAATAACTAGCAATGTAAGGGGGAGCCAAATGGCAAGAATACACTACATCACAACTACATTCTCACCTAATTAGGCTCCCAATCTCACCGTGCAGGATAGATAATGTATGATCCAAACATAGATAATCAATTCATAAAATAATCCTAGGTGAGGAATCCTAATAGCCAAATCTACCTCAAGGGTAACACAAACTACTCAAGAAGAAGAGATAATAAAAATTGAAAGGACATACCATACCAAGACTAAAAATATACAACCACCTCAAAATCAATGTCAAGTGTCACAAGAACAATGACCAATAGATAACAATTATCATCAATAGAAGTAAACCACCAATCACTGACGTAAACAATAAATACACCACTAATGAATAATTGATCATTCATTAATAAGAGTCAACTATGAAAAATGAATGATATTTAATCAATGAGTAACAACTCACAATAAATACACCATCAAAAGAAATATCCAACAAGTGCACCACTAGAGCCAAATATTAAAAAAAACTATGAAGGAGAATCAGGCTACATACTATGGAGTGTCATTACATGAGCCAACTCTAAATTTACCCTAGCAATCTCTCAAGATCTTGGCCCCCTAATGACTCTACGCAAAACCAGAATACCCTCTTATGATGACGAAGAAACTAGTCATACCTCTCAAAGTATCATTTCTTTCTCATCCTGAGTCTATACAAACACTTAAGGCATGGATGAGAAAAAATCTCTAACTTATCTTTTTAATGTATCTCAAGGAAAAGGGCTAGGCAAGATATTTTAATTACTATGTTATCACTTGTTACACAACTTGCAATGAGTTACCCTAGCATCCACTTTGAGCCCCGACCTCCATTGCAAGCCACTATCATGGACATGCACCTAGACTACCTTCCCAAAAATTGAAAATCACAATAGTGTCCCATACCACAGAAAGTAATATTTATTGAACTTGGTTCCTTAATAGGAGAACCAAATAATAACATTGGTTCTCGAGACCCAAGTTTCCAAAATTTCTCAATAGCATAAAACTCATAAAACATAAATCTCAGTTCAAATAATAAAGTTCACCATGACATCTAGTCAAATAATCATAAAAGAAATTTCAAAAACTACCTCTAGTTCACATCCTACCTTGGCCAACTAAACAATCCATAAACAAAACCATCATGAAAATAAACATCACAAGACTATAAATAGAATATTAGAAAACACATAGTTTTCAGCCACATGATTTAAATCCACCAATTTCTCTTGTTTAGTTTGGATTATAAGGATCTTTTTAGAAATAAAGTAAGAATATATATGTTAGTATAAATTGTTATGTTGATATACTTATTTAAAATAATAAGTATTTAAATATCCAATCTCTTTGTGCATATAAAATATCATGCAATATTATCATATTATTAATTTAAATAATCTTAAATCATAAATGATTTAATTAATAACATAAATGTATATTATTATACTAAATACTGATATCAATTTCATTTATAAAATATTAATTTGACTATTATTATTAATTTTTTTTTAAGAGGGGTAAACGCTTTCACCTGGAGCTATGAACCAGTGAGGCCACAAATCGGGGACCTCATCCCCATGAGATTTGAACCTTGATGGCAAGGATAACAACATAACAACTTAACCATCACAACATGCCACTATTGGCTTTGACTATTATTTAAGTCCAATTTTAGCATTTAATTTTCCTTTAATTCATAATGCAACTAGAGATAAAATTAATAATTTAATTTAATTATTTATAATTTCTCTCATAAAGTCAAATAGTTATTAACTAAATGAGCACAAACTAAACTCTACCACTTCTCTTAAAATATAATAAAATTATAAATATTTATCTATTAGCTTCCCTCTTGCATTAATAAATATTAAATTATTTATATGGAACTAAGAATTTAATAAGACTTAAATAATCAATAATGATAACATCCACTTAAACTAAATAAATAATATTTATTTACTTTTTAAAATTAATATATTATTTATTTATTTATAATTTATTTTTAAATTTATTTTAAATAAATAAATCTAAAAATTAAATTATATAAAATAAAAATACACATGCAATTATTATTTTTGTATGTCTTTGATCTCTCAAATCATTCAACCATACTATACTTATTTTTCTATTTTTAGTATATTTGTTTTCAAATACATGTAAAGTTATTATACTTAGTTTTTTATTTTTAGCTTATTTGTTTTCACATGCATTAATATTTTTAGTGAATTTTTTTTCACATGCATGTAACCATACCATACTAAGTTTCTATTTTTAGCATGTTTGTTTTCACATGCATGCATAAGTTTAGTTACAACATGTTTTCCTCTCAATTAATCCTTTTTTTTTCCTAATAAATTTTAGAAATTAAATTATTGTAGATATAAGAATAATATTTATCTATATTTAGAAAAAACAAATCATAATCTCATAGTTCTAATGACCAATTTAAAGTTGAAACTCTAACTCTTCAATTTATTATTCGCTTGCAAATTTCAATAATCAAATTTTCATTATATTAGAAAGGGGTTTATAAGAATAGAGTCACAATAAGTTTCTATAGTTTTTCTATAATTTTGTTTAGTCAAGTTTTCTTGATTAATAAGTTTTCCTTTTTCAAAATCTACAACATAATTCTTTATTCAACAATCAATACAATAAATTAATAAGCAATATGCAAACAACTAGGAAGACACAAAGTAAATAGATCTTTCAATTAAATTCTTCAATAGATTTAAAAACCCTACCTCAAAACCATAGCTAACATCTGAGACAATCTATGAATGCATGAAAATCCAAACCCTCTGAAACTTTTAACAATTATTTTGATCCAATTCTAAAATTTTCTCCCCAAAATCTGTGTATCTAGAAATGAGCTTTAATTTTCTTAATAAAGAGTTTTTCTCCCAAATCAAGACTTTGATCATACAATCATGCAAAAACTATTTTTTGTTAATTACTATATTTTAATTTTCATGCACACACTTTATGTAATTTAATTAAAATAAACTTTACTAAATTAAAGATTTCTCTCTCTTATTAAATCATGAGACATTTTAATATAATATTTATTAATTTAACTAATAATATTCATTAGAGTTTATCAAAATAAAACTCCTAAATAAATTATTATTATATTAAATAAATATAAATATGCCTAAATTATAACTTTAATAAAATCTTTTAAATTTAATTCTTTCATGCACATTTAAAGAAATTTTTAATTAAAATATTCTTTTATATTTTCTTTTTGCAAGCACTAATTAAAGCATAGTTTATTATTTAAATTAATAATAATAATCAAAGCTCATTGTTTAATTGTGACTCTAATTTAATTATTATTAAATTAACAATTATAATAAAGTAATATTAAATCTTTAATCTTTTAATTATCTCTTTTTGTCCAACTTCTTAAATTAAACTTTTAAATTAAATATTTTAAATGGAAGTATATATTTAATTAATTAAATATCACCATATTCTAATTTCTTGAAGTAATTTTTGAAATTTAGACTTCTATATTAAAATACATATTTAATTAGTTTTTTAATTAATTAAATATTCTCATGCTTTAATATTTTCTTTTTAATCAAATAATATTTAATAATTATGAATATTATATGCTTAACACAACTATTATAATTAAATCATTTACCAAATAAATCACACAGTGAAATCTACATAAAAGCAACATTATCAAAATAGACCAAAACTCAAAAATCAAACAACACAAACAAAGATAGACTCATAGGTTTTAAAAAGGGTGGAAACTCAGTTATGAGTCCTTGCAAGACAAGTATTTAGGCTATGGCTGGGATTGGACCTGAATATTATCTCTCTATTTTTACCATTGAGTTATTGTGATAGGGCACACTCATCCTGACAATTTAGGGAAGTCGATGCCTGGTACCTACATTCTTCATAAACGATGAGCATGTACATGTATATAAATATATTTAAACTAAATAAGCAATGGCAGGGAGTGGTACATCGTGTAGATACTGACTAGCAGGTGACTACGACCACCTTCCTTAACCACATCAAACATGACAAATAGAAAGATAAAACGGACACAGGCACAATACACATGCAAGTATGGGGTAAGTAGTATAATAATTATAAGTCAAACATCACATGCCTAGATAAAATAATGCATTGTCATTAATATGAAGTAATCATCATTAAAGCATCATCTAACATTGCTATGAAAGAAATCATATTGATTAACTATGGACCATTAAACCATCATCAATGCACTAGTAATCATAATCATTAAACAACACATGAAATTTAGTCAACTAAGTAATTCTTTATTGATATACATGTAATCTAAGTCATGAAATAATATCCTAAAAACTAACACATTGGTTTGATTTTAGGATCTAGGCAATTATATACTAAGTGAAATTTTCATCAAGGTGTACAAATACTTAATGTCTAATGTGTAAGTAAAAAGACATCAAATATTTAAAATGACATGATGAATAAATAGAGAGAAGAGAAAGAATTTGATTTTAGAGTTCATCTGGACTATGTGAACTACGTCTCCGGGTCTAGCTCAACTGAGTGACTGATGTATTATTGATGCTCCTAAAATTGATTACAACATACTATAGTCCATCCATAAAGTTCATATACAAATCCTGACTCAAACCATCTTACATACAAGCTTTCAAGGTGTAAGACTAGTTATTGAAGAGCAGAGAAAACTTTTCTTATAAAGGTGTTACTACAGAAACAAAACATCATAGCCTCACATTCTCCTGATTTCTCCTACAAGAATTCTGCTTGTCTAGAGAAAACACTCACATTCCTTTTGACATCTTGACTGATTAAAATGCAAATACATTCAGAATGCACTGTCTAGAATGGCTTAGGAATTCCCTCTCTAGAATGCCTTGAATGCCCCCTCAAGGCTTTATATAAGCCTCTTTTATACATAAAATTTAGCCAAAATAGGGCAAAACCATAATTTTGTAAATTTAGGCCTTTAAACAAACTCCACCATCAAAATACCTCTTTTTCCATTTATAAATTTTTGGCATTTGGCAATTTAGAGGTTAAAATGCTAACAAATTAACCATAAACCTTAATTTAACAAGGTTGGTAGCTAAATCACCTTCGAATAGTACTAACTACACTTGTATCTTTGATCATGCTAATGGTGTAGTGGTCGGCCTTAATTTTAGGTAATGGGTGGTTGGGAGTTCAACTCCCACCGACCCCATTCCTTATTTGGCAAATTTGGTTTAGTTTAAAATAGATTTCCCTCCAATAAATAGAAAACACAATTGGTTGGTCTAGTGGCTAAGGAGGAAGGCTTGTAAGGAGTTGGTTATGTGTTCAAATCTAGCCATAAGCTATTTTTTGAAAACAAACCATGCCACGCGTCAAATGTTGATAGCTTAAAGCTACCATGTCACTTTGCTGATATCATCAATATTTATATTTTTCTTCCAAATTAAAATGTGCATAACTTCAACATACGAGCTCCTTTTTTGATGAAATGAATGTTGTTGGAAAGCTCTTAGAGAGCTCTTCAATTTGAAATCAATTGTTGACCACTTTTGGGATAGTCAAATTTTCACCTTTTTGGTGTCCTTTGACCAAAACTTTCACTGGCTATATCCTGAGAAAATAAACTCCTTTTGAGCCTGTTCAAGTTCCATCAAGATCAATTTGATGAGTTCTTTAATCTGACATTACTTCTGAGAGACTTCAGAACACTTTAATTTTTAGTGGTAGATCCACCTAGATCACACATCCATGAAATAGGTATAAAAGAGTTTTGTAAATATAATGGAAAAATAAACTATAAGTAGGCACTACATCCACCCCCCTAGAATTAGGCTTATTCCTAGAAGCCTACTGCAATGACTAGGGTAACTAAATTTCAAAGAGTACTATCTACCATGTCAAACAAAAGGATCATTTAAGAAACTAATACCAAAATGGCTAACTATGTGTACACTTGCAGTCACTTAGAGCAATATGATTTTGGTTTAATAATAAAATGAAAACCATATTGTTTTGGCATTCATCTTTTATTAAAATACTAAAATAGATCCCCTAAAAAACTCCAAACAAAAGATCAACATCTCTAATTCCATCATAAAAACATAAAAGTTATAATGTATAGACATAAATTGAAAGTCAAGAACAAGAAAAATACTCACAAAATCAATCAAAGGCATACCACCTTAAAGCACAATCAAAAGAAATCATGTTTGAAGTGTATCTCACAAGTTTTTCCTTTTTCTATGTCTCAAGTATCAAGTCTAAAGTTTCAAGTGTTCAAGTTTGAATTTTCCAAGTGTTAAAGTTGCAAAAGATACATAACACTATTTATGTTTCATTTTATACAACTAGTTCTAGTGTTCAAGTTTGTAATAGATACATATAACAGTTCAAGTTTTCCTTCAGTTCAACTAGTTAACCACTAGTGGCATTCTAATATAGTATTTTGGCGAATTTGATGTTTTTCCAATGTTATTTTTGGCGATTTCTGAGCCCTTCCATGGTTTCCTGATCGCCAAGCTTTCTTGGGTTTACCTGGTTGCCTAGCATTGTAATTGCCAAGGAAAATCTTATGCTTGAGTTTTTCCCTGGCGGTATCACCTTTCACGCAGCCGACCAAGCAACGCTTATCATGGTATTTTCATCGGGTTTCAAGTTTTTATTTCATGCAGTATGGGAGAATTCAAAATCCCAGTTTCATTTTATTGTGGAGGAGTCAGCTCGTTTCATGTTATGGGAAGTTGAGGAGTCGGCTCGTTTCGCCAACACTCTTTCATTTTGTCGTGGAGGAGTCAGCTCATTTGGCATGGTAAATTGGTAATTGTATTGATTTGTAATATGTATAAATCCAAATTCGCCCAAGCAATGAGGCATTCACTAAATACCGTTGGCAGTCCATCAAATTTTTGGCAGCGTAGGACACATCGCGGGCACAACTCAGACTCTAGAGATAGCTTCCACAAGTGGTGGTACACTAGTATGTGCAGCTATGTTGTAAAATACTCTCCTTGAGCTTATGTAGTTTAATTTAATCAGAAGCTTATCTACATTTTCCTTTCTTATCTCATTTTCATTAGAAATTTTTCAAAAAGTGGATGCAATGCTGAAAGTTGTTGGCAACGTTAATGGTTTTTAAAGCTTGCATGCATGGATTCGTGAAAATGTGAAGTCTATTTCCTACCAACTTTCAAGTGAGATTCATGAAAGATTTCCTTGAAGTCTTTTCCCTTTAACCTCTGCGAACATGTGAAATCCTTGCCATCGTGGTCTTGCGGCTGCTGGAAGTCTTTTCCCTTTAATCGCTATGAACATGCAAAATCCTTGCCATTGCAGTCTCGCGGCTGCTAGAAGTCTTTCCTTTAAACCATTGTGAACATGCGAAATCCTTGCCATCGCGGTCTCACGGCTTCTAGAAGTCTTTCCCTTTAACCACTGTGAACATGCAAAATCTTTGCCATCGCGGTCTCACGGCTGTTGGAAGTCTTTTCCCTTTAACCGCTGCAAAGTGTGAACATCCGATGGTGTGATCTCCCTTTTTTGTGACTTCGCGACATAAAAGTTCACCATCATTTAAATCGGCGATGATGCAATCTCTACCCTCCTCGCGGTTTCGCAACACAATCTCCTTTATCTTTTCAACTGGCAATGATTAGATCTCTGCCCTCCTCACGATTTTGCAACACACAAACTATTAACTTTCACTTTGATAGCGACATTGCGATAGACCTGTTAAAGCTTTCTCACGGTTTCGCAACTGCCAAGTTGCCAACTTCAAACTGATAAAACTATCATAACACTCCTTTGTACCAATTCCCTAGCTCTTCCATGGTATGTTTTTTTTAACCTTGAATACAATGAAATGAGTCGCCCAAAAACTTAAAATTTTACTATGATTATTATTTTTTGTTCACCAATGTATAAATATTTTGTGGTTTTAAACGGATACTGAAAGTAATACTACTTATTCTTAGGGAAGTAAAGTTTAAATGGATTATCAGTGGATTGAGATGTCAGGGGAGGGTGAGTCTGTAACTAATATTGCTCAGTCTCAGGGAAGTGATAAGGGAAAGACCCGAAAGGGTAGTGAAGGGATTAATCTTACATCAAAATGCCAAAAACTTAGAGATACTACCATAAAGGCTTTCTTTGGAATTGACAATATTTCTGGTCTACCAACTTTGGCAAGTACAAGTGCAGAAGGAAATCACAATACCTCACCACCACTAGAAGAGCAGATTGTTATTCAATTAAATCAAAATGCATCAAACGAGGATAACAATGTTCGAAAAATAGAAGATGTCGTAATAGAAGATAATATTGATGTTGGTAGGAAGAAAAGAAAAAGGAATGTAAAAATGGGGCGGGAGTGGGAAATGAAAATGACTTTCCAGGTTGATTGGGTAGCAAAGTACTAGTTTATTGAACCAGTCACAAACAATGATGAACCACCAACATAATGCAAGTGTACGATTTGTACCTGGAAAACTAAAAGAGAGAAAAAGTTGCAGTTAAAGCTCGACAATATAGAAAAACATATTGGTAAGGTTTATGAAAAAAAATCATAGATGGAAATGAAGTAGCGGTAGTGAGATGGAAATCAAAGGAAGAATGCCTTCATGTTAAGTATGCCATCGAATATGAAGAGCATTTCCAGAAAATAGCGGTAATTGGTAGTGGCAGTAGTGGCAATCCAATCAAGGATGGGCTTCAACATGCAACCAATGATGCAAACTTTCCAAAGACCATTCAGATGAGTGTTATTTTTCATATTCTATCTAGAGGGCATCCTATGAGAGACTTTTCAGAATATGGTAATTTATTATCTTTTTTGAGAGCTCCTCACTATCCTATGTCACATTGGTCAATATACGCTGGATGGGAAATGGCAAGCTATCTTGCTGACGTGGAAAAGAAAAATGTACAGGAGAGAGTAAAAGAATCCAAGTTTATTTCATTATCCTTAGATGAAGTCACTATGGTATATAACACTGCTTGGGTCTGTATGCATGTATATACTGTAAAAGATCATGTCCGTCAAGGTAATCTACTTTGTGTTCGTAAAATGAGGGCCAATTCAACTATAGAAAATTTATATTTAGAAGTTAAGAAAGCTTTGAATGAAATTGCTGGTATGGGTGACTTGACAAGTGCAAAGAAGTTAGTGTGTGTCGAAACTGATGGAGCTACAGTAATGTAAGGGCAAAGGATCGGTCTTTGTGCAAGATTAACAACTAGTATTGCACCTTATATCCTTCGCATACACTGCATGGCCCACTGAATGAATTTAGCATATAAGATTGTAAGCACTTTTCCTACAGTGTCAAAAGTTGAAGATCTAGTCCATGAGCTCCACTCATACTTTTGCAAAAGTCCTAAATGCTTTGCAGAATTTAAGATTTTTTCTGAGGGAGTAACATAAAGAAATAAGATTCTCAAGGATGTTGAGACCAGATGGATATCTTTGCATGGACCAGCAGAATGAGTTCTAGCAGAATATCAATCCTTGATTGGAGTACACCTTACAGTGGATAGAGCTCCTGATTTGTTAAATAAGTTAAGTGATATAGAGAACCTATTAACTTTAGCTAGTCTTCTCCCCATGCTGGATTTAATGAACAAACTTGTTAAGAAAGCCCAAGACAGAACTATGTATATTCATGAGTATTTTGATTTATGTAAAATGACATGCATGGCTCTGGATTCTTTGTATTCAGATCTCTCAAGTCATAGCCCAATTTTTTCAAGGTGGGAGATAATTATAGATTTGAATCATGCTGAGAATTTTTTACAACTCAATGGGAAAAATGAGCTATGTGTGTTTGTGAAAGGATTTCAAATACCAATGCACCAATCTAAAACAACCAAGAGAGGCAGAGTACTACCAGTTAGAAAGGATGATTTTGACAAGATTGTTAAATCTGTTAGTGAAAATGTGAAGTCTATTTCCTACCAACTTTCAAGTGAGATTCATGAAAGATTCCCTCGAGAAGAAATTATTGAAGCCATGAGTTGTGTGTTTCTTCAATTTTGGAAACACTTTGGACATAATCTAGTTGATGCAAAGTTGTTTCATAATAAACTTGACGAATTGATAACACAGTCTTCAAAGCATACAGATTGCAATGGACAACTAATACAAAGAATCTTAGATTCAAATAATCTTAAAAATCAATATAAACTTTTTTCATTGTGTATGAAAAACTAGATGGAAAACTTTGAGAATCCATTCGATCCTGGTGCAATAACAAGGCTCTGGAAAAGGATAAGTCAAAGTGAAGTATTACGTACTTCAATATCAGAATATTTCAAACTTGCTGATTTATGTCAAACAATGATATTAGGGTTGGTGGAAGATGAGAGATTTTTCAGTGCATTGGGGTTTTTGAAATCAAATGTCAGAAACAAACTAGACAAAAATTTGGAAACTTGTTTGAGGTTGTTGTTTACTCAATCCAATGTTAGAGATTTTCCTTATGATAGGTCATTGGCCATTTGGAATTCCACACGTGAAAGATGAGACCTTTGCAAAACTTTAAAAGATGGTGGTTCTACTTCTACTATTGACTCCAACATAAATGATGAATTTAGGTCTCAAAGTCAAAATGATGATGAAGATTTTACGGATTTTGAATACCCAATTCAGAATGAAGAGGAACCTATTAGTACTAGTCAGACTTCAGTTTCATATTTAAGACTAAGTCAATGAAGTGAATTGTGATTTAGTAATGTACCATTCAGTTCTAAGAAATTTATAGGTCTACTTTAGTTCTTCCATATTCATTATTCAGTCATATTGCAATTACAATTTACAAAAATTGAGTTCAAGATTTTTGTTACTCTATTGTTGACATAATGTTATTTGTGTACCTTTCTCTTGATTTGAGTTCAAGATTTTTGTTACTTGTTACTCTATTCATATTGTTGACACAATGTTATTTTTGTATCTTTCTCTTGATTTAGTTGTTTGATAATAAAAAAAGAGATAATAGAGACATGTGCAAAGCCCGTAACATCACAGAGAACTACTGACTACAAAACATAATGGAAAATTGAAATACATAGAGTTGGAACAATATCTGCTCTTAAAGAAAATTATACTTAAGTCTTAATTTGAAAAATAACAACAGATCGGACCATTTCTAAGCCTTGGGAACTCATATTTATATCACTTGAGTTGCAACAAGCTTCAGGCTTACAAAGGTTACATAATGATTCATTACAAAAGACAAAAGATAACAACAATTAAGATAATCATTACAATTTTTTGAAACCTTTTGTGACATGTTTTAATAGAAAAAGGGGAAACAATTACAAAATGTGACAAGTGGCAAGTGATCATTAAGCCTGTCTTCTCGTTCTAACTGCAACATTACCCATAGCAGATGTACCACAAAGGTAAGGTAATCTGTTACGATGAACAACTTCTCTTTGATATTCTACTGGAACACTTGTCCTCCAATTGATTCCCTGGGGCCACCATCTTTTGTGCTAATCATCTTCTACTGAAGTGATTGCTTCGATATTTGCCATAATGTTGAAACCTTTTATGACATATTTTAACAGAAAAAGTGGAAACAATTACAAAATATGACAAGTGGCAAGTGATCATTAAGCCCATCTTCCAGTTCTAACTGCAACATTACCCACAGCGGATGTACCACAAAGGTAAGGTAATCTGTTATGATGAACAACTTCTCTTTGATATTCTTCTGCAACACTTGTCCTCCAATTGATTCCCCGGGGCCACCATCTTTTGTGCTAATCATCTTCTACTAAAGGGATTGCTTTGATATCTTCTATAACCTCCCAGATGGCAATATCTGTATCCACAACAGGCCATGTTGTATTTCTAACTACCTCTAATTCACTGATATTTTTAGTCCATTTTGCATCTGTGATGGCTTTACCCTCTCCAGTAATTTTGTTCATATCTGCTTCAATTTTGTATGTCATATCAATCATATCATATACAACTTGATCACTTGATTCACCTCTTGAAAATGCTATAAATCTTGGATGGTCTAATATTAGATCAAAAGATTCAGATCACTCTTGCCAATATTTGACATACCCTTCATTGTTCAAAATTGTTGGAATGAAATCTGGGGTACCCAATGCTATACTTTTTAGGTTTTGCCTTACTTCTTCGATCTTACTAATGAAGAATGAATTCAATTCTTTAACTTGATGTATCATTTTCCTTATAGGAACAATGATCTCCTTAGGTAAATCCTTTTTCTGTGTGAGTAAAGGAACTAACCTATCAAAGAATTGAATGTATGGCCCCCACTGGGTAGACAATGGAGATAATAGTGATAAAGCCTTAGAGCATTGGTATTCATTACTCTGCAGAGTAATGTACATACTATGTACATTTACAGAGTCTCTCTTTAAAGCAGTGATTCTATGAATCAAAAACTATTTCATTGTCTTGATCTTTGCATCATTGCTAATCTCAAACTCATCCACATCCATATGTGTTATTGGATGTGGTTCTTTTGCTATCTGGTCTGTTTGAATATTCTGGTCTTGTACCTCCCTTACTCTTAGTGACCTTTCTTCTCTTTTCAAATCTTCATTCTCCTTTTTTGATTCCTCCAAAGCGTGTTGCAGAACATATGTTTTTCTTATTTCCTCTTCATACTTCTTCTTGGTGTCAAGGTACTTTTCATATGTCTGCACTAATTATTCTTGAAGAATATCAATCTTGTTCTTGCCTAGCATAGCAGCAGTGTTTTGGAGGTTGTAAATTTGATCTGAAGAAGTTGAATGTGCATTCCAAAAAATTGCATTACCTGTCAGTGTCTCTTTAATTTCCATCAAGGTAGGCTTCTGTGATTCTGGAGCTACACTCCAAATAGCCATTGTCTTAGTATCTATATTAAATCCTACCCCCTGCAATTCACCAAATGGATTAATCTCCTCATAAGAGATTGATTTTTCTTGTCTCCTCATTTGATCAAGCAGGAATGATGAACTAATATCCCATCCTGGGAAAACTATCATACCACTCCTTTGTACCAATTCCCTAGCCTCCTCCACAGTGAGCCTTTCACTATTAGGATCATAGGCTTGGAGCTTATGCACCATTTCAGTCACTATTTCATCTGTGTCTCCAAGTTTTACATCCAAAGAAAGTTCATTCTGTTTGAGTTTATACAGAAAACTTTTGAATTCTTCACTCTTGATAAAATCATCATCCTTCATGAATTCTTGAGCCTATATAATTCTGTCATCCAGCATCATGGACTGCAGTTCTAAACTACTGGGTCTCCTCTCCTCTTCAGTAGCTTGATCAATTAAGAACTTTTTTCTGGCATCATCAAAATACCTAGTTCCTTTTGGAAGCACTTGTAAGGCTTTCTCTCTAGCCTTTTTTGGAACCTCAATCAATTTTTGTTTCTTCTTGCCCCCTTTATCCCAGTCTGAAGGGCTAGGTTGATCTTCTTCGTCACTAATTTCCAATACAACATCTACCTCTGGAGAAGAAGGGTTTACCCTATCTCTAGCATTTTGAGGAACTTGAGCCATAATATTATCAAACTCCTCAATACACTTATCAATTTGTTTAAAATAGGGTAAATTAGAATAGAAGCCTTGGAAATTAGGATCTACTTTCTTCATTTCTTCCTCTACTGAGAGGATTTCTCTCCACTTCCACATCCTATCAGCATAGAAATCTTCATACAATACATCCCTAATGACATCCTCTTCCCAAATTTTCCTTCCAATGATGACATTATAACCCCTCATTTGTTTAAGAGCACTTGTAACAATGTTATATGGGTCATAAACCCTAGTGGGGGCAGTGGGGAAATTTAACTCTCTTAGGAAGGCATCAACTTCCTCAATGGCCTCTTTACCAATTTCAAAATCCCCTACTTTAAAATTTCTACACACAAAAGACCCCTTTTTAATGGTTGGCCCTAGATATTCTCTATTCATGGATAACAACTGCCAAAAAATTTCCACTACACCCACCCTCTCTAGTACATATCTTGGCAAGAAATGAGGGGGTTGGGAACAACCAAAAATTCTAATCACTATACAGTTTGCTAACAAAAAGGAACTGCCCCAATCATGATCAATTGGTCCCTCATCATCAAAACACAAAGTTGGTCTAACAATCTTCCTGATTAACCTAGGTAATCTTTCCAATTTTGAACCTAACATCATATGAATAGTTGCAACAAAATCATTATAAAAATAGAGGGAATTAGAAAAAGAGTAGAACCTCTGCCATAATCTTTTCCATCTTTGAACAGGCAATGCCTCTCTGAAATTGTCCAAACTTTCAATGAAACTGGAATCCACATGGCCCACGTTGTAGAATAGGATGAGATGCATAAGCACCGAGTAATGTAGAAATTTGAAATTGTCAAGATCACCTTGCTGAGCTGTCACCATCTACTGATAAATTCTATTAGCAATGAATGTTCCAAAATCATAACCCACATTAGTATGTGGGTCCTGAATGTCTAGAGCTATCACATACAATGGTAGGGAGGCATCCATGGATCCATCTACTCCCAATAGTTTGTTCAATCTAAAAATTGTTTTCTGAAAGTATGCACACAAATATGACAAGGGTATAAAATCAGTAACCATTTTCAAGAATTCTCCTTTCATCTTGTTTTGATTTTCCCTCGGGATATGTCGCAAAATTGCATGTGTTGTATAGAAATCTCTCTATTTCTCAAATGTTGCTACCAATTTTTCCAGGTTAATAGGATCTGACATGAGACCCTGCAAATCAAATGCTTCAACAAAAGCATCCTTACTTAACGTATAGAGAATGCTCATATCCTTTCTATGAAAGGACCGAGCGGTTGGATTATATGCATTTACGAGTGCCTTGATAAGGTCAACATCCACGTATACCTTTTGCATTATCAACTTTCCTAGGTTCCTCGTCCATGGATTTGAGATGGGAACCTTCTACGCCCTATTCTTGTAAAAGTACAAGAATAATTCAGTTCCATTGGTGTACGATACTTGAGCATCTCTACAGAAGCTGTAAGCATCTCTAAACGCGTGGACATTAGCACTTTGAGCATTGGAAGATTTAGGAAGAATCTTCAACCATTCTTCTGCAAATTTGGCAGACAATGAAACCTTGCTGCCCTCTCTAGTGCCCTTCTTTACTGATGATTCTGCTTCTGCCATTCTGATCTTACTATAAATCCTTGAATCTTTTTGCTCTGTTAGCTATAGATACCTGAGAATTCTAGTTTTTTACAACTTCCTAATGGGCCACAGCGTTAAATTGTTAAATTTTAATGGCTTTAAAGTTTAAAAGCCTATACATGCATCAATATCTATTATCGATCACTACCAGTAGTAACTATTGCCTTTATTTTATTTGCCTTAGAATGTCAACTCATTAGCTATCCAGAATCAGCTAATAGATTTGAAAACTTGTTCCTTTGTACTTTCAAAGTTTCAAGCTTCAAAAATACATTATCATTGTACAATCTTATGAGTTGCGAAACCCTTCGTTCTACGCTTTGTCGCAATCAGTTCAACTTAACCTTGAAATCTTTTCGTAAAACTACGAAACCCTTCTTTTTCTTTTCTCAGGCTATCACAACAGTTAAATCAAATATTTTCTTTATCCTTGCGACCCTATGATAAGCCTTATATCCTCTTCTAATGAGATTCCCATTCTGTCATAGCTTCAGAACTTAAAAATTTCACATCGCGTTGTTGCAATTGTGAAAACCCATTTCCTTCTATCCAGTGCGAAGTGGCGAACACTACTTCATCTTAACCTTTCGCGACTTCGCAGGATGACATATCTTTCCCCTTTCACCACTGCGAACATGTAAAAACTACTTGAATTAACATTTTGTGGTCTCGCAACCAACAGAATAATTGCTTGCATAAAACCTCTGATGATGCGATCTCCCTTTTCGCCACTGCCAGAAGTCCTTTCCCTTTAACTGCTGCGACCATGCAAAAATTGCTTGAATTAACATTTTGCAGTTTTGCAACCAATAGACTAACTGCCTCCATAAAACCTTCGATGATGCAATCTCCCTTTTCACGAATACCGAAAGTCCTTTCCCTTTAACCGCTGCAAACATGTGAAAACTGCTTGAATTAACATTTCGCAATCTCGCAACCAATAGACTAACTACCTAACTAAAACCTCCAATGATGCAATCTCCTTTTTGCAACTTTGTAACTTAAAAGTTCAAACTAATGAAACCCTTTGCAAACCTCTGATGCCATCGACTTTGCATATGCTTTTTTTAACCTTGAATACAATGAAATGATTCGCCCAAAAAATTCAAATTTTAATGTGATTATTATTTTTTGTTCGCCAATGTATAATTTTTTTGTGGTTTTAAAATAACACAATTCACCCAAATTTTACACATTGTTTGAGAGACTATGAATGATTCACCAATGGAGATTATTATTTTTTCTTCGTAAACTATTTTTTTTGCCACAGAAAATAATTTTTTTGTCAGGTGTTTTACACCTTTCGCCAATTTTTTACACCTTTTCTAAAGGAGGGGTTTCTTAAAGTATACCCTGTAATATACCCAAAGCTCCCAATATAGAAACTTAGGCTCTAATACCAGATGTAACACCCCACTCAGGAACCCAAAAGAAATAAACCTAATATGTTACAAAGTTTACTGAACTAATTTTTTTTAAAAAAATAAGCAACATCAAAGTAACAACATTGCAGAAGCAATATACACATACACATCAAAAAGACATAATCAATTACAAATATAGGTTCAATTCTTGAAGGATACCTTCACGTTGAGTCACATTTAATAAAGTTTTATTAATTTGTTAAGTTTCAATTACAATTTCTATAATCATTAAATGAATAAACACATACATAATCATATAAGCAAATACATAAGTACAACTAATAAAATGAAAGCACATCTAATTAATAACATCCACTACACATGTCATAGGGTATGTGAAAATAGACACAAGTACAACAATATACAATAAAATATCCCATAGGATCTCAAAACACATGATACATAGATACATCAAAAGAATAGAAGTCTTCAAGATAAGAGGAAGAATGATAATGGTACCACTATATCAATGAGTGTTTTTCTTGCCATCCTGTGGGTTGAGAACCAAATTACATGAGTGATCGGCACTCTACTTCAACCAAGATGGACAGGTACAGCACAAAGTCTCCAAGGACACAATCTCGGACAAGTAATAGACGCAGTATTCAGAGTCAGAATTGTGGAAAGGAGGACTATTCAGGTATTCAGGATGAGCTCAGAAAGATCAAACATAACATGTCTGAACTGTTGGTTAAACACCACCGTATGCTTGACAGGCTGTCCGTCCCAGCTAAGGTGAGTAAATCAACTGGATTTCGTTTTGGCAAATCTTCTCACGAAGCGTTGACAGATACAATGAGAGATGCTACTAGGAACCTTAATGAGGAGTTCGAGAAACAAGTGTGCAACCAGTCAGAGGCTTCAGTTCGGTCACAAGAAGAAGCGGTGAAGGATATTACGCTGATGGATAGTAACTGTCAACTTGACACTCAAGTTGAGACAGTTGAATACGAGCTTCCCAAGGGTGATGTCTCATGTACTCAAGGTATTTTGGTTCCTACAAGCAATGATTACAGTGAAGTGAGTTCAGATGATGATGAAGATGTCATTGTGCATAGTGATGAGATACCTGGTGAAAATAAGCAGACATCGAGCATTTATGATTTTTCTGACAGAGAATACCAGGCTCAGTTAGATGCTTCGACACAGGAGGATGAAATTGGTGGTACTTCACATGATTGGTCCAGCCAGCTGAAGGTGAGCAAAGATAGTATTGTGGCTTCTTTATCTCATCATGACAGGATGCGGGAGATGTTAGAAGAGCACATCCAGATGATTCAGTTACAAGGAAGACATAAGGGAGTTCAGGAAAATTCTTCTTGCTTTGACTTACATGCAATTGGTGAAGGAATGGGAACGACGAAGTCGAGTTATTTACATCTTCTATCAGACCGTGACCATCTTCTTAGCCTTACCAAAGATTATTCAGATGCCTTGAGGAGGAAGGAGGAGGAAATTGTCAAGCTTTCTTGCAAGCTTGAGGACACTCGAGCAACTTTGGCATTACAGGACTGGGAGAGGCATGGAAATGAGCATGGCATGGAGCTGGGCTTAGTTTCATGTTACATACCTGACATTCAGCTCCCTGCAGCAGAAGGATCATATATGGTAGCTGATAATGTTACGAGTTCATCTTGCATTCACATCCAGGATACAAGGACAATGGTAGACAGTTATGTGAAGTTAATTGGTATTGGTCACATTACTCAGGTAAGTAGTTTGCTTGAGTTACCAGCTATTCCTTGTTTATGAATATGGACTCAAGAATGTTTTAGCAACGTCTGGGATTCAATTGACTGGAGAACACTTAATGGTAGCGATGATTGTTTAAATACTATCATGGATTGGATTAGCAGAACACCCGGTGTTGTCTTTCTTTGTACCAGCAGAACATCCAATGTTGGTATTAGTTTTTATGCACCGTTGTTGGGTTTGGTTCATATATGTAGACGACCATTCTTGCTGAAAGGTGTTGAAGGTTTTTCATATTTGGAAGCATGTACAGATGAGTCCCACGATCGTTTTGACCTTGATGACATCCGGAAGAATGAAGTAAACAGTTTTGAAGATTCAGCTTCCTTGACAGATTCTTTAGGTGCAGATGATTCGCGAGATATGGATGTTAATATTGAGGATACTCCTTTAAGAGCTCCAGAAGAAGCTTGTTGGAGACAGTTCAGCCAGAGCCATCGTGTGACTAGCCAGTTGAAAGTTAGTGAGCGAGACATTGCTATCGCTTGTGAGCATTTTGATACTTCTCATCAGTTGTTGGCCGTTACTGGTTGGGGTACTTCTATGATGGATGAGTCTAGCGGTGGTTACTTTTCTTTGGCAGAGATTCATGCCTTGCATGAAGCTGTTTGGATTTTGAAGCAGGATTATTTACGATTGGTAGCCGACCGTGATCACTTGGTTGAGTGGGGAAGTACAGCCTATGAGGCACTCTTGGATCGTGAAGAGGAGGTGAGTGAGCTTTCCCAAGAGCTCATAGCGACTACTGAGGCATTAGAGGACACACAGCGAGATCTACAGAAGTCGCAGTTTCAGTTGAAGGAGGTGACCGTGGAGTTGGAGCATTTGCGGTCAAAACCAGCCCCAGACCCAATTCATTTGACTACTGAGGTAGATGACGGTAAGTACACTCCTACAGTTGCTTTTGAGGAGCTTATTGTTGAGACTGACACACATGTTCAGGGTTTGGAAGAAGTTGGTCTTAATGAGTTTGGGATACCGGTAGAGTCAAGTCTCCAGGTTGATTCTTCTCAGATAGTTGATAGTGTGGTACAATTGAGTATGCCACCCTTACAGGAGGACCAGTTGTGGTATAAAGGAGAGTATGTTGATGTTTCCTCATATAATTTTTACTGCACTGAACCATTCATGAAGTATTTGTTGGATAGTGCATGTGTTCAGTTAGACTCGCATAAGGTGACAGAAGGTGTTCTCGTCCGAGATACTAGTGTTATTCGCGGATTGGTTGAGAAGATTATAGGGGTCCTTTCTACTATGCTACCTCACAGGGATCTTGAGGAGGGGTTTTTTGAGCAAAATGCACGGGATCCTATCTAGCCTACAGTCACTCAGAGTTAGAAAAAGGAGCCATCTGTTGATTCCCAGTTCAGTGATGATGAGCCAGCACCAGAGTTTGGAGGTTCTTACCAGCATTATACGATAGGGTACGCTCATCATTTTTCTTTTGACACAGAGATAGAAGATTTTATTTCACGCAGATGTAGATTGGCTCCAGTTTCTTATCATCCATTAGGGGATAGATTGGCACCATCTTTTGAAAATAAAACTGGTAGTAGCAAGTTACTCGGCTTGCAGCATCGACACGCCCGGAGTAGTTTTTCAGAGATTGGATTTGATGGCAGTGTTTCAGGTACCTATGGCTGTTGTCATATCTACAATGCAGTTGGGTGCAGGTGTCTTTTTGACAGGGGCTTGAGTTTTGATAGAGTTGATGTTTCAGTTGGCTTGAGTTCCGCAGAATGGTTTCTTCTACTGACATCTACAGTTGGTTTTCAGATGATCTCATCAGAAGTGTCAGTTGTTTGGATGTTGAGTACAGTTTCTCAGTTACTGGTATTGATGATTTCTCCACGGGAGTATGATGCGGATTGGGATGATACACAGGTTTACATTTGGGATCCAGGCAGACTGATTGGTTCATGGTTCAGCCATTGCTTGGGGACAAGCAATTTCAGGAAGGGCGGACTGTCATGTCCCCAATTTTTGGTGACACTTTGATTTAATTAATTTAATTAATGGTTGTCCAAGGATGACTAATTAGTTATTTTAATTAAATAAATAAATATTAAAAGATGACCTTGTATTTAATAAAGTGACTTGGAAAATATTTAATAAAGTCACTTGAAGGATAAGACCAAAAAGGTTCTAGAAGTCTCTGGAGAAGATGGAGGGAAAAGAATAAATAGGCACCCTGGGGCTCCATTCGAATAAGGCGGTTGATTATCTTTCTTTGTGTTTTAGATTGTGATTCAATCATGGGTGCATTGTGAAACCTAGGGTTTCTACAATTGTCACAGTTGGCCATTGAGAACGATAACTCTCAATTGGTACGCAATTTTGAGAGTGTGAAATATCATCCGAATTATTACAGATTGGAGGTGACATTCAATCATTTCATCAGGGGGGGCAGAATCTGTGGCTTAAGGCCAAAACTTTGGAGAATCATTTTAGTCATTTCATCGAGACGATCATCTGTGGTTTATAGCCAAAAATTGTGAAGGATCATTCTCGAAATTGATATTCAAAGACTCAAGATATTGCAAGGATTGAAGTTCATCATTCTTTCCAGGATCTGTTGGCAAGAGGAGCAAGGTGACTTCTTCAGCATTCCATATTAAAGGCTACAGTGTGAACAGATCTGGGAACAAGTTACAGAGCCATCCTTCCAATAGCACTTTCATATATTGTTAGGACCGAAAATTGGGCCGAGGGCAAATTACAAAGATCACTTAACTCGGTGGATCGAAACTTAACCGTCAGGCTCCAATCGTAAGTTTAACTCGCTCATAATAACCAGAGTTTCATGAGTATCAGCGAGCTTTGTCAATAACATCGCAGGCGGGAGGCTAGAGGTTTCCTTAACAAAAATTGTGAGTCGCGGCTATAGTAGAGGGTCGGTACTGAGGTTTTGACATCACAGCAGGAGGATTTTCAAAAGACCGGCTACCACAGAGATTTTGGAGCAATTGTCATAATCAGCGGATCAAAATTGCGACCCCGGTTGGAGATCACAAGCAAACCCCGAAATGCGTCCAGTTGGCATCGTGCGAGTTTGAAGAAATCGTGTTCATCTGCAGCATTCCAGAACATAATATGTAACTGGCCATCAGCGTGGGTAACGAAAGACGAAGGTGACTAGGCGATGAGGGTTAACGTATGCTCATACACGGATCCAGTCTACGATTGTCGTCACCAGAATTGGGATACGAAACCATCCGCAATAAACACATAACCGCAGGTCGGATCCATAGCTCTGTTATGTTTTGCAAAGAGCATACAGATTCCAACGTTTTAGTTGATCATGTGACAAAGACAGGAGATATAGCCAGGCCACGCACTTTAGGCATATTGTGGATGTAGTCTTATACATGGCGGGAGATGATTTATCATCAAATCGCCTTTGAGAGCTATCGTTTTGGGTCAGTTGATTGCTGAAGCTGATCGTCTTATATTAGCAACTGAGGGCATTGCATACTGAATGCAATTGGCTATAAGGGCATTCTTCTTGGTTGGCTGTGGAGACTTTCTTCTCAGACTGTGATCTCCTAGGTTTCGCTGCCAGAAGCTAAAGAGGATTGATAGAGACGTGGTCTGCTGCAAACTTTTGGAATCAGGTTCTTCGCATTTGAAACTGTAATTTGTTGTGCATTTAATAAAGGAATTAGAGTCGTCGATTGAAGTTTTATTGTAGATAACTCATAATAGAATGATGATCTCTTATTGCAAATTGGCCATCAAGAGCAATTTATTGCAACGTGATTCATTTAATCTCAGTATTTGGCATATCAGTTGTGGCTTGCCTATTCGCATCTAACATTGTTCAAAAACTATAAAACAACAAACTTGCACAAAGCAATACTTTCATTCGGGTTGAGTTTGTTTGCCAAGTGCTCAACAAAATGTCAACAATTGAATAGTGAAGAAATCGGTGTTTGTCAAAGTTATAAGCAGATCGGGGATATTTCAATGAGCATCCAATAACTAACAATGTAAGGGGGACCCAAAACATAAGAATACACTACCTTCTGACCACATGCTCACCTAATCAGGCTCCCACTCCCACCATGCAGGAGAGATAATGTGTGATCCACACATAGATAATCAAATCATAAAATAATCCTAGGGGAGGAATCTTGATAGCCAAATCTACCTCAAGCGTAACACAAATTACTCAAGAAGAAGAGATAATAAAAATTGAAAGGACACTCATTCCAATACTACCATCTCATACCAAGTCAACATACAAATACCAAGACAAAAAATATACAACCACCTCAAAGTCAATGTCAAGTGTCAGAAATCCAATGACCAACAAATAACAATTGTCATCAATAAAAGTAAACCACCAATCACTAACTCGAACAATAAATATACAACTAATGAATAATTGTTCATTCATTGATAAAAATCAACTATAAAAAATAAATGATATTTAATCAATGAGTAACAACTCACAATAAATACACCATCAAAAGAAATATCCAACAAGTACACCACTAAAGGCAAATATACAAAAACCATAAAGGAGACTTGGGTTACATAATATGGAGTGTCATCACATGAGCCAAGTCTACAGTTACCCTGGTAGCCTCTCAAGACCCCAGCCCCCTAGTGACTCTATGCACAACAAGAATACCCTCTCATGATGACGAGGAAACTTGTCATACCTCTCAAGATATCATCTCCATCTCATCCTTAGTCTATACAAAAACTCAAGGCATGGATGAGTAAAAATATCTAACTTATCTTTTTAATGTATCTCAAGGAAAAGGGCTAGGCAAAATATTTTAATTACTATATTATCACTTGTTACACAACTTCCAATGAGTTACCCTAGCAACCACTTTGGGCCCTAGGCCCCATTGCAAGCAACTCCCATAGACATGTACCTAGACTACCTTTCCAAAAATCACAAACCACACTAGTGACCCATACCACAAAAGGTAATATTGATTGAATTTGGTTCCTTAATAGGCAACCCAAATAATAACATTGGTTCTCGAAACCTAAGTTCCCAAAACTGCTCAATAGTGTAAAACTCATAAAACATAAATCTTAATTCAATTAATAATGTTCATCATGACATCCAGTCAAATAATCATAAAAGAAATCTCAAAAACCACCACTAGTTCACATCCTACCTTGGCCAACTAAACAATCAACAACAAAAAAAACCATCATAAAAATAAACATCATAAGACTATGAATAGAATATTAGAAAACACATAGTTTTCAACCATATGATTTAAATCCACCATTTTTTTTTATTTAGTTTGGGTTATAAAAACGTGTTTAAAAATAAAGTAAGAATATATATGTTAGTATAAATTGTTATGTTGATATACTTATTTAAAATAATAAGTATTTAAATATCCAATCTTTTTGTGCATATAAAATATCATTCAATATTATCATATTGTTAATTTAAATAATCTTAAAATATAAATGATTTAATTAAAAATATAAATATATATTATTAGATTAGATATTGATATCAATTTTATTTTTAAAATATTAATTTGATGTCTATTTAAGTCCAATATTAACATTTAATTTTCTTTTAATTTATAATACAACTAGAAATAAAATTATTAATTTAATTTAATTATTTATAATTTCTCTCATAAAGTCAAATAATTATTAACTAAATGATCACAAAGTGAACTCTACCACAACTTCTTTTAAAATATAATAAAATTATAAATATTTATTTATTCGCTTCCCTCTTGCATTAATAAATATTAAATTATTTATATGCAACTAAGAGTTTAATTAGACTTAAGGGTGAGTGAGTAGCTGAGTTGGTGTGAAGGCGAGTCATGAGGCGTAGTGTTAAGCTAATGATCCCGGTGCTACGCATCAACTCCGGTTCGAGTCACACTAGGTTTACCACAAACCCTTAGCCAATAGTGGCATGTTGTGATGGTTAAGTTGTTGCGTTGTTATCCTTGCCATCCAGGTTCAAATCTCATGGGGATGAGGTCCCCCATTTGTGGCCTCACTGGTTCATAGCTCCAGGTCAAAGCGTTTGTGGTACCGGTGGGCATGTCGCGCCAGCGCTACCGGTCACGTTAAAAAGTTTACTAGGCGCATTCAAAAAAAAAAAAAAAAAAAAAAAAAAGAGTTTAATTAGACTTAAAGAATCAATAATGATAACATCCACTTAAACTAAATAAATAATATTTATTTAATTTTTGAGATTAGCAAATTATTGATTTATTTATTTTTAATTAATTAATTTAATTTTTTAAATAAATAAATCTAAAAATTAAATTATATAAAATAAAAATAAACATACAATTAGTATTTTTGCATATCTTTGATCTCTCAAATCATGCAACCATACTATACTTACTTTTCCATTTTTAGCATATTTGTTTTCACATACATTTAAGCTTACTATACTTAGTTTTTCTATTTTTAGCTTATTTGTTTTCACATGCATTTCTATTTTTAGTGAATTTGTTTTCACATGCATGCAACCATACTATACTTTCTATTTTTAGCATGTTTGTTTTTGCATGCATGCATAAGTTTAGTTACAACATGTTTTCCTCTCAATTAATCTTTTTCTTTTTTTTCTAATAAATTTTTGCAATTAAATTATTTTAGATATAAGAATAATATTTATCTATATTTAAAAAAATTCATGATAATATCATAGTTTTAATGACAAATTTAAAGTTGAAACTCTAACTATTCAATTTATTATTTTCTTTCAAATTTCAATAATCAAATTTTTATTATATTAGAAAGGGGTTTATAAGAATATAGTCACAATAATTTTCTATAGTTTATCTATAATTTTCCTGACTCAAGTTTTCTTGATTAATAAGTTTTTCCTCTATAAAATCTACAACATAATTCTTTATTCAACAATCAATACAATAAATTAATATGCAACATGCAAACATCCAGTGTTAATTTTGTAGCTTGGACAGTTGTTCGTCTATATGCTATTATTTAGAATATAATTATTTTTGCTAACAAATTGGTTAGAGTAAGGACAATTATTTATTAAATAATTGACTTCTTTTAGATGCAACTGGAAATAAATTTTGTTAGGGTTGGTAAGTTTTTTTATATCTTAGCCGTCGATTGTAAATCAATTTTGGCCATTGGTTTACCAACAAAAGTAGTATAAAACGGGGTCTAGGGGGCATTTGGAGAACCAAAAGTTTGAGAAACATTTGTAGTGCTAGCAAATAAGTTTATAAGATTGAATTGTTAGCAAACAGTCTTGCGGTGTTAGCAAGGGCATAGTGTTAGCATAGGAATAGTAGTGGAAAATATATATTGAAGAAATTAGGAGGTTGTCAGAGTTCTGCCAGTGAGAGGCAATGAATTTTGTATCTCTTGATTTGCTAAAGTTTAATATAATTCCTCATCTATAGAATTTATTTTCCCTTAGGGATTTTTCCAAGGACAATTTGTCTGAAAATATTGTGTTCATTGTGTTGTGCATTTCATTTTGTATTTTATTAGTAAAGTTGCAGTTGTGTTATTTTTCGATATTAGCTTGGAATTTATTTTTGGTGGTTTAATAATCTGTTAAGATAGGAGATTAATAATTAGTGATTGCAATAGTTAATTTTCACACCCAGGAAGACATTAAGTAGATATATCTTTCAGTAAAAAATTTCAAAAGATTTTCAAACCCTACCTTCATAACCACAGCTAACATCTAAGACAGTCTGTGAATGCATGCAAATCCAAACCTTTTGAAACTTTCAATAATTATTTTGACCCATTTCTAAATTTTGCTCCCAAAAACCTGTGTATCTAGAAATGAGCTCTAATTTCTTTAATAAAGAGTTTTTTTCTCCAAATCAACGCTTTGATCATGCAATGATGCCAAAACTCTTTGTCTTTAATTACTATATTTTAATTTTCATGCGCACACTTTATGCAATTTAACTAAAATAAGCTTTATTAAATTAAAGCTTTCTCTCTCTTATTAAATAATGACACATTTTAATATAATATTTATTAATTTAACTAATAATATTATTTAGAATTTATTAAAAATAAAACTGGTAAATAAATTATTATTAAATTAAATAAATATAATACATCTAAATTATCACTTTAATCAAATCTTTTAAATTTAATTCTTTCATGCACATTTAAAGAACTTTTTAATTAAAATATTCTTTTATATTTTCTTTTCATCTACTTATTAATTAGTGCAAGCACTAATTAAAATAGTTTATTATTTAAATTAATAATAATATTCAAAGCTCATTATTTAAATGTGACTTTAATTTAATTATTATTAAATAAATAATTATAATAAAGTAATATTAAATCTTTAATATTTCAATATTTTAATTGTCTTTTTTTGTCCAAATTCTAAAATTAAATTTTTAAATGAAATCTTTTAAATGGAAGTACATATTTAATTAATTAATAATTAATTAAATATCAACATATTGCAATTTCTTTAATGAATTTTCAAAATTTAGACTTCTAAATTAAAACACATACTTAATATATTTTTTAATTAATTAAATATTCTCATGCTTAAATATTTTCTTTTTAATCAAATAGTATTTAATAATTATGAATATTGTATGATTAACACAAATATTATAATTAAATCATTTATCAAATAAATCACACATCGAAATCCACATAAAAGCAACATTACCAAAATAGACAAAAAATCAAAATCAAACAACATAGACAAAGATAAACTCATAGGTTTTTAAAAGGGTGGAAAGTTAGTTACGAGTCTTTCTTGCAAGACAAGTATTTAGGCTATGGCTAGGATTGGACCTGAACATTATCTCTCCATTCTTACCATTGATTTATTGTGATAGGGCACACTCATTCTAGCAATTTAAGGAAATCAATGTCTAGTACCTATATACTGCATAAAAGATGAGCATATACATGTATATAAATACATTTAAACTAAACAAGCAATGGCAAGGAGTGACACATCGTGTAGATCCCAACTAGCAGGTGACTACGACTCCCTCCATTAACCATATCAATCACGAAAAATAGAAAGATAAAATAGACACACGCACCATACACATGCAAATATGAGGTGAGTACCATAATAATTATAAATCAAACATCAAATGTGCAGATAAAATAATGCATCGTCACAAATATGAAGTAATCATCATTAACGCATCATCTAACATTGCCATGAAAGAGATCATATTTATTAACTACTAAACATTAAAGCATCATTAATCCACTAGTAATCATAATCATTAAAAAACACATGAAACATAGTCATCTAAGTAATTCTTTATTGATATAAATGTAATCCAAGTTATGAAATAATATCTTTCAAACTAACATATCCATGAAATAAGCATAAAAGAGTTTGAAAAATATAATAGAAAAACAAACTATAAATGGGCACTAAAAAAGGGCTATTTGAATGTCAATTTGAAACTGCTCAATGTAATAACGATAAATCTGAATCTATTCAAAATTATGAGGATATCTCTATCCATACATATGGCTTTACATGACAAATTACTTGATTCAAAGAGTTCAAACACTTCTTAGTGATCGATCTACGTCAGATTTAGCAATGGTAAAGAGCTTAATATGCATATTTTGTTCATTCATATCAAGGTTTGTCTAGTGGATGTTGATACAATGCATACATCATACTTTATAACATGTTAGATCTTAGCTTTCTTGCCAATGGAGTACACTTCACGTAGGTGAAGCTTTTTAATATGTTTTTTTATTTGATTTGAAAAAAGAAAATTATTTATCCATCGTTATATATGTGTGATATGCCCACTTCATTATACCCCAGTATTTTAGCAGTTAATCATCTATCAATTATTCTGGTTTGTAAGTCATTTATGTTTACAAAGTATTTCATTTTGGCTAAGGTTTGTTAAAGTTATCAAGATGAGCTCCTTAGCCTCATCTGGCATCATCCAAGAAGTTGGAGGATGTTGTCGAGGATGTCAAGCGTGCAACAGGAGGTAGACGGAATATCGCCATTTCAACATGCATATTCTGCTTCCGGTTCTGGAAAATGACTTACCATTTTTTTAGCAGATCTTTGATGTGGTGAGATGGGTACTTTGTTCAATTTGCCTATGAGATCTATAAGAGGTATGTGATAGACATTATTCATGAAGAAGTCTTATCTCCTTTGACATCATGGGTTTTATATCCTTGCAAGTCTTATCACTATCTGTGTCAAATGTTATGGATTTAGTTCAATTCTTCAATATTGTGGAGAATCTAGTTACAAAATGTGTCAAAGATGGTCCAATCTCTCCTAAAGTTTTATTATCTTCTACCCCCAAAATATTATTTGGTGAATGGAGACGGTTATGTTGGTCGTTTTTTCTTCCTCTGGAAAATTTGTTGAAGGACTCAGTATATCTTCCCTTCTATGATAGTATTAAGTTGGCATTTAGAGACTTATGAGTTTTAATTTGTAACTAATGCCTTGCATCGTCTTTGAGGAAATCCTGGATATACCTTGACTAAACAAGTAGTTTTATGACTTTTAGCTAGCTTCTCTTTTTTATTTCAACATGAACATACTCTTCGTCAGGAAAATAAACATGTACCTCAGATTAATATTGTTTCTCTTGTGGACGTTATTCTGATTACTCAAAGTAATCGTCATGGTCCTAGTTTGAAAGTGGCTGATTACTTAGTTGAAAATGCTGGAGATAATCAATATAATCCTGAACCTTAACGTGCCCTAGACTTCATGTTTGAGCTGATGACGAATAGATTGATATGGGTGGTTCTTGTAGTGCAGTTTCTATGAAAGAAAAGTTGGTTATTGTACTATGATAAAGAGTTTTTTTTGTGTTTGGTTTCATTTAATAGTTTATTAATTTCAATTAATGTTTAAACTCTTTTTTTTTTATATTAATAGCAAGAAAAATAAGAGGGTTGGCTCTTATTCATAAGATCATTAACAATGCATCAATAGCAAAACATTACCAGCAATCTACTCTGTTGAAAATATTAAACACATATTATTCCAGATAGTGATCCCAACCTATATATAAGCATACATACTAACATAATGATGGATTTTCCACATCAAAAAATTACCTAAACATCTACTAGCATATCTACTATAGTAACTAAACCTTAAAAATAAACAGTCTCTGGGACCCTCTGACCTGAAAATAAAAATACAAGCCCAACATAATAAACAATAGGTTATCATGAGCATGTTGGTAAATGCATTTGTCACTGTGAAGTTACTATTGAATGTGACATTATTCACCCTATGAACAGTGACAACCAATCGGTACTAGATTCCAACCGGTCAGTACAAGATTACAATATTTTTCTATGTTTGAGAGGGGCATGTGTGTGTTTGATTTTTCAACATAAATGAACTAAAACTTTGAAAGATAGAGAGAAATCTATTGATGACGAATGCACTCTACTTGAAAATTATCATTAAAACTTTGAAAGATAGAGAGAAAGTTATTGATAACGAATACATTATGCCTGAAGCTATTGATAAACTTGTAATAAAGACAATCAAGAACTACACTTGAAAATTATCATTATTACCATGCAGATTCATTATCCATAAACATTCACACAATATCGTGAAAACATTTACTAGACAAAGAATCAATAGTTTCATGTTGCAACAATCTAGATTTTGGAAAAAGAACCCAAACACATTTCTCTTTATTTTCTTGCACCAAGAACATAATAGAGTACATACTTCCTAAAATTTCTCTTCTCATCAAAATTGCTTATTCTAAAGTCCAAAAGTCCCCTTACAAAACCAAAATGATTTCTTGTATAGAGATGGAGGTTAAGAACTACTCTTCCATGGTTAATAACCAACTCCCTTTTATCTGTTTTAGGAGAGATAGAGATTAACTAACCTTACAAAAATTAACCCAAAATAACAAAAGTCCTTATTTACAATAGATGACTTGGAAGCTATCTTTAGAAGGTTGTATAATTGATTTTAGTGAACCATTTGAGCCCAAGTCTCCTTGTGATCTCCACTAGAGTTGAACATCTTGAATATTGACACGTAGAAATATTCATTCAGTAGAAATCTCTTCTCCTATATGCATTTAATTGAATGATGGACTCACTTCATTGCATCCCACTATTTGTTTTAATATATTCTGTTATAGAATGTTTTTGAAGCACTCCAATCCAAATTTCTCATTTGACCAAATCAATTTCATAAAAGACACTATTGTTGGACATTCTCCTCATTTCAGATAATTTCTCTCTAGAGACATTATGACAAAAATGATGTGGTCTTGTCTGTTCATCCACAAAGTTTGCAAATGTATCTACATTTGAAAGTTTCTAGAAGCTTTTCAATGAATCACTGGGTTCAATGAGGCAATCTCTCCACAATGCATTTGATTCAATACTTTTCCCTTGTCGGGTGTCTACATGCAAGTTGCAGCGTGCATAGTAGAGCATTCTTAGCTTAGAGAATTTGATGAAAGTTTTGGTGCTAACATAAACTGATTCATGACCATGCTCAATCACAATACTTTCATTCATTTTCATGGCATTTATCTGGCACATTTTGTCAAACAGGTGTGATTTTCCAACTTCTTAACATCATATATGGCCGCGGACTGGTTTCGAGTGTTCTATCGCCGCCAATATATGATATCTCCTCCATATTACAAACTGAAGGTTAACGCATTGTGTCAAACAATTCGCATGCAACATCACCCTTGATAAAAATCATTCGAAAAACAGATCACCAAGTTCTTCTCATCACTGCGAATTGGGAATCATGCATGAGTTGGTTATATGCTATTAGAGATCAAACATGTGGCTGGTCGGGAACCCAAGTGTTCTGTCAACTATTTATGGTGCTTGATTACCCCTGCCAAGTGAATGTTGCTAACTGGGGGGGGGTCGTGCATTTGGTAAAACAATTCGTGCTTTGGCCATGTTTGTTCAGTTCATGTGTATTGTCTATGCTTGTTTGATGAGCGTTCATGACCAAATTCGTGGGTGAATGCTAGATCATTCTCTCAGACAATTTGTACACTCCCTTCATTCCACCGCTCTCAACGTATTGTGTCAAACAACCACTACTAGTTCTATACTCCCATCAAGGCCTTGGGTTGGAGGAATGAGAGAGTTTTTCCAAACAGGTCACACACCTTGTCTATGCTTTTGAATGGGTTATGTGGTTTGTCTATGCTTAGGTTGAAGTGCGATGAGCAACTGTGTTGGGAGCTTCTCCACCGGGTGCGAGCCTGGGTGCGAGTTTTTAAAGGAATTGATGCTTTTATCATGCCATTTTATATAGACGTCACTGCAGATTTGGATCATCAGTTTCTCTTCCACAACGCGTTCAATTTTATTCGCCAACCAATCTCTCTATGTGCAATGGCTGGGAAAGGTGTGGATCATCATACATGCTCCTCTAAGATTTCGAATTACTCCACCAAGCTCTCTGCATTTTACCATATCTATGGCTGTGTTTGCATCATCTCATGATCTGACTGGTGTCTAAACTAGGCCAAACATTCTGTCAAGCAGTTCTTTGGAACAGACTTCACCAGTTCCCTATAACCATGTAGCATCCTCGCAGGCTGAGTTGTGGCTATTCTCACTATGAAGATTGACACTTTCAATATTCTTTACACCAATGGCTTGGCATTATGAATGTTGGGATATTTATGATAAAACATATTTATAATCCCCTTTGATCACGCTTCAAGCCATAGTGTGAGTGAATGTGATCTCAGATTTCTTCTTTTTGCAAACCTTAAAGATTATAAACAGGCCTCTGAGATGACTTGCCTAAAATTCTTAGCTTTCACCATTCAGGAAAAAGAGCTTAATAAACATTTTAGAAATGCATATTTTGAGCCTCTAGCTTTAATCTTTTTGTGTGAGAGGTTAAGGTTAAAAATAAGGGAGAAAATATGTGTTTTGGAAAGTTAGCTTAGCCTTTTTGTCTGAAAGGTTAAGGTTTCAAATTAAAACAATTGTTTTGGAACCAAAATCTTAACCTCTTTTAAAAGATTAATGGTTAATGATTTGGTTGAAAAGACCTATTTCAATGTCTTTCAATGTCCTCATACTCTTGTTGAAATAGCTGATGAGTGACAAACTCTTTGTTTCTATCAATTAGAATTTATTATTTTAAATTTTATCATAAAATTAAAATTATATGTTTGATTTTATTTTATTTGATGAATATATTTAGTCTTATATTGATATCATCATTTCATAGTTTCTAAAACATGATTATTTTTTTACTAATGTAATATTTTTTATTTTTTAAATGTCACAAAGTTTGTTAAAAGGGTAATATGTATTTATATGATTTTTTTTTTAGCAAATATAATTATATATTATTATAGTAACACTATAATTTATTTATAATATAAAACTAATATATGATATATATGCAATAGAAAATGTATTACAAATAAAATTAAAATATTTTATATATTATAATAAATTTATTAAATTAAAAATACATTATACTAAAAATAAAAATAAAGATAAAGACAAATACTAAGTTACTATGTGACATTTGTTTATAAAGTATCTTAACATTTATTTTTACTATAGAGTTTAATAGATTCCATATTTTGTTAGGTTGATATATTGAAATTCTACTTAATTTAATCCTTTTATATTTTAATATAGTTTTGGACAATTAAAATATATATTTGAAGGAGAAAAAGTGATCCATGGGGAGAATTCATGTCTATCTCCAACTCTAAGGATGGCTTTGATGTAATGGGAATCAATTAGGTCCATGCATGACTTTAAGAAAAGTCCATGTATGTGTTCTACTAATTTTAAGTGTAATTTTTGAAATGAAGAATTGGTCAATCCCGAGTTAGATAGAAAATAATTGGGAGAAGGGACCACCCTTCAACTACCACTTAAAGAAGAAGAAATGATGGTTTATCACTAGGAACACCACTTAGAGAAAATTAAGGTACAAAATGAGAAAGGACTTTTTCGTTTGGCGGGTTGGGGGGTAATAGTGTTATAATATATATTCTACAATAAATAGATATGCTGCATTTTTTTTGAAAATTTTGAATAGTTTAAAATAGTTTTAGAGTATGAAGATACAAATCTTTGAATATAACTGGATGTAGAGCTAGTTGTATAGCTCAACACCAACAAAAAGTGTATTTTTTTTCCTAATAAGTAATAATATTAGAACTATTAAAAAGCTACAGAAATTTTCTATAATTATTTTAACAAAAAATATTTTGTTATATTGCTATCAGGATTTAACTGTGTGATTTTGAGTCAAACTCATTGACCCATGTTTCATGAGTAGTGATTCAACATGAATCCATCTCTCATGAGAACAAATGGAACACTTAGCACTCATTGGATCTAGGTGATGCTCACAGGGGTGAAGCATCGGGACTTCCCTGGAGGTAACCCATCCCAGTACTACTCTAGCCTAAGCGCACTTAACTATGGAGTTTCCTCCATGGTTAAACCCAAAGCTTGCAACCCCATTTGCAAATATTTTATTTAAATTGCAAATATTAAACTTAATAATTTTAAAATTAAATGGGATATAAATCTAGTTGCGATTATTATTTAATACAATTATTTATCAACTTCAAATAGTGCTCAAATTTATTTCAGTAATTGAAATGTAACATTGAATTTTTTGTAGCTTCAGCTCTAGTATCAATTTGTTAATTATTGTTAGTTGGACAGTAGTTATTTTTGACATGAAAATAGCAATAGTATTTATGGGTAGCTTGGATAGCTGTTCATCCTTATCTATGTATAGACGCATTAGTTATGAGTAGTTTGGACAGCTATTTGTCCACTTGTCGAGAATTAGTAAATGATTATTGCAAGGATAATTATTTACTAATTATAGTGATTCCCTTTTGGACACCTTGCAACCAATTCTATTATTGGCTATCGAGTTGTCTTAATCTCAGCCGTTGGTTTGATTTAATCTCGGTCGTTGGTTTACCAACAGGAGTACTATAAAAAGGGGTCATTGGGTCATTTGGAGATACAAGTTTTCGAGAAGCAATTTGCAATGATAGAAAATTGTCTTGCAGTGTTAGCAAGGGCGCAGTGTTAGCATGGGGATAACAGTGGGAAATATCAGCGGGAGAAATTAGGAGGTTGTCGAAGTTTTTCCAGTGAGAGGCAAGGAATTTTGTATCTCTTGATTTGTTGAAGTTTAATATAATTCCTTATCTGTAGAACTAGTTTTCCTTTAGGCGTTTTTCCAAGGACAATTTTTTCAAAAATATTGTGTTCATTGTGTTGTTCATTTCTTTCTGTATTTTAAAACTGAGGTTGTGGTTGTGTTATTTTTCGATATTAGTTGGAAATTTATTTTCAGCAGTTTAATAATCGTTTATGATAGGAGATTAATAATCAGTGACTGCAATAGTTGATTTTTCACATGGTACCAGAGCGTTGTTAAGGGTAGAAGAGTTTTTCCCTAGGAAAGAAATTTTGATCTCTTTAGATTTATTATTGCTTTAATCCCTTGAGATGGCTTCAGCTAGTTTGAGAGATCAGGATAGATTGGATGGTGCCTCAAATTTTGGTGTCTGGAAGGCCAGAATTTCTTTATTGTTGGAAGAGAATGGTATCAAGGATTATGCTACCAGTGTTGTACCTGTACCAATGGATGCAACACAGCTTGCAGCATATAGAAAGGACAATGCCAAGGCGAGGAGAATAATCCTTGGTGGTGTCAAGGATCATATTGTTCCACATATCTCAAAGTTAGATACAACAAAGAAGATGTGGGATGCCATTTTGAATCTGTACCAGAATGCTACCACCAATAGGAAGTTGATTCTTAGAGAGAAGCTAAAGAATACCGAATGGATCAAGGAGAAGACATCACAAGTTACCTCACCAGGCTCAGACTTGTCAAGGACAAGTTAGCAGCTGTTAGAGATAGCCCAAGTGATGATGAGCTAGTGAGAATAGCCCTAAATGGGTTTACTAAACAATGGAGTGTCTTTGTTCAAGTTGTCAGTGGACGAGATACTTTACCAAGTTGGGATTGACTATGGACTAATTTCACTCAGGAGGAGCTTAAGATTAAGTCTTGTCAATGGGGCCAACAAGAGTCAAAAAAATGAGGTGGAACAAGAGAACATTGCCCTGGCGGGTAAAGGGAAAGCAAAGAAGGGATCTAGAAAAGGATCAAATTCACAAAGTGAGAAGAAGAAGAAGGACCTTTCTAAGGTCAAGTGCTTTGGATGTCACAATTTTGGCCACTATGTCAGTGATTGTCCAAAGAGGAAGAAGGGTAAGAAGCAGGTGGAAGCTTCAGCAAGTGCAGAAGAACTCTCTAGTAGAATGGAATATGAGTTTGCACTCATAGCTTGTATGGTTAGCTCAACCTCACAGTGTGTTTGGTATATAGATAGTGGGGCGTCATTTCATATGACAGGTGTTAAAGAGTAATTCTCCAGTTACAAGGAGGAGGACACCAACATCCAGATTTCTATGGGAAACTTGTCCAAACTCAACCCTATTGGGAAAGGGACTGTTCAATTTCAGAGGGAGACTGGAAAGATAGTTCCACTTCATGATGTGTTATATGTGCCAGGCTTAGGTATGAATTTGATTTATGTATCTATTCTTTAGGATATGGGGTATAATGTACTCTTTAGAGGGACAAATGTGTTGATTAAGCACAAGGATTGGAAATCACCCATAACTATTGGAGTTAGGAGTGGTCGCCTTTATAGATTGCAATTTGATACTCCAAAGGCAGTTATGAGCAATAGTAATCCTAGAGATCTTGGAGAGCTATGGCATAGGAGGATGGGCCATATTCATCATGGAGCACTTAGATTGCTTCGTGAGACTGTGACAGGTGTTCCAGAGGTGAGCACAAAGCATGATGATGTATGTAAGGGATGTGTGTTGGGGAAGTTTGTGAAAGAATCTTTCCCAAGGAGTGACACCAGATCTAAGGGTGTTCTTGATCTAGTACATTTAGATGTTTGTGGATCGATGTCGATGAAATCTCTCAAAGGATATGAGTACTATGTTACTTTTATTGATGATTTCTCTAGAAAGACCTAGATATACTTCTTGAAGACTAAGGATGAGGTTTTCAGTCGATTCCAAGAGTTCAAGGCTCTTATGGAGAACTCGACAGAAAAGAAGATAAAGGTTCTTTGATCAGACAATGGAGGCGAGTACAAAGGAAATGTCTTCCAGGAGTTCTGTACCAGAGAAGGAATCAAGAGAGAATGGACTATTCCTTACAATCCATAGTAGAATGGAGTTGCTAAGAGGAAGAACCATTCTATATCGAAGGCAACAAGAGCTATCCTACATGACTAGGACATGCCCCATTACTTATGGGCAGAGGCATGTAATACAACAGTCTACATTCAGAATAGAGTTCCACACAAAGTGCTAGGGAAGATGACACTAGAGGAGGCTTTCACAGGGAAGAAGCTAGATGTTAGTCACTTCAAGATATTCAAGAGTTTGGCATATTGTCATATACCGGGACATACATGTACAAAGTTAGATCAGACTGTAGAGGGGGTACTTTGCTGGGTATAGTGAGACCTCAAAGGCATATAGGATTTTCATTCCGAGGACTAAAGGAATTATTGTCAGACGGGATGTCAAGTTCATGGAGGACAAGGCATTTAGGAGATCCAGAGATTTGCCAGCAGATGATCAGAGTGAGCAGCCAACAGAAGCTCCAAGACCAAGTCAAGTGCAACAAAGCTCAAGTATAGTTACCAGTACGAGTGTAGACTCAGTTAGTGAAGATTCACAAAGCATGGAGCAATAGGTGCAACAAGAAATGCATCTAGAAGACTTAGAGGTTGACATTTCATCCTCAGCAGTTGGCAGCAGGAACCATGTGGTTCCAGATACACAAAGGGATACTCAGGAGTTTGTGGGAGCTCCTGGGAAGAGTACTAGACAGCGAAGACAACCAGCCAAGTTCAATGACTATGTGGCATTAGTTAGTCATTTGGTAGATAGTGAGCCTTCTAGCTATCAGGAAGCTGCAGAACATCAGGTATGGCGAGATGCTATGGTTGAGGAATATTCTTCAATAATGCAGACTAATGTGTGGGAGGTAGTAACTAGACCAAAAAATATGGCTATTGTTGGATCAGGCTGGATCTATAAGATAAAGCACGGTGCAGATGGTAGCATCGAAAAATACAGGGCAAGGTTTGTGGCAAAGGCGTTCTCCCAGAAGGAGGGAATAGACTATGAGGAGACATTTGCTCCTATTGCCAGGTATACTTCTATACAAGCTATAATCTCACTTGTAGCACAGATGGGATGGCAGATCCATCAAATGGATGTCAAGACAACATTCCTTAATGATGAGTTGAAGGAGGAGGTATACATAGAACAACCAGAAGGCTTTGTAGCACATAGCAAAGAGACCCATGTGCGTAGATTGAAGAAAACATTCTACGGACTCAAGCAGGCTCCTAGAGCATGGTATGAGCACATTGATACATACATAGTAGTTAGCATGGCAACATGTGAAGCTATATGGCTTCGAAAGTTGTTAGTAGCCTTGTTTGGTCAGAAGGTTGAGACTACTGTGATACATTGTGACAATCAAAGTTGCATCAAGTTGTCTGAGAATCTAGTGTTTCATGATAGGTCTAAACATATAGATATCAAATATCACTTCATCAGAGATTGTGTACAAAAGGGAGTTGTTCGACTATAATACATACCTATAGATGAGCAGGTAGCAGACATTCTGACTAAGGCATTGGGGAAGGCAAAATTTATCTTGTTCGGAGATAAGATGGGTGTCATGCAGAACACCTTCCTCGCCAAGAGGGAGTGTTAATTATTGTTAGTTGGACAACTGTTATTTCTTACCCGAAAATAGCAGTAGTATTTATGGATAGCTTGGACAGCTGTTCGCCCTTATCTATTTATAGCAGCATTAGTTATCAGTAGTTTGGATAGCTGTTTGTCCACTTGCCGAGAATTGGTAAATGATTATTGCAAGGATAATTATTTACTAATTATAGTGATTCCCTTTTGGACACCTTACAACCAATTTTATAATTGGCTATCGAGTTGTCTTAATCTCAGCCGTTGGTTTGATTTAATCCCGGTCGTTGGTTTACCAATAGGAGTAGTATAAAAAGGGGTCATTGGGTCATTTGGAGATACAAGTTTTGGAGAAGAGATTTGCAATGATAGTAAATTATCTTGCAGTGTTAGCAAGGGCACAATGTTAGTGCGGGGATAACAGTGGGGACTATCAACGGGAGAAATTAGGAGGTTGTCGGAGTTCTGCCAGTGAAAGGCAAGGAATTTTGTATCTCTTGATTTGCTGAAGTTTAATATAATTCCTCATCTGTAGAACTGGTTTTTCCTTAGGGGTTTTTTCAGGGACAATTTGTCTGAAAATATTGTGTTCATTGTGTTATTCATTTCTTTCTGTATTTTAAAACTGAAGTTGTAGTTGTGTTATTTTTCGATATTAGTTGGAAATTTATTTTCAGCAGTTTAATAATCGTTTATGATAGGAGATTAATAATCAATGACTGCAATAGTTGATTTTTCATACAATTAATTATGAGGATTTAGATTTTCATATGTGAAATTAAAGTATTCGAACTAATATTGACATAAACCCTACCTACATAAAGAAAAGCAATATTAATTGTTTTGATTCTATTGAATATTGTAATAAATTTAAGTATTTAAGAATATAATAAATAATTTTCAAATCTTCCATCTAACTACCAAAATATTCTAAACAAATGTGTTAGCAACCAATATGAGCATGGTTTTAAAACTTGGAGTTTGTGTTTTTGAACCACTTTGAACCTTAGTTCAAAGTAGTTCAAAATGGTTCAATGGTTCAGATAACCCATTTTGCAGGTTCAATACAATCGAAGTAAAACTTCAAGTTCAAAGTTTTTGAACCACTTCGAACTGAAGTTCGAAGTAGTTCAAAGTGGTTCCATAGTTCAAGGCGATTTGAAATGCAGAATGGCTAGCTCAGGAAAGTTCAAAATTTTGCCAGAATTCATAATTCAGTTTCAGTTAGCCCAACAATTTTAGAATATGCAAGGTGTAGAGTTTTTGAACCACTTTGAACTGAGGTTCAAAGTAGTTCAAAGTAGTTCAATGGTTTAGTAGTTCAACACATAGATTCAAAATCAAGGCACAGGCTCAAAATTGTCAGCGCCAATGATTTAGAGCAAAGGTATAAGGATCATTAAATCGAGCTACAATATTGGATATGATGAAATTCCAAGCCCGATTTTCTTCTCATATGTGAATACTCTGGATTTTTAAAGTAATCCTTCATGTTTTTGTTGAGAAAGTCGCGAGAATCCACATTTTCACTTGACAAAAGTTTAAAGGAACTGTAACCAAGTTGTAAAGAAAAAATCTCTCATTCCATGTAGAATTCTCATAAAAGCTTGATACAAGTCTGATGAAGGAAACATTCTATATCTTCTCGGTGTTTTCATCTACTTCTATAATAGATAATCATGTTAGTGCTATATTCAAAGAGTTTGAAAAGATCAAACCAAGCCATAATTTGGAGGTGATTGAGCCACGTCCAAGGACACATGTGGTCTACTCATTGAAATGTTCATGGTAGAGATAGAGCATCAGTATATTATGCATGGATATCCGATATCTACCTTCATCGGCAGCGGCTACATTATGAAAAGCATGAGTGCACAGATTCGAGTTTGGACCACAAAGCCGATACCCGGGTCATATTTATGGGCTCATGTACATCCAAACTGATTTCCAAAATGCTATAAGATTGATTGGAAAACAAGAGTTATTGCAGAAAAATAATTCTATTAACAGGGAGACATGTTCAAAATGGTGTCCAATGATCAGTGGCTTGGAATTTTAATTCAGCAAATTGGATTTTCTGACAGTCATATAGACCCTCAAAGAGTGACCCATAACTTTTGACATTGATATTATTTTCAAAATTTCCTTGGTGAGAATGTGGAGTACTAGGATTCTTATAACATATCCAAAATTTAGAATGATCCAATAGTGGGATAATTAGTTATACCTCCCGTACTGAGACCTATTTTTGCTGATAGAGTTATTTTAAATCCGCCCAGCATCAAGAATTCTTTATATTGGAATAATGTAATAATGTGCCACATGTCCAAGTCTCATTTGATATGTCAAATTATTCTTATAAAACGTTTACATCAATGTTTTAGAAGATTATCAAAACATAAATGAGAGAAAAAAAAGAAGAAGAAAGGGGAAATCGTAAAGTTTTTCAAGATTTAGTTGAGAAAACTGAAAAGTTTGTACGTGAAGTGGAAAGACAATAAATATGCAACAACAAGTGAATTTGGGGGGTTCCATTCTTCCTGGTTCCGACTGTAGACTTTGTGCTCCAGAAGGGAAGGAGATTTTGCAAAATATTCCATTTTTCTTGAGAGGCTGTGAGAGGCAGAGCATGGGTTATTTCTCTTTTCCAGAACTGTGTGTCTGATTTAGAGATAGAATTTTAATTGTTGATGTAATATTGTGAAAGAAGTTTTCGTCTTTCTTTAAATAGTGATTTGGTTGTAATGTGTACAAGATACTTTGTGATCTTTTGTAGTCAGGGAAGGGAGGCTGGAGGTTAATTACATCAAAACATTAATTATGGTGTACTTCTCTTCCACTGATCATGAACTTTGCGTCATTTTCAGTTTTCTCTAAATTACATTACAATATCATTGTTTTCTTGTTGCATCATCTTTTCAAAACGTCTTTTTTAGCTCTAATTTTTTTTAATTCACTCAAGAGGATGGAAGATACATTTTCATTTACATTATGTAATGCAGTGTATGGCAGATTAACTTTGTGTAATCTATTTTATTTTGTTTCCTTTCTTTTTAGTTCTTAGGTTTCGCATCTATTCTATGTTTATGGATAAATTCTTGTTATCCTTTTGTTCTTTCTGGTCAAAAGTACCTATAATTAATGTTAGGATAAACCACAGACAGAAATAAAAAACTACATGCAAATATAACCAATAACAGAAAATAATAGAACACACAGAAATGAACACAAGGCACCAAGATTTAACATGGTTCACCCAATCCCTGGGCTACGTCCACCAAACAGCAAGTTCGATCTTATTACAATCCAGTGATTACAACCTGATTACAATCCGTAATCCCTTACAGCTCAATACCGCCGCAAGAACCAATTTCGTATCACCACATATCAAAAATACCCAACCCTAAGCCCTTTTTATACAAGTATTAAACCGCTTTAGGGTTATAACATGTCGGCCATATGTCGGCCATAATATGTCGGCCACTATTTATGAAGTATGTACAATACTTTCCTGATCAGTCACCACAATCTAACAATCTCCCACTTGGGGACTGATCAGGCTCCACACTAAACAACAATCTCCCACTTGGAGACTGATCCTGTAGCAATACAACTACCGCATGGGGCTCCCACTGGATCAAACCACCCTGGACTCTGCTGTTCTTTTATTCACATTTAGTCTAAAAGACCAACTGAAGCTGAAGAGGAGTTCAACTTCTCCCTTGTGACAACCTTTGTCAACATATCTGCTAGATTTTCATTGGTATGTATCTTCTCCAGCTTTAACTGTCCATCCTCCAAAACTGACTGAATGAAATGGTACCGCAACTGTATGTGTTTGGTCTTAGAATGCAGAGCTGAATTCTTAGCAATATGAATGGCACTCTGACTATCTGTGAACAAAAAATTATCCTTCTGAGGATGTCCCAATTCTTCCAAGAAGAACTGAAGCCATATCATCTCTTTGGCGGCCTCTGTAGCAGCAACATACTCTGCCTCTGTAGTGGAGAGAGCATTAATCTTCTGGAGCCTAGAAACCCAGCTCACGGCTGCCCCACCAACAGTAAAGACATAACCTGTAGTACTCCGCCTGGTATCAATATCCCCAGCCAAATCTGAGTCAACATAGCCCTGTAAATCAGTAGTAGAGCCCCCAAAGTGTAAACACTTATTGGATGTTCCTCTCAAATATCTGAGAATCCACTTGACAGCATTCCAATGCTCAAAACCTGGATGACTCATATACCTGCTAACGACTCCCACTGCATGTGCAATATCTGGCCTAGTGCATACCATAGCATACATCAAACTTCCTACAGCTGAAGCATAGGGTACCTTGGACATCTTATCCTCCTCTTCCTGTGTCTTGGGACACATCTCCTTAGTCAATTTCAAATGACCAGGTAAAGGTGTGCTGACAGCTTTAGCATTCTCCATAGAGAAACGTTGCAACACCTTCTAAACATAATCAGCTTGAGATAGCGTCAATGTTCTGTTCTTCCTATCTCTGCAAATCTTCATACCAAGGATTTGTTTTGCTGCCCCCAAATCCTTCATAGCAAATGCATGTGCTAATTGACGTTTCAGCCCCTTAATATGATCCATGTTAGACCCAGCTATAAGCATATCATCAACATATAAACATAAAATAATGTAGCTATCATCATCCAACCTCTTAAAATAAACACAGTAATCTGAATGACACCTATTATATCCATGCTCATGCATAAAACTGTCAAATTTCAGATACCATTGCCGAGGTGCTTGCTTCAGGCCATATAAACTTTTCTTCAATTTGCACACTAAGTTCTCCTTACCTTTTACCTCAAAACCCTGTGGCTGAGCCATATATATTTCTTCATCCAAATCACCATGAAGAAAGGCTATTTTAACATCCATCTGCTCTAAATGCAAATCTTCAGTAGCCACAAGACTTAAAACAGTACGAATAGAAGTCATTTTAACAACAGGAGAAAATATTTCATCAAAATCAATTCCTTTTTTCTGTGCAAATCCTTTTACAACTAACCTGGCCTTAAATCTTTTCTTACCTCCTTCCTCTTCTTTCAACCTGTAAACCCATTTATTCTGTAAAACCTTTTTACCTACAGGCAACTTGCACAAATCCCATGTCTTATTTTTCAGCAAAGAGTCCATTTCATCTTTCATTGCAGACTCCCACTGAATCTTAGTATCCACCTGCACAGCTTCATCATAACTTTCAGGTTCACCAGCATCAGTAAGTAAAATAGAATACAAAGAGGGAGAAAACCTTTGTGGAGGTCTAATTGGCCTTGTTGACCGTCTAACATTCACTGGTGTATGTGGTATTTTTTGTTGCGGTTGTTGCACATCATGAGGAATGGCTGGAACATCAGCTTTTGGAGTATCATCCAGCACTACATAATCATCTTCTTTCTTCTCATGTTGCTGCAACAGATCTTTGTACAACACTTTTTCATTGAATATGACATCCCAGCTTCTTATAATTTTATGATTTTCAAAATCCCAAAGCCTATAACCAAATTCATTAATGCCATATCCAACAAAGACACATTTCTTTGATTTAGCTTCTAGCTTGGTTCTATTTTCAGAGTCTATATGAGCAAAATCTTCACAACCGAAGGTCTTGAGAAAAGAATAACTCACCTTCTTACCAGTCCATGCTTCCTCTGGAATACCACAGCCCAAAGGAGTGGAGGGACCTCTATTAATCAAATATATTGCAGTATTGACAGCCTCCACCCACATGTGTAAGGGCAACCCAGCATGCAACCTCATGCTCCTTGCGCGCTCCATTATAGTCCTGTTCATGCGTTCAGCCACTCCATTTTCCTGTGGAGTCCTTGGAACAGTTTTTTGTCTACGAATACCATTAGTGGAGCAATAATCTTCAAATTCATGACTGCAATACTCACCACCATTATCAGATCTGAGACATTTTAATTTCTTACCAGTCTCATTTTCAACCAAGCATTTCCATTTCTTAAAAGTTTGAAATACATCAGATTTCTGTTTAAGGAAATAAACCCATACTTTTCTAGTTGCGTCATCAATAAATGTAACATAATAATGAGAGCCACCAAGGGAAGATACCTGAGGTGGTCCCCATACATCTGTATGCAAAAGTTCTAATTTCTCCTTTTTGTTTTCCTTCCCTGTCTTTACAAAACTCACTCTCTTTTGTTTTCCATACACACAACTTTCACAGAAATCCATATTCACACATTTTAGACCTGGTAAAACTTTCCTTGAATGAAGTACTTTCATACCTTTCTCACTCATGTGCCCAAGTCTATTGTGCCACAGTGCTGTATCAGAATCCACAGCAGCTATTTGTTCTCCCTGCTTATCTGCAGTAATTGTTCCTGAATATTCATTTTTCTCTGAAACAATCAAAGTAGAAGGAACAATATGACCTGTACAAAGATATAAGGTGCCTACTTTCACACCTTTTGCTACTACAAGGGAACCTTTTGAAACCTTCCAATTTTTATCATTAAAAGTAACTACACAACCCTCATCACCGAGTTGCCCTACTGAAATTAAATTTCTACTTAGTTTTGGAACATGTCTTACCTCATGTAGTAGCCAATGATTCCCATTCTGCAACTTAATCTTAATTTTTCCCTTTCCAACAATCTGACAGGGTTCATTATCCCCCAAATAAACAAGCCCAAAATCCCCTTGGACATAATCAATGAAATAACCTCTATGAGGTGTAGCATGAAAAGAAGCACCAGAATCTAAAACCCATGAATCATCAACACTCTCTAAAGACAGAAGCAAAGCATCCTCTTCGGATTTGTTACTTACCACATTTGCCTCTTTGTCTCCATCTGATTTATCTCCTTCATTTTTCTTTCGAGTCCAGCAATCTTTCTTTTTGTGCCCTGGTTTCCCACAGTACCAGCAATCATTTGGTCCTCTCGATTGAGACCTCCTCCCCTTTGACTTTCCTCTTGATTTTCCACGATTTCTAGAGTTACTTCCTCTTTCAGTCGTTCTGCCCCTGCTTTGTGCATTTAAAGCACTTCCTGATGTAGATCCACCTGAGGATTTTCTACGAGTTTCCTCACTTAAAATAACACCGATCACATCATCATATTTTAGGGTACTAGATCCAGGAATAGAATTACTCACCGCCATTACCAAGCCATTCCAGCTTTCAGGCAAAGAACACAAAATCAAGAGAGCCCTAATTTCTTCATCAAAATTGATACCCACAGAAGATAATTGACTAGTAATAGTATTAAACTCATTTAAATGATCTGCAACAGATCCACCTTCTGCCATTTTTATATTAAATAAACGCTTCATGAGAAATACCTTATTTGAAGCGGAGGGCTTTTCATACAGTGTCGCTAGGGTTTTCATCAAATCTTCTGTCGTCTTTGCTTTTGTAATATTAAATGCCACCAATGGTGCCAAGCATAACCGAATGCTTCCAAGTGCCTTTCTGTCCAAAAGATCCCATTCAGCCTCTGACATAGTTCCCTGATTCTTGGCTTTTCCTTCCAACGGCTTCCACAAATCCTTCTGATATAAATAGTCTTCCATTTGCATCTTCCATAGCTGGAAGTTCTGCCCATTAAACCTATCAACCCTCAGCTTACCATCATCTGCCATTGCTCCCACTCAACTGTGAGACTCCCACTTAACCGTGAGACTTTCCTACAGAGGATAACTGAGAAACAACTAGGCTCTGATACCACTTGTTAGGATAAACCACGGACAGAAATAAAAAACTACATGCAAATATAACAAATAACAGAAAATAATAGAACACACAGAAATGAACACAAGGCACCAAGATTTAACGTGGTTCACCCAATCCCTAGGCTACGTCCACCAAACAGCAAGTTCGATCTTATTACAATCCAGTGATTACAACCTGATTACAATCCGTAATCCCTTACAGCTCAATACCGCCGCAAGAACCAATTTCGTATCACCACATATCAAAAATACCCAACCCTAAGCCCTTTTTATACAAGTATTAAACCGCTTTAGGGTTATAACATGTCGGCCATATGTCGGCCATAATATGTCGGCTACCATGTCGATGTCGGCTACTTCCAAAAAAAAATTTTTCGGGCCGATGCCCCGAACCCCACTATTTATGAAGTATGTACAGTACTTTCCTGATCAGTCACCACAATCTAACAATTAATTCATTGTAAATCTTACATGGGGAGCTGTACCCGATAAAATTTAGAGGAAGGTTATTAATCTAATAATAACCTATCCAACTATTGGTGTCAATTTGTTCTTTCATTTGGGCATTCGGGGTTAGATTTGCATGTATTTTACCGAAGGATAATCTATTCACTAACAGATTTTTGGCGAATCTATTGGGAAAAGAGACGAAGATCATTGCCTAACCTTTATTTCCTCAATTTTGTGATTATCTCTGTGTGCAGGAGATTGGCAACTCTACATTTTGAACCTGTTGAATCTTTGGTTGTGGGGTTTCAGTGTGTGTTATGGTGACAGTTACAATACAGCCATGGGGTGCTCAGATAGGACCCTTTGCCCTAGCCCGTTATTTAGCCTTACCTTAAAGGTCATGGGAATTCCTTCCCAAGTTTCATGGAGACAGGACACAAGATCTGGCTGATCACATCAAAGCGATTATTGTTGCATACAGGATTCTTGGTGTACAAGTAGAAGATGTGTTTGTTAGGTTATTTGTTCAAAGCCTCATGGGAAAAGCAGTGGAATAGTTTCAGCATTTGCAAGATGGATGTATTACAACTTGGGATGATCTTAAGCAGACATTTCTTGAAAGATTTCAGCCCACAATTAATTCCCATCAATTATTGGTGAACCTTCTTCTTCAAATTCAGATGAAAGATGATGAATCTGTAGGGGAGTTGATTGATAGGTTTAATCAGACTATTGGTAAAATTCCTCTAGCCAAACAACCAAATGAAAGAAATCAGGTATGCTTCTTTATTGATGCTATGGATGTTGATGTCAAGTTTTGGTTACAATGCTTTGGAATGCAAAATTTGGTAAATGTGTAGAAAGAAGTAACAAGATTAGATGATGCTTTAATTCTTAGTGTTATGAAATCTATAAGGACTCCCCCAACGAAAGAATACCATTGTGGACAGCAACAATACATTGATGAAGAAGCTACAAAAAAGAAGCACGTTCTAGAAGAAGCCAAACCCACTCCCAATGTTACTCATTTTCAAAATTTGATAGTTTTTAATGATGGAGACTTTAAAGAACCCTTGTTGGCTGAAGATGGTGCTTTAAAAATGTCAAGATTCTGCTGTGTGCATATTGAAAATAATGAGGAATAGAAAAGCAATGCTAAAGAAATCCTAAATTCAGGTAACAAGGTTTTACTACATTCTTTCTTCAGCCCAGAAGCTAGATCTCTCAAATCCACAAGTACAGAATATTATCTAGTTTCAAATGGTTCAGATGATAAAGATTTTTGGAATTTTATTCAGAAGTTTAGTCTCACTAAAAGAATGAGTATTGATGATTCTTTGCATTCTAAAAATTATAATCAGCCAATTAAAGAATCTATCATTTGTGATATTGAAGCAATATCATATTCTCCACCTAGATCTTGTGCTGATAATAAGATGACATATGTTGATGATAATGATTTTTCTAACTCTAAAGATTTCTTATACAATGTGAATGTTGAGATGGAATGGAAACATAACCACGCCTATCCAGTACAATAACAACAAGAAAGATTAGTTATCAAAGAAGACGAGCTCACTGTGAAAATCTCAGAATGTGGAAATGAGGTTGAGCACCATGATGATTTGATAAATGAAGAAGCAAATGTGATGTTTGGTATACACAACAATGATGGTTTTCTTCCATAAAGTGAAGTTGAAAGTGATATTTCCTATTTTGAAAATGGTGGTCAGCTCATTAAAGAACCTTGTCAATCTGAAGATGGAAGTGATGTTTTTGATCAGATAAAGATGCTTTTGGATGAAGACACTCACACTAAATTTCTTGTTGAGAAAAAGAGGTATAACACTGATTTGCAGCCTAGTGGGGACTTGGCTGATGTGTTGAAGGATGTCCTTCTCAATGACGAAGAGGAAATTATAGATCAATTTCTATCATCAGTTCAATTAGACCATCTCTTCCATAAAGACTAAAGTACTCATTTAAAGCTACCTGCAAGTGAAACACTGATAAGTGAGTCTTCTTTTATTTCATCTATTTATGATTTTGCTGATTTGGATTGTGGAAGTAGTGCTGGAAAATGTGTTGGCACTTTGGGAAAGGAAAAAGATGGAATGTATTGCATGCCTGATGAAAAATTGTTGCCTGAGAGAGATGAAGAAATCACATTCTCAAGGATTGATCCTATGTTGCACGAGACATTTCTATGCTTGCAAGTTGACCATAATATTAAAGGTAATGTGCATGAATTAAATCTTGATGACAAGATTTTCAAATATTGCGCACCATCTCTTGGTGAAATTTCAACATTCAATTTTTTTCAGTTTGAAATGGAATCTGACCCTATGGGTATTGAAGATCAATGCTTGGGTAAAGAAGAGTGGTATAATGAGTTATGGATGTTTGGAAAGGATGTTGGATCAGAATATGCATGTGCACTTTCAGTTTGAATTTTGGTACTGAAAGAGTCGTTAATGAGCAATGATTTGGAGCTATTCCATTAAGGTACATCCTGCTGATTTGAAAAGGCTCCTATTTCTCTCAACCGGTAAATGGTTTCACATGATTCTTCTCTTTATTCCAGTTTCATGGTAGGTCCTATTCCTACCTTTCTAAATATTATAAATAAGTTCTTTTGTGCATAGTGCTAGTTGGAATAATATGCAAGCCTCATGCTTGCTAGTAGTTTAGGTGTTTGTTGTTGGTTTTGGTTTGTTAGTTTTTCCCTGTTCCCCTCCACCCTCCCTACAAGCAGCTCCCGATCTTCTTCTTGACTCTTTTTTCCCAATGGTAAAGCGCTATTCTTTTTCCAAAGATTGCTGGAGTTCTCTGATTTTGTATCAAAATCAATCCCGCAGTTAGAACCCCTGTTAGTAACCAATATGAGCATGGTTTTAAAACTTGGAGTTTGTGTTTTTGAAACACTTTGAACCTTAGTTCAAAGTAGTTTGAAATGGTTCAATAGTTCAAATAACCCATTCTGCAAGCTCAATACAATCGAAGTAAAACTTCAAGTTCAAACTCTTTGAACCACTTCAAACTAAAGTTCGAATTAGTTCAAAGTGGTTTGATAGTTCAAGGCAATTTGAAATGCAGAATGGCTAGCTCAGGAAAGTTCAAAATTTTTCCAGAATTCATAATTCAGTTTCAATTAGTCCAACAATTTTAGAAGATGCGACGTGCAAAGTTTTTGAACCACTTCGAATTGAGGTTTGAAGTCGTTCAAAGTAGTTCAATGGTTTTTAGTAGTTCAACACACAGATTCAGAATCAAGGCTTAGGCTCAAAATTGTCACTGCCAATGATTTAGAGTAGAGGTATAAGGATCATTTAATCGAGCTGCAATATTGTATATGATGAAATGTCAAGCCCGATTTTCTTCTCTTATGTGAATACTCTGCATTTTCAAAGTAATGCTTCATGTTTTTGTTGAGAAAGTCACGGGAATCCACATTTTCACTTGACAAAAGTTTAAAGGAATGGTAACCAAGTTGTAAAGAAAACATCTCTCATTCCATGTAGAATTCTCATAAAAGCTTGATACAAGTTTGATGAAGGAAACATTCTATATCTTGTCAGTGTTTTCACCTACTTCTATAATAGATAATCATGTTAGTGCTATATTCAAAGAGTTTGAAAAGATCAAACCAAGCCATAATTTGGAGGTGATTGAGCCATGTCCAGGAACGCACGTGGTTTTCTCATTGAAATATTCATGGCAGAGACAGAGCATCAGTATATTATGCATGGATACCCGATATCTACCTTCATCGGCAGCGGCTACATTATGAAAAGCATGAGTGCACAGATTTGAGTTTGGGCCACAAAGCCAATACCCAAGTCATATTTATGGGCTCATGCACATCCAAAGTGATTTCCAAAATGCTATAAGATTGATTGGGCAACAAGAGTTATTGCAGCAAAATAATTCTATTAATAAGGAGACATGTTCAAAATGGTGTCCAATGATCAATGGCTGAGAATTTTAATTCAGCAAGTCGGATTTTCTGACAGTCATATAGACCCTCAAAGAGTGATCGGTAACTTTTGACTCGAAAACTAATTTCAAAATCACCTTGGTGAGAATGTGCAAAACTAGGATTCTGATAACATATCCAAAACTCAAGACGATCCAATGGTGGGATAATTAGTTATGCCTCCCGTACCGAGACCTTTTTTTTCTGACAGAGTTATTTTAAATCTGCCCAGCATCAAGAATTTTTTATATTGGAATAATGTAATAATGTGCCACGTGTCCAAGTCTCATTTGATATGTCAAATTATTCTTATAAAATGTTTAAATCAATGTTTTATAAGATTATCAAAACATAAATGAGAGAAAAAAAAGAAGAAGAAAGGGGAAATCATAAAGTTTTTCAAGATTTAGTTGAGGAAACTGAAAAGTTTGTAGGGGAAGTGGAAAGACAATAAATATGCAACAGCAAGTGAATTTATGGGGTTCCATTCTTCCTGCTTCCGACTATAGACTTTGTGCTCTAGAAGGGAAGGAGATTCTGGAAATTATTCCAGTTTTCTTGAGAGGCTGTGAGAGGCAGAGCATGGGTTATTTCTCTTTTCCAGAACTATGTGTCTGACTTAGAGATAGAATTTTAATTGTTGATGAAACATTGTGAAAGAAGTTTCTGTCCTTGAAATACTGATTTGGTTGTAATGTGTACAAGATACTTTGCGATCTTTTGCATTTAGGCAAGGGAGGTTCGAGGTTAATTACATCAGAACTTTGATTATGGTGTATTTTCCTTCTAGTGATCATGAACTTTGCGTCATTTTCAGTTTTGTCTAAATTACGTTTCAATATTGTTGTTTCCTTGTTACATCATCTTTTCAAAACATCTTTTAAAGCTCTGATTTTTTAAAATTCTCTCAAGACGATGGAAGATACATTTTCATTTACTTTATGTAATGCAATGTACTACAGATTAACTTTATGTAATCTATTTTATTCTATTTCCTTGCTTTTTAGTTCTTAGGTTTCGCGTCTATTATGTGTTTACGGATAGATGCTTGTTATCCTTTCTTGCTTTCTGGTCAAAAGTACCTATAATTAATTAATTGTAAATCTTGTACGGGGAGCTGTACCTGATAAAATTTAGAGGAAGGTTATTAATCTAATAATAACCTATCCAACTGTTGGTGTCGATTTGTTCTTTCATTTGGGCATCCGGGGTCAGATTTGCATGTATTTTCTTGAAGGACAATCTGTTCACTAACAAATTTTTGGCGACTCTACTGGGAAAAGAGATGAAGATTATTGCCTAACCTTTATTTTCTCAATTTTTTGATTATCTCTGTATGCAGGAGATTGGAAACTCTACATTTTGAACCTGTTGAATCTTTGGTTGTGGAGTTTCAGTGTGTGTTATGGCAGCAGTTGCAATGTAGCCATGGGGTGCTCAAATAGGACCCTTTGCCTTGGCCCATTATTCAGCCTTACCTAAAAGGTCATGAGAATTCCTTCTCAAGTTTCATGGAGACAAGACACAAGATCCGATTGATCACATCAAAGCGGTTACTATTGCATGCAGGATTCTTGGTGTACAAGAAGAAGATGTGTTTGTTAGGTTATTTGTTCAAAGCCTCATGGGAAAATTAGTGAAATGGTTTCACCATTTGCAAGATGGATGTATTACAACTTGGGATGATCTTAAGCAGAGATTTCTTGAAAGATTTCAGCTCACAATTAATTCCCATCAATTATTGGTGAACCTTCTTCAAATTTAGATGAAAGATGATGAATCTATAAGGGAGTTCATTGATAGGTTTAATCAGACTGTTGGTAAAATTCCTCTAGCCAACCAAGCAAATGAAAGAAATCAAGTATGCTTCTTTATTGATGCTATGGATGTTGAAGTCAAGTTTTGGTTACAATGCTTTGGAATCCAAAATTTGGTAAATGTGCAGAAAGAAGCAACCAAATTAGATGATGCTTTAATTCTTAGAGGTATGAAATCTATAAGGAATCCCCCAACGAAAGAATACCATTGTGGATAGCAACAATACATTGATGAAGAAGCTAAAAAAAAGAAGCACATTCTAGAAGAAGCCAAACCTACTCCCAACATTACTCATTTTTAGAATCTGACAGTTTTTAATGATGGGGACTTTAAAGAACCCTTGTTGGGTGAAGATGGTGCTTTAAAAATGTCAGGATTCTATTGCGTGCATATTGAAAATAATGAGGAATAGAAAAGCAATGCTAAAGAAATCCTAAATTTAGGTAACAAGGTTTTACTACATTCTTTCTTCAGCCCAGAAGCTAGATCTCTCAAATCCACAAGTACAGAATTTTATCTAGTTTCAAATGGTCCAGATGATAAAGATTTTCAGAATGGTATTTAGAAGGTTAGTGTCACTAAAAGAATGAGTATTGATGATTCTTTGCATTCTGAAAATTGTAATCAGCCAATTAAAGAATCTATCATTTGTGATAATGAAGCAATATCATATTCTCCACCTAGATCTTGTGTTGATAATAAGATGACATATGCTGATGATAATGATTTTTCTAACTCTAAAGATTTCTTATACAACATGAATGTTGAGATGGAATGGAAACATAACCATGCCTATGCAGTACCACAGCAGCAAGAAAGATTAGTTATCAAAGAAGACAACCTTGCTGTGAAAATTTCAGAATGTGGAAATGAGGTTGAGAACCATGATGATTTGATAAATGAAGAAGTGGATGGCATGTTCGGTATACACAACAATGATGGTTTTCTTCCACAAAGTGAAGTTGAAAGTGATATGTCCTATTGTGAAAATGGTGGTCAGCTCATTAAAGAACCTTGTCAATCTGAAGATGGAAGTGATGTTTTTTATCAGATAAAGATGCTTTTGGATGAAGACACTCCCTCTAAATTTTTTGTTGTGAAAAAGAGGTATGACATTGATTTAAGCCCAGTGGGGACTTGACTGATGTGTTGAAGGATGTCTTTCTCAATGATGAAGAGGAAATTATAGATCAATTTCTGTCATCAGTTCAATTAGATCATCTCTTCCATAAAGACTCAAGTACTCATTTAAAGCTAGCTGCAAGTGAAACGTTGATAAGTGAGTCTTCTTTTCTTTCATCTATTTATGGTTTTGCTGATTTGGATTGTGGAAGTAGTGCTGGAAAATGTGTTGGCACTTTGGGAAAGGAAAAAGATGGAATGTATTGCATGCCTGATGAAAAATTGTTTCCTGAGAGAGATGAAGAAATCACATTCTCAAGGATTGATCCTATGTTGCACGAGACATTTCTATGCCTGCAAGTTGACCATAATATTAAAGGTAATGTGCATGAATTAAATCTTGATGACAAGATTTTCAAATATTGTGCACCATCTCTTGGTGAAGTTTCAATACTGAATTTTTTTCAGTTTGAAATTGAATCTGACCCTATGGGTATTGAAGATCAATGCTTGGGTAAAGAAGAGTGTTATAATGAGTTATGGCTGTTTGGAAAGGAATGTTAGATCAGAATATGCATGTGCACTTTTAGTTTGAAGTTTGGTACTGAAAGAGTCATCAACGAGCAATGGTTTGGAGCTATTCCATTAAGGTACATCCTGCTGATTCGAAAAGGCTCCTATTTCTCTCAGCCAATAAATGGTTTCACATTATTCTTCTCTTTATTTTGGTTTCATGGTAGGTCCTATTCCTACCTTTGTAAATATTGTAAATAAGTTTTGTTGTTTGTAGTGCTAGTTGGAATAATGTGCAAGCCTCATGCTTGCTGGTAGTTTAGGTGTTTGTTGTTGGTTTTGGTTTGCTGGTTTTGCCCTGCACCCCTCCACCTTCCCTACAAGCAGCTCTCGATCTTCTTCTTAACTCTATTTGCCCAATGGTAAAGCACTGTTCTTTTCCCAAAGATTGCTAGAGTTCTCTGATTTTGTATCAAAATCAGTCCCGCAGTTAGAGCCCCTATTAGTAACCAATATGAGCATGGTTTTAAAACTTGGAGTTTGTGTTTTTGAACCACTTTGAACCTTAGTTCAAAGTAGTTTGAAATGGTTCAATGGTTTAGATAACCCATTTTGTAGGTTCAATACAATCGAAGTAAAACTTCAAGTTCAGAGTTTTTGACAACTTTGAACTAAAGTTCGAAGTAGTTCAAAGTGGTTCAATAGTTCAAGGCAACTTGAAATGCAGCATGGCTAGCTCAGAAAAGTTCAAAATTTTGCTAGAATTCATAATTCAATTTCAGTTAGCCCAACAATTTTAGAAGATGTGAGGTGTAGAGTTTTTGAACCACTTTGAACTGAGGTTCGAAGTACTTCAAAGTAGTTCAATGGTTTAGTAGTTCAACATGTAGATTCAAAATCAAGGCTCAGGCTCAAAATTGTTAGCACCAATGATTTAGAGCAGAGGTATAAGGATCATTTAATCAAGCAACAATATTGGATATGATGAAATTCCAAGCCCGATTTTCTTCTCATATGTGAATACTCTGCATTTTCAAAGTAATGCTTCATGTTTTTGTTGAGAAAGTCGCGGCAATCCACATTTTCACTTGACAAAAATCTAAAGGAACGGTAACTAAGTTGTAAAGAAAACATCTCTCATTCCATGTAGAATTCTCATAAAAGCTTGATACAAGTCTGATGAAGGAAACATTCTATATCTTCTCGGTGTTTTCATCTACTTCTATAATAGATAATCGTATTAGTTCTATATTCAAAGAGTTTGAAAACATCAAACCAAGCCATAATTTGGAGGTGATTGAGCCATGTCCAGGGATGCACGTGGTCTTCTCATGGAAATTTTCATGGCAAAGACAAAGCATCAGTATATTATGCATTGATACCCGATATCTACCTTCATTGGCAGCGGCTACATTATGAAAAGCACGAGTGCACAGATTTGAGTTTGGGCCACAAAGCCGATACTTGGGTCATATTTATGGGCTTATGTACATCAAAATTGATTTCCAAAATGCTATAAGATTGATTGGGCAACAAGACTTATTTCAGAAAAATGATGCGATTAATAGAGAGACATATTCAAAATAGTGTCCAATGATCAATGGCTAGGAATTTTAATTCAGCAAGTCAGATTTTCTGACAGTCATATAGATCCTCAAAGAGTGACCCGTAACTTTTGACTCAAACATTATTTTCAAAATCGCCCTAGTGAGAATGTGGAGAACTAGAATTTTGATAAAATATCCAAAATTCAGAATGATCCAACATTGTGCTAATTAGTTATGCCTCCCGTACTAAGACCTATTTTTGCTGACAGAGTTATTTTAAATCCGCCCAACATCAAGAATTTTTTATATTCGGATAATGTAATAATGTGCCACGTGTCCAAGCCTCATTTGATATGTCAAATTATTCTTATAAAACATTTACATCAATGTTTTATAAGATTATCAAAACATAAATGAGAGAAAAAAAAGAAGAAGAAAGGGGAAATCATAAAAAATTTCAAAATTTAGTCGAGGAAACTATAAAGTTTGTAGGGGAAGTGGAAAGACAATAAATATGCAACAGCAAGTGAATTTAGGGGGTTCCATTCTTCCTGCTTCTGATTGTAGACTTTGTGCTCTAGAAGGGAAGGAGATTCTGCAAATTATTCCATTTTTCTTGAAAGGCTGTGAGAGGCAGAGCATGGGTTATTTCTCTTTTCCAGAACTGTGTGTCTAATTTAGAGATAGAATTTTAATGGTTGATGTAACATTGTGAAAGAAGTTTTCATCTTTCTTGAAATAGTGATTTGGTTGTAATGTGTACAAGATAGTTTGCGATCTTTTGCAGTCAAGGAAGGGAGGCTAGAGGTTAATTACATCAGAACTTTGATTATGATATATTTTTCTTCCACTGATCATGAACTTTGCGTCATTTTCAGTTTTCTCTAAATTACGTTTCAATATCGTTGTTTTCTTGTTGAATCATCTTTTCAAAACATCTTTTAAAGCTGTGATTTTTTTAAATTCTCTCAAGAGGATGGAAGATGCATTTTCGTTTACATTATGTAATGTAGTGTACGACAGATTAACTTTGTGTAATCTATTTTATTTTATTTCCTTTCTTTTTAGTTCTTAGGTTTCGCGTCTATTATGTTTTTACAGATAGATACTTTTTATCCTTTTGTGCTTTCTAGTCAAAAGTACCTATAATTAATTCATTTTAAATCTTGCACGGGGAACTATACCCAATAAAATTTAGAGAAGAGTTATTAATCTAATAATAACCTATGCAACTATTGGTGTCAATTTGTTCTTTCATTTGGGCATCCAAGGTCAAATTTGCATGTATTTTTTCGAAGGACAATCGTTTCACTAACAAAATGATAAAGCTAATCATTGTTTTAAAATTAAATTAAATTTTTATCATCATACTAGAGGGAGGGGAGTATTTACCCCTTAAATTGATTTTTTTCGTATTTTCCAAGAGTGGTTAAAATTCAAAGGTTTCTATTGGAGAAACCTTTATTGGTAGTGGTGCATAAATTTCAAAATATTAATGACCTCTATTTCTGCTCGGTATTACATTTAGTAGGGTTACACGTAGTACATAACCAATTTTTGAATTTTTTTTATAAACCTATCCTGCATCGAATTGTATCTATAACCACTATTTGAACCTCCCCCTAATTGACATATCAACACATACCGACAATTTAATCAATTTCCATTGGACTCATTGAAACCTATTTTAACTCTGAAATATTACTAACCCTAAATGTAAACTACATCTATACCATTATAAAATAGAAGAAAAGGGCTCCACTAAATATCACAAACATAATCAGCTAGTTGGAAATTGATTTTGATGAGAACATAGCAATGGAGAAACAAAAGTATGATCTGAGCTCAAAAAAAAGAAGAAGGGAAGAAAAAGAAATCAATGCTATGTAGAAATGCCTGTGTTAACCACACGTACTTTCAACATCACACCGATTTGACAAAAAAAAATTATTCACAAAGGAAAAAGAGGAGGAACCAAGCTGCCAATAGTTCTACAGATTGCTGCAGAAAAATCAGATATTGATCAGCTTTGGTATATGTATTTTATATAACAAAATGGATATATAGTTTATAGATGCAAATTTCTTATTATAATTTTAAAAATTAAAGTATTATTTGTTGGAATATTAATTGTGGTTGGTCATTTCTTCCTGGAGTCAAATGCCCACCTACCTCCTTGACGGCTTGCAGAACAATCAAATGAATTTATTGCATGGTCGGTGAAAATTTTGTAATTCCGAAATGGGGGGAAATCATTTTGCAAGTATAATAAAAGGAATGATCAGATTCATTCGACCAGTGAGAAGAAGAGCAGATCAGAGAGTTGCAGAGAGAAGAGAAGTGATCAGCAGATCTAGTCATCAGAGTGCAAAGAAAATGAAGTTCATTTCGTACCTGCGGTTGCACGTGTTTCTTCTTTGGTCATTTTGTAAGTTTTTTATTTGTTTGATTTGACCTGTTGAAGTAGTGATTGCTCCAAGCATTGTAGTATGTAGCCATTAGCGCTGTAAGTTTTTCAGTTTTTCAGTTTGAAGTTGAGGATTATTTTAGGGTTTTCTGGTTGAAGCTGAATGCTCCCAAATTTTTTAATGGTTTAATCAAGTTGAATAGTAAAGCAAATAGGCATACTTGAATCCATTACTCTTCCCTTTGTTTATTGCATTTGATAAGTTTATTGTTGAATATTTTAAGCTTTGGGTATCTGGTTTTAATGGTTGAAATATTCACGTCATAAGTCTGCACTCGATATTGTCTTTGGTAGAAGTTATTCTCTGCAGTGGCTACCGAGTTCACTCGATGCCTTTTTCTACCGAGTTCCACTCTCCCGTGGCTACCGAGTTGCTCTTCTACTAAGCTCCACCTTCCTTTGGTTACTGAATTCACTTGACATCCACACTACCGAGCTCACTCAGTATCCAGTGTCTACCGAGTTCTTCATTTACCGAGCTAACTCAGTAACCTCTCCTACCACTCGGTTTCTTAAGTGCCGAGCAAATTTTTGGCACTCGATAATAGTTTGTGCCATGCAATTTTTAGGGTTGTGAGTTTTAAATTTTAATGTATATTTCTCACATGGTATCAGAGCTTTGAGGCCCCACATCGATAGTGAGTTAGGGCATTTATTTTCTGAGATATTTATAATGGCAGGAGATGCAAGAAAGATATGGCAGCAACCACCACCATTCAATGGACAAAATTATGATACATGGGAAAAGAAAATGAAAACCATTATGGTATAAAATGATTTGTATGAGTTTATAGTTAATGGTTTCAATGATGTGACTGATCCAACTCAGTATGCTACCCTCACAAATACACAGAAGACTCATTTGAAAGAGGCAAGGAGGAAGGATGCTAAGGCTTTAAGTTTGACTGAAGCAACAATGATAGAGACAGTATTATCAAAGATTGCAGCAGAAAATTATGCAAAGGAAGCATGAGATATCCTTGAGACAAACTTCAAAGGGATTGATAAAATCCATACTGTAAAGCTACAAAATATAAGGAGGGAGTTTGAGAACCTTCAAATAAACAAAAATGAATTAGTTGCAGACTTCACTTCAGGGACCTCCAATGTGATTAACCAACTGAAGTCAAATGGAGAAGACTATCAAGAGCAAAGGATAGTGGAGAATCTATTGAGGAGTTTATCTCATAAATATGACAATTTGGTGATGACTATAGAAGAGGCAAAAGACCTCACTGTTTTGATAACGGATGAGTTAATGGGTACACTTCAAACCCATGAGCATAGGATCAATAGATCTACATCTTCTACTTCCCAAGAGGAAGCATTCAAGGCTCAGTCAAATCCAAGAGAAAGGGGGAGAGGAAGAAATAGCTTAGGCAGAAACTCCAAAGGTAGAGGCTAAGGTAATGGAGGACAAAGAAATGCTATAGTAGAAAGCTCAAGAAGAGCAGATGGAGCAAGTAGCTCACAAAATACTTCAAGAGGAGGTAAGAAAAACTACAACTCAAATAGGAGTAATGCAGAATACAACTACTATCATAAATATGGGAATTATGCAAATGAATGTTGGAAGAAGCAGAAAGATCAGTTAGGACAAGCAAATGTGGCTAATGTGAATATTGGAAGTAAAAACACTGCCTTCATTATGTGTAATGTTGGTGAAGAAGGAAGCCCTGAGGTTTGGTACCTCAATAGTGGATGTAGCAACCACATGAGTGGTAATGAAACTTTGTTTTCATTCATTGACAAGAGTTTCAGAACTGAGATTAAAATGGCTAATAATGGAACCTATTACCACATTTTATCTACCCTACCAAATTTCAAAATTCAAATGTTACCCCGCCCAACGGTCACCTCCCCAATTAGTAACATTTTAATACCCATGGAAATATTGAAAAAATACCAAGTTCTGAACCTTATAACATGTTTTTTGTAGCCCGTAAGCTCTCTCCTGTCAAATCAAAGGAGATCAATGGATGGCACCATCGCGCTATGGAAAAGATACACAATATTTATGATAGCGAGATGGCGCCCTTATGACACATTGCCGTGGTGGGTCCACATTCAGCAAATAGGTTACAATGAAGGGTGGATTAGAAAAGTTCTGTAGCGCCGTAGGCGCTATGTCGCTATCGCATGTTGGTCAGGAAATCTTCATAGCGACATAGCACCCAACGGAAAGGTCTGACGGCAGGCAGGCTGTGTCACCAGGAAAGTTAGCGGTGGGCGAGCATGTTCTGATGGTCGAAAGTCTCAAAAAGTGGCAAGGTGTCATGTCGCCAACAAAAAACCCATGAGTTTTTCGTTGGCGACATAGTAGCCAAATGGAAGATCAGACCATGGCAAGAGCAATCAGGCACGGTGGGTCCCAACAGGTACTTTGCATGCATGGTAGGAAGGCTGGTGCTACGACGGCCAATCAGATGGAGACACATCTCTGACAGAAGGACATGTCATCAGTTGGGTGCTATGGCGCTATGGGGATTTGGCCTTGATTTCCTCATAGCGACATGGCGCCTAGTCGACACGTGGTCACTCCATGGGGTCAAGTCTTGAGTCTGCCAGGGTGGTGCTTCGTTAGACCAATGAGGAACTGCCACATGTGCCAAGTCAAAACATAGATGTGTCGTGGGACCATATTTTCATGTAGCCAGCGCAGTAAAGAGGGGTAGATCATTCATGACCAAGTCAGATCGACGGTAGGCACCATTGCGCTATGGAGAAGTTGCACAGGATTTATAATAGCAATTTGGCACCTAGTGGACATGTGTCCTCATGGGACCAGGTCTCGCCAAAGAATGTACACTAAAGATGGCCAGGTGTCGTTTGAGCATGGTGCGGTTGTTGAGGTGGTGCCAAGTATGAGGGGCCCAGAGTAAGAAGCAAGTATGACACATGACGAGTCTTCACGATCGTCAGATCTGCAGAGATCAATGAATAGTGTTGTATTGCTATGAAGAAGCTAAACGATGTATATATTGGTGACATAGCACCCTGATGACACGTGTCTCACTGGCCCAGTCGAGATTGATGGACGGTGACTGGCAGTTAGTGTAACCGTCATAGTTAGTATTAATATTTGAAGGGTGGCACCGTTAGTTCAATAAAGGTGGTCAACCGCGGGAGGACTTCCAGGGTGGCAAAAATAAAGAGTAGCATTGGCCCGCATAGCCTAGCTGGCTTGTAGAGCCTAGTTGACTGTTTGACTTCGACAGATTCATGAGACTAGGAACGATAAGAGATCAATGTTTTGCCGCGAATCTGATCGTGTGATTAATTGCCACCAACTCAGAATGAATACCAGGTGCAGAAAGACACTCCATACATCCAGTCGATCTAAATAATATGTCAGGAAATGTTGTGGTGTCGTTTCTTTCTTCTCTAGGATCTCTCTCAGAGAAATATTAGATATTTTTTGGTGCACAAACCATTTTCAAATTAGATCTTTGATTGGATTCCCAGGGTGAGAAGTTAATGCCAGTCAGTGAGAAGTAAATGTAATGCCAAAATCCTCAGTTATGCCTAAACTATAAAGGCAATTTCGTGATCTTTTTCTAACTTGACTCTTTCTGATTTCTCTACTATTGCTTGCAGATTTGCAGTGTAAAATTCCCTCTGTCTCTGAGCTATATAACATTATGTATCATCTCCTTCAGCCATCAATGTGCATGTGCATCCATCTTGCCTCTCATTAGTGTATTGTTGAGATCTGTGGCTTGTATATTGTATCTATTTTTGACCTATTGGATAATATATAAGTGAAATCCTCCCTTTCCTTGTGTTATTCAGTTTGGTTTCCTAATCGGTACGTGGTTATTGATTGACATAAGTCTGAATGTGTATGTCTCTTGAATGTTATCTTAGTTTTGTAGCGCATCTATGGGTAGAAATGAGTCTGAACACTCTATTTTGGTGCATCACCTCCATAGTTTAGGTAGGGTAGAGTTTTTTTCTTCATCTCCTTCTTCTCCTTTTCCTTTCGAGAGTAATTAGGTGTGCCCTAATAGTAAGAGGAAGCTGGCCTTCTCCGAAGACTCAACCTCGCAATTCAAGTCCCACAGCTTGGAGGTTGTTTCCATGTTTCACTAGGTTGTCCTCATGCATAGGCCTTGGACAAGGGTGCAAACCTAAGTGACAACAGTTTTTGGCACGCTCAATGGGACACTTTTCAAACAAAATTTAAAGTCTACTGGTGTCAAGAAGAAAGAGTTTCAGAGATTAATGCTGAAGAGGTAGTGCTGGCTTTAGTATTCAAGCCTTTAAGAGGCTGATCCTTCAAAGTACTTGGTAACTCTGAACATCAACAAATTTGGTTCCAGGCCAAATTTGTAGTGATTCATGCCCAGAGCTAAAACAAGGGCATCTTCTAGAGGTAAATTTCAGTATCAAGAGCTTTCTCTTTCAAATCCTAGAAGAAGGAGGACTAGGACTTCATTATCACCAGTTAGGGGTGTAATAATAGTTAATATACCTGTAAGATCTATCTCTACTCCTCCTACTGTTTGAACTCAGCCTAGATTGCCATCAACACTCATCAATAGAACACTTGTTTACATGGCACAGCCAAGAGTTCATGCTTTTTCCACCTTTAATGGTGGAAGTTCTCTGTTGTTAGCCCAAAAACATGATATACCAGTATCTGCACTAAAAAGTATACACGAGTTTACTGGTGAAACTTCCATCTCCCCTTTAGAGCATATCCAAGAGGTAGAAAATGTCTATAATATTCATGGTATTATAGAGGATGATGTTGCTGTCAGACTTCTAGCCTCATCTTTAAAAGGAAAAGCATTACAGTGGTATAGAGGCTTAGCTCATGGTTCTATAACTGATTGGGATAAACTAGGAGTATGATTATGCAAACATTTTGAGGATAAGAGTGACCATTTGTCACTTTTAGAGCAGCTGACTACAATAAAAAGAGCCCCCCATTAATGTATGACTGATTTTAATTATAGATTTCAAAAGACATGGGATAGAATACCCACTACAGTGAAACCTACCCCTGGTAATGCCTTCTTGCATTACCTTAGAGCTTTTAACAGTGATATTACCACTACAATCCAAACTATGGGAGGAGATACCTTGCCTAATGCTTACGAGATAGCCATAAAAGCTGAGAACATCTTGATTCAAGGAGGAAAATTGGCTCCAAGGCCTCTTATGCCTTTCTTTCCTGATGTTCCCAACCACCAACCAGCAACGGCCCCTCTTCCTACAACTTCTCCATCACAAGCCCTTCCTCTAGCTCCTCAAGCTTCCACATCCTCAAATGGGATAGATGAACTCAAAGAGATGCTCCAAGGTCTAGTGCTAAATACAGATAAAAGAGAAAAGACCCTAGATAAAAAATTGCAAGAGCAGGGGAGGGAGTTTGAGGACCAAGGGAAGAGATTAGAGGATAGTTTTTCTATAATACAAAAAATGAGTAACAAGATGGTGGCCTTAGAAAGGCAGCAAGCTCAAGGTGACAAGCCTCCCCAATTGCAATATCAAGCTCCAATTGGTGGTAGGTCTCCTAATCAGTGAAATAGCTCTTCTGATCAGGGTAGGCAAAATAGTCATGCTTCTGCTTCAAGCTCAAATCAGAACAGAGCTATAGTCCCTCAAAATAACTTATCCCAAGATCAAGATTTCTGTCCTTGCTACAACTATTCTTATACCTATTGCATGTGCCAGAAGGCAAAATCTTATTTGGCCCTGACTGATCAAGAACCTGCAGCAAAGCAATCATACAAGAAGGATCATCCCAAGGAGGCCTCATATATTCAAGGACGTGATGATTTCTCTTTCATGAATCATCAGATTGGAGAGCATTGTAATGTAAACTAGGATTTTGTTGCCCATAACACAAGAAGTAAGAAGAGAGCTATGGAACATGTTGTCCCTCCTTCTCCTAAGTAGGCCTCAACTTCAAGTGCTACACCTCATGCGCATGCAGCAAATGAACAAACAAGTACTTCACAATAGCAAAAGCAAGATTCTAGAAAGAAAGATGCAAGTGATCCTTATGTTGCCCCATCTCAACCTCTTATAAGTGTAGCTCCCAAAGTTTCTACCAGAGTTCCTAATACACCATTCAGTGTGGTAGAGCAAATGAAGAAGAACAATGTGAATATCTCCATGTGGGATGCCATTGCTACCATACCAATATAGAAGAGGATGCTGTAGCAAGAATTAGAGAAGATTGAATCCAAGGATCAGCCATCTACCATGGAAAGTGCCACAAGTCTAGTACAACCAGCAAGGGATGTGGAGACAAATAAAAAAGGTTAGACCTCCTCCATTCTATATTTCTCTGATTATAGGGGGCAAATTAGTCCACAATTGCATGATAGGTTCAAGGGCTAGTAGGTCAGTAATGCCTAGGTGTGTTGTTGATGCTTTAGGAATGAAATATGAGACCATTGTTAGGGATGTGTTACAATTAGATGGTAGTACTGTCAAAACTGTAGGAATCCTTAGGAACATGGAGATGGCCCTACATGCATGCCCTGGTTGCACTATAATTCAAGACATATCTATTGCTGAAGTTAAGCCCTATTTTGCTATTTGTCTTTCAAGAGACGTCACTGCTCAAATTGGTGGATTCATATCTGCTGATTGGTCATATATGTCATTTAAGACCAGATATGGAGCCAATGCCTCAATTAGAGATGAACCTCAAGCCCTTCATCACATAGAATCTTATAACCCCAATCCCATCAACATGAATTTCCCTATTCTAGAGATGGATGAAAATTACATGGTAAATGAGTCTACCACTTCCATAGTAGAAATTCCTAATTTCTTCTTGGATGAGTGGGCTAATGCATATCAATTTGAGCCTATGTTAGAGACTCTTGAGACATGTCTTAGTACATATTGCATAATAGAGAAAGATGCTCAAGTTCCTGATTTAATTGGGACTAATGATGATATAAATGGAATATGGAGTATGTACTTTGATGGCTCAAGGAATAGAAATGGATTAGGGGCTAGTGTTATGTTGATCTCTCCTGCACAAATAAGATACTACTTATCCTTTAGGCTCCAATTCAGTTGTACCAATAATGTGGTCGAGTATGAATCTTTGATTCAAGGTCTCTTACTTGCCCAAAAAAGAGGAATTCAAGGCTTGAGAGTATATGGGGATAGCGAGTTGGTAGTTAACCAAGTGAGAAATAGGAATATAACCAAAAATGGCCTTCTCAAGTCTTACAAACACAGAGTCTGGGATTTACTTGAGGACTTCAATGCATTTAATATTCAGAGCATTCCTAGGAAAGAAAATAGACATGCTGATAGACTTGCAATAGTGGGTGCAACTTATGATGTACCAAGGAATCTTAAGGAAGAGAAGAAGCAAAAAATACGGGTGGTTGTGAGGCCTGCCATCCCTAACAACAACACTCATTGGCAGGTGTTTGATTCTGATGAGCAAATTGTGAGTTTCTTGCAGAATGAGGCAGAATTCTCAGATAGAAACCAGTCAAGACTGCAAGATTAGTATGGTGATCAGATCATTCATCTCAGTTCTAACAAGTTGCCCAAGGGTCTCATTACCTTAGAGAGTGTGTTTAATCCTAATGATCAAACAAGAGGCAAAGGAATGAATCTAGCTACAGAAAAGGATGATTATGCCCCAATAACAATTGCTGATGGAAAATTTTTGAATATCGGGAAGGTATGTTTTGAAACTGAGCAAGAAAACTTTATCCATCTATGTCAAGAATTTAATGATGTATTTGCTTGGACATATGATGATTTAAAAGGTTTTGACCCTAGTTTGTTTTAGCATACCATAGATTTAATTGATAAGGCCAAACCAGTAAGGTAAAAACAGATGCCAGTGAATCCTAAGATTGAGCCTCTAATGAGAAAAGAGCTATCCAAGTTGATAGAAGCTAATATAATATTTCCTATCAAACACTCATCATGGGTAGCTAACCTTGTCCTTGTAAGGAAGAAAAATGGAGAAATCAGACTGTGTGTGGACTTTAGAGACCTTAATCAGGCTTCTCTTAAAGATCACCATCCTCTCCCTTCCATGGATAAAATTCTATCCAAGGTCAGTGGGTCAAGGAGATTCTCTTTTCTTGATGGATTTTCTGGATATAACCAAGTGTTGGTTAAAGAATCTGACAGATATAAGATAGCATTTACTACTAAATAGGGCACCTATGCTTATTGCAAGATGCCATTTGGACTAACGAATGCAGGTGCCACATTTCAAAAGGCAATGGAGATGGCCTTTAAAAAATTAATTGACAAGTTTGTCTTAGTATACCTTGATGATATAACTGTATATTCAAAAAATGTAGAAGATCATTTTGATCATCTAAGACAGGTATTTCTAAGATGTAGAGAGTTTGGGGTTTCCCTTAACCTATCCAAGTGTGTCTTTGCTACAAGCCAAGGAAAATTATTGGGACACATTGTATCTAAGGATGGGTTGACCATTGATCTAGAAAGAACAAAGGCAATACTTGCCCTTCCTCTTCCTAAACACAAGAAGGGGCTGCAAAGTTTCCTTGGTAGGATAAATTTTGTAAGAAGGTTTATTCCTAATCTTGCTAGCATGGTGAAACCTCATACAGCTATGCAGAAGAAAGGTATGGTCTTCTCATGGACGAAGGAAGGGAAGGAGAGTTTTGAAGAGATCAAGACAACCATAGCCTCAGCCCCTACTCTCATAAACCCAAATTTTGAAAAGGATTTCATCCTCTACACTCTAGGTGGTGATTCAAGTATCTTTGCTATCTTGACTCAAACAAATGACAAGGATGAGGAGCAGCCCATAGCCTTCTTTAGTGAAGGGCTCAAGGAATATGAAGATAAGTACAGCTTTATTGAGAAGCGAGCCCTTGCGGTCATTAGAGCCTTAGAGAAATTCAAACACCTCTTATCCCACAATAGGATCCATCTCTTGGTGCCCCATGCCAGCGTAAAAGACTTCCTGTTAAACAAGGATATCAATAAAAAGAGAGTTGGATGGATCACTAAGGTAATGGAGTATGATGTTGATATTTAGATTACCAAGCTGGTAAGAGGGAGAGGATTATGCAAAGAAATGTTATTAGGTCAGGATTCAGATGAAGAGGCTGCTATGGTAATAACAGAGCAGCAGGAGGGAGGAAATGTTAATGGTCCAAGGAGCTGGATAAATGATATGAAGAGCTTCTTATCAGGGAATGGATACCCTCAGGGATTGGACAGGACTAAAAGGAGACAATATAGACTGCAGTCCATTCCCTATGTTATAATTGATGGTATCCTATTTAGAAGAGATTTTAATGAGACCCTGTTGAGATGTGTTGGAGAGGATCAGGCTGAGAGGATGATTAAGGAACTTCATGATGGCCCTAATGATGGCCATTTCTCTGCAAGAACAACTGCCATGAAGATCATGAGGGCTGGTTATTATTGGCCATCTCTATTCCATGATTTTTATTGATATGTGAGAAAATGTGAGAAATGTGCTTTCTTTTCAGGAAAACAAAGGCTTACAGCTCTCCCCATTCATCCTATTCAGGTGGATCAACCCTTTACCCAGTGGGGGTTGGATTTTATAGGCCCCATTAATCCTCCATCTAGTGCAAGTCATAAATGGATTTTGGCTGCTACTAATTATTTCACTAGATGGACAGAGGCAGTTGCCTTGAAGGATGCCACAAAACCATCAATTGTTGAATTCCTTGATGGAATTGTATCTAGATTTGGTGCTCCTTCTACTATCATTTCGGACAATGCCAAGTCTTTTGTTGCAACCCAAATTTGTGCATGGGCAATGAATCACAATATCTACCTGAGCACATCATCAAATTACTATCCCTAGGGTAATAGTTTGGCTGAGTCTTCCAACAAGAATCTGATCAGAATCATGAAGAGGACAATAGAAGACAATCAAAGGGTCTGGCATAAGAAATTAAGAACTGCTCTATGGGCTGATAGGATAACACCCAAGAGATCTGTTGGGAATTCACCTTTTGTGTTGGTATATGGTAGGGAGGCTAGACTCCCAATTTCATTGGAATTCCCATCCTTGGAGTTGGCTCATCAGCTAGAATTGATTGAAGATAATGCCATGTTAGTAAGAATGGTAGAGCTGATTGAACTAGAATAAAAGAGAAATAAGGCTATGCAAACCCTAGAGATACATCAGTAGAAGATGAAGAGGAGTTTTGACAAGAAGGCTAGGGTTAGGACCTTTAGAGAAGGAGATTTAGTTCTAAAGTGGGATTCAGATAGAGCAAAATCAGGAAGACATTCCAAATTTGATGCACTATGGAGTGGCCCCTATCTGATTGCCAATTGCAAACAAGCCAATGCGTTTCAATTGAGCAAGCCCAATGGAAAGATTTTTCCCATTCCAGTCAATGGGATCTATCTGAAGCCCTATTTCTAAAGATCTGAGAATCCATGCACATAAGTAGTTTAGTTCTTTCTGTTATTTCCTGCTTTTTAATAAGTGCACGTGCACATGGTTCTCTCTTTGAGTTGCCAGCTTCCGAAGTTTTGACAGTTTTGAGGTTACAGAGGCAGAGCTAGGCTTTCAATGTTTTGTTTTCCTCGTAGAAGGTTAGGTTTTTTTGCAGTTCTTAGATTCGTACATTCCAAATGTATTTTTTGACTCCATAGCCCAATGGATTTTTTTGTAGGCACTGGTCTGATGCATAGCAGGCTTGTATCCCCTGTGAGTCGCCAAAATGTTACCACATTTTGTCTACCATGCCAAATTTCAAAATTCAAATGTTACCCCACCCAATGGTCACCTCCCCAATTAGTAATATTTTAATACCCATGGAAATATTGAAAAAATACCAAGTTTTGAACCTTATAACATGTTTTTTGCAGCCCGTAAGCTCTCTACCATCAGATCAAAGGAGATCAACGGATGGCGCCATCGCACTATGGAAAAGATACACGATATTTACGATAGCGAGATGGCGCCCTGATGACACGTTGCCATGGTGGGTCCACATTTAGTGAACAGGTTACAATGAAGGGCGGGTCAAAAATGTTCTGCAGCGCCGTAGGCGCTATGTCACTATCGCGTGTTGGTCGAGAAATCTTCATAGCAACATAGCGCCCAACGGAAAGGTTTGCGGTAGGCAAGCTGCATCACCGAGAAAGTTAGTGGCGGGTGAGCATGTTCTGACAGTCAAAAGTCTCAAAAAGTGGCAAAGCACCATGTCGCCAATAAAAAACCCACAAGTTTTCCGTTGGCGACATAGCGCCCAAACAGAAGATCAGACCACGGCAAGAGAAATAAGGGATGGTGGGTCCCAATAGGTACTTCGCATGCATGGTAGGAAGCTTGCTGCTATGGCAGCCAATCAAATGGGGACACATCTGTGACAAAAGGACATGTCATCAGTTGGGCGCTATGGCACTATGGAGATTTGGCCTCGATTTCCTCATAGCGACATGGCGCCTAGCCGACATGTGGTCACTCCATGGGGTCAAGTCTTGAGTCTGCCAGGGTGGTGCTTCGTTAGACCAATGAGGAATCGCCACATGTGCCAAGTCAAAACACAGATGTGTCATGGGACCATATTTTCATGTAGCTAGCGTAGTAAAGAGGGGCAGATCGTTCATGGCCAAGTTAGATTGATGGCAGGCACCATCACGCTATGGAGAAGTTGCATGGGATTTACAATAGCGAGTTGGTGCCTGGTGGACACGTGTCCTCATGGGACCAGGTCTCGCCAAAGAATGTACGCTAAAGATGGCCAGGTGTCATTCGAGCATAGTGCGGTTGTTGAGGTGGCACCAGGTATGAGGGGCCCAAGGTAAGAAGCAAGTACGACACATGACGAGTCTTCACGATCATCAGATCTGCAAAGATCAACAGACGGCGCTGTATCACTACGAAGAAGCTATGCGATATATATGTTGGTGACAAGCGCCCTGATGACACGTGTCTCACTAGCCCGGTCGAGATTGACGGTCGGTGACCGACAGTTAGTGTAATCATCATAGTTAGTATTAATATTTGAAGGGTGGCGCCATTAGTTCAATAAAGGTGGTCAACCGCGGGAGGACTTCCAAGGTGGCAAAAGTAAAGAGTATCATTGGCCCGCATAGCCCAGCTAGCTTGTAGAACCTAGTTGACTGTTTGACTTCGACAGATTTATGAGACCAAGAACGATAAGAGATCAAAGTTTTGCCACGAATCTGATCATGTGATTAATTTCCACCAACTCAGAATGAATACCAGGTGCAAAAAGACACTCCATCCATCCAGTCGATCTATCTACTATGTCAGGAAATGTTGTGGCATTGTTTCTGTCTTCTCTAGGCTCTCTCTCAGAGAAATATAAGATATTTTTTGGTATGCAAACCATTTTCAAATCAGATCTTTGATTGGATTCCCAGGGTGAGAAGTTAATGCCAGTAGGTGAGAAGTAAATGTAATGCCAAAATCCTCAGTTATGCTTGAACTAGAAAGGCAATTTTGTGATCTTTTTCTAAGTTGACTCCTTCTGATTTCTCTGCTACTGCTTGCAGATCTACAGTGTAAAATTTCCTCTATCTCTAAGTTGTATAACATTCTATATCATCTCCTTCAGCCATCAATGTGCATGTGCATCCATCTTGCCTCTCATTGGTGTATTGTTGAGATCTATGGCTTGTATACTATATCTATTTTTGACCTATTGGATAATATATAAGTGAAATACTCCCTTTCTTTGTGTTATTTAGTTTGGTTTCCATATTTGTATAGTGTTATTGATTGAGATAAGTCTGAATCTGTATGTCTCTTGAATGTTATCTTGGTTTTGTAGCACATATATGGGCAGAAATGAGTCTGAACACTCTATTTTAGTCCATCACCTCCATAGTTTAGGTAGGGTAGAGTTGTTTTTTGCATCTCCTTCTTCCCCTTTTCCTTCCGAGAGTAGTTAGGTGTGCCCTGATAGTAAGAGGAAGTTGGCCTTCTCCGGAGACTCAACCTCATAGTTCAAGTCTCACAGCTTGGAGGTTGTTTCCATGTTTCAATAGGTTGTCCTCACGCATAGGCCTTGGAAAAGGGTGCAAACCTAAGTGACAACAGAACCCTACCAGTAGTGGTCAAAGGATCTATTATGGTCCGCACCGAGAAAGGTGAGAAGAAGGAAATACAAAACGTGTATTTTGCCCCTGATATGAAGCACAATTTGATGAGCATTGGTCAGCTCATTCAAAATGGATACAAAGTGCTAATGGAGAATGACAGATGTATCATTCAAGAAAAGGATGAGAATAAGAACCTACTTGCAGCAGTTCAAATGAAAAAGAACACAATATTTCCCTTGAAGATAGAGACATCTTTCTCATCCCAAGTTGGTGCTGCACCTCCCACACAATCAGCTCTAAGGAGTGTGATTGAAGACGCCTCATGGCTATGGCACCTCAGGTATGGTCATCTTGGCTATGCTAGTTTAAATTTATTGTCAAATAAAAGAATAGTAGAAGGTTTGCTACGAATAGGAAATTCATGTGACAAGTGTGAGGCTTGTATTTTGGGTAAGCAACATAGGCTTCCCTTTAATTTTTAAAATTCTAGGAGGGCTAGATATCCATTAGAGTTAGTGCATACTGACCTAGTCGGTCCTATGCAAGTTACTTCCATTGGGGGGAGTACTTATTTCATGACATTCATTGATGATTTCAGTTGTAGGACATGGGTGTATTTTTTAAAGAATAAGTCTGAAACATTTGAAAAATTTGTAGAATTTAAAGCCCAGGCTGAAAGAGAATGTGGACACTATATCAAAGTCCTAAGATCAGATAGAGGAGGAGAGTATACCTCCAATTCTTTTGTAAATTTTTTCAGGAAACATGGCGAAAAGAAAGAGCTCATGGCCATCTATACACCACAGCAGAATGGAGTGGCTGAAAGAAAGAACATGACCATTGTTGAAATGGCAAGGATCATGATGAAAGAGAAAGGTCTCCCAACTAAATTTTGGGGAGAGGCTGTGGCAATAGCAGTTTACCTAATTAATAGGTGTCCTACAAAGGCAGTCTATGATAGAATTCCAATGGAAGCATGGTCATGAAGAAGATGGACAGTTTAACACCTAAGGGTGTTTGGATGTGTTGCATATGCACATGTGCCTAAAGAGAAAAGACAGAAATTAGATGACAAAGGAGTGAAGTGCATCTTCACAAAGTACAACTCAAAATCAAAGGCATATAGATTGTATGACCCATTGAACAACAAGATGATGCTTTTAAGAGGTGTGGAATTTCTTGAAAATCAGTCTTGGTATGGTCAAATTGATGAGTCACTGAGCACTTCAAGAAAAGTGCCAATTATAAGTGAAGAGGATGCTGATGAATAGCAAGAAGAAGGAGTAGATAGAAGAAAAGGCAAGTAGCCTCAGTCATTACTGAGCTCTTCTAGGCATGAACGAGTGTTAGTGTCAAGCAGTAGCAACGAAGATTCTGATCCCACACTCTCCTCCTTGTTACCAAGAAAGACCAAGAGTCTTAGGGAGATATACCAAGATGAAAGGTATGAAGATTATGATGAGAGTGTTAATTTTGCATTATTTTCTCATAGTGATCCAATATATTTTGAAGAAGCTATTAAGGAGAAGAAATGGTGTAAGGCCATGGATGAGGAGATAGATGCTATAGAAAGAAATGAGACATGGGAGTTAACTGATTTTCCTCCCAAGAAGCAAGTGATTGGAGTGAAATGGATCTACAAGACCAAATGCAATGTTGAAGGCAAGATTGATAGGCATAAGGCAAGGCTAGTAGTCAAGGGCTACAAACAGTAGTATGTAAGACAGAAAGTATATCAAATGGATGTGAAGTCCACCTTCCTAAATGGTGTATTGAAAGAAGAAGTGTATGTGGAGCAGCCACCTAGTTATGAAGTTTCCGGTGAAGAGAAGAAAGTATATAGATTGAAGAGAGCTCTTTATGGACTCAAGAAAGCTCCAAGGGTGTAGTACAATAGGATTGACTCATATTTAATGAGCAATGGCTTTAGCAAAAGCAATGGTGAGCCTACTCTCTACATAAAGGCAGAAAATGGTAATGTGTTGATTGTTATTTTATATGTAGATGATTTGATTTTTGTTGAAAATGACAAGGCTCTAATTGTTGAGTTCAAAGAGGCCATGAAAAGTGAATTTGAAATGACAGACCTAGGTCTCTTGAAATACTTTCTAGGCATAGAAGTAAAACAAATACATGGTGGCATCTTCATCTCTCAAGAAAAGTATGCAAGGCAGATCTTGGAGAGATTTAAAATGTAGAACATTAAGGCAACCCCACACCAACAGCAATAGGTCTGAAGTTGAGCAAGGAAGACTCTAGCAAGAGAGTGGATCCAACATTATACAAGAGTATGGTTGGAAGTTTAATTTACTTGACTACAACTTGGTCAGACCTAATGCATGCAGTAAGTCTGATTTTTGGATTTATGGAAACACCAAAGGATTTCCATTGGCAAGCGGGAAAAAGGATCCTAAGGTATGTGAAAGATACTAAGGGATTTTGGATTTTGTATACTGCAAATGATGAATTCAAGTTGGTTGGTTACACGAATAGTGATTGGACTGGAAGTATAGATGATAGGAAGAGCACTTTCGGATACATATTTCATATGGGATCAGGTGCAATTTCATGGGCATCCAAGAAGCAACCTATTGTTGCTCAATCTACAGTAGAGACTGAATATACATCAACAAATGCAGCAGCATGTCAAGCTATTTGGCTAAGGAGGATCTTGACAGATTTGAATGAAAGGCAAGGAGATGGAACCAAAATTTATTGTGACAACATCTCATCAATTGCATTGTCTAAGAATCTAGTCTTCCATGGGAGAAGCAAGCATATAGAGATTAGATATCACTTTATCAGAGAGTTGGTGGAGAATGGGGATATCAAAATTGAATATTGCAAGTCTGAGTAGCAGCTAGCAGATATTTTTACCAAGCTATTAGGCATTGGGACTTTTGTACACCTAAGAGAGTATCTTGGTGTAGTTGATTTGGATCAGTAGTGATCCTTATTTGTTTGGCTCGGGATAAAGGGGGAGTGTTGAAATATTAATTGTGGTTGGTTGTTTCTCCCTAGAGCCAAACGCCCACCTACCTCCCTGACGGCTTGCAAAACGATCAAATGAATTTATTGCATGGTAGGTGAAAAGTTTTGAATTCAAAAATGGGGGGAAAATATTTTGCAAGTATAACAAAAGGAATGATCAGATTCATTCGACCAGTGAGAAGAAGAGCAGATCAGAGAGTTGTAGAGAGAAGAGAAGTGATCAGCAGATCCAGTCGTCAGAGTGCAGAGAAAAGGAAGTTCATTTCATACCTGCAGTTGCACGTGTTTCTTCTCTGGTCATTCTGTAAGTTTTTTATTTGTTTTATTCGACTTATTGAAGCAGTGATTGCTCCAGGCATTGTAGTATGCAGCCATTAGAGCTGTAAGTTTGAAGTTTAGGGTTATTTTAGAGTTTTTTGGTTGAAGCCGAATGCTCCTAGATTTTGTAATGGTTTAATCAAGTTGAATAGTAAAGAAAACAGGCATACTTGAATCCATTACTCTTCCCTTTGTTTATTGCATTTGATAAGTTTATTGTTGAATATTTCAAGCTCTGGGTCTCTGATTTTAATGGTGAAAATATTCACGTCATAAGTCTGCACTCGGTATTGTCTTTGGTAGAAGTCATTCTCTGCAGTGGCTACCAAGTTCACTCGGTGCCTTCTTCTACCAAGTTCCACTCTCCTATGGCTACAGAGTTGCTCTTCTACTGAGCTCCACCTTCCTGTAGTTACTGAGTTCACTCGGCATCCACACTACTGAGCTCACTCGGTATCCAGTGTCTGCCGAGTTCTTCATTTACCAAGTTGCTCTTCATTTACCGAGCTAACTTGGTAACCTCTCCTGCCACTCGGTTTCTTAAGTGCCGAGCAAATTTTTGGCACTCGGTAATAGTTTGTGCCGTGCAATTTTTAAGATTGTGAGTTTTAAATTTTAATTTATATTTCTCACATTATTCCATACCTCAAAATATTTTTCCATAACAAAAGTATAACCATTTATCATTTTCTCACATTTGAACCAGGGCATTAATTTCTCAAGTCTTCCACTGGTTGTGTGATAAACAGAATGCTTGGGCCGAATGCGAGCATTCTACAGAAGGGACAATGATTTTCCCTTTTCATCCATTCTCCAATGCAATCTGAAATATCCCCGACAGGATGTTCGCCTCAAATTGCATCACACTTTACAAGTCCATACAATGGGCACTTGGTGAAACACTTGGATGAACGTAATATCCAGAATTTACATTTATTCTCCAGAGAAATTCCATCAAACACTTGGCATACTCTCTTTGATTTACAAGAAGTCACTATCCTTTTATGGGAGATGTGCATATACCAATACATTCATTCCGAACCTCTATTCAGTACTGAACCAAGAGAAATAGTTCTGACCTTTTTCATATATACGAGCAAACTCTGTTTGTTCGTGTCTGAAGGAAACCAACTTCCACTTCCAATAAATCTGGAGTATAAGGATGATATGCAGACCTTATCGATTCTCGGCTCATCAGATACTCAGACCCTATTCGAATTGCATGAACGCTTCATTTTTACAATGCAGATGTTGCTTAAATGACTCCTAGGTTTCAGTTCTCATACCAAATGATCGCACCAACAAGGAATGCCAAAGTTGGTAAGGAAATAGGATCCCTAAATGATTAGCACCAAGAACAGCATCTAGAACTTATCCTGTAATGAATATGAGAAGCCACACTGGGTAAGAATAGCAAGCACCAGAGACGAGTATTTGCACCAATATAATCTCAAGCTCCCAAAGGTAGGAATCACGAAAAATAGCATTAATCGGCTCATTATGTTATCCATGCAAACTCACAAACCCAGCACATCAACTTCTCCGGGCAACAATATTCAATACAGGTCCAATTTTTTACAAGTGTGACTTGTCGCAAATCCACTCACAGGAAGATTGGACTACCCTTGCCTCCTTCCTCTCTGTCGTTGTTGCCGCTGGTGAATCTATGGGATTATTTACTACCTTTGCCTCAGCTGCTGCGCCTGTACAATGATAACGCTGACTGTCCAAGGGAAATGCCAAACCCGCGGATTGGTGTGAAGGACCGAATGCACCTCCGCCCAATGTGATCGCGCGACCCAAACAGATTCACTATTAATCTGCTCTTTGACTGCTGCTGTCGGCGGAATGAATTCGAGATTGTTTCCTAACTCCTAATGAATTGGTGTTGATGCTTCGACCGGTCGTGCTGTATATCCACCTTTATATGATATGCACTCCTGACGCTTGTGCGGTCCCTACTGCGGAATGCGACGAATCAAGACCCACGCACTCGGATGACACTGTTGGCTCAAAAAATAACTGGTCTTTGCGGGCGTGGTTGGCCATCAGGAAACCCTCACTCTATCTCGGATTAATTCACTCCCTCTGTTAAAAACTTCTGCGGAAATCTGGCCTTAGGCCACAACTTTGCTTCAATGAAATGGCTGAAGTACCATTTTCCAGGATTGCGATTAGTTAACCCCTTTCTAACTGAACCTCCAATGATCAATGAATCGCAAGATTTGGCCTCAGGCCACAGATTTGTCCCTGATGAAATGACTGCAGCATCACCTCCAATCTGCAATAATTCGGATGATATTTCACACCCTCAAAATCGCGTACCGATTGAGAGTTATCGTTCTCAATGGCCAACTGTGACAATTGCCGAAACCCTAGGTTTCCACAACGCACCCGTGATTGAATCACAATCTGAAAATACAAAGAGAAATAATCAACAGCTTGATTCGAATGGAGCCCCGGGGTGCCTATTTATTCTTTTTCTCCATCCTCTCGAGAGACTTCTAGAATCTTTTTGATCTTATCCCTCAAGTGACTTTATTAAATACTAAAGTCACTTTATTAAATACAAGGTCATCTTTTAATATTTATTTATTTAATTAAAATAACTAATTAGTCGTCCTTGGACAACCATTAATTAAATTAATTAAATCGAACTGTCACCAAAAAATTGGGGACATGACAGTCCGCCCTTCCTGAAATTGCTTGTCCCCAAGCAATGGCTGAACCATGACCCAATCCAGTCTGCCTGGATCCCAAATGTAAATCTGTGTATCATCCCAATCTGCATCATACTCCCGTGGAGAAATCATCAATACCAGTAACTGAGAAACTGTACTCAACATCCAAACAACTGACACTTCTGATGAAATCATCTGAAAACCAACTGTAAATGTCAGTAGAAGAAACCATTCTGTGGAATTCAACCCAACTAAAACATCAACTCTATCGGAATTCAAGCCCCGGTCAAAATGACACCTGCACCCAACTGTACTGTAGATATGACAACAGCCATAGGTACCTGAATCATTGCCATCAAATCCGATCTCTAAAAAACTGCTCCGGGTGTGTCGATGCTGCAGGCTGAGTAACTTGCTACTACCAACTTTATTTTCAAAAGATGGTGCCAATCTATCCCCAAGTGGATGGTAAGAAACTGGAGCCAATCTACATCTGCGTGAAATAAAGTCTTCTATCTCTGTGTCAAAAGAACAATGATGAGCGTACCCTACCGTATAATGCCGGTAAGAACCTCCACTCTCTGCTACTAGCTCATCATCACTGAACTGGGAATCAACAGATGGCTCCATTTTCTGACCCCAAGTGACTGTAGGCTGGACAGGATCCTGTGCATTATGCTCAACAAACCCCTCCTCAAGATCCCTGTGAGGTAGCATAGTAGAAAGGACCCTTATAATCTTCTCAACCAATCCGTGAATAACACTAGTATCTTGGATGAGAACACCTTCTGTCAACTCATGCGAGTCCAAATGAACACATGCACTATCCAGCAAATACTCCATGAACAGTTTAGTGCAGTAAAAATTATACGAGGAAGCATCAATATACTTCCCTTTACACCACAACTGATCCTCCTGTGAAGGTGGCATACTCCACTGTACCACAGAATCAATCTGGAAACTTGATTCTGCTGGTATCCCGAACTCATTGGGACCAACTTCTTCCAAACCCTGAACATGTATGTTAGTCTCAACAATAAGCTCCTCAAAAGCTACTGTAGGAGTGCACTTACCGTCATCTACCTCAGTAGTCAAATGAACTAGGTCTGTGGCTGGTTTTGACCGCAAATGCTCCAACTCCACGGTCACCTCCTTCAACTGAAACTGTGACTTTTGTAGATCCTGCCGTGTGTCCTCTAACGCCTCAGTAGTCGCTATGAGCTCTTGGGAAAGCTCACTCACCTCCTCTTCACGATCCAAGAGTGCCTCATAGGCTGTACTTCCCCATGCAACCAAGTGATCACGGTCAGCTACCAATCGTAAATAATCCTGTTTCAAAATCCGAACAGCTTCACGCAAGGCATGAATCTCTGCCAAAAAAAAGTAACCACCGCTGGACTCATCTATCATAGAAGAACCCCAACCAGTAACAGCCAACAACTGACGAGCAGTATCAAAATGCTCACAAGCGATAGCAATGTCTCGCTCACTAACTTTCAACTGGCTAACCACATGATGGCTCTCACTAGACTGTCTTCTATAAACTCCCTTTGACGCATTACCTAAAGGAGTATCTTCAGAGATACTGGTTTCTGGATTATTACCATCCATATTTTGCGAATCCACTTCAAAACTCATATCAACATCCAAAGTGTCAAAATCTGTAGTTCTGCTATCAAGCTCTTCTGTACCTAGAGAAACTATCAAGGAAGCTGAATCTTCAAAACTGTTCACTTCATCCTCCTGGATGTCATCAAGGCCAAAATGATCTTGGGACTCATCCGTACACACTGGCAAATATGAAAAATCTTCAACACCTTTCAGCAAGAAGGGTCGTCTACATATATGAACCAAGCCCAATACCGGTGTATAAAAACTAATACCAACATCGGATGTTCTGGCACAAGGGAAAATAACGCTGTATATTCTACTAATCAAATCCATGATAGTACTCAAACAATCATGGCTATCATAAAGTGCTAAAGATCTTCGGTTGACTGAATCCCAAATGTTGTTGAAACATTCCCGAATCCATATGCAAGAAACAACTGGTAACTCAAGCAAACTACTTACCTGAGTAATGTGACCAATACCAGCTAACTTCACATACCTGTCTGCCATTGTCCTTGTGTCCTGAATGTGAATGCAAGATGAACTTGTAACATTATCAGCTACCATATATGATCCCTCTTCTGTCAAAAACTGAGTGCAAGATGATCTTAAGCTTAGCTCCATGTCGTGCTCTTGCCCTTGTTTCTCCCAGTCCTGTAATGCCAAAACTGCTCGAGTGTCCTCAAGCTTGCGAGATAGCTTGACAACTTCTTCTTCCTTCCTCCTCAAGGCATCTAAATAGTCTTTGGCAAGGCTTAGAAGATGGTCACGATCTGATAGAAGATGTAAATAGCTCAACTTCGTCGTTCCCATTCCTTCACCAATTGCATGTAAGTCACAGCAGGAAGAATTTGCCTGAACTCCCTTATGTCTTCCTTGTAACTGAATCATCTGGATGTGCTCTTCTAACATCTCCCGCATCCTGTCATGATGAGATAAAGAAGCCACAATACTATCTTTGCTTACCTTCAGCTGGCTGGACAAATCATGTGAAGTACTGTCATTCTCATCCTCATGTGACGGAGCATCTAACTGAGCCTAGTACTCTCTGTCGGAAAAATCATAAATGCTCGATGTCTGCTCATTTTCACCAAGTATCTCATCACCATGCGCAATGACATCTTCATCATCATCTGGACTCACTTCACTGAAATCATTGCTTGTCGGAAGAGTACATGAGACATCACCTTTGGAAAGCTCGTATTCAACTGTCTCAACTTGAGTGTCAGGTTGACAGTTACTATCCATCAGAGTAATGTCCTTCACCGCTTCTTCCTGTGACTGAACTGAAGCCTCTGACTGGTTGCACACTTGTTTTTCGAGCTCCTCATTAAGGTTCCTCGTAACATCTCTCATTGTATCTGTCAACTCTTCGTGAGAAGATTTGCCAAAACGAAATCCAGTTGATTTACTCACCTTAGCTGGGACGGACAGCCTGTCAAGCATACGGCGGTGCTTAACCAACAGTTCGGACATGTTATGTTTGATCTTTCTGAGCTCATCCTGAATACCTGAATAGTCCTCCTTTCCACAATTCTGACTCTGAATACTCTGTCTATTACTTGTCCGAGATTGTGTCCTTGGTGACTTTGTGCTATACCTGTACATCTTGGTTGAAGTCGAGTGCTGATCACTCATGTAATTCGGTTCTCTCCCCACAGGATGGCAAGAAAACCGCTCTGATACCACTGAAATATCCCCGACAGGATGTTCGCCTCAAATTGCATCACACTTTACAAGTCCATACAATGGGCACTTGGTGAAACACTTGGACGAACGTAATATCCAGAATTTACATTTATTCTCTAGAGAAATTCCATCAAACACTTGGCATACTCTCTTTGATTTACAAGTAGTCACTGTCCTTTTATGGGAGATGTGCATATACCAATACATTCATTCCGAACCTCTATTCAGTACTGAACCAAGAGAAATAGTTCTGACCTTTTTCATATATACGAGAAAACTCTGTTCATTCGTGTCTGAAGGAAACCAACTTCCACTTCCAATAAATCTGGAGTATAAGGATGATATGCAGACCTTATCGATTCTCGGCTCATCAGATACTCAGACCCTATTCGAATTGCATGAACGCTTCATTTTTACAATGCAGATGTTGCTTAAATGACTCCTAGGTTTCAGTTCTCATACCAAATGATCGCACCAACAAGGAATGCCAAAGTTGGTAAGGAAATAGGATCCCTGAATGATTAGCACCAAGAACAGCATCTAGAACTTATCCTGTAATGAATATGAGAAGCCACACTGGGTAAGAATAGCAAGCACCAGAGACGAGTATTTGCACCAATATAATCACAAGCTCCCAAAGGTAGGAATCACGGAAAATAGCATTAATCGGCTCATTATGTTATCCATGCAAACTCACAAACCCAGCACATCAACTTCTCCGGGCAACAATATTCAATACAGGTCCAATTTTGTACAAGTGTGACTTGTCGCAAATCCACTCACAGGAAGATTGGACCACCCTTGCCTCCTTCCTCTCTGTCGTTGTTGCCGCTGGTGAATCTATGGGATTATTTACTGCCTTTGCCTCAGCTGCTGCGCCTGTACAATGATAACGCCGACTGTCCAAGGGAAATCCCAAACCCACGGATTGGTGTGAAGGACCGAATGCACCTCCGCCCAATGTGATCGCGCGACCCAAACAGATTCACTATTAATCTGCTCTTTGACTGCTGCTGTCGGCGGAATGAATTCGAGATTGTTTCCTAACTCCTAATGAATTGGTGCTGATGCTTCGGCCAGTCGTGCTGTCTATCCACCTTTATATGATATGCACTCCTGACGCTTGTGCGGTCCCTACTGCGGAATGCGACGAATCAAGACCCACACACTCGGATGACACTGTTGGCTCAAAAAATAACTGGTCTTTGCGGGCGTGGTTGGCCGTCAGGAAACCCTCACTCTATCTCGGATTAATTCACTCCCTCTGTTAAAAACTTCTGCGGAAATCTGGCCTTAGGCCACAACTTTGCTTCAATGAAATGGCTGAAGTACCATTTTCCAGGATTGCGATTAGTTAACCCCTTTCTAACTGAACCTCCAATGATCAATGAATCGCAAGATTTGGCCTCAGGCCACAGATTTGTCCCTGATGAAATGACTGCAGCGTCACCTCCAATCTGCAATAATTCGGATGATATTTCACACCCTCAAAATCGCGTACCGATTGAGAGTTATCGTTCTCAATGGCCAACTGTGACAATTGCCGAAACCCTAGGTTTCCACAACGCACCCGTGATTGAATCACAATCTGAAAATACAAAGAGAAATAATTAACAGCTTGATTCGAATGGAGCCCCGGGGTGCCTATTTATTCTTTTTCTCCATCCTCTCCAGAGACTTCTAGAATCTTTTTGATCTTATCCCTCAAGTGACTTTATTAAATACTAAAGTCACTTTATTAAATACAAGGTCATCTTTTAATATTTATTTATTTAATTAAAATAACTAATTAGTCGTCCTTGAACAACCATTAATTAAATTAATTAAATCGAACTGTCACCAGAAAATTGGGGACATGACACAATCTCTGTGAAATATGTGTCCTTCATTGCAAGGCAAGTGACATACCTCTTCTAGAAGTTTGAAATCAATAAAACAAATGGAACATGCAATATTTTCATTAACACGATTCTCAGTAATTTTTTAGCTGGAAGGCCTTCTACCACTTGCATTATCTTTCTCTGAAACTTTGTTTCCACTCTTTCTTTCAGATCGTCTGACAAGCATGCACAAATCAAACACATTATATCATAGGAAATAGAATCCACCCTTTCCAATAGATGACAGCATCTCTTGCATTCAGCGCTGCGAACGTCGCATTCACAGAAGTCAATTTCAGTTATGGAAAAGTTAAACCCATCCCTTAATACATCGAGATTTCTAAAAAATGTGTAAATTTGAAATGCATAGTTACATGCTTCACTATCTCGGTCAGCTTCGTAGATAGTTTTTTGCCTGATAATTTCACTTCTTAATACACAAACTTGATGAAATATGGTGGCAATCATTTCAAACTTATTTCGAATACAATTCCTGTGAAATATGATACCTTCATTGCAAGGAAAATGGCAAGTCACCTACAAAATAATATTGGTAACAAATCACACACTTGGGATAGATTCATTGGAATGCTTTTGAGTAATATTCCAAGCAAAATTTTTGTATAATAATGTAATAAATATTAAATACATATACTTAATGGATATATTAAAAAATGAGAGACAAGGTTTTTGTTGTCTTTGTTGTCTTTTGTTTGTGAAGGAAAAGGAAATCCGGATGCAGCCCTGAAAAAGGGAAAGGTGGTTTGAAGATTTCTTATTCACGGTATTTGAATGATTTGAAATACTGCCATTAGGGTTTTGTGACAAAGGCAGAAATGTTCAAACGGCTGAAGTCCGATACATGCAAGGGAGATGACGAAATGTTCAGTATAGTATTAGCAAAGTATAAACGGGACCAACATTGTTTAGTTTAATTTTCGATTATATTTTGCAAGTTATTAGTACGAAAGCGCAAGTTGTTCGTATATGTAAGGTTTATCTGAATACATTATGACATTATTATTAAAAAATTACGCTTCGGTTGCATTTCGCAACTTGTTTTCATTTTTTAAATACCTACTTATTTTTAAAAGTAAAGCATAGCATTGTCTGTTTGCTTTTCTCTGTTAAAAATATCTCATACACTCAAGATGAAAAATGCCCTAACCTTACTACTGAAGACAGGAATATGGGCACCAACATGTGCCTGGTATAAGAAGAAATTCGGGTTTGAAAACATGATTGTGTAAGTAATTACACTGTATGCTTCTTCTTTTGGGGAAATTTAGTGTTCTTCGGTTTGGTGCACATGAGATTTTTTAAATTTTTTTTTCAATTGGGACATGACTACAATCGTTGTGGTTAGTTGGCATTCCGCTTCATGAGGAGATAGACATACAATGGATTTGTAAGCAAACAAGTGTATGATGCCTTATGAAGTAGATCAGCAATAACCATCCATTCTATATTAAAGGCGAGTGGAATCTGTGCTCACGCTGTGGATTTTAAGGACCATTTTGAATGATTCAATCTATCGCCACGGTTGCCCCGAGTACATAGAGCCTAAGTAATACTAATGATCAATTATTTAATCTATTAAATTGTATATTTATTTTTAATTTTTTAATCTTGTAAACTAATTAAATTTACATCTTTATAATCAGTATTTATTTATTTGTGAATTTGTTTTAGGAAAGTGATATTAAAATTTTGTTTCAAAAATTATGTAATTTTTTTCTTTTTTTTTAAATTCTCCAAATTAAATTTATTATATCTTGATCTTAGAATAATCTTACACCTTGAATTTGTCTAAAATAAAAATATGCAATTTCTTAAATTTTAATCATGACACTAGTCATTATACATTTATCCATTGTCAAGCATGTTTGTTGGCCATTTATGGATTTACTATGGTATTTTAGTGATTTTCTACTACATAGCCATAATTCATTAGCAAATAGCCTAGTTGAGGATGTTTCTCATCGTACATATGGAAAAAGTAAAAAGTTAGCATGGCGAAGACATTTGAAACCACATTGTGGCTTGATTATAATACTATTGATTAGAATAATCCCCTTGTCTTTATTTCTCAATTTGATCGCAAGTATAGGTATAGTAGTAATCTCTTTCACCTTCCTTGTGGAGCCTTTGTCCATAGCAAAGGGAAGATGGAGAAGCATAATTAATTTTATATATGACTTGTAGAGCCTTTGCCTACTCATTTAACTTCTGTATGTTGGCATTGGTGTTATTGATTATGGGTTTTCTAACAACAATAATAATCGTTTACTTATTCTAAATCCTATTCATGGAATTCACCATCTTTTGCATGTGTCACCCATAATCTTCTTTAAGATACTTAAACCTCTTGGCATAATCTTAGGAACTAGTTATGATGCTATAAAAACTTTTTCTTTGGGAGACAATCTATCTCTTTCTTTTAGAGCATTAATTTTTGCAATTATAATCATAAATAGAGTATTCAAACTTTCTATCATGCCTTTGACATTTTTATTCACATTATGGGTCTCATAGATTAATGAACTTTTGTCCATTGATGTATGTTTCTCTCCACCAATATGAGTGTTCACTTGAATCCTCATGTCAAAATATTCCATATTCTATGAAGTAAGAGAAATAGATATCTGACGTTAAGAGAATTCAATTTTTATTTTCTTCCAACCCTAAATTAGTAAGACCTAGTAGGAATATTGACTATAACTTTTATAAACACAAACAAATTAGTTTTTCTTTTACTCTTCACATCAATACTAGTGTCTGGAGAGTAAATAATGAACCCAACCAATGGGGTGTAGTTAGAACCATTAACATGATAGAGAAAATAATTATTGTATGTAGTAGAAGTGGTAGTAGATTGGTGTTTCTCATTTCCCAAATGAAATGCCTCATCGTCACTAGAAGAGTCATCCTCCTAGTTTGAGGAATACCCCCATAGTCACCCATAATATTTTATTTAATTATAAAACCCATTTAACATGATGAGGGTTTTCCTCTAAATGAAAAGCATTGGTAAGTTCTATTATAGGTAAACTAAAGCCTTCATAAAAATAGGGGAGGTAGAGCTCTTCTCATGAGCTTGAAAGATACAACGTAAAGATGAAAGAAAAAGAAAAGAACAAGAAGACAGAGAGTTGCATATATTATGCCAAAAAAAATTTAGAGTCACAATAAAAAAATGGTACGCAATTATTTATTAAGGATAACATATCTCATAATTACCTTTGAAATATCTACCCAAAATACTTTGGGGAAATTTCTCTATATACAAAACCCTATTATATTCTATTAATAGTAAAATCAAGCACTAAAGAAGAAGAAGAGAGGAGACATGGCTCTTTAAAACATCTTTTAAAACATGATTCAAGGATGAAAGCAAATAAACTAGAAAAGAGATACACCCATTATGCCTAAATAGTGTAGTATCATAAAGTGGTAATTAAAAATAGTACAAAAATTTAAGTAAAGGTAAGATATGTCATGATTAACTCTACATCATGAAACCATAGTGCTTTGATGGATTTCCAATAATAACATCAATAAATATTTTGCTTAATGAAATCTCTCTCTCAAAGAAGAAAGAAGATTTCAACAACTTTATTATCACATTTCATATCTATTTAAAACTTCCAACCTTCCACTAATGTAGTTGGCACCTTTGAAAATAACTCTTCATTTATATTAATCCTAAGATCATAGTCTATCAAGATACTATCCTCAATGAAACTTTAATAACAAGTGAGTATATGACATAAACCCTCTTGAGATGTCTATTAAGAACTCAAACAAGTCTTCTCACTCTATAATGAATTTATTTAATTATACTTACGATAGATGATGGTCATATATTGATTATGATCCCCTCATTTGCCTTTTGTGAAAATAGAACCCTTACACAAAGAACGTCCTATGTAAAAAGATTGACATCACATAACTTGGTGTAGAGAGAGAAAATATTCTCTAACACCTTCTTCACACTCTCCATTTTTGTTGCTAAGTCAACTTGTCTTAGTTCAATAGAACTAGATATCTTCTCAAGTACCTTAGTGTGAAATTTCCTTTCACACTATTCTAAAAGTTTAACATTTGCATCTAGGTCTTCATACTTTATTTTGTCAACAATGGTGACAATTTTTTCAATGATTCTATTGTCTTAATTCATCTTAGGAAAACTCAAAGCATCATAAAATATGTCTTTTATCTCATGCAATACTTTCTTTTTCTTATACTCCCTTCTCATCATTTCCTGTGTCTTCTTTCACTATAGAGCTTCCTGTAGAATTCACTACATTCCTCAAGTTTCTTTTCTTCCTCATTTGCCTTTTCATTCTTTGTCATTAGCCAATATCCTAGACCCATACGTAGAAAAGGGCTCTCAATATTCTCCTTCTAGCTATCATAGTTAACTCCATCAAATTTAGGAATTTGTTTTTTTTGAAGCAATTTGTCATCGATCGTCCAAAGGTGTTAAAGATTTTTCTTGATGCTCTGATACCAATTTTTAGAAAGTAAATTCCAAAAAAGGAGAGGTGGGGGGTAGGGGGCTGTGAATTAGTTATCCAACTATTAAAACACTTATTAATCTTATTAATCCTTAAGCATGTGAACAATATAATCAACAACCATAAGAAGATAGTCATATGCCATAACACTACATATGTTAACTAGGGAAACACTTCATCAAAGGGAAAACCCTAGTGGGGATGGTACCCATAAAATGGTGTACTAATATAAATGTTCCTTGTTAGAGGATGGAATTTGTTAGGAGCCAATGAAATACAATCAGTACACATCAGTCCATGTTAGGAGACTTTGAACCCTTGTTAGAAGATTCCAACCCTATTAGGAGTTGTGCCAACTCTTTTACGAGTTGTAGACAAAAGATGGACCCATGGTCCAATTCAGGGGAAAGACCAATGAACTGACTCCTCAACTAGTCTTTGTATTATGCTTGCAAAACAATAGAATTATATAGCTCCTTTTCTATCCTTTGATTGAACCAAACCTCATTTGATCTCAATACCAAATCACAAACTTCGCATCCAATAATTCCTTGGATCTCTTACTCGTATTTTCCAAATACTTCACATGTCATGATTAAATTATTTCTAATATGTCACACTTTATAATAAGTTAAATAACTTTTCTTTATACCATATCCTCAAAATAATTCTTTGAGTTAGCCTTGAGGCTTTCTCAATTAATTATACTAGGACCTCTTTAAGATAAACAATTATTTTATAACACAATGTTGTCACCTCACAGTCTTTACAACTTCTGAACTGTGTGAACTCTTTCCTTGTGCACTCACTAATGTAACCATATGGATATCTACTACCATTGTCCAAGTTCACATGTCAAGATTTTTCCTATGTTAGGAGATACAATCCAAACATCAGAAATAGTTTCTCAGGTACTTTGTTTGTATAATGTTCTCTATAAATCATGAATATCTTCTACATGTCTTTGACTTTCTCTATGCAAACTTAACCACTTTATAAGGATACAATGTAAAACAAATCCTTAACTATGCTTGACCTAATCATCAATACATAGTCTATATGACCTTGTTCTCTATCTGCTAGTCTTTTGAGAAATAATGCTATGTTGACATCAATCAAAAACACAATCATGAATGCAGCATGTCAAACCCTCGAATGCCTAGGATTCTCTCATAAAGAAATATCATCAAAATTCATCCTGGCAAGAAAGGAATAGGAGATTTCTCTAGTAACTCATAGACTTTTCAAAAATATCACCTTACTTTGAGGCATTTGAATAAAAGTTCTAATGCCTTGTCAATTATCTACATGCAAGTAGCAACATGCATAGTAGAGCATTCTCACCTTAGGGAGTTTGATATAAATCTTGGTGCCAACATGAATTCATTCATGACCATGCTCAATCATAATACTTTCATTCATTTTCATGGCATTTATCTAGTATATTTTGTCAAGCAGGTGTGATTTTCCATCTTCGTCACATGATATATGGCCGCGGATTGGTTTGGAGTGTTCCATCACTACCAATATATGATATCTCCTCCATATTACAAACTAAACGTTAATGCATTATGTCAAACAATTCACATGCGGCATCAGCGTTGATAAAAATCATTCAAAAAATAGATCACCAAGTTCTTCTCATCACTGTTGATTGGGAATAATGCATGAGTTGGTTATATGCTACTGGAGATCAAACATGTTGCTAGTTGGTAACCCAAGTGTTCTATCAACTAGCTATCATTCTTGATTACCCGTGCCAAGTGAATACTGCTAACTGGGGGAAGTCAAGCATTTGGTAATACAATTGGTGCTTTGTCCATGCTTGTTTGATGAGCGTTCATGACCAAATTCATAGGTTGAAGACTAGATCATTCTCTTAGACAATTTATACACTCCCTTCATTCCAATGCTCTTAGTACATTGTGTCAAATGACCACTACTAGTTATATGCTCCCATCAAGCCTGCAATGTGAAAAACTAACTATTGCAGTTACTGATTTTAATCTCCTATTGTAAACTATTATTAAACTACTGAAAGAAAATTCCTAACTAATATCAAAAAATAACACAACTGCAACTTCACTTATAAAATACAGAAAGAAATGCACAACACAATGGACACAATATTTTTAGACAAATTGTCCCTAGAAAAACCCCTAAGCGAAAACAAGTTCTATAGATGAGGAATTATATTAAACTTAAGCAAATCAAGAGATACAAAATTCCTTGCCTCTCACTGGCAGAACTCTAAAAACCTCCTAATTTCTCCCACTGATATTCCCCACTGCTATTGCCATGCTAACAATGTGCCCTTGCTAATACTGCAAGACAATTTGCTTCTCCAAAACATCTTCCTTTGTTCTTCCAAATGCCCCCCCTGACCTCCTTTTATACTACTCCTATTGGGAAACCAATGGCGGAGATTGATTCTCAATCGATAGTCGAGATTAAAACAACTTAACAACCCTAACCAAGTCAGTTTCTAGTTGTTTCCAAAAGTGGTCAATTAATTAACAAATATTTGTCTCTAACTTAACCAATTAGTTAGCAAAACAATTACTTTCTAAATAATAGGAAATGGATGAGCAGTTGTCCAAAGATAACTAAACTAACACTCTCTCTTAGTGAGGAAGTTGTTCTGCACGACACCTAACTTATCTCTGAAGAAGATAAATTTTTCCTTCCCCAATGCCTTAGTCAGAATGTCTACTACCTACTCCTTTGTAGGTATGTACTATAGCTAGACAACTCCCCATTGTACACAATCTCTAATGAAGTGATATCTGATATCTATATCTTTAGACCTATTGTGAAACACTGGATTCTCAAACAACTTGATCCAACTCTGATTATCACAATGTATCATAGTAGTTTCAACCTTTTGACCAAACAAAGCTACTAACAACTTCCAAAGCCATATAGTTTCACATGTCGCCATGCTAGCTACTATGTATTTTACTTCTGCTAAACTCAAAGCCACAAACTTCTGCTTCCTACTAAACCAAGAAATAACTCCTGATCCCAAGCTAAAACAAAACTGTAAAGTGCTCCTTTTGTCTATTGTACTTCCTACCCAATCTATGTCAGTATAGCCTATCAGCCTGATACCTTCACCTCGAACATATCTGATCTCATACTCAATTTTACCATGCAAGTAACACAATACATGCTTGGCCACAATCCAATGCATTCTCTTTGGTTCAACCATGAACTGACTAAGAGAGTTAATTGCAAATGATATATCTGGCCTAGTGTTGACCAAATACATAAGTGAACCAATCAACTATCTATATAAAGTGGGATCTACATCCTTCTCCCTAGGTGTATCTACCTTCCTCCAATTTATGATCATGGGTGTAGACATGGCTTTGCAATCCTCCATCCCGAATCTCTTGAATATTTCAATGTAGTAGTTCCCTTGACCAAGGAAAACCTCCTCATTTGTCTCCCACACTTCCATGCCTAGAAAGTAGTGCATAAGTCCCAAATCCTTCATCTCAAACTCTTCTACAAGGCTCCTCTTGTAATCCACTATGAGCCCTAGTGAACCTATAAGAAATAGGTCATCCACATAAAGAAAAAGAATGAGAATCTCACCCCCAACCATCATGTAGTAGAGGTTAGCATCCACTTCACTCTTCACAAAGCCCATTTTCTGCAAGTATGTATCAATGCACTCATACCATGCTCTAGGAGCCTACTTGAGTCTGTACAATACTTTCTTCAATCTGCACATGTGGGTCTCTTTGTTGTGTGCTACAAAGCCTTCTGGTTGTTCTATATACACCTCCTCCTTCAACTCACCATTAAGGAATGTTGTCTTGACATCCATTTGATGGATCTACCATCCTATCTATGTTGCAAGTGAGATTATAGCTCGTATCGAAGTATGCCTGGCAACTGGAGCAAATGTCTCCTTGTAGTCTATTCCCTCCTTCTAAGGGAACTCATTTTCCATGAACCTCACCTTGTATTTCTCGATGCTACCATCTGCACTGTGCTTTATCTTATAGATCCAGCGTGATCCAACTATTGCCCTATCTATTGGCCTATGCACTACCTCCCACACATCATTATACATTATTGAGGAATATTCCTCAACCATAGCATCTCGCTAAACCTAATTTTTTGTAGCTTCCTAATAGCTAGAAGGCTCACTATCTACCAACTAACTAACTAGTGCCACATAGTCATTGAACTTGGTTGGTTGTCTCCTTTGTCTCGTACTCTTCCTAGGAACTCCCACAAACTCCTGAGTATCCCTTTGTATATTTGGAACCTCATGGTTCCTACTAACAACTATAGAGGATGAAATATCAACCTCTAAGTCCTTTAGATGCATTTCCTATTGCACTTGTTGCTCCATACTCTGTGTGTCTTCACTACCCAAGTCTACACTCGTACTGGTAACTATACTTGAGCTTTGCTTTCCTTGACTTGGTCTTGAAGCTTCTATTGGCTGCTCACTCTGATCATCTACTAGAAAATCTCTAGATCTCCTGAATGCCTTTTCCTCCATGAACTTGACATCATGTCTAACAATAATTCTTTTAGTTCTTGAAGTGAAAATCCTATATGCTTTTGAGGTCTTATTGTACCCAACAAAGTACCCCCTCTCTACAGTCTGATCTAATTTTGTACATGTATCTTTAGGAATATGACAATATGCTAAACTCTTGAATATCCTAAAGTGACCAGCATCTAGCTTCTTCCCTATAAAAGCATCCTCTGGTGTCATCTTCCCTAGTACCTTGTGTGGAACTCTATTCTGAATGTAGACTATTGTATTACACGCCTCTTACCATAAGTAACAGGGCATGTCCTAGTCATGTAGCATAGCTCTTGTTGCCTCCAAAATAGAACAATTCTTCCTCTCAACAACTCCATTCTACTAGGGATTGTAAGGAACGGTCCATTCTCTCTTGATTCCTTCTCTGGTATAGAACTCCTAGAAGACATTTCCTTTGTACTCGCCTCCATTAAACCTTTATCTTCTTTCTTGCCAATTTCTCCACAAGAACCTTGAACTCTTTGAATTGACTGAAAACCTCATCCTTAGTCTTCAAGAAGTATATCCAAGTCTTTCTAGAGAAATCATCCATAAAAGTAACATACTACTCATATCCTTTGAGAGATTTCATCGACATTGGTCCACAAACATCTTAATGTAATAGATCAAGAACTCCCTTAAATCTGGTGTCACTCCTTGGAAAAGATGCTTTTGCAAACTTCCCCAACACACATCCCTTACATACATTGTCATGCTCTGTGCTCACCTTTGGAATACCTATCACTATCTCACAAAGAAATCTAAGTGCTCCATGATGAATATGACCCATCCTCCTATGCCATAGCTCTCCAAGATCTCTACGATTATTGTTGCTCATGAGTGCCTTAGGAGTATCAAACTACAATCTATAAAGGTGACACTCCTAACTCCAATAGTTATGGGTGATTTCCAATCCTTGTGCTTAATCAACACATTTGTCCCTCTAAAGAGTACATTATACCCCCTATCCTAAAGAACAAATACAAAAATCAAATTCATCACTAAGCTTGGCACATACAACACATCATGAAGTGGAATTATCTTTCTATTATCCCTCTCAAATTGAACAGTCCCTTTCCCAACTAGGTTGAGTTTGGACAAGTTTCTCATAGAAATCTAGATGTTGGTGTCCTCCTCCTTGTAACTAGATAAGTACTCTCTAACTCCTCTCATATGAAATGATGCCCCACTATCTATATACCAAACACACTGTGAGGTTGAGCTAACCATACAAGCTATGAGTGCAAACTCATCTTCCATTCTACTGGAGAGTTCTTCCGCACTTGCTGAAGCTGCCACCTACTTCTTACCCTTCTTTCTCTCTGAGAAATCACTGACATAGTGGCCAAATTCATGACATCCAAAGCACTTGACCTTAGAAAGGTCCTTCTTCTTCTTCTCACTTTGTGAATTCAATCCTTTGCTAGATCTCTTCTTTGCTTTCCCTTTACCCGCTAGGGCAACATTCTCAAGTGTTGCACCTCCTTTTTTTTACTCTTATTGGCCCCATTTACAAGACTCAATCTAAACTCCTCCTAAGTGAAATTAGTCCATAGTCAATTCCAACTCAGTAAAGTATCTCATCCACTAGAAACTTGAGCAAAGACACTCCATTGTTTAGTAAACCCATTTAGGGCTATTCTCACTAGCTCGTCATCAATAGGGCTATCTCCAATAGGTGCTAACTTGTCCTTGACAAGTCTGAGCCTAGTGAGTTAACTTGTGATGTCTTCTCCCTAGTTCATCTGGGTATTCTTTAGCTTCTCTCTGAGAATCAACTTCCTATTAGTGGTAGCATTCTGGTACAAATTTAAAATGGTGTCCCACACCTTCTTCACTGTATCTAGCTCCGAGATATGTGGAACAATATGATCCTTAACACCATCAAGAATTATCCTCCTCGCCTTGGCATCTTCCTTCTTCTATGTTGCAAGCTATGTAGCATCTATAGGTACAGCTGAACTAGTGGTAGCATAATCTTTGATACCATTCTCTTCCAACAATAAAGAAATTCAGGCCTTCCAAGCACCAAAATTTGAGGCATCATCCAATCTGTCCTAATCTCTCAAACTAGCTAAAGCCATCTCAAAGGTATAAAGCAATAATAAATCTAAAGGTATCAAAATTTCTTTCCTAGGGAAAAACTCTTCTACCCTCAAGAATGCTCTGATACCATGTGAAAAACTAACTGTTGCAATTACTGATTTTAATCTCCTATCATAAATGATTATTAAACTATTGAAAACAAATTCCCAACTAATATCAAAAAATAACACAACTTCAACTTCACTTATAAAATACGGAAAGAAATGTGCAACACAATGAACAGAATATTTTCAGACAAATTGTCCCTGGAAAAACCCCTAAGGTAAAATCAGTTCTACAGATGAGGAATTATATTAAACTTCAGCAAATCAAGAGATACAAAATTCCTTGCCTCTCACTAGTAGAAATCTGACAACCTCCTAATTTCTCCCGCTAATATTCTCCACTTCTATTCCCACACTAACACTGTGCCCATGCTAACACTACAAGACAATTTGCTTCTCCAAAACATCTTCCTTTGTTCTTCCAAATGCCCCCCCTTGCCTCCTTTTATATTACTCTTATTGGGAAACCAATGACCAAGATTGATTCTCAATCGACAGTCGAGATTAAAACAACTTAACAACCTTGACCAAGTTGATTTCTAGTTGTTTCTAAATGTGGTCAATTAATTAACATATATTTGTCTCTAACCTAACCAATTAGTTAGCAAAACAATTACTTGCTAAATAATAGCAAATGGACGAACAACTGTCCAAAGCTAACTAAACTAACTTGCAGGTTGGAGAAATGAGGGAGAGTTTTGCCAAATGGGTCACATTCCTTGTTTATGCTTTTGAATGGGTTGTGTGGATTTTCTATGCTTGGGATGGGTGTGATGAGCAAGTGTGTTGGGAGCTTCTTTACTAGGTGTGAACCTTTAAAGGAATTGTTGCTTTTATTATGCTAGCTTATATAGATGTCACTGTAGATTTGGATCATCGGTCTCTCTTCCATAATGTGTTTAGTTTTATTCACAAAATAATCTCTCTATGTGTCATAGCTGGGAAAGGTGTGGATCATTGTACATGCTCCTCTAAGATTTTGAATTGCTCCACCAAGCTCTCTATGTTCCATGGCTAGGAAAGGTGTGGGTCATCGTGCATGCTCCTCTAAATTTTGAATTACTCCACCAAGCTTTGTATATTTTACCATATCTATGGTTATGTTTGCATCATCTCATGATCCTACTGGTGTCTAAAGTAGGCCAAACATTCTGTCATGCAGTTCACACCATGTAGTATCCTCGTAGGCTAGGTTGTAGCCTTTCTCACTATGAAGATTTGCACTTTCAATATTATTTACACCAATAACCAATGGCTTGGTATTAAGAAAGTTGGGATATTTTTGTTAAAACATAATTATAATCCCCTTTGATCATGCTTTGAGCCATAGTCTGAGTGAATGTGATGTCAGATTTCTCCTTGCAAACCTTAAAGATTATAAACAAGCCTTTGAGAGGACTTGCCTAAAATTCTTAGCTTTCACCATTCAGGAAAAGAGCTTAATAAATATTTTAGAAATGTATGTTTTGAGCCTCTAACATTAACCTTTTTGCATGAGAGGTTAAGGTTAAAAATAAGGGAGAAAATACGCATTTTGGAAACTTATCTTAACTTTTTTGTGTGAGAGGTTAAGGTTTCAAATTAAAACACTAGTTTTGGAGTGAGAAACTTAACCTCTTTCAAAAGGTTAATGTTTAATGATTTGGTTGAAAAGACCTATTTCAATGTCTTTCAATATCCAAATAAAAAGAATAAAAATACATGGCCTAAGCATTGACCTTCTCTTTCTCTTTTTCAACTAGTAGGACCTTGGCCTTTTCCTCATACTCTTGTTGCAATAGGTGGTGAGTGACAAACTCTTTGTTTCTATCAATTAGAATATATTATTTTTAAATTTTATCATAGCAATTTGTTTAATTTTATTTTATTTGATGAATATATTTAGTCTTATATTGATCTCATTTCATTGTTTCTTTATTTTTTGATTAATGTAATATTTTTTATTTTTAAATGTCACTAAGTTTGTTAAAAAGTAATATGTATTTATATTATATAATCTTTTAACAAATATAATTATATATTATTATATTAAAACTATAATTTATTTATAATATAATAGTACCATACAATATATATGCAATAGAAAATGTATTACAAATAAAATTAAAATATTTTATATATCATAATAAATTTATTAAATTAAAATTAAATTATACTAAAAATAAAAATAAAGACAAGTGCCACATAGTGGCATGTACTTACCCTTAGAATGTATTGTAATAGAAACAATATTTGATATTATAATAATGAATATGTATAGAAAATTGAAGTTTAAAAAGATTAGATATATAATACAATTTTTAATTTTTAATTATGTACTATAGAATATTTTAGTATTGTAATATGTATTATAAAATAATATAATAGAAATTAAATTTGTATGTTGAACATCATTTTTACCATATATTATGCATTATGTATAGTAAAATATTAAAGAAAATTTAATATATAACTTGTTAATTATTATTTTTCATCAACAATCAATAAAAATAAAAAATTTAATGGTAATATTTTAAATTTTAAATGATAATTAAAATTTTAAATTAGGGGTGCTTGTATTTCAATTTTACTATTATATTTTTTTAAATATGAATATAAAATTAAAAAAAATTTAAAAAACTATGAAATAAACATTTAAAAAATTTTACATTGTGTTTTCAAAAATATTTATATACATTAGAATAATAACTTACTTCACAGTCTTGATGTTTATAGGGAAAATAATAGAAGATATATTTTTATCTATTAGTTTCTTAATAGTAGTTTGTGAATGTATCTATATTAATTTGTGAAATTCATGCTGTTAAAAAAGCAATATGGTGGGAGCTCCGAGAAAAGGAATCTTATAAGAGAAAAAGAATTCAACCCATTAGAATGGAGATAAGTAATTTTTCATAATATATTATATTGATTAAAAATATGAAAACTTTATAAAAATTGAAATGAGGTAAAAATGCTTGCATATATAGATTGTCTCCACATTTATTTTTATTATAGAGTTTAATGGATTCCATATTTTGTTAGCTTGATATATTGAAATTCCACATAATTTAATCTTTTTATATTTTATTATAGTTTTAGATAAATAAAATATATATTTGAAGGATAAAAAGTGATCTATTGAGAGAATTCATGTCTATCTCCAACTCTAAGGATGACTTTGATGTATTGGGAAACAATTAGGCTCATACATGACTTAAAAAAAAGTCTATGCATGTGTTCTACTCATTTGAAGTGTGATTTTGGAAATGAAGAATTGGTCAATCTGGAGTTAGATGAAAAATAATTGGGAGAAGGTACCACCCTTCAACTACCACTCAAGAAGAAGAAATGATGGTTTATCACTAGGAACACCACTTCAAAAAAGTTAAGGTACAAAATTAGCAAGGCCTTTTTGTTTTGGGGGTTGGGGGTTAATGGTGTTATATTATGTATTTTAAGATAAATAATTTTTTTCTTTTTTTATTGTGTTCTTTTTTTTCCTTGAGTTGTTCTCTCATCATATATGAAATAACTAGTTCCACAAATAAGATGCCCCTTCAAATGAGGAAATAAATGAAAAAATTCTAGAGTGGTATTAAAAATATAAAACCCTTTCCAAAAAAGAATTAATTCCCTATCCAATAAATGTAATTTTCTTATGGAGCACAAAAATATTGTTTGGATGGAGGGTCGGCTCGGTTGGATTGGCTGGATGGATGTTGATTTTGATGTTTTACATTAGTTGGTTGTTCATCATGTTTTGATGTCATTGTACATTTGATTCTCTGTTGTTGGATGGAGGCTAGGCCTCCTTGTTAATACTCTATGAACTCTCTAGTTCTATTGCCTTTTTATCCTCTTATATTTAATAGAAAAAATAAATTTAATTTTCATGGATAATGGGATGAAGCAAAGATTAAATTTTTAATTTATTTATTGAGATTAATTATTATTAATTGTGAAGTTCAAATACACTCGAGCTAGAGATATTCTTGATGGGAGACTCAACAACTTATTGTTGTGCTAGTTATTGGTGACATTCTAAGAAAGGATATCACAAATATTCATTCCTTAGGAAAAATGACTAAATATAGATTGTATTCCTTCATATTTTTTAAAATAATGGGACTAACGATTTTGGTACAATATAAGGTTTAATTAGAAAGGTTCCTATTAACTTTTTTAAGGAGGACCAACTTAAATTATGAGAATTATGAACATTTAATCACTTTAAGTATTTTTGGAATGAAAAATTTATAAATATCAACATGATATAACTTCTTCTTATCTTTAACTCTAGACCAAAGGTATCATCTATTTATATAAATATAGTTTTAATTTAATAAATTTATTATAGTTTATAAAATATTTTAATTAATAAAAATATTAGATAATTATAATTTTCTATAATGATATCAATTATAATTATAATTTAAATTTTATTTATAAATATAATTATTAATATATATGTTCTATTATATATATGTCATTTTTTGTATTAAGTATAGAAGGATCAAAAAAGTACAAAAATGAATGGAATCAGTTCAAAGGAGGCCAAGCCTCACCAAAAGATGAAAGGAATTACATTTCAACCAAGCAAAAGAGAGAAGAGAAAGAGGGGCAACTAATGGAGAACATCAACATAAGTATCCATCCATGTTGTCCAACCTAGATTTCCTTCCATCCAAACGAGGTTTTTTTGATCTTGAATCTGTTTCAGCATATAAATCATGTCACTAGTGAAGCTTTGAGGTGTTCTCTTGATCTCCTTTCTAATGGCTTGAATGGTCTAATTAAAGAGCTTGACATTATCCAAATGCTGTCTCCAAATGTGTCCATCCTTAAGCTCGTTTGCAAAGAAGGTAGCATATCCATCCTTAAGAAGCCTTTTGAACTTGGACTTATTGGTTCTCATCGTGATTTGGACCTATGAAAAAATTTTAAAATAAGTGAGACTTCAAAAAGACATAGTAAGCAGCCTAGGTTTATTTTGGAACCTTTCTTCATTTCTGCATTTCCAAATTTTCCATAAAATGTTAGCTGAGAGAATATTCCAAAATATGTTAACATCCTTTTTAGCATTGTAGATAAAACCAGGAATAATCTCAAATATAGTAAAGGAAGTAGGAATAGAGATACCAAACATAAGCCAAATTTCTTTAGCAAAAGTGCATTCAAATAAAATATGCCTACCTATTTCAGGGACCTTGCAAATGTTACAGTAATCAACAGTAGAGAAAGAGTTCCTAATAGGAAGCTTGTTAAGAATAAGCAACCATTTAAAACATTTGATTTTTGGATCAATAGAGCTTTTCCACAGATAATCAAACTTTTTCATCCAAGCATGTTTGTCTAAATCAGTATACCAAATCTTATTAATATGACTTAAGATGTCTTCATTATGATTAATAACTTTGTATATATCTCTAGCTTTGATATTAAGAAGAGCAATACCACTAGGCCATTTAATTTTTTGATAACAGTCGGAATCAACATAACATATAGTAGGGATGTTTTTACTAGCTTTAGCAATCATATTTTAAGTCCTCCTATGAACATCTAGAAGGTTAATTTTGGCTTTTAACTCCTCCCACTTAATAAGAGAATCTTTCTCAAATATATCAACAAACTGTTTGATACCATTATTAGCCCAAATTTTGGCAGAACAACATTGAGTAAGAGCAAGGGGTTTATTTCCTAGCTTAAGGTTCCACCAAATGAACCTTTCACCATGAAGGGTATTTTTACCAAAAAAACCCTTATTGGTGATAAGCTGCCTAACATAGTCCCAGGCTTTCCAAATAGACTTAAAAATAGTAGAGCCTTGAACTATGGTAGGGAACTCACCACAAATAAGGTTAGCAAGGGGGAGGTTCTTCCAAAACTTAGCCTTTTTAGGATAACCTCTTCCAATATTATTATGGATCAGAACATTCGAAGGTTCCTCACCCTCCAAAGCATGAAAGATCCATTTGGAGGGCAAAGCTATGCCACTTAACTTAACGTCCTTAAGACCTAGACCCCTAAGCAGCTTGTCAGTGTGGCACCAAGTCCAATTTACGGAGTGAGTTTTTTTATTACCTTTTCCATCAGACCACAAATAATTTCTAATGGCTTTCTAAATTTCAAGAAATTGATAATCATTAAACATCTAGGCAGAGGCATAGTAAATATTATAAGAAGAAAGGATTTTTTGACACACTTGAATCTTCCTACAAGAGAAAAGGATCTATTGTGCCATTTGTTCAGCTTGTTGTGGATTTTATCCTTGACCCATCTCCACATTTCTTTTAATGAAGGGTCAACTGAAAAAGGAATACCAAGGTACTTAACGATCTTCGAGGTGCCACCCCATTGAAAACCAAATTTCTCAAACCAAATTGGGGGGTGGGTATTCCACCCAAGACAAATAGATTTAGACTAGGATAATAGAGCTCCAGATATTTTGCAAAAGAAGTTGAGTTTGCTAATCATAGCATCAAAGTTTGACTCAAAGGCTTCAAAGAAGATGGTAGTATCATCAGCAAACTGATAGTTAATAAGGTCATTATTATCTGGGAGAGTTATACCTTTAACAGTAGGGGAGAGGGTATTGTCTCTAAGAATATAATAAAGAGCCTCAGAGGAGATAACAAATAGGGCCAAAGCTAGGGGACATCCTTGTCTAATTGATCTACCTAGGGAGAAGGGAGCTGATAGGGATCCATTGACATCAACCTGGGCATAAGCATCTTTGAGGAGCATTTTAACAACATTACAGAAAAAGGGGGGAAATCCAAAAGCATCCAACATCATGATAATGAAGTTCCACTCAATTCTTTCATAGGCCTTTTCAAAATCTAAAAGGAACATGGCAGCATCTTGATTAGTATGATTAGCCTAGTTAAGAGCTTCCCAGCTAGTAATCAAATTTTCTAGAATAAACCTTCCTTTTGTAAGGAAACTTGGCAATAAAGAATATAACCGTTTCCACATAACCCATAATAAATCTGAAATAATCATGGAATTAAAATCCACATGCAAGAGAATAGACAACATACTCACAAAATTGTGACACAAGATATACCCTGGGAAACCCTCATTGAGGGAAAAACCCAGCCTCCAAAAGCATCCATCATCATGTATTATTCAGCAAAAAATACCATTGCCATACAACCATGGAAGCCTTCATGGCCATAGCCACAACCGAGCAAACTATGTGAACAAGCATGAATCCACACATCCCATGCCATGCTTTCAACCTTCACAAATGCTCCCTTGGCTAACCTGTCAAGCCTTGTCCTGCTCGACTCTTGCCTTTTGTCTTCTCCTTGTCACTCTTACTCTTTCTACAACAACTACCCTTGTGGCTGCTTATATAGTAGCAAGTCCCACAAAACCACTAAGTGGTATTACATAAACCATGTGCTAAAATCATGTGCTACCTAACCAACTAACCCCACATTTAATATTGGGCATTTAATTCTTTTCCCCAATATTAAATAATTACATGAAATATTTTCACAATGTTACAATACAACTCATCAAGAATATTCCATGAGAATCTTTGCATGTTGCACATCCATCTAGGTACAACATTACATAATAAAATAAAATAATAAAATAACAATATTATGCAATGTGTGCAACACCCATTAATTCAACAATCTCCCACTTGTTGTATACATTGCATAGGGTCAATCCGTAGCCACATAAATGGACAAGGGAACAATCCCTCCCAGCACATCCACCATCATGGATCAAAATACACCAAGTGCTCCATCCTGGTACCCACAACAAAATCAAAGTATCCAGCATCTCAAACATGAATGATCTCACCTCCTATTATGCCACTACCACTGGACATACATAGAAGCCATCCAAAGAGAAAGCCACCCAACCTATCGCATTAGAAGATCATAAAATCTTGTACCAACTAAAATTCCAAGCACAAATAACCTGATCCAAAGGTAATCACATGTATCCGTAGTTGTCAAAATATCCATAGCTGAAATAGCACCCATAGCAAAGTGCCAAACCCATCCAACTATCCATACCTCAAAGGTATAACAAGTGAATCTCATATCACTGACATATTCAATCTGCAACCTGCAATCACAAGCTTCAAGAGCAATACTTGCCACATATATACCAAGAAGCTCCCACTGAAAAAGATAATGTCAAATATATAACCAATCCACTCAACACATCTCAAAGAAGTGAATCCATGTCGTATCAAAGACATCCACAATACATAATCCAATATCATGCAAGAATAACTCTCATAACAAGTATCCAATGCTCTCCCAAGTTCATGACAACCAACAGAGGAAAGAGATAAAGGAATAACCATGTCATCTCTCACATGACATACATGAGCACAAACCAGTGATCACAATCTCTAACCAATCTCAAATCCAATGTAGGAAAAAACTAAACATCCAGGAAGATAACCAAGACCAGAGAAACCATGCAAATCATAACCTGTATCATGTCCTTCTACACACACTTCTAGATGTAAACTATGCAAGTATGATCTCCTCCATAAAACCCCAACAAGAAGCCTCAACAACACCCAAACCATACCATATAACTAATCATGGATGTAAGCCTCTCACAAGAAGATCAAACTCAATAAACCATTCCTAAACCAAGGAATAACCATTCCTAATCCAAGGAATATGCCCAATATAAAATCATCTCTCAAACTCAACCAACATAACAACATATGCACATGGAGATAACAAATGCTAAACCATCTCTCAAATGAAACCTCCAGAACTAACTCATGTACCATAGCTCAAAATCCATATCCATGAAAGACAAGCATAAATATAATGCAACTGAGAGAAAACAATGGGCTATACCTCTCAAGTAGCAAACTGCCGAGTAGATCAAGAGTGGGGAATGAGAATGCTCATCAAGATACCCAAGTCTCCAACCAAGACTCATCTAAGAACAATCTCCTCTCAAGTCCATATCAGGTGACTACCCCTCGGACTTCTTGCTGAAACCATCAACCATCCCAACAAATACTTCTCTAATCCAAGAGAAATCAGCATCACCACCATCTCTAAGTATCCATGAGCACCTGTAACCAATCAATCCATGCCAACTCCAAATGAAACATAGCAATATCATGAAGTATCCAACTTATGATTAGTGTACTCAATACCAAGAAACTAAACCAAGATCAATGTCAAAGTTCCAACCATGGCCTCAGGAACATAAACATGACAACATGATCTTACCATCTCAACTAAAGAGATAACATGCTCCATATGAACACACCATAACATGTCACAACTCTAAACGCGTATCAAGAGTATACCATAACATAATAATGAAACCATCCTCATACCTAGGATAACATGCCAAATAAAAGCATAAACCACACCTTTGCCAAGAACCCTGTGAGTCCTCAAGATGCAACCATCTCCACACACCATGAAGAAAACCATCTCCACATACCAGGAAGAACCATCTTCACACAACATGAAGATAACAAGTGCACCATGCAAATGTCAAAGACGCTTCTGCAGCAACAGGATCTAAAATAAACCTCCAACATCTGCAAACACTCAATAAATATATCAATGCCAACAACTCCCACTCAACTATGGTACCAAGTCACTTATGGCATCATAAAATCCATCTCCTATATGAAGATCCAAATCAACCAGGAACTAATTCTGCACTGTCACCCCATCACTGTCACAAGCTCCCAGTAAATCGTGTATCCAAGCTATCCATAAGATAATGATGAAAATACCATCCTCTAACCATGAGAATCAACCAAGGCATCAAACCATCAAAGAACTCAAAGTGCACATCATGAGCTCCTCAAAAGAAACCAAATAACCATGATCCTCAACCAAGAAGATATACCACCATAACCAAATTAGAAATCCAAGCTAATGAACATCAAGAATGTACCTGTATAACCAATCATGTCATGCCAAAATTCATGACACCATGATCACATCCATGAACCGAGCATCTGGCTCTCAAAGTGTCCAACCTGTCAGCATAGTCAACCACAATCCTCTACCATGACTGTACCTGGTAAAAACATCTCATCCCTTCTACATGAAGAATAAAATCAGCAAATTATGTGACTCAAGGCATAGACAACCCAAATCCAAGCCACCAATCTGAATATGCATCAATAATGAAAGATCAATGGGCAAAGACAACCCATAACCAAGCTATAAATGCAACCTGTAAGTATAGACCACTTACAACACTGCACAACTTGTAGATCCAACAAGTCATCATGCATATCCAAACCAAACACTGATAACCATATCATCATGAGACCAATCTGAAATATGAACTGAGTGTACAATGACATCAAAACTTAAATCTCCAATGCCATAAACTCACAATGTTACCATAGTCAAAATATACCTATAAACTATTCAGATCAATATATCAACAAATAAATCATGCCAAACCTACACCAAATCTGAACCAATGTGTAGAGCTCTCCAAGAGCTTTCTGTTGACTACTCGAAGTCCAAAATCCGACTCCATATGCCCAAGTTGTGCCCTAGTCTGTGCTCAAAATAAATAATAGCTGACTTTAGGGCTTTTAAAACCTGAAAATTTTTTAAAATTATAGAACCAAACCTACACCATGTTGTAGTGCTCTGAATTAGCTTTCCAACGCCTGTAAGAACTCTGAAATCTGATATTTTGAGAGAAAGTTATGGCTATTTTACTAAGACAGTCTTTTTACCAGTTTTAGTACGATTTTTCATTTTTAATTTTTTTTTTTCCGTGACGAAAATTCCGACGGGATTAAATTTGACGGCCATCATGGGCTGAAACCAAAAAACTCTTTCATTTCCTCTGAACATGGCCAAACTAGGGCATATTATATATCAAAATTTATGGAAATGTCGACCCGGATCCAATTGGGAGGTCTATTTTTACCCAGGAGGTCATTTTCACAAGCTACCCCCCAAAACCCTCATTTAAATGAAACATCCAAAAAAAAATCCTTTTCTCCAACAATTTCACATGCCCAAATCTTTTAACATCCCATCATAACAGCAAACCCAAAACCCTTAGATTTGCAATAAATCATTCATATATCTTGCCCTTTTTCTTTTATCCTCTCATGCATTCCCATGGACTCAATCTAGGGTTACAATAATAAAACCATAGCTCTGATACCACTTGTAAGAAAACTTGGCAATAAAGAATATAACCGTTTCCACATAACCCATAATAAATCTGAAATAATCATGGAATTAAAATCTACATGCAAGAGAATAGACAACATACTCACAAAATTGTTACACAAGATATACCCTGGGAAACCCTCATTGAGGGAAAAACCCAGCCTCCAAAAGCATCCATCATCATGTATTATTCAACAAAAAATATCATTGCCATACAACCATGGAAGCCTTCATGGCCATAGCCACAACCGAGCAAACTATGTGAACAAGCATGAATCCACACATCCCATGCCATGCTTTCAACTTTCACAAATGCTCCCTTGGCTAACCTGTCAAGCCTTGTCCTGCTCGACTCTTGCCTTTTGTCTTCTCCTTGTCACTCTTACTCTTTCTACAACAACTACCCTTGTGGCTGCTTATATAGTAGCAAGTCCCACAAAACCACTAAGTGGTATTACATAAACCATGTGCTAAAACCATGTGCTACCTAACCAACTGACCCCACATTTAATATTGGGCATTTAATTCTTTTCCCCAATATTAAATAATTACATGAAATATTTTCACAATGTTACAATACAACTCATCAAGAATATTCCATGAGAATCTTTGCATGTTGCACGTCCATCTAGGTACAACATTACATAATAAAATAAAATAATAAAATAACAATATTATGCAATGTGTGCAACACCCATTATCTCAACACCTTTAACAAAGCCAGTTTGAGAGTGGCAAATGAACTTAGGAAGAATCTTCTCCAACCTACGAGCCATAACCTTGGCAAGAATTTTATAGGAAAGATTTAGCAGGGTTATGGGATGCCAATTTTTAATGAGGGATTTATCTCCTTCTTTGGGGATAAGTTTGATAATGCCAGAATTAATGTTCCTACCCAATGTACCAATATCAATAGCTTCATTATACAAATCAACAAGAGCATTGCATATCCATTTGCTATTAGCCTTATAGAATTCAACAGGGAGCCCATCTGGACCAGGGGCCTTATCATTCTTAAAAGAATTAATGGAAAGCTCAATTTCTTCAATAGTTAAGGGTTGCTCAAGGAGAGAGGCATCATTATTTGACATCCTATTGGGGATAAGGCCTCTACACTGGTCACAAAGAATATTAGCTTCCTGGGAATCCTCAAAAGTGAAAAGATTAGCATAGAAGTGGGAAAATTCATTTTTAATGGAGTCCACATTAGTGTTCATCTCATTATTAATTAATAATTGATCAATATTTTCCTTAGCATGCTTTTGTTTAATCAGATTAAAGAAAAACTTACTACCTCTATCCCCAAACTGGAGCTAGTGGGTGCTGGATCTAATCTTTGCCCCCATGGTCTTAAGTTGTTGATGCTTTCGGAGAGCATTTTTAGCATTAGCCAACTGAAGACAGAGATGGGGATCATCAACTTTATTTTGAATATCCATCTCAACAGAATAGAGATTTCTATTTAACTGAGACTCGGTAGATCTAAAATATTTGGCTTTCTTTTGACCCACAGTCATGAGTAATTTTTGCCAGGCAACCACATTCATCTTCCATCTATCAATGTGAGAGAGGGAGGGGTATTGCGAATTATTAATAAGCCTTATTATGGAAATAGTAGCAAGGATATTTGCATCTTTCAGAAGATTGGTGTTAAGCAAAAATTTATGGTAATCTTGTTTATTGCAGGCCTGGAAGGAGCCAAGGCTAATAGAGATAGAGATAGGATGATGGTCTAAAAGGGTAGAAGGGAAGATATTCACATTTCTATTATTCTTATTAGGAAGAATAGAGAAGAAGTTACTACTGAGATAAAAACGATCAAGCCTAGAATAGATCCTGGCTTGACCTTTGTGAAAGTTACACCACGTGAACCAAAGGCCTGAGTTAGAGTTTCTATTTCCACTTAAAGGATCAAACAAGGATTTAGAGATCTTGAAGTTATACCAAGCCTTTCTTTCTTGTTCTTTCTAGGAGAAAGGAAGACCTCCCATTTTGTCCTCTTAGTTTTCAATCATATTAAAATCACCTCCAAAGACCCATGGTATATTAGGCAAAAAACTAAGCCAAGACCAGAAAGAAGCTCTTTCAGAATAATCATTAGAAGCATAAATAGCACATATACCAAATTGCCTATTATTGATTTCCAAAATTAACCAAAGAGCTCTATTACAGGGAGAGATGCCATAGAATTTAATCTAAGGACTCTATTTTGGGCTAAGTAATATAACCACACCTCCTCTTCCATGAGGGTGGTTAGTGTGAAATTTCACCGCATCCTTCCAGATAAAATCAAGGTTGGATTCCAAACAGAATCCAGTGGCTTTAACCTCCTGTAACATAATTAAATCTAAATTCTTCATACCACTAATAAAGTTTCTAACAACATATTTCCTGTTGGGACATTCAAGTCCTCTAATATTCCATGTGATGCAATTCATTAAGAAAGATTTTTGGTAATGGGCGCTTCCAACTCCATGTTATCTTCCAAAGATGGAGTGTTAAAGGAATCAGCATTACTATAAACTTTATTACTTATACCTTTATTTTTGGAGCCAAGTGGTCTCCCTTTCTTCTTTGAAATGGGGATATCCTCACTTTTCGACAAGAGAGGGGAGATATTTTCTAGCATTGAAAGTTGGTTTTTAGCCCTAATGGAAGTAGCTGGTATAACTTCCACATAATAATCATCAGAAGTTTCTTGGAATCTTTTGACAGGGGGTTTCATCATAGAGAGGGAATTTAAAGCTGGAGATTCAGAGATAGTAGGCTTGATAGAATCTTGCACATGAACAACTCTATTGTCTGTAGAAGGAGGGCAACCTGGCTCCTTAGGAGGAGCATTATTTTTACCCAACCAGTTCTTCCTTTTCTTAGTAATAGTTTGAAACCCATCTGTATCCACAATGCAAGTAATAGAAGAAACTTGCAAAGATGGGGATGGCTTATTGATAGAGGGGGAAGAATGTGAATTAACAACTGGAGGAGGTGATGAGGTGGGATTTACGACAGTGGGGTCGATGATAATGGGGCCGAAAGGGGTATTCAAGGGAGCATCCAAAGTTTTAGGGTTTTGGGGAGGTTTCTTCTTAATAATTGGGCACTCTCTTCTAAGATGCCCCTCTTTTTTGTAGAGGAAACATGCATTTAGTCCTCCCAAAGTTTCAATGGGGCAAGAAATAACTTCATCCATAATGCAAATGGTGACCTCTTTAGGAATATCATTGCCAGGTTTTAGAGCTAGAAGAATTCTGGCGTCTAGGTGAGGAACCAATCTTGATGCATTATCCATGCACAAGAATCTGCCTAGGGGTTCCACAAGTTAAGGGATGAATTTCCAAAGAAAAGGAGGAATTTTTTTTATAACTACCCATCTGGGGGCCGAAAGAGAAATAATTTCTTCAAGATTAGCTTCAGCACTCCAAGCCAAAGCTCGAAAAGTGGTATTACCCACATTCCAGAACTCTTTTTTAAGAACCACCAATTAAGAATCAGGGTTTTTGAAAAACAAGACAAATAGACCTCTTTGAATCTGACGAAAAAAATAGATTTGGTAGCCAAGCTTAAGATTCCAGAAATTATAAAACCAGTCGTCTAAAAATTTCCTTGCAGGAACTTTGTCTAATTCAACTGTAGAGAAAAAGATGGTGGCATTTCTTAGACATTCTTTTTCATTCTTAATCTCAATCAACATTTCATGGTTAGGAAAAATATGAAACACAGAAGGGTCCCCAGGCTGCTTACCGTTCGCGAAGACTTCGACATGGGGAGATTTGGTAAAACAAGCACCAGAGCCCACCGTAGGAGCCAAGCCTGAAACTACCTCAAGGAAGGATTTAGGTTTACTACTAGTGGTTTCATTACCACTGATAGCATTGCTACCATTATTATTAGTGTCTTTCAAACTAATTGTGGCATTCAAGGCAACATTCGGCACAGAAGAAATAAATGCGGAATTAAAACTAGATTCTTTGGGAGAGGAATGTTTGTAGCTTGGGCCATCCTTACCTGACAGCGAATGTTCAACCTTACCTTCCATTTCTACCACCTTACCATCTCCCCGATCACTGAGAAAGTAGGTGCCATCAGCCAGCTTCTCCATTTGATCTTGGTCAGACATATAGAGGAGTATTGGGATTCATTCCCTCAAGATTTATCGGCATTTGTTTTGAAGGGAAACAGCAGGAACTATTAGGAAAAGCATACACTCGGCTATGAAACACACACTACCAAAATTCGCACTAGTTCAGAATGCCGTCTTCCTACCAAAATTCCTTAATCAATAATATTTTTATAATAATAATATATAATAGTATTTCTTAAAATATTTTATAAAATAGGAAAGATATTTTTAGCACTTTTAATTGAATTACTAATATTATATTATAAAAAAATATAGATTAATTATTATTATTTGTTGAAATTAATTATTATTATATGTAAAATGAAGGTAGATTCAAACCCAAGATCTTCTGTATGAGAGGCTCGCAACTTACCATTGCATTGTAGGCTTTTGTCTAAAATATAAAAAATATAAGCCAAATCATTTACACTAAAAAATATTAAACAAATGAATCATATTCACCTTAATGAAAAATAAATCTTAAAAATTATTTTGTCTCAAATAAAGGAAAAATAGGTTTCTCAGATATGTCACCCACAACAAGTTCCACATAATGACTTAGTACTCTCTAATTTAGTAATTAGTGATAATTATAATATTAAATATATTTTTAATTTGAATTTCAATTAATATATTTTATTTTTTGTATAAAATTATTTATTATATAATTATAATTGTAATTTAGTTTATTTAGTTATAGTAAAAAATTTAAAATTTTCAAAAACTATTATAGAAATAAAATTGTAGTTTTCATAAACTCAATAAATTTATTTATAATTTATAGAGTGATTGCAATAATAGTTTTACAATTTAATTTATATGATTAACTATGATATAGAAGAAATAAATTGAATTTTAAACTAAATGGTACACCACTTTTTTCTATTAGCTATAGAGAGATCAAAAAATAAATACACATTTCACCGAGGATCACAAAAGAGTCATAGCCTCAAACTGGAACCAAAGTAGCAATGAAACAACTAAGATACATCATATACAACTTGAACTGAACAGCACAAAGCTAGTGCAAAATATCACAGTAAGAATCCACCCAAGCGGTCCAACCAAGTGGGCCTTCCATCCAAACAATACTCTTCCGCTCCTGAATCTGGGACATCATAAAGATTTCCTCCTTCCTAGCCTTATGGTTTCTCTTAATTGCTTGGTTCAGGTTCCAACACGTGTGCTCAAACATTTGCAAATTATCCATAGTCCTTCGCCACAGATAGCCATAATTAAGTCTGTAAAAGAAGAAAGTGGCCTACCCATCTTTAAGAAACCTTCTTAATTTTTCCTTTTCAATTATCATGGTAGTTTGCACCTGCAAGAAGATTTTAAAATATGTGAGCTTTCGAAAAAATTGAATAAGAACCCTTGGCTTACCTTGGTATTTTATCTCATTCTTGCATTTCCAAATCTGCCAAAGAATGTTAGAGGACAGCATTTTCCAAAAAAATTTAGCATCCTTACTAAACCCATTAATGTGACCAATAACAATTTCAATGATATTCACATTAATGGAATAGTAAATACCAAACAATTTCCATATTTCTTTAGCAAGAAGGCAATCAAACAAGATATGTCTACCTGTATCAGGAAACCTACATATATTACATACATCAAAATGCTGATTATCTCTTTTAATAGGAAGTCTATCAATTAACAAGAGTCATTTAAAACATTGAATTTTTGGCTCAATATGACCTTTCCAAATAGAATTCAGCAACTTATTCCAAGCTTTAATATCAAAAGAACAATACTAGTATTTATTAACATGAGCAATAATATCTTCATTGTGAGCAATAATCTTATAAATATTCTTAGCTTTAAGCTTGTATAAGACAATTCCATCTAGCCACTTGCATTTAATGTATCTATAAGAGTCCGCATGGCAAAGATAAGAAAGATATTTAGTAGCTTGCAAAATTAAATTATAAGACTTCTTTTGAGACTGAGGTAAATTAAACTTATTCTTGAGATCTTCCCAAGGGATAAGAATATCATGTTCAAAGATATCAGCAAATTGAGTAATACCAGATTTAGCCCAGGACTTGGTAGAACACTCCTAGTAGAGGGCTAGGGGTTTGTTATTCAGGCTCAAATTCCACCAGATGGATCTCTCACCATGAAGTTGACTATCATTATAAAAACCCTTATTGGTGATAAATTTCCAGACATGATCCCAAGTGCATCAAATGGATCTAAAGATGGGTGACCCTTGGACAACAACTAGGAAATTACCAACAATAAGATCAGACAAAGAGAGATTCTTCCAAGATCTAACCTGCTCAGGAGACCACATAACTAGTTTTTGAATTTTTTTTTATAAACCTATCCCCCATCGAATTGTCTACAACCACTATTTGGACCTTCCCCTGATTGACATATCAACACAAACCGACAATTTAAACAACTTCCATTGAGCTGGAAACCCATTTTGACTCCGGAATAATACTAACCCTAAATGTAGACTACATCTATGCCTTTATAAAATAGGTGAAAAGGGCTCCCCTAAAAATCACAAACATAATCAGCTAGTTGGAGATTGATTCTGAGGAGAACATGGCAATGGAGAAACAAAAGTCTGATCCGAGCTCAATTAAGGCGAAAAAGGGAAGAAAAAGAAGAATTGGCGATGTAGAAATGCCCGTGTCAACCACAGGTACTATCAATATCACACCGATTTGACAGCGAAAAATTATTCCCACTAGTTCCTCTGAAAAAACCCTAAAGAGAGAAAAGAGGCTTTTCCAATGGGTACCAGTCAGACAGCGGGAATAAGTAAAAAAGAAATGACCAATGTGGGTAGAACAATTGATCAAGAAATACGAATTGCTTCAGAAAAATCAGATCTCGATCAGCTTTTGCCTACATTAATGACCAAGGATTGGAATTATGAGCTTACTTCCGATGAAGAGATTTTGCCTTTTGTTTGTGAAGGAAAAGGAAATTCAGATGCAGCCCTGAAAAAGGGAAAGTGGGTTGAAGATTTTTAAGAGTGCCATGAGGGTTTTATAACAAAGCCAGAAATGTTCAAACAGATGTGGTCTGATACATGCAAGCGAAACGACGATATGTTCTCCATAGTATTAGCTAAGTATAAACAGGTCCAACATTGTTTGGTTTGCTTTTTGATTAGTTTTTTTTGGAGTTTTTTGTTGGAAAGCGTAATTTCTTGCTATATGTAAGTTCTATCTGAATACATTATGATAAAATATCATAAAAAGTTTTCCCTTCGGTTGCATTTCGCAAATTGTTTTGATTTTGTACATACCTACATTTTTTCAATAAAAGCATAGCATTGTATGTTTGTTTTTCCCTGTTAAAAATATCTCATAAACTCGAGATGAAAAATGCCCAAACATTACTACTGCAGACTCGAATGTGGGCACCAACCTGTGCCTGGTATAATAAGAAATTAGGGTTTCAAAACATGGATGTGTAATTATTCTGCACGCTTCTTCTTTTAGGGAAATTTCATGATCTGTGGTTTGGTCCACATAAGATTTGTTTGTTTTCTTGGAACATGACTACAATCGTTGTGGTTAGTTGGCGTTCCGTTTCACGAGGAGATAGACATACAATGGATTTGTAAGCATGGAAGTGTTTAATGCCTTGAAGTAAATCAGCAATAACCATGCATTCTATATTAAAGCCCCTCTGGAATCTGTGCTCACGCTGTGGATTTTAAGGACCATTTTGAAAGATTTAATCCATCGCCATGGTTGCCCCGAATACATAGAGCCTAGGTAATATTAAGGATCAATTATTTAATCTATTGTATTGTATATTTAATTTTAATTTGTTAACATTTACATATTTATAATCAATATTTATTTAGTTGTGAATTTGTGTTAGGAAAGTGATACTTAAATTTTGTGTTTAAAATTATGTAATTTCTTTTGTTTTCTTTTAGTTCTTAAAATTAAATTTATTACACCTTGATCTTAGAATAATCTTATACCTTAAATTTGTGTGAAATGGAAATCTATAATTTCTTAAATTTTAATCATGTCACTAGTCATTATGCATTTATCCATTACCAAGTATGTTTTTTGACAATTAATGGATTTACTATGGTATTTTAGTGAGTTTTCTACTACATAGCCATAATGGATCAGCTAATAGCCTAGTTGGGGATGTTTCTCATGGTACATATGAAAAAATTTAGCATGGTGAGGAGATATGAAACTACACTGTGGCTCGAATGTAATGTTATTGATTAGGATTATCCCCAAGTTGTCTTTACTTCTCAATTTGGTCACAAGTATAGGTATAGTAGCAATCTCTTTCTCCTTCCTTCTCGAGGCTTTGTCCATAGCAAAGGGAAGATAGAGAAGCATAATTAATTTTATATATGACTTGTAGAGCCTTTGCCTACTCATTTAACTTATATAGGTTGGCATTGGTTTAATTCATGATGGTTTTTCTAATAGCAATAATAATAGTTTGCTTATTCTAAATCCTATTCATGGAATTCACCATCTTTTGCATGTGTCACCCATAATCTATGGAATTCGCCATCTCTTAAATATGGTTACAATAAGTTTGATCATATACTATGATCTACCCTATGAGGGGTCTACCCTATTAAAGGCATACAAAGATTGTTAGGTCTCACCTTTTTAAAGGCTTACAAAGACTATTAGGTCTTACCATGTTAAAGGATTTCAACATCGTGCTAAAACTGTGCCTTGTTAGAGGACATAAACTTACAATAAAGCAAGCACTTAATTAAAATATTTACACAAGCTTGTTAAGACTACTCTATTAAGAGATTTTCTCTACATCACCTATTAAAATGATTTAGCACCATGATCATTTGGTTAGAACTCTATTGCTAGATGTTAGATGTCCTCTTTCTTAATGAATCGTTGATCCTTCTGATCAAATATGTCTCCTTCATCCTCTCTTTGCTTTCCTTTATTCTCTCTAATAGATTATGCAATCATTATCACAAGCTCCATAGCCGCCATGAATGTTCTCTCTACACTTTGCATTCATCTCCTTCCATACATTCACACATTACAAACTCCTTAGGGTTTTCCTCCTTAATTAAACATAAGTGGGCTAGGGTTAGGTAAGAATCAATGGCTAAGGTTGATCCATATTGCCAATTAGAACATCCTTAAATTTAATTGGTTGCATGTATTGTATAGAGATTCATAATATTCCTCCATACATATCTTCTAGAATAAAAAACAAACTGTTTAGTTAACCCAAAAATGGTTTACATAAAATTTTGTGCCATTACAAACAAATATGTCCAAAACTATTCACTTGGCATCTGAAGACTCTGACGCTCAGCCGTTACTACATTCTCAATGCTATAACTTGCCTTCCAAATGGCTCGTCATAGACTATTCACTTGGCTCCTAAATCACTTGGCATGTATAGTCTGTTTAGCTCATGAGTGACTTGGCACATAATAGGTATATTACTCAACATATATTGTCTGACTACCAATGCTTGACATGCTTTCATAACTTGGCTCATATTGATTGCTTGGCTCAGTCTGATCACTCAACTTGCACTATAATACTAATAGATAATGACTAATTATTTTGTCACTATCTTGTCAAACCAATCTGAGATTAAAAATCTCCCCCTTTGACATGAGGGGAAAAAACACATTGTCATGCATATATGATCCATATTATGAGCATAAATCAAACAATATATATTTGTGACTCAGCTCTCATACAAAATTTTGCAAAATGGATGACTAATTGTCATACCCTATTTCTTCATTACTCCCCCTAAGTATATAGTTCCTTTCTATATTTGAATATGATACTTCTACAATGTAGAATCGATGTTCCCTATTTCTACATTATTGCTCCCCCTTACTCAAAACTTCACTATCCATTTATCAAGAAAACTTCATTATCTATTTCCCCCTTTTTTGACACTTATGTCATGGGTGTTGCACTGATAGTGTGTTTATCCAAAAATGGTTTATGGATCTCCATTATACTTGTTAGGACTACATCCCAATTGTTGCATGCTACCTCTAGAGATTGATACTGAATGTCTAGCTAGATAGCAAGGTCAACTAAGCCATCGTGACTAGAAAGTTGGTTATCTTTCTTTAGTAATGTCACGGCATATGTTAGTTCCTTATGAAACACTTCCATGTGTGGGGTCAACATGGATTGAATACTGATCAAGGTAGCTCAAATGTTTGCATCTTGTTCTTTTAGCTCAACAAGTGTACCTTGAGTGGACAATAATCTCTGCAAATGAGTTTGTCTTTGACCATGAGATAACTTAAGAGTAGTACTTGTAGTTTTTAAATCTCCTTGTAGTGGTCACTAGCCCTCTAAACGTCCTATGTGAAAAGATTCACAACACATAACTTGGTGTAGAGAGAGAAAATATTCTCTAACACCTTCTTCACAATCTCCATTTTGGTTGTTAAGTCAACATGTCATAGTGCAATAATACTAGATATCTCCTCCTTAGTGTAAAATTTCCTTAGTGTAAAAATTCCTTTCAGACCATTCTAAAGGATTAACATTTCTATCCAAGTCTTCATCCTTTATTTTCTCAACAATAGTGACAAGTTTTTCAATGATTGTCTTTTCTTAATTCATCTCATGGAGACTGAAAGCATCATATAATATTTCTTTTATCTCATGCAATAATTTCTTCTTTTTTTTATACTCCCTTCTCATCATTTCTTGTGTCTTCTTTCAATGTAGAGCTTCCTATAGAATTCACTGCATTCCTCAAATTTATTTTCTTCCTCAATGTCCTTTTCATTATTTATCATTAGCCAAAATCCAAGACCCATACATAGTAGAGGAGTCTCAATCTTCTCCTTCTAACTATCATAGTTAACCACATCAAATTTAAGAATTTCTTTTCTGAAGCGATATGTCGTTGATCATCTAAAGGTGTTAAAAATTTTCTTCAAGGACATAATTCTTTGATACCAATTTTTAGAAAGTAAATTCCACTAATTTAACAGAGAGGTGGGCGACAAGGGTATGTGAATCAGTTATCCAACTATTAAAACACTTATCAATCTTATTGATCCTTAAGCATGTGAACAATATAATTAGCAACCACAAGAAGATACTCATACACTATAACACCACATATGTTAACTAGGGAAACCCTTGATCAAAGGGAAAACCCTAGTGGGGATGGTACCCACAAAATGATGTACTAATATAAATGTTCCCTATTAGAGGATGGACTCTATTAGGAGCTAATGAAATACATTATTTGCATATCAATTCCTATTAGGAGACTTTGAATCCTTGTTAGAAGATTCCAACCCTATTAGGAGTTGTGCCAACTCTGTTAAGAGTTATAGAAGGAAGATGGACCCAAGGTCTAAATAGCTTCAGGGGAAAGACCACCAAACTAGTCTTTGTAATATGCCTTGTAAAATAATAGAATTGTATAGCTCCTTTTCTATCCTCTAACCGAACCAAACCTCATTTGATCTCGATACCAAATATAAAACTTTGCATCCAATAATCCCTTGGATCTCTTACTCATATTTAACAAATACTTCACATATCACGCTTAAATTATTTCTCATATATCACAGTTTATCATAAGGAAAATATTGTTTCTTTATACCATGTCCTCAAAATAATTCCTTGAGTCAGCCTTGAGGCTTTCCCAATTAATTATAATAGGACACCTTTAAGATAATCAATTATTTTTACAATTACACAATGTTGTCATCTCATAGTCTTTACAAATTCTGACATGTGTGAGCTCTTTCCTTCTACACTCACTGACATCACCATCTAGTTATCTACTACCACTATCCAAGTTCACATGTCAAGATTCTTCATATATAAGGAGATACAACCCAAACATCAAAAATGGTTTCTCAAATATTTTGTACGTATACGATCCTCTATAAATCATCAATATCTTGTACATGTCTTTGACTATCTCCATAAAAAAAAAAAACCACTTTATAAGGATACAATGTAAAACACATCCTTAATTGTGCCTGATCTAATCATCAATAAATAGTCCGTACGAACTCTATATGCCAGTCTTTCTAGAAACAATGCTATGTTGACATCAATGATGAACATAGTCATGAATGCAACATGTCAATACCCTATAATGCTTAGGATACTCCTCCAAAGGAATATCATCAACATTCATGCTAACAAAAATAGAATAGGAGATTTCTCTAGGAACTTGTAGATTTTTCAAAAATATCACCTTACTTTGAGACATTTGAATAAAAATTCTAATACCTTGTTTCATGATGGAAGAGAACCGAAAAAATTATTCAACTTACCCATTTCATTCTAAAGCTAGCAGTCATAAAATCTAGTGCTAAAGATTCTAAAAATTACCTTTACATCTCCTAACTATGTTTCTCATTTAAATATTTATTCACATTCTCCAAATCATAAATCTTGTTATCTTTCTTATGTTTTGAATATATTAGACAATTTTCAAAATATATGATTGTTCATTCAAAAAAGTTAAGTTTATATGCCATCATGAATTGTCTCCTTAAAACTGGTTTTACCGTCATATTAAGTTAAATAATAATAATAAATTCTATCAAACTATATAATTGTGTAATAGAAAAGATTAATAAAGGTAAATGAAAATGTGTGAAATTATTTTTTACTCATTGAAAACATATTGAATGAAGTGTTCATAAGTAAGAATTTGGTTCATGGGAATGTATAAATGAAACTAAATAAAACTAGCTTATATATATTTCATTACACACATGCACACACACACACACACACACACATATAAGCTAGTAGTAGTGGCACATCACATGAATCAAATAATTATTTAGAAATAGTTTTATGAAAAGGTTTACCATATAGTGTGATGGTGAAGTGGTGATTGTATTAATGTGTAAACCAAGGTTCAAATCTCTAAAGGATTATTGTTTATTCATACTTCAATATATTTTGTGAAATACAATTTTAAATAATGTAATTACCATCTTCCTAATTATTATCTCTCTCTCTCTCTCTCTCTCTCTCTCTCTCTCTCTCTCTCTCTCTCTCTCCCTCCTAATTACCCTCTTAGAATTTCTTCCCTATCTACTCTCACCATATATTCTCCAAATTTTACCTCATGCATCTCACACTCTCCCACTCTCCCTTCTATCTCTATCATGTTCCCCAAAATCTCTCTCTCTCTCTCTCTCTCTCTCTCTCTCTCTCTCTCTCTCTCTCACACACACACACACACACACACACACACAACCTTAACCCATGATCAAAAAAATCTATTGTAAGGCTTATCTCCCTCTCCACCCCCCCCCCCCCCCTCTCTCTCATCCTAAATCCATGACCAAAAATATTTGTTGTAAGCCTTAATAAGAATATTTCTCTCTGTATCTAATTATTTCCCCATCCAAATTTTATTGCTTTGTCACCATTATTCAACATAGTTATCTCCCTCTCGATCTCTCATACACACATTAGTCTCTCTCTCCGTCGACCCACCCCTCTCTCTCTCTCTCTCTCTCTCTCTCTCTCTCTCTCTCTCTCTCTCAACTAATGAAACCTTTCCCTCTATCCCTTTCTAATTTGAGCTCTCACCAAATTTATTGTCTTTCTCTATCTACCTCATGCCTCTTACTCTCTTCCCTCCATCTCCCTCTCACACATATAGAGATGCACATATCTCTCCTCTCCTTACTCTCCACATTTCTCTTCCATATTTACTCTTTTAGCTCTACCTGATGCATATTATCCTTGACCTATTCTCTCACTCTCATTCTCTCAAACATGTATCTTGTGTAATTAACCCCCTCTATCTACCCCATTATTATGCTCCTTAACTATTTCCCCTCCCTCTTTTCATCATCTCTTCCTCCCTATTTACCCTCTTTATCTTTCTCACATCTATCAAGCTCTCCATTTTTTCTCACACACATGCATGAATCTCTCCCCTCCCTAGTCTCCTCGTTTCTCTCCCATACTCTCTTCCTATTCTCTATACACTCTCCCTATTCTCTTACTATCCCATTAGTATGCTCTCTCTCTCTCTCTCTCTCTCTCTCTCTCTCTCTAAAGAATATTATTAATTTTCTCTCTGCTATTACCCACTTTATCTCATTCTTGCTCTACCTCTCACCATTTACCACATTAATTATCTTCTTTCTATAAAATAGATTAAATATTAAATTAAATTAAATAAATAAGTTTTTCTTTGTGTTGCCATGGTTCTTGTAACCACAATTTTTTAAAAAAATACATCATTGTTTTGAGTCAAAACAAGATCAGATGTATCAAAATTCAAGCTTTGAAATGACCAATTATCGATTGTATTTTTAATGATTTTATGATCTTGATACACCCATTTCATCTCCGGCTCTGTCCAACACTTCGAATTTTTGAATTCTGGTTTCAGAGTCAAAAGTTGACACAAGTTAATGGAAGGAACCAAAATATGTGTTTTCAGCTTGATCATTAACAATTAACCTATAAAAAGGTTAAGGTTTAGAGGTCAAAACATGTATTCCAAACCATTAACCTCTAAAAAAAGGTTAAGGTTTAGGGTCCAAAACATGTGTTCGCTTTGAAATCTTAACCTTTCCATAAAAAAAAGGTTAAGATAAATTTCCAAAACACGTATTCCCAACCATTAACCTTAACATCTCGTCTAAAAAGATTAAGGTTAAAGGCTCAAAAAATGTATTTTTGATATGGTTATTAACTTTTAAGTTGATACAAGTAAAGAAAATGAAAGGTAGAAACAATAGGTATAATGCAAAGTCAAAAAAAAGGCTTCCAAGTTTGACAAAGCTCTCAAACCCCCGATTGCATGCTCTCTAGTGGTTCTGATGCTGCAATTATTCCAATTGGTCTTGAGGGATTCATAGCTTGAAGAGAATTATTAGAAAGAACGATGATCCCACTAAAGCATCATGACCATGGGATGCAGATCGTGATGGATTTGCCACCCGAGGAGGGAGCTCTTTAATAAAATTGCATCTAGATTTAATGTTCCATCATGATACACATTGAATATTGATGCGAAGCAACCACAATAATGAAAATAAAATAATGGTAATATGAAACTGACTGTTCTTAACTTGGAACCCAAACCAAATTGTTATAACATTCTTTCTGTCAATGAACCAATGAACTGTAACCGAATGCTTTAGAGTACAAAAGATCGATATAGAGAAGACTGAAACATTATTAAAACTAAAACACACTTCCATTATATACTAATGATAGATTACAAACGTATGGCTCTCTGGTGGCTGCCACCAGAGAGCCATGAGAGTTTCTTCTCAATTTACTCTCTTCTTCAAACCTATTGTCCTTTCCCCTCTTATTGATTCTCTTCTCTATATCCTTCCATTAGATTATGAGATGTCTTTTAAAAACTATCTGAACAGTGTACAAACTGTTTCCAACTACCCTAAAATCATTCATTCGATTCTCATTCGGTTACAAAATAGTGTAAATTTATTTGAGGATTTTTTATAAGATACATTACCCATTGAATTAAACTTTTGCATCAACTTAAATAATAATGATAAGATATTAATTCTCCCAGGATCCTTCACCCATGTCACATTTCTTGCTTACATTTGTGCATAATATTAAACCATAATGATGGTAAATTAATTATTTCATGGGTACCACTGCACCATACTGCCAGATTTGAAATGTTTCCATGTCCCATGGAAATTAGGTCACTGCATCGATGCCTCCACTGATTCCTTTTTCACTATCAACCAACTCCCATCTATGGAGTTATGATGGTCACCTCCATGGTGCTTCCCATTCCTCAATCCACTCCTCCATGCTGCATCACAACCTTTGTCCCTCACCTGGGAGTCCATCATGCCTCTCTCCCCAATCTATTGGCAACACACAAGACCATCTCCTATGGCCTTTGGTAGACCTTCATGTCCCCCCCCCCTGCAACTGTGTGAACTGGCACCAAACTACAACCACAAACTTCATACCAAGAATCCAAAACAACCACAATACTCCCCGGTGTAGATCACCTTCCATCTACATGCTCAGAATATTCTGAGCTCTGATACCAATCTGATGCAGAGCAACCACAATAATGACAATAAAATAATGGTAATATGAAACTGATTGTTCGTAACTTGGAACCCGAACCAAATTGTTATAACATTCTTTCTATCAATGAACCAATGAACTGTAACCGAATGCTTCAGAGTACAAAAGATTGATATAGAGAAGACTAAAACATTATTAAAATTAAAACACACTTCCATTATATACTAATGATAGATTACAAACGTATGGCTCTCTAGTGGCTGCCACCAAAGAGCCATGAGAGTTTCTTCTCGATTTACTCTCTTCTTCAAACCTATTGTCTTTTCCCCTCTTATTGATTCTCTTCTCTATATCCTTCCATTATATTATGAGATGTCTTTTAAAAACTATTTGAACGGTTTACAAACTGTTTCCAACTACCCTAAAATCATTCATTCGATTCTCATTTGGTTACGAAATAGTGTAAATTTGTTTGAAGATTTTTTATAAGATACATTACCCATTGAATTAAACTTGTGCATCAACTTAAATAATAATGATAAGATATTAATTCTCCCGGGATCCTTTACCCATGTCACATTTCTTGCTTACATTTGTGCATAATAATAAACCATAATGATGATAAATTAATTCTTTCATGGGCGCCACTGCACCAAATATGAAAAATTGGTAGGAGTGAAGAAGGAAAATCGGTCAGAATATATTGAGATTTTCCTACCATGAATGGAAATCATAAAGTGGAGCTTGAGAAAATTGCGAGGGAGCAAATAGGAATGAGCTCCAAGAACTCCGGGATCAGGTCAATGATCAAGAAGCTCATGGGCTTTCTCTTGGTATTCATCTGTATAACTTACATTGTGTTTTCCCTTCATTTTCTTACGAACTCTCAGTTTTGCTGGCCATCAATTAGCTGCACAATGAATTGCAGGAAACCAAGGGCGACCCTGAATGTCTCCGTGAAGGATTTAATTTCTCATGAGACCAATAAAATGGTGGTTGCAAACATTGCAGTTGCTTCTTTGGAGACAATTAGCACTACTTCAACTGATTCGAAGCATATAGTATTTGGCATCACAACTTTTTCCGGCCTATGGGAAACAAGAAAGGAGAACATAAAACTATGATGGAGGCTGCAAAACATGAGAGGTTTTGTGTGGCTGGACAAAGAGGTAAAAACCCAGAGGATCACTATGGAAGCAAAGGCTCTGCCTCCCCTCAAAATCTCTAGCGATACATCTTGCTTCATTTATAACAGCAAGCAAGGCCATGATTCCACCATTAGGATTTCTCGCATTGTCTCTGAAACTTTCATGTTTGGGGTTCCTGATGTACATTGGTTTGTTATGGGAGAAGGCTACATCAGAAGAAAAGCTTGAGTTGGTTGATGGAAATGATATTTTGGAGTCAGAGCAAAAACACTCTAAGGAGCTTTCGCCTCTAACACCATCCTTCCAATATGTTGGTCAGGGAAGATCTACAATCCAATTGAAACCTTTTGGAAAGTGGCGTTTCACTCTAGAAGATTTAGAGTCACCATCATTATCTCTATCTTTTGCAAAGCCACCAAGGTCTCCAGCAAAGATTCTAAGGGCTACAAAAGGAAATGACCTTGCTATGTTTAATCATCAGACAGGATCAAAAACATTAGCTTCACCAATCTTTACTTCAAAGATGAAAAAAGCAGGGCAGTTCTCATCTAAATGGGATGGATTTGCTGATATTTGCACACTCACTCCAGCACTTCAGCTACCTTTGATACCCACAACATCCTCTGTAACCACTCTAGATGGGACTCAAGTCTCGCTTTTTAGTGGATAACATAATGAAATTTTAAGTTTGAACAGTCATCCATTTGCTAGTAGACGTTCTTTTCTTGGAGGTTCATTTGCTATTTTTGATCATGTAGCTTCACAATCTACAGTTTGTACATCAGATAGTATGCACTGGCATACTCCTATAAGTGCACAGGCAACCCAAGTTACACCCACACTTTATAATTCAGTTTACAATGTTCGAAAAAAAAAGCTAGCAGATGGATCGGATATTGACATGCACTCGCAAGATGTATCTGGTTTTTTTGATGATGACACTCTAGAACCTTCCTGAATTGATACCGAAGAGCCGACTTCACAGGCTATGCATTCAATACAAGAATTTGATAGCATCAATATCGTTTTAGTGAAGTTTGAGTGGACTTCTTCAAAGAGTAAATTATTTGGATGCGTTATGACTTTCTCTTCAGGTGAAATATTGAGTTCCATAAGGGTAAATGTCAAGTTTGGAAAGGATTATGAAATAGTTGCAAAAAAAAATCTAAATGTACACAGACCTTAAAGCTATAATGAGGCTCTATAAATGCCTTATCTTTCATGTGATGTAATGGTTTGCATCGTCTATCTCTCTAATTAATGATCTTTATTATTTTGGGTTAAATTTTGTAAGGATAATTAACCTTTTCAAAATTACGTATTTTGGATGTAGTTATTAACCACAAAGTGGTAGTTCTTAACCTCTATGTCTATATAGGGAGTTATTTTTGGCTTTGTATGGGACTTTTTGGACTTAGAAAAAGGAAACACTATGCTAAAATTTTGATAAGAAGATAATATTTGGAAAGAGTGTACAAATTTTGTCTTTGTAATAAAAAATTCCTCTCAGGTTCTTGGTGCAAGAAAATAAAAGAATGTACAATTTGAGTTCTCTTATTTTGAATCTAAATTGTTAGAAATATTAATTCTCTTTACAGTGAGCATTCTCACGGCATTTTGCAGATATTTATGAATATTTGGATCAACATTGTGCTAGTAATAGTTCTCAAGCTTAGATCATGATTGTTGTTATTAGTGGTTTTAAGTTAGTCTAGGAAACCTTTGAAGTCATGTGGTGCATTTGTCATCAATGGCTTTCTACTTATCTTTTAAAGTTTGATTTTATCTTTATTTGGAAATTTTCAAAATTATATCATACAAGGTAGCTTTCCCTCTAAACGTAGAGCAAGGCTGCATATCAAGGGCCTATCTAATTGTTGTGAATGGTTTGCCACATACACTCTATTGGGCCATTTCTAATGTGACAAATCTATTTACCAATAGTTTGATGCAAATACATATTCTTTAAGTTATTTATTCTGTAAATACATATAAAAAATTTTGTATATTGCTACAATTAATCTTTGTCTTATTTTTCTCCTATAAACTTCTTAATATATTATATATCCTATAATTTAATGATGAAGTCCATGCCTTTGTTTTTACCAAAACATTAAAAATATTGTATAAATGATATAGACTAATCTATTAAAACTTAATAGATTTAATTTGAAATTATAAAATTTATTAATTCTACTTTTGTATAAGAGATGAACAACTTTACAATTCCTTCAAACTTCTTTCAATTAAACATTTAAAAAGGTAATATCAAAACAATAGAGAAAAATTTCTTAATAGTCTATTGAAAATTTAGAAACATTATTTACAAAATAGATAATAAACTATATGTTAAAAATAAAATAAAAAAACATTGTTCATTTAAACCCTAAAATTGAAAACACTATTGTTACTATCAGATTCAACCATGTTGCACCAAACATGCAATGAAACTATCTAGAGGGCTTAAATATTATAAATGATTAAAAACGATGCTAAAAATTAATTAAATTTCATCATTTTTCAGAAAGACTTAGTGAAGTTACATTTGTTTCAACCTAAATTTTAGTTCAATTATTTTTAAAATATTTTCTTGGAAACAAAAATTTCTATACAACAAAATGCAGGAATATCAAAGAATATAACTGTAATATGAAATTTAGAACATCTGGAAGTAATGTTTGAAGGATAGTAAAGAGTTGTACGCCAGGATTCATCTTTATGAATCTCAAAGCTAGTTATCTTTTACATTCTTCTTACATTTGTTTTTGTATGAAATTTCTTGTAAGTCATCAATCTATATTCTTCATACATTTTCTCTACATTATCTTTTTCTTTTATATTCTCTTGTAAATCACCAATCTATGCTTAGTGTGTTTCATCTTGCTATTCAGATAAAGAGAAACTAATTTTTATATTATTCATACTTTTTTTATATGTACTCCAGAGACTCGTAAAGATCTAGGCAAAATATATGGGCAAAACATATAGGCAAAAAACAATTAGATTGAAAATATGGGCAAAAAATGGTATGCAATTTTCGCTATTGTCTTTTTGAACAATGATGATGAAAGATCTGTACAAAGTTTAAAATTTGGTATAGAGAATAGGAAACAAACATAAAACAATGACTTACATCGTCCAGAGTAGGGCAATCTCTCCTTTTCCTTTCTAGAACAATATTTTCTAAGCCACCTAGTATTACCATTGTTCTACGAAAAATTCGAGTCCCTAATATTTTTAACCTTAGCCGAGATTATGAGAGCTTTCTCATTTCTCTCTTTCTCTCTTGACTGAATTTTGATCTTAATTGCAGTAGAAGTTTGAAACTATATATTGCAGTCGATTAATTGAATTTGAATTTGGTTACATTTTAGCTACAAGTGGTTTGTTATGTACCAGAGTTCAAATGAATAATTAAATGCTATGCATTGGTTAATGAATTTTTAAATTATTTCTTAGAAAATAATACAATTGCTTAAGTTTGACAATTTTCTCAGGTATTACACAAGTTTCTGATTCTTCATAGATTTGAGGGTCTTTGTGTAACTTAAGTCTCTCGACTAATAATCGATGTACCTTTTAGTTTAAAATTTAATTTATTTCTTATATTTCATATTTAATAATTAATGCGGATAGGCATTCTACAATAGTAGAATGGGTGGAGTAAGATGGTGTGAATGTGTTAATATTAACTTTTATTCTTCTAAGTTAAATTTGACAACCAGTCAAAAGTTTAAATCTTATTATAAATAGAGTTTAAATCTTATTATAAATAGAATATACTTTTAAAAATAATTTAATAAATGCCATATAAATTTATTTTTTAAATTATAATATTTAGAGATATAAATCATCATTTTTTTAGAAATTAAAATTAAAAGCTTAACTTAGTAAAAACTTAAATAAATAGAGATAAAGAAATATAAATAATTTTAGATGTAGTAAAATAAATTATAATTATTTTGTAGTGACATTTCAAGATTTATTTAAGATATATATACTAGTCTAAATTAAATTGTAAAACTAATATTGCAATCACTTTATAAACTATAAATAAATTTACCGAATTTATTAAAATTACAATTTTAATTCTATAATAGTTTTTTAAAATTTTAAATTTTTTTATTATAAATAATTAAACTAAATTATAATTATAATTATATAATAAGGCAAGTACCAAGTCATTATGTGACACTTGTTTTGGTTGACATATCTGAGAAACCTATTTTTCATTTAATTTTTGACAAAGTAATAATCTTCAAAAGACTTTCATTCTTGAAAAAATTGCTTTTATTTTCCATTGTTCTAATTGTCATATTTGAATCTTTCTTCTCCCTATTTATGTATTGCCCTATTTATTTCCAACATGTAAAGCTCTAATTAAGTTGTCGTAATGGAAAAGGTCCAATTTAAGCTTGTGTCCTTGAAAGAATCTCTTCTTCTAAATATAGAGGATCTCCCAATGCTTAGACTTTGACTCAAAAAAAACATATGTCTATGCCATGTATGTCTTCCATGTATAAATTAGTTGGGTCAATAAGATTGAAGTGATAAATAGATGATACCTATGGTCTAGAGTTAAAGATATTCAAAAGTTATATCTTGTTCATATTTATAATTTTTTCATTCCAAAAATACTTTACCAAAATCCATTAGTCCCATTATTTAAAAGAAAAAGGAGGAATAAAGTCTATATTTACTCATTTTGCCTAACAAAATAATATTTGTAATATTCTAGCTTAGAATGCCAACAATAACTAACAAACCAATAAGTTGTTGAGTCTCTCATCAATAATATCTTAGGTTCGAGTGTATTTGAACTTCACAATTAATAATAATTAATCTTAATAAATAATAACAACAATTAATCTCAGATTCATCCCATTACCCGTGAAAATTTACATTTATTGGATAGGGAATTAATTCATTTTTGGAAAGGATTTTATATTTTTAATACCACTCTAGAATTGTATCATTTATTTCCTCATTTGAAGGTGCATCTTACTTGTGGAACTAGTTATTTCATTTATGATGAGAGAACAACTCAAGGAAAAAAAAGAACACAATAAAAAAAGAAATTTTTATTATCTTAAATAAGAAGTTAGTACATGCATTAAAACATAAAAAGAAACCCAACAATATACTTGTAGGCTTAGATATTTTCAAATTCATCATATATGCCCTTATCACATTACCTCCTCCCAAAGTCCCTAAAATAGTATTTTTTCACTATAAGGATGGGCTTTAAATAGAATATTTAGTGTCACCAGAAAAAAATTCACATTATCAACTTTGGAAGTTGAGCACCAAAATAGAAGATCTAGAATTCAATTTAGAAGTAATAACTTTGAAGCATCCAATTTTTTTACCTATAGCACTAGCATCGCCTACAGCTAGATTAAAAATGTAATAAATTTGAAACTAAAAAAACATTTTTACCTATAGCACTAGCATCACCTATAGCCAGATTAAAAATGTAATAACTTTGAAACAAAAAAAAAAAGTTATCTTCTTAAAATTATAATCATGACCTTCCCTTGAACTTGCACCCTCTAGTTCTTCATTAATATGACTATCCTATAAAATTAAATCATTTTTCTCATATTCATGTGTGCTTGCCATTTTTAAGTGTGTCTCAAAGACTGCCCTCAAAAGAAGTATGGGAAATTTGAGAGTTGGAATCTCTAATTTACCAAAATGGATATCCAAATTTACAAAATATATCAAATAGAAGCTACCACTATACATTTATTTTGGTTGATACAAGAATTCTCTAGCACTGCTAGATGCTCCTACATCAATATGTAATTATTAGCATGTGTCTTTTATAACTCCCACTTGGAAGATAGAACCCCATTGGTTTAATTGGCACCTTAGGTCCTTTTCCATCCAACTAATTAAACTAATTTCTTTTGTTAAATTGTAAAAAGTGAATTAGTAGGACAGTACTTTGGGGGGATTAATATGGATAGGATCTATTTAATAAAATTTACCTTTAATCTTCTTTCTCCCTTGTGGCTTAATGCCTTTAATTGGTCTTTTATGTGGAAGCTTAAATTAATTCCGAGTGTCAAATTCTTCTAGTGCACAAATTTACATAGAACAAATCCTAGACATCACTTAAAAATACTAAATTAAAGAGAGATTTTATTTTTTTGCACTATTTACGTAACTCTATATGTAAAAGTCATTACAAATTCTCTAAATCTTTATTTAAATTGTGAGTCTTTCACGAGGGAGGTCTTGGATTTAGAATCTACTCTTGGTTAATTCCAACAAATAATAATAATTAATCCAGTTTTGGTCATTTACATATTTTAATAGGTTCCTAACCTACTTAGTTGCTAATTAAGTTCCTTCAAAATAGTGTTCTTAAAATTTAATTCTACCTTTCTTTTTAGCACTAAGTGGCACTTGTTAAAAATTACAATTTCATATATTAATTATGCAAGAAGTGGAACTTAATCTTAATCTTACCTTTCTTAGTAGAACATCTATTTTTCGAAAATAATCTAAAATAGAAATTCTAAATTCTAAACAAGTCCTTTATCTCATTATTTCATTGAATACATATTACTAGTATATTTCAAACTTTCAAACTACAAATTATTCTCCCTTTATTCCCCTTTTCAAAGAATAACCTTGTCTATTTCATTGATTTCATTTAAATTATGTACATACATCAAAATACCTCTTTTTGGATTAACAATACATGTTACATGATGTGTAATACAATATAGAGAATTATTCATGCATGTAATGCTTGAACAATGAGTATTACTTCAAAATGTTTGACAACCCAACTAGGCGGTACCATAAATGGTCCAATCCCACTAGAAAGAGATATAACTATGCTCCACATAGATTCTAAGGAAAAATAATTCTTAATTTTACCCTTACCAAAATAACATAAAAAAAAATGAGAACACAACATAAGGACAACCCAAGGTAATGCTAGAGTGAGGTCTTAGACCACTATGAGTTGATCATAGTCACACATTTCTTTAATGTTGAGATCAATCTCCTCAGAAGAAATCTATGGACTTAAAAATCAAAAACTAAGAATAAAGAGATCAAAATTCATTGTCACCCTCCTAAAGACGGATTTACAAAAATTAATTCAGATCACTGAGAAATCCAGGTTTGTCCAAGGTAGGAATTTGTATTATGAATAAATTCAGGAGATAACATTGCTGCTAAATCAATTCATAAATGTCTTCCTCATAATATTGAGGAACCAATTGCGTTACTTTAAGGCGTAACCTTGGCTAAAGAGCTAGGTCTCCAAAGGTACATGATGACCCGATTCTTTGATTATCATCAATACATAAATAGAGGCTCTTCTTCATGGCATATAGCTTGTCTTACAACTGGCATGGGCATTGCTGAGTATTTTTTATTCATTTAAAAACTCCCATGTCTAGCAAAAAGGGAACGTATTAACTGCATTCTTAGCTAATGTGGGAGCTCAGAGACAAGCAATATCTGTGAGCATGAATATATTATACTCTTCCCTAGATTAGCTAAAGCAAGAAAAATACATGTGTATTACTAACTTGTTTCTCTTAGTCCCAATATATTAAATAGGGGTGTAAAAAGAGGGCTATTTGAAAGTCAATTTGAATCCGCTCGATGTAATGAGGATATGCATCTCCTCACACGCCAGCCTTTCAATTTTAATCTGAGTCTATTCGAAATAATGAGGATCTCTCTATCCTCACATACGACTTTCCATGGAAAATTACTAGAATCAAAGAGTTCAAACACTTCTTATTGATCGATCTACTTCAGATTGGACAATTTTAAAGAACTTAATATGCCTATTTTGTTCGCTTATATCAAGGTTTGTCTCGTGGATGTTGATACAGTGCATACATGATACTTTAACCAAAGAATATCGTCATCTTGATATGGAAAGTTCGATCTATTTTGCGAATGGAATACACTTCGCATAGGTGAAGGCTTTTAATATGTTTTCTGATTTGATTTGGAAAAAAAAATTTATTTATCCATCGTTATATATGTGTGATATGTCCACTATACCTTAGTATTTTAGTAGTTAATCATTTATCAATTATTCTGGTTTGTAAGTCATTTATGTTTACAAGGTATTTTATTTTGGATGCTGTTATCCTTTCTACAAATTGCATCATTGACTAAATTTCAAAAAATAAAAATTCAATGATTTTTCTTTGAAAATTTCAGGGTTTGATCTTCATGATCTGTATATTTTGTGATCAAAAACAATAAAATTTCGCTGCATTTTATCTGAAAAGTATTATATTTGACTTTTTTTTGTCTTTATTACATTTTATCTTGAAATTAGCCAGCGCCTTCCATTTTGACCAAGGTTTGTTAAAATTATAAAGACGAGCTCATCTAGCATCATCCAAGAAGTTGGAGGATGTTGTCTAGGATGTCAAGCGTGCAGTAGGAGGCAGATGGAATATCGCCATGTCATGCATATTCTGCTTCCGGTTTTGAAAAATGACTTACCATTTTTTGAGCAGATCTTCTATGTGGTGAGATGGGTACTTTGTTCAATGTGCCCATGAGATCTATAAGAGGTATTTGATAGACGTTATTCGTGAAGAAGTCTTATCTCCTTTGACTCGATGGGTTTTATATCCTCGCCAGTCTATCACTATTTGTGTCAAATGTTATGGATTTAGTTCAGTTCTTCGACATTGCGGAGAATCTGGTTACAAAATGTGCCAAAGATGGTCCAATCTCTCCTAAAGATTTATTATCTTCTATCCCAAAATGTGTCAAAACGTGATTTGGGGAATGGAGATGGTTATGTTGGTGGTTTATTTCCTCTGGAGAATTTGTTGAAGGATTCAGTATATCTTCGCTTCTATGATAGTATTTATAAGTTGGCCTATAGAGACTCATGATTTTTATTTGTAACTAATGCCTTGCATCGTCGTTGAGGAAATCCTGGATATAGCTCGACTAATCAAGTAATTGGGAAGACTTTTAGGTATGTTCTCTTTTTTTATTTCAACATGAACATACTCTTCGTCAGGAAAATAAACCTGCACTTCAGATTAATATCGTTTCTCTTGTGGACGTTATTCTGAGTACTCAAAGCAATCGTCATGGTCCCAGTTTGAATGTGGCTGGTTTCCTAGTTGAAAATGCTGGAGATAATCAACGCAATCCCGATCCTGAACGTGCCCTGGATGTTCATGTTTGAGCTGATGAAGAATAGATTGATATGGGTGGTTCTTCTAGTGCAGTTTCTATGAAAGAATAGTTGCTTATTGTACTATGTAAAGTGGTTATCTTGGTGTTTGGTTTATCTAATAGTTTATATCATTTTAATTAATGTTTGAAACTCTTTGTTTTCTATATTAATAGAAGAAAAGAAAAGAAACAAGAGAATTAGTTCTTATTGGTAAAATCATTAACAACACATCAATGGTAATGTTATATTACCAGCAATTTATGTGTAAAAAACATTAAAAACATATTATTCTAGAAAGTGATCCCAGTCTAGATAGAAGCATACTTATTCACATAATGACAAATTTTCCACATCAAAAAACTACCTATACATCCACCAGCATATCTACTATAGTAATTAAACCTTAAAAATAAACAGTATCTAACACCTCCTGACCTGAAAATAAAAATATAAGTTTGACATAACCAGCAATAGATTATTATCAGTGTCCTAAGCATTGACCTTCTCTTTCAGTTTCTTAGCTAGTAGGCCTTGGCCTAGTCATCCACCAAGAACCCATAGAACTTGGGGAATACTATTCTCCTCATACTCTTGTTGGAATAGGTAATGAGTGACAAACTCTTTGTTTCTATCAATTAGAATAGATTATCTAGTTTTGTGACACTCTTTCATCTTGGTGATGAGTTGAGGCCTCGCCTCCCTTGATTCCTTTTTTCTCTTTTGATCTCTCCATTTTCAATAATAAAAATAAAATATTATTATAAAATTAAAATTCTTTGTTTGATTTTATTTGATTTGATGAATATATTTAATCTTATATCGATCTGATTTCATAGTTTTTAAAACATGACTATTTTTTACTAATGTAATATTTTGTATTTTTTGAATGTTAGTAAGTTTGTTTAAAAGGTAATATGTATTTATATTTTATAATCTTTTAACAAATATAATTGTATATTATTATATTAACACTATAATATTTTTATAATATAATAGTACCATATGATATATATGCAATAGAAAATGTATTACAAATAAAATTATAATATTTTATATATTATAATAAATTTATTGAACTAAAAATAAAGATATGTGACATTTTGGAAAAAGAGGGGTAAAAATTTATTAAGACAGAAAGAAATATAACAAGAAGAGCTCAATAAGGAGTTCTATCTGAACAACAAATTCATCAAATTCTTGCAGCATCAAAATCTTAGACCAACAAAATATATATTTGAAAGAGAAAAAATGATAGAAACAAAATTAAAATATTATATCAATAACTAGATTGTTTTTTACTAATGATAAATAGGACACTTTTTGACTTATCAAAAATTTTGTCCATAGGGAAGATTTATGTCTATCTCCAACTCTAAGCATGGCTTTGATGCAATGAGAATCAATTACATGCGTGACTAAAAGCAAGTCCACGTATGTGTTCTACTCATTCGAAGTGTAATTTTGAAGATGAAGAATTGAAGAATTGATCGTTAGATGACCAATAGTTGGAAGAAGGGACCACCCTTCAACTACCACTCAAGAAGAAGAAATGATGGTTTATCACTAGGAATACCACTCAGGTACAAAATGAACAAGGATCTTTTATTCATTTTCTTTTGGGGTTAAAGGTGTTATATTATATATTCTAAATAAATAGATATAGTGCATTTTTATTTGAAAATATTGAATACTTTGGAAAAAATTGAGAGTATGAAGAAACTAATATTTGTAGATAAATGAATGTAAGGTTAGTTGTATAGCTCAACACCAACAAAAAGGTTTTTTTTTTCTAATAAGTAATAATATTAAAACTATGAAAAAGGGAGAGAAATTTTCTATAATTTTTTAACTAAAAATATTTTATTTAAATTGTAAATATTAAACTTAATAATTTTAATATTAAATAGGTTATAAATATAATTGTCATTATTATTATTTAATACAATTATATATCAATTTCAAATAGTGCCCAAATTTATTTAAGCATTTGAAATGCAGTATTGAAATTTATTTTTTTATTTGAAATTTTTGTGGCTTTAGCTCTAGTATCAATTCATTATGAGGATTTAGATTTTCATATGTGAAATTGAAGTATTCACCCTAATATTAACATAAATCCTACCTACATAAAGAAAAATATTAATTGTTTTGATTCTATAGAATATTATTTTAAATTTAAGTCTTTAAGAGTATAATAAATAATTTGAAATCTTCCATAAGAATATAATAAATAATTTAAAATCGTCCATTTAACTAACTAAATATTTTAATCATATGATAATGCTAATTGTTGTTTTAAAATTAAATTGATGTTTTACTACTACACTACCTAGAGGGAGGGGAGTATTTACTCGTTAAATCAATTTTTTTCATTTGTACCAATTGTAGTTAAAATTCAAAGATTTTTATTGCACAAATCTTTATTGGTAGTGGTGCATTCATCTCAGAATATCAATGACCACTTTTTACGCTCGGTATTACATATAGAATGAGATTACGCGTGGCAAACAAAAATTAAATATACGAATCCCTATCGAATGGTAAACAAAATTATCTATAACCACTATTGGTACCTCCCCCTGACTGACATATCAGCACAAACCGACAATTTTAACAACTTCCATTGAACTGGAAACCTATTTTGACTCCACAATAATACTAACCCTAAATGTAGGTCACGTCTATGCCCTTTATAAAATACATGAAAAAGGCTATTCTAAAAACACAACATAATCAGCTTCTTTGAGATTGATTCTGAGGAGAACATAGCAATGGAGAAACAAAAGTCTGATCCGAGCTCAACCAAGGCGAAGAAGGGCAGAAAAAGAAATCAATGCGACATTCCAGATGAACGCCGTTGCGAGCGCTCAGATAAAAAGAAGAATTGGCAATGTAGAAATGCCCGCGTTAACGGCCACAGGTACTGTCAACATCACGCCGATTTGACAGCGAAAAATTATTCACAGAGGAAAAACACGAGGAACCAAGTTCCCACTAGTTCCTCTGAAAAATACCCTAAAGAGGGCAAAGACGCTTTTCCAACGGGTACCAGTCAAACGGTGGGAATAAGCCCAAAAGAAATGAACAATGTGGGTAGCATAATAGATCAAGAAATACGAATTGCTTCAGAAAAATCAGATCTCGATCAGCTTTTGCCTACGTTAATGACCAAGGATTGGAATGAAGAGCTTACTTCCGATGAGAGACACGGTCTTTGTAGTCTTTGTTGCCTTTTGTTTGTGAAGGAAAAGGAAATCCAGATGCAGCCCTGAAAACGGGAAAGGGGGTTGAAGATTTTAAAGAGGTGCCATGAGGGTTTTATAACAAAGCCAGAAATGTTCAAACAATTGTGGTCTGATACATGCAAGCGAAACGACGACATGTTCACCATTGTTTAGTTTACTTTTCGATTAGTTTATTTGAAGTTATTTGTTGGAAAGCGTAAGTTCTTGGCATATGTAAGGTTTATCTGAAAATAATATTAGCTAAGTATAAACGGGAGCGACACTGTTTAGTTTAATTTTCGATTAGTTTTTTTGAAGTTATTAGTTCGAAAGCGTCAGTTTTTGGTATATGTAAGGTTTATCTGAATACATTATGACAAAATATCATAAAAAGTTTGCTACATACCTTTTTTTTTCAATAAAATCATAGCATTTTATGTTTGTTTTTCTCTGTTAAAAATATCCCATAAACTCAAGATGAAAAATGCCGTAACATTATTACTACTGCAGACTAGAATTTGGGCACCAACCTGTGCCTGGTATAATAATAAGAAATTAGGGTTTGAAAACATGGATGTGTAATTACACTGTATGCTTCTTCTTTTGGGGAAATTTAGTGTTCTTTGGTTTGGTCCACATAAGATTAGTTTTTTTTATTGGGACATGACTACAATCGTTGTGGTTAGTTGGCATTCTGCTTCGTGCGGAGATAGACATCCAATGGATTTGTAACCAAAGAAGTATTTGATGCCTTATGAAGTAGATCAGCAATAACCATCCATTCTATATTAAAGGCCCTCTAGAATCTGTGCTCACGCTGTGGATTTCAAGGACACTTTGAATGATTAAATCCATCGCCATGGTTGCCCCAAGTACATTAGAGCCTAATTAATATTTGTGATCAATTTATTAATCTATGAAATCATATATTTTAGCTTTAGTTTTTCAATTTTATACAGTGATTAAATTTATCAATTTATTATCAATATTCATTTATTTGTGAATTTGTTTAGGAAAGTTATAATTAAATTTTGTATTAAAATTTTTGTTATTTTTCTGTTTCTTTTAATCTCTTTCAATTAAATTTATTACATCTTGATCTTAGAATAATATTATACCTTGAATATATCCAAAATTTAAATCTACAATTTCTTAACATTTAATCATGTCACTAGTCATTATGTTTTTATCCATTGCCAAGCATGTTTTTTTTTGTGCTATTGATTTATTATGGAATTTTAGTAATTTTTCTACTACATAGCCATAATGGATCAGCTAATAGCCTAGTTGAAGATGTTTCTCATGCTCCATATGGAAAAAGTTAGGGTGGTAAGGTTATTTAAAACTAAAGTATGGCTACAATGCAATTGTATTAATTTTATATATGACTTGTAGACCCTTTTCCTACTCATTTAACTTATATAGGTTGGTATTGGTTTTATTCATGGTGGTTTTTCTAACAATAACAATTATAGTTTATTTGTTCTAAATCATGTTCATTGAATACACCATCTTTTGCATGTCTCACACATAATCTTCTTTAATATACTTCATGCCCTTGGCTAAATCTTTGGAACTAGTTATGATAATATAAATACTTTTTCTTTGGAAGATAGTGTATCTCTTTCTTTTATAGCATTGTTTTTTGCATACAAACTTTATATGATGCCTTTGATATTTTTATTCATATTAGCGGTCTTATAGATTGATGAAATCTTGTCCATTGACATATACTTTTCTCCATCAATAGCAATTTCCACATGAATCCTCATGTCCAAATATTCCATATTCAATCAAGTAACAAAAATAAGGGATCTAACATTAAGAGGTTCCAATTTTAATTCTTTATATGCCAAGATTATCTTCCAACCCTTAATTTATAAGACCTAGAGGGAGTATTCATTTTAGCTTTTCTAGGACACACAAATTAGTTTTCCTTTTGCACTTGACATCAATACTAGAGGTTGGAAAGTAAAAAATGAACCCATCTAATGTGGTGTACTTAGAACCATTATCATCATGAAAAAAAAGGAAAAAGAAAAAGAATCTCTACAGGGGATACTATAATGGTGTTTTCTATTGTACAAATGAAATGCCTCCATATCACTAGAAGAGTCATCCTTGTAGTTTGAGGAATACCAATAAATTTGGCTCTTATACTCTATTTTATTTTCATTTCCATTTAAAAGGAGGAGGGCTTTCCTCTAACTGAAAAGCCCTACTATATTGCATTATAAGTGAACTAAAGCATTCACAAAACTAGGGGAAGTAACACTCTTTTTGTGAGCTTGAAAGCTATTCTTTAAAGATGAAAGAAAATAAAACCCAAAAAGAGATGTATTTATTATACCAAAAATGTTTTAGTATCACAATGTAAAAATGATACATAGTTATTTATTAAGGGTAACATATTTCATAATAAAATTCATGAGCAAGTTGCAATAACCTCCCCCCCACCCCAACTTTGCAATTTCCCACTACAATCCCCTACCTTTAGCTTTTTGTCATCCCACTCCTATTCCCATGCCTAGTAAAGGTTATCATTCAAGAAATCTATTCTCTTAGACTCTTTGATGTGTAATCTTACCTCTTCTCTAGAGGTCCCAAAGAACAAGTCTAAGCCTTTGGAGGCTATTGTTAGCTTAGAAACTTCTCTTGAGAACCAAATATCAATTTGCAAGATTGTTTCTAATGAAAAGGCCAAGATAATACTTGTTGTTGGTAGCTTGCAAGCTTCCCCTATCTAGAGAGGTATTTCATTTACCTCTAAGGTAGTTGTCTATTTTCCCAACCCCTCAACCCCTTGGTATCCAAAGGGTCATGTTCAGTGAATGGGAATACTATTAATGTCCCAAATGTGGTCTTGGAGAAAATGACTAAATAACTTGAACTAACTCTGGTTGATTGATTCCTTCTTTACAAAGTCTCTATTGAGATTGTTAGATAATGGGGTACCTCTACTTGGGCCCTAAAAGGAAGTGTTAAAACTAATGTGTTAGTCAATGGTATATTTCTATTCTTATTCTGTAATAAGGAAGATATCACTTATGTTCTCTATAATAGGTCATGGTCTCTAGGCTCCAATGAAAAAATGTATTGGCAATATTTAAATGTGTAAGATTTTTGTATAGCTCTAATACCATGTAAGAATTTGCCTAAGGGCAGAATTCACCTAGGAACTAGGAACTCAAACACAAGCACAACTATAGATCAAAAATGGATATGATCAATTAATCAGAATATATCCTAATACATTGCTCTGTTTAGTATGTTATGTGCAAACACACTAGGAGTGCCTATATATAAAAGACTCTCAGGAAGCACCTAGAATGTCTCTAGAAAGAATCAGGAGATAAGATAAGCATCATGACACTAAACACATGCCTTATCCATCATTCTAGATGAGTGGATAAGAATGACAAGGGTGTAGACACCATGTGCTTAATTAGTGTGCTAACTCATGTGTTGTGGACACCATGTGCATAAAAGAGGTGCAGACTCTTGTGTTGTCAACATGACAACTCACAAGAGTGCACATACTCCTAGGTGGCTAACAAATAAATAATAAAAATATGCATTAACCTAAGTAAACATAAGGAAGTGTAAATAATAAATATGTATTTACATGAACAATGCATAATGGCTCTTGGCTATGAGGCCATGTTAGGTACCCATGTTGATGAAGGGCCACACCACCCTACCAACTCATAACCAAGAATGCAACAATATGGAGACAAAGAGAGACAAAATGCTTCCCAAGAAATTTTATTATACTTGAAAATCCTTACAACATCCACAAGATGATATCATAGATATAACTTCTTCAAAAAGAAGTTTACAAATTCTTCAACATAAGAGAACTCCCAAATAAGAATTTCCACAAGAAGAGTCTTCACACCAAGAGCTTCACCAAGAAGAACTTCCCAACTAAGAGCCCTCACCTCCAAAGCTTCCACCCAAGAACTTCTACTTGAAGAGCTACACCTTAACATACCTTGAAGCTTGACCTTCCAAAGCTTGATTAGAAATGCTCATATGCCTTGCTTATATAGAAACTTACCACCTAATGCATAATTTATCCACAACCTTCTAGAATTCCACCTACACAATATCCACAACCTGTTAAGATTCCACCTACACAATATCCACAACCTTCTAGAATTCCATCTACACACCTCGATAAATGGAATGACAACCATTTTTATTTTATTTTTCTATTATGCCACCTATGCACCTCGAAAATAGAAATTCCTTTTTTTCTTTTCTTTTCTCCTTTTTCCCTTATTTTATTTTATTATTATTTTTCTTTCTATTTTCATCACTTTCTCTCTCCTCCACAATTTTTTTAAAAAAAAATTCCATGCAAGATGCTCCTGCATCACATGTACATAATGCAAATCTATCATAAATTAGAAAAAGTGGAAAAACCTCATGGGAAAAACCCACCCCCAAACAAAGAGATGAATAGGGATGCATGGATGGATGGAGTAATCAAGATGCCCTCCCCCCCATTACAACATACATCTAGTTTATACAAGAGAAAAATGGAGAAGTACAAAACCCCCTAAAGGGAAAAAGTCCCCCCCAAAAAGAAGAAGAAGGAGATGAGGTAGTCCTCCCCCCCCCCCCGAAAGGTAGTGTGTCGATCAGTGAGAAATGCTCTAATGTAGAATCTGATCCATGACCTTTGAATGATGTTCCTCCCCTTTGGAAGAAACAAATGCAAGGGTACAAAGGAGATGTGTCCCCTATATGAAGAAGGAATCTCTAAGATGAATGGTGCCTCTAAAACCTACTCAAGTTTCCTTGTTTCGATGTTGATCATGGATTCCTCCAAAACTACTAACAAGAAATGTAGATTGGACAAGGAGTGATGTAGAACCTATTTCAAAAAAGCAACAATCTTCTCAAATGAAAAAGAGACCTCTTGCAAATGTTGTACATGAGTATCCATAATCATGCCAACCTGTGAAGATTGATTATGTAGAGAATTGACATGAGGGTTAGAGTGGGCCTTCACAATAACTGTAGAAGAATCATCCTCAAAAAAGAGAAGTGATAGATCATCAAAGAAGTCTTCCAAATTGGCTGTGTGTGACTCTATGAATAGAGTTGAAATGTTTGGTAAGTAGTCATCACCTAAGGTTGGAAGACCATGTGTACCCTATTGTGCTAAAGTACATGAATCTATCACTATGGTAATGAATGAAGTATTTTCATCAAAAAGAAGATAAATATCATCAATAGTGTCTCCCACATATTCAATGTGAGACTCCATGAACAGGCCTGCAAGGGCGAAAAGGAAGTTGTCACATGAAGGTAGAGTAAGAAGACATAAAGGATCCTACTACATTGAATCCAAACCATCTGTGGCTAGAACAAGATCAGTATGAGCAACAGGAGCTAGAGGTGTAATCTCAATCGAAGAGGATGTGGCTACAACTAGAGGTATGATATCTTTTGGGGATGGAGGAATTTTTGGATCTCCATACTTCTCCCAAAGATACATCCATTAATCATGTGGTTGCCATATCATGCAACTAGCTTACAATGATCAAAAGAAGAGAGACTGGTAAGAATGATACAAATCAGTCTACCAATAGGTTCTTGTGATTCTTTAGTGATCAATTCATTGGAACATAAATAAGAAAATATTGCCTTATGCTCTCTTCTAAGATTATCAAGAAGTGTATCACTCCATGTGTGATAGTTGTTGTTTGTCAACTTGGGTCTAATGCCATACCGACATGTGAAACAATACTCCTCCATGAGATCAATCAATGAACCCCCAAAGAATCAAAGAACCACACCCCCCCGCCCAAATGAATGATTTAGGCACTTGGTTTCCACTTGCCAATTCAAGGCCTATTTCTGAAAGCAACATTTCTATCTATTAAACCTATAATATGATTATAGATCTAGAAAGTAGGCAAAAAAATGGAACATGATTTGGAGTCTAGATGAGCCCATACTAAGCATTTTAAATGGAAAAAAATGGGATTTTTGATTTGTAGAAAAATTCAGGAACAGAGATCTCAAACCACATGTACCAATGTGTAGATCATGAAATTCTACGTCAAAACAAAATAAATTTCTCACAAAAAAGATTTTGTATGAGGGAGATATCGCTGTTTGAAAATATTGCTACTGTTATTTTTTCTAAATTGCCGCCATGCCTCCAAAAATCAAATGGCTCTAGATTTTGCCTCAGATGTTCGATTTGGATGAAAAAAAATCTGATTTGGGGGTTTTTTGACCTTCTAAATATGATACAAATATCTAGATGATTTACACTAGTCAGCTTCATTCTTCACCTAGAAAAAAATCACTCCTATGGCCCTATAGCCAAAACATTTCTAGAAAATAATGTAGATCCAAAGAAAATATAAGAGATGTAAATCAAAAAAATGTAGATCGAAAAATCAAATGTACAGATCTAAAATGATCATACCAATGCTACAAATCAGTCCTTCGGGTGCCGGTTTGGAGAAAAATTATGCCTCGCAATTGACTTTGGCCTAGGGTAGTTAACTTAATAGTTGATCTTCACCAAATTAGCTCTAGATACAATGGCTAGGTCAGATCTAGCTCTAGATGCTCCCAACTTCTATTGTACTCCAGATTCAGGCTAAGGTGTTGAAGCAACAATGGTCTTGAATGACTATGTGATGAAAAAATCTCCAAGCTCTGATACCATGTAAGAATTTGGTATAGCTTTGATACAATGTAAGAATTTTCCTAAGGGCAGAATTCACCCAGGAAGAACTCAAACACAAGCACAACTATAGACCAAAAATGGATATGATCAATTAATCAGAGTATGTCCTAATATATTGCTCTATTCAATATTTGATGAGGAAACACACTAGGAGTGCATGTATATAAAGGCCTCTCAGGAAGCACCTAGAATGTCTCTAGAAAGAATCAAGAGATAAGATAAACATCATGACAACTAAGCACATGCCTTATCCATCATTCTAGATGAGTGGATAAGAATGACAAGGGTTTAGACACCATGTGCTTAATTAGTGTGCTAACTCCTGTGTTTTAGACACCATGTGCATAAAAGAGGTGTGGATTCCTATGTTGTCAACATGACAACTAACAAGAGTGCACATACTCCTAGGTGGCTAATAAATAAATAATAAAAATGTGCATTAACATAAATAAACTTACGTAAGTGTAAATAATAAATATGTATTTACACCAACAAAATGAAAGTCAAGATTTGACCCAATAATTGACCTTGGATTTGAGTCATAAATGTGGGTTCATCTTCCTGGCATCCCTCTAGGATTTTGGAGTAATGAAGTATTCAAAAAAATTGTGGAAATATTATGCACTCTCATATTGATTGAAAAGGTAACACAATCTAAGTCTTGGCTCCTCTCTGGTAGAATTTGTGTGAGTGCTAAGGTGAACAAGTAGTTTCCTACCTTGGTTACACTAGAATCTAAGCTAGATTGGACTTTATTTAGACTTTGTAGTATGAGAATGTGGAGATGGTCACTATCAAATGTAAAAGGTTTGGTCACCTCAATATCCCTTTCCCATCCTCTTTAGGAGGTCTTGCACCTCTGGTTCATGCAGAGAGGAGCTCAACCCACCCTTGCCCTCCTCTTCCTCCTTGAGGCCACCTTGTCTAGACAATCCTAAATCCTATTCTAGCCAACCCTCTCTACCCCTTATTCTAATGAAAATAGTCCTCTCCCAAACTTTACTTAGAGGAAGATTCTTGCCGAAGCAATACATCAGGCCCCTATTCTCCCTACCCCTTCTAACATAGGATCTCTATGACCCTCTCCTAGTGTAATCCCTAAATACCTTTTGGGATTTTTGGTAGTTTAGACTCTCCCCTCATACCCTAATGATCTAGAAGATGCTAGTACATTTATATATAAGGATCAACTTATAGATTTGAAATATTTTTCTAGTCCTTCTTCCTTTAAAGAAAAAGAAAAGAATGATGAACTTTTTGAAAAACTCAGTTGGAATGTAGTTGACAATAAAAAAAAGAAAATCAATAACATGGACCAAGGTAGAGATTAAAAAGTTATTAAAGGGGCAAGGAAAATGTCAAGCAAAAGCCACCTAGGAAATAAACATGGAGGGAATGTGAAGAAAACTAAAGAAGGAACCCATACAGGAAATGAGAGGGCAAAGGGATGAGACTAGTTTATTTAACTTTGTTGCCATAGGTTTTGGTTCCAAACTGTACTTTTTTTAGTGAAACCTTTATCATGTAATTTGATAGATCTTAATAGTATGGTGAAATATCATATTTTAAAGTGAGCTCTTTAAGAAGGAAAAGTGGATATGATCTTGATTCAATAAATAAAGATGCAAAGGAAGGGTTTTGGTAAAATGGCTAATAGTGTGTGGCTGATGGTGGATTGGGTTTTGGTGGACTCTTTAGGGGCTTCTAGAGGTCTAGCTATTATGTGGAACAAGAATAAATTTAGAGGTTCTCTATTTTACTCTTCTCCTAACTCCCTTATTTTATCTTGTCAAGGTGTTATATTTGACTAGTCTTGGAATTTGGTTAACATATATGCTCCTAATAACAAGGGATAGAGAAAATAGTTTTGGTCTTCCATAGCCAACTATATAGGTGATAACTAGAACACAAAATTTATGGTAGAAAAAGACTTTAATTTCCCACTTTATCCTTCAAAGAAAGTATGAGCAACTAACAATTACTATTATAGCATGATAGATCTTGGGTAGTTTTTCCTCAAATCTAGGCTTATAATTTTAGATTTTTAAGGATCTAAGTTTTTATGGAGCAATAGGAGATATGGCAGTAGAAATCTCCAACTAACACTTAAAAAATTTAACCTATTTAAAAATTGGAATAATCTATATGAATTTCATCTTATAGTTAAAGCTAGGACTTGGATTTCATCAAAACGTCATTTTGTTGTTGATTGGAATAGATCCGGCTCTTGCAAAAAGGCTTAAGGGATATCATACATAGGTTGTGGAACATCCTACTAGTAATCTCTCTCATGGTTAATATGTGTACTAAATTAAGAGAGAAAAAATTTAAAGTTAAACTTAAAGGATGAAATAAAAACTTTTTTGGTAACATTTTTGAAAGAAAAAATGACTTAGTAGGGAAAATATAGAGTAGAAAATCAAATGCAAACAAAGTATAAATATGAGGAGATGGGAAAATTATAAAGGAAGCTAAAGGAACAATTGTTGAATCTCTCAAAACAAGAAAAGGATTTTGGAAAAAAACATCTAGATGATAATGACTTATTGAAGAGTGTCGAAATACTTGGCCTTTCTGCCAAACTATGTTGAAACACCATTGCAAAAATAGGATTACATCCTTCACCAAGATGGATGAAATAATGGTGATGAAGGAGGAAACATCAACACAAAGGTTGCAATCTACTTTATAAATAGTGTAAATCCCAATAATGTTATGAACATGATATTCTTAGTTCCATCTCTCAACTAGTCTATGAGGAGGAAAACTATGATCTCATGACTAGTGTTAACAAAGAGTAAGTTAGAAGGGAAAAATTCTCATTTTAGGTCTTTTCTCTTGGCCTTGATGGATTTACCCTTTCTTTCTTCCAAGAGTATTGGGAGATAGTGGGAGATGATGTCTTCAATGGAGTTTCTCATTTCTTTAGAACGAGAAAGTTAGCCAATGACTAAAATAATACTTATATTTCTTTAATTCCCAAAAAGGACAACCCTACTTCACTTCCAGGTTATAGATCTATAAGCCTACTAAATACTCCTTATAAAATTATCTCAAAGGTTATGTTGAATAGATTAAAACCTATTTTGGACAAGTTTGTCTCTAAAGAGCATACATGCTTCATCTCTAGAAGGAATATAATGGATGCAATAATAACTAATCATGAATTAATATATTGTGTGGATTTCAAAGGAAAACCTACTATGGCTTTACAAATTGACATCTCTAAACCTTATGAAAAACTTAGCTTGACTTTCTTGAGAGAAATTATGAAAATAAATTGGATTTAAAGGGAAATTCCTAAATAAAATTATGAGTTGTGTAAAACCTAAAAAGTATATTGTTCTAATCAATGGGGCCCTTAATAGTTTCTTTTCTCTAGGGGTTGGGCTTAAATAAGGAGACCCCTTCTCCCCATATATTTTTATCATGGTAGCGGAAGGCCTTGGAAGAAATCTTTGTAGAATGAATGAAAATAAATCTCTAAAAGGTGTGAAAGCCACTCCAAGACTTTGTCCCTCAATGCATCAAAATTATTTTTGTGATATGGTTGTATATGGAGAATCTGTTATATGTGAGATTTAAAGATGAAAAGCCCTCCTAAATTATTATGCTATAGTCTCAAGACAAAATTTTAACCATCACAAAAGTAAGTTTTTCTTCTTACTAGCAGAGTGGTGTAGATGCCCTAGGTCCTAAATAAGGTGGTAAAATACCAAGGATGATAGTAATAGAGGCCAGTAAGTGTCCAAGATAATACAAGATAGTTTAGCCAATCTCAAAAATGAATTTAGGAAAGTTCTTACATGTTGTAATAAGCATTGTAGACAAGTCAAAGGATGGTCAACACTATGAGTTGAAAAACAATCTTCATTTTCATGTTTCCTGATTGTCATGCATGTTTTGGTAAATTTTAGTAGGCATGTGGAGTATTTTGTTGGAAGTATATGTAAAAGTTGTAAACATTGTAAAATTGCAATAAAAGTTGTCATCCAACTTGTTTTCAATTTTTCTTGCAAAATGGAAGGCCAACAGTCAGTTACTATTTGGGTCGAATTTGAAGGAAGGATGTTGTAAGGTCAAGTGGTTTCACCTATATATTGTATATCTGGAATGTATGGAGAGGTTGGATTTGGATGGTAAGAATTTTAAATGAATAACATATCTTTTTGGTGGGAACAAACTTGTATAGTTAGAGTGTACCTTTCTAAATCTGCTTGCAAATTGATAGTAAGTTTTTTGGTTATGGTTTTAGAAACTTGAGTTTCTATTTATTGGTGAATGTAATAACTATTTTTTTCATGTAGGAGAAAGTTGTTTTATATTTTAATTTAGTTAAGTCTCATGTTTACCCTACCCCCCCCCCCCCCCCCCCACTTAGGGTTTGAACGAAAAAAGACTACCTCCCCTAATTCCCATAGTGAAAATTCTCCAAGGTTGGTGAGTAGAAGGTTATGAGGATGGGGAAGAAATTATTGGTTTTTATTTTAACAACTTCCACCTACCTGTATTATTGCTTCAACATCTAAGTCTCAACAGTCAAACTCTTGGGCGTTCTGACAGACTAAGATTACATTGTAGAGATCAAGGAATGAGTCATAGAGATTAGAATTTTTGTGGATAGTAAGGTGGAAGGATGAAAATAGTGATGGTAGAATAAAATCCATTGTGGTTTTCAATATTGGGATCTTAGAAGGCCAAACAATGGTTTTAAGCCTAAAAGCCTAAAATCTAGGGCTCGATGGTTAATGGGTTGGAATAATGACCCTGAACCCATCTTATGGATTTAGACATGTCTTTTTATGTTATAAGTGATTTTGAAATTTTTTTGTGGGATTTTTTGGAATCACTTGAATTTAGTCTTGTTGTTGGTTGAATAGGGCTACTAGGAAAGAGCCCCTATTAGGCCTCCTAGTCTAACTTGTAGATTTTGCTTAGGAAGAAGCTAGATTTTGCTTAGGAAGAAGCCCAAAACCTATAAGAGGGTCATGAAACTTGGTGGAATGGTGGAGAAGGATGTATTGGTGTGTGTGGAAGCTTGAGATCCTAGAGGTTGCAAGGGAGTTAAGTCTGTGGAAGTTGGTTTGCCTTGTTGAAGGCTTTAGGTTACTTGGAAGATAGGGATAAGATTGTAAAGGTGAAGTTGGTGTGTGGAAGAGACCAATCACCACTACCATAGTCTTGAGTAGGTCCTAGGAAGGGATAGTAGGATATCCTTTTGGGTTTACACCTCTTACTTGCATCATCATGGAACCATTAAGTTTTATTCATGTGGTTAGCCAGGGCATATAATGGCTCAATGTCCACTCAAGAACACAAATTCCCCTAACCAAAATAGAGATAGAAGGAATTATTCTATAATGGTCCTGAGGAGTCTTGCTATAGTAGTAGTACTAAACAAGTAATGACTGAGGAATCTTGCCCCATTAATGTACTTTCTCTCGACATTTTTCTTAGAGGATGTTTTTCATGCAATATCTCCCCCATTGACATCAATGAAAAAGGCTACATTACATCAATCATCTACTCCAAGTTTTCAATCAGCTCAAGTGTCCAAAGACACTAGTTTGAACTAACTACCAAGAGTCCTTGATGAATCTACTTATCTCAGACACTCCCCCATAAAGGAAGCATCAACATTCAATCTAGGTAAACAATAGTGCTCTATACCAGTAGACTAATACATTATCTGCATCATCTACTCAAATGTAGGTAGGGGCATAGCCCCAAGTTTACCTCAGAAATACTCAAATATATCTTTAGGTAAGGGCTTCGGAAAGATATTGGAAATCTTCTCTTTTGTATTTAGATACTCTAGTCTGATCTCTTTCTTTTCAACCTTCTCTCTCAAAACATGATACTTAATGGATATATGTGTTGTCTTAGAATATAACAGTGGATTCTTAAACATACTTATTGTACTTGTGTTATCAGAATGGATGATAATAGATTCTAAAAAATCTATCCCAATATCTTTCAGCATTTTTTTTATGCACATGATATGATTACAATTGTTTTTTTTTTGTTACATACTCTGCTTCTTTCTTACTCTATAAATACAATTCTATTTATTCTTTAGCCAAGAAACCAATCTTTCTCCAAGAAAAAATTCTCCACCACTAGTTCTCTTTCTATAATCCATAGTGTTTGCCCAATCCACATCTATATAAGTACACAAGGTAAAATCACTTGATATATATCAGATTGTAGAAAAACATTATCTTTACCCTTTAGATATCTTACTATCCTCTTTACTATTGTATAATATGATTAATTGGGATCATATTAAAATATCGCTACTATCCTAACTATATTTTTAATATCTCATCTGGTGTGAGTCAGATATTAAAAAACTCCAATCATAGATCTATACTTCTTCTACTCAACTGTAGGTGTCACATCTTTGCTAGATAACTTGTGAATAGTTATAATAGGTGTACCAATAGGCTTACAATTTTTGAAGCCAAATATTTTTAACAAGTCTTTCAAATACTTATTTTATTATAAGAAAATACCATCAATATTTTATGTAATCTATAATCCCAAGAAAAAATTCATCTCACTAATCAGACTCATCTTAAACTCGCTCTTCATCTCATCAAAAAACTTAATACTTGCTTCATCATTACCTCCAAATATTATGTCAAAAAAAATATTACAATGATCAATAAGTCATTCTAAATTTCTTTCAAGTATAGGTTAACATTTAGCGTATGTTTAGAAAATCCCAATTTTACCAAATATTTTTCCAACCTTGCATACTAGGTTCTAGGTGCTTGCTTTAGGCCATACATTGCTTTCTTTAATTTGTACACCATATCCATTATTTCTATTATAGGAAATATGTTAATCTTCTCAATGTAGACATCTTCTTCAAGTTCTCCACTAAAAAATGGTGACTTTACAGATATATTTTAAACTTCTTATTCGTTGATAATCCAAAAACATTATTAGAGCTCCAATTCTGGCAACAGGGGAAAATATCTTTTCATAATCTATACCTTCTTGCTGTGAATATCCTTTGCATACCAATCTTGTTTTATTCCTCACAACTTCACCTTGTTCATTCATCTTATTTCAAAATAACCGTTTAGTTCCTATAACATTCTATTATTTAGGTCTAGGAACCAATTCTCATGTCTCATTCTTCACAACCTAATCTAACTCTTCCTTCATTTATTGATTCTAATGATTATCCTTGCATGCCTCATCTACACTTTTTGGTTCAAATTGAGAAATCAAACATAATTCCTCATGTATTTTTTTTTATTTCATCACTCCTTTGTCCTAATAATCTAATCAATATAGTGATTCTTTGTAAAATTCATGTTTAGTGTGGGAGTTGCTATTAGTTACAATTATCTAATTGTATGTTGTCTTTGATGTTACACAAATGTCATATCAGCTATTAGATAGTGCTTACCAAGCTCACTTGGTCAGAAAGACAATTTCTCTTGTCTATCAAGTATTCCTAGAGATTACCTTGTGAAGATAGTGTCTACCAAACTCACTCAGGTGTCAATGGAGATTATAGCAGAAAGTAGTGTTAAATGAGCTCTCATGGTTAATGAAGGAATGTTGGTCAGAGTTAGTGTCTACAGAGTTCACTCAGTTTCAAAAGTATTTTTGCAAGCTCACATTGTTAACCAAGTGTCTGTTGGTCAACACAACAAATCACGTCAGGACCAGTGTTTACCAAATAGGGTCGCGCAATGACGAATTTTGTTGATTTTGGGTTATGAAGTTTATTAATTCAAGCATTATTTCTAGCCGACTGAGGTAATGATTGTTAGTCATTGTAAGTTGTAATTAATCTGACTTGATAATTTGGATGGTATTTATGAAAGGTCAAGTTGAGTTTCTAAAGTGTATGAGCGAGTATGCAAGTGTATTGATTGTTTGAGGTAGAAAGTGTGACCGAACTTGAAAGATGGCGAGATATCCTTGAGGAATAGCAAAGTTATATTCTATCAAGAAGGATCTAGTGTGAAGTAGAGTAGAGATCTATAATCAGCAATTTAATTACATCTCATTCAGGTCATTTCATTGTTACTTTCTTACCATTGTCGCAATGATTCCAAAATCTCTTAACAGCTAGTTGTAAATCCTCTAACAAGGTGATAGTTCCATTGAATTGTTTTAAGACCTCTTGCAAGGCCACTCCTAATAGGGTGATTAAATCCTCTAACAAGGTCACACCTAACAGTGTGTTTTTTAAACTTTAACCAGGTTGGCTCCTAACAAGGCTCACTTTAGAAGAGTGAAAATTAGTAGCTAGTTACTTGGTGGTTCTTCCCATAATGGGTTTCCACGTTAAATCCGGTGTCTCATGTATTCATGTTATTTCTTTTATGCTTGCAAATTAATCACTGTGAATGTTTAAGTTTACTTAAAAGTATAACATACACTGCATTTACCGAGTTATAGCATTTTCAATATGTTTACGACCGATAGCAATAATTAGTTTTGTTTACATCTAAGGAATCTGTGGTAGTGTTTTTGTGGTAACTAATTTACACCCCCCCCACTCTTAGTTACTCAATCTACATTTCCAACAATTGGTATCAGAGCATTTGGTGCTTGTAGGAAAGGTTTCAAGGGCCTAAGCCAAAGATCAGGATGTCTTACAAGAGAGAGATTCCAAAGCTTAATAGAGAAAACTTTTTTGCATGGCAAAGAATTTTGAGACTTCATCTGGCTTCCATTGGTGATTCAGGGTTCAAATATCTTGATGAAGAATACGCAACTACTAGTGGCACATTATCTATTGGAGACATTACTCAGAAAAAGAATCATAACACCATGATGATAGATATTGCATCTACTCTTAGGTATGAGGCATTTGATGATATCAAGGACTGCAAAACCACTTTTGAAATATGGAACAAGCTAAAGGAAATCTATGGTGGTGATTACAATGTGAGGAGAGCCAAAGCTTAAAGCCTTAGAGAATAGTTTGATCAAATGAGAATGAGAGAAGATGAAAATGTTGCCAAATATGTGAAAAGAATTAGAGCTAGTGTTAGTGTAATCAAAGCATCTAGAAGAGAAATCAAGGAAGAAACTATTGTAAGTAAAGTTCTCAGAACATTGTCTCCTATCTATGAAATTAGAGTATCTACTATTCAAGAAAGAAGATGTGAGACAAATCATAAGATAACTTTGGATACCTTAGTGGGAAGATTGACAACATTTGAGCTAGATAACTATGACAATTATGTTCCAACTTCCAAGAATATTGAATCTACATTTGAGGCCAAGCTTTCACTTAAGGAGAAAGGAAAGAAAATAAAAGACATTTAGTCAGAAAGTGAAGAAGAATCAAAGGAAAGTTCTAATAGTGACCTTGAAGTTGTTGAAGCTCTACTTGCAAGGAAATATTCTAAAGGTAGAGGAAAATACAAAGGTAAAGTTCCCTTAATTTGTTTTTCATGTGAAGAAGTTGAGCATATGGCTGCTAGGTGCCTTAACAAAGATAAGGATGAAAAGAAGAGTCACAAGTGCAATGGCAAGAAGGATTTCAAAAATCTAAAATCATTCAAGGATAAAGGTAAGAAGACTTGTTTTATGGCTAAAGATTCTGATAATGGTGAAGATGAAATAGTATACATTGCTATGGAAGATGAATCTGATGACAAAGAAGATAAGATGGCACTTATCTCTCATATCAGCAAAAATGATACATGGATCATAGACAGTGGATGTTCACATCATATGACTGGTGAAAAAAAAAATTTTGAACACTTTGAAGAGTATGATGGTGGTAGCGTAAGGTTTGGAAACAATGAACCTTGTTGCATAAAAGTGAGAGGCTGAATCTCATTAACCAAAGAACTTGTATGTGATAATGTCTATTGGGTTGAAGGAGTAAAACATAATCTACTGGGTGTGGCATAGCTAATCAATATTGGATTCAAGGTGGAATTCATACATGGTAAAGCAAGACTACTGGATGACAAAGGAAAAATGATTGGATCAGGAAAGCGAACAAAAGGTGACCTATTTTATCTTGATCTTGGTGATTGCTCATGTTTTATTGCTCAAGTTGAAGAAAGCTAGTTATGGCATAGAAGGTTATGTCATGTCAATTTTGATAACATGGTGAAAATAAGAAAATTTAGGAAAGTAAGAGGCATTCCTAGTTTCAAGAAACCAGATGTTGGTTTATGCAACAATTGTCAGATTGGCAAAATGGGAAAAACTAGTTTTAAAAGGAAAAACTATCAATTTGAAGATATCTTGGAAATTGTGCATATTGATTTATGTGGACCTATTGGAATAGAAAGCTATACTAGAGAAAAATTATTTATTCTTTTTTTTGATGATTATTCAAGAATGATGACTATTATATATCTTAGAGAAAAGTTAGAAGCATTTGAGAAATTCAAATGGTATTTGGCAAGAGTAGAGAAAAAATAGGAAAAAGACTAAAATGATTAAGATCAGACAGAGGTGGTGAATTCATCTCCAATGAATTCAATAACTTTTGCATTGAAAGAGGAATCAAAAGACAAGTATCAGCTCTTGGAACTCCCAAGAAGAATGGAATAGATGAAAGGAGAAATAGATCCATCATGAATTGTGCAAGAACTTTGATGATTGAAAAGTACATTGTTATCAAATACTGGAATGAAGCTATCAGCACTATAGTTCATACCTTAAACTGGGTATAGTTGAAGAAGGACTCATTTAAAACTCCCTATGAGCTATGGTATGGCTATAAACCCAATGTAAGTTACCTAAAAGAATTTGGAAGTAAATTTTATATCTTGAAAGAATCTAGAATATTGATGAGTTTCTAAAAAGGATTGAAGAAGAAAGAAAAAGAGAACCAGAAGACTATAGGAGATTTTTTTACATTGAACCTAATACATTGTCAGACACATCTGTCAATGAGGAGACTTCAACTCTTGAGTCTTCCACAGTCACCAAGTCACAAGAAATTCAAACCACGTCATAGTCTAAAGCCACTGAGCTAATGCCTTCTGAGTCTGAAAGACCCGAACCATAGATAGAACAACCAGAGCCAGAAGTTGAAATTCAAAATGAAGATAGTGGAATTCAGTCAAAAGGAAAAGAACCTGTATGGGCCCAATATGTCAAGAGGCATCATGCACCAGACCAAATTATTGTAGATAAATTAGAAGGTACTATGACAAGAAGTAAGTTAAAAGGAACATGTTTACTTGCTAATTTTGAACCTAAAAATGTTAAAGATGCATTGAAAATGAAAGTTGGATTGAGGCCATGAATGAAGAAATAGAGAAAATAGAGAAAATAGAGAAGAAAAAAAACCTAGACTCTTGTACCTAGGCCTAAAGATAAAAATGTGATTGGAACAAAATGGGTATTCAAGAATAAGCTGAATGAGGATGATAAGGTATAAAGAAATAAATATAGATTGGTATGTAAAGGCTACTCTCAAGAAGAAGGCATTGATTATGGTGAGACTTTTGCTCCTGTTGCAAGATTGGAAGGTGTCAAGACCTTACTTGCATATGCAACACATAAAGGATTTAAGGTATATTAGATGGATGTAAAATCTACATTTCTCAATGGTATTCTTGATGAAGAAGTCTACCTTGCATAGATCAATGATTGAAAAGTTACAATATGTAGTTCATACAAGGCCTGATATTGCTCTTGTAGTTGGTATAGTAGCAAGATTCTTAGCTAAACCTAGAGAAAATCATATGATGGCAATCAAAAGAATCTTGAGATATTTGAAAGGTACTAAAGACTATGGTCTATGGTATAAACTTGGAGGAAATCTGGACCTAAAAGTGTCTATTGATGCTAATTGGGCTAAAAATCTAGATGATAGAAAGAGTACAAGTGGTGGAGCATTCTTTCTTGGAAAAATATTGGCATCTTGGACAAGTAAAAAGAAAAATTGCACATCTCAATCTACAGTAGAGGTAGAATATGTTGTAGCAGTAGTGAATTGTTGAATATTTTTTGGTTTAAACAGTTGCGGGAAGGCATGAAAATGGAAATCAAAGAACCAGTTGTCATGTTTTGTGATAATACAAGTGCAATTAACATATCTAAGAATCCAGTAATGCATTCTAAAACCAAGCATATTGCTATAAAATATCATTTTGTCAGAGAATTGGCATAGAACAAAGAGATCATATTGGAATATGTCCATACAAAAGTATAGATTGCAAACATATTTACCAAGCCATTACCTAAGGATGCATTCTTTTATCTAAGAGGTAAGTTAGGGGTCATTCCCCTATCTAAAGCTCACTAAAATGAAGTTTTAGTGATACATCAATAGGAACCAAGTTGAAGATCTACTAGTTGATACAACATAATCAAGAGAACATTGCATATGAACTAGTACTCAAGTTACATTGATACTAATTTGGTATGTGTTTTCTTTGTCATGTGTTGTCAAAGAGGGAGAGTTTATTGTCATATCTATCTGAAATTTGTATGAGGGAGAGCTTATTGTCATTTGTTTGAGGAAGAAGCTATGTTATTCCTTCATAGAGGGAGATTACTGCATATGAGTTTCTTGTAGTATAAAAATCTAAGAGGGAGAAACTTTCTATTAGAGAAAGTCTTATTTTCAAATTTCATTGTGCTATGACATGTTGTGTTGCCATCAACACCAAAAAGGGAGACTGTTTGTTACAATTGTCTAATTGTGTGTTGTCTTTGATGTTACACAAATGTCATATTAGCTATCAGACAGTGCTTATTGAGCTCACTTGGTTAGCAAGATAGTTTATTTTGTCTATCAAGCATTCCTAGAGATTACCTTGTGAAGACAGTGTCTACTGAGCTCACTTGGGCATCGAAGGAGATTATAGCAGAAAGCAATGTTAATCAAGCTCTCATGGTTAATGAAGGAAATTTGGTCAAATTTAGTGTCTACCAAGTTCACTCACTTGCCAAAGGATTTTTGCAAGCTCTCAGTGTTAATCAAGTGTCTGTTGGTCAACACAAGAAATCATGTCAGGACCAATGTTTACCGAGTAGGGTTGACGAATGAAGGATTTTGTTGATTTTGGGTTATGAAGTTTATTAATTGAAGTATTGTTTCTAGCCAACTGAGGTAATCATTATTGGTCATTTTAAGTTGTAATTGAGCTGACTTGATAATCTGGATGCTATATATGAAAGGTCACGTTGAGTTTCTAAAGTGTATGAGCGAGTATGCAAGTGTATTGATTGTTTGAGGAAGAAAGTGTGAGTGAACTTGAAGGATGGTTAGATATCCTTGAGGAGTAGAAAAGTTATATTTGATCAAGGAGGATCTAGTGTGAAGCAGAGTAGAGATCTGTAATCAGCAATTTAGTTGCATCTCATTCAGGTCATTTCATTGTCACTTTCTTACCATTGTAGCAATGATTTCAAAATCTCTTAATAGAGTTGATTTAACAGCCAATTGTAAATCCTCTAACAAAGTGATAGTTCCATTAAATTGTTTTAAGACCTCTTGCAAGGCCACTCCTAATATGGTGATTAAATCCTCTAACAAGGTCACACCTAACAGTGTGTTTTGTAACCTTTAACCAGGTTGGCTCCTAAGAAGGCTCACTTTATAAGAGTGAAAATTAGTAGCTACTTACTTGGTGGTTCTTCCCATATTGGGGTTCCATGTTAAATCCGGTGTCTCATGTGTTCATGTTATTTCTTTTATGCTTGCAAATTAATCACTATGAATGTTTAAGTTCAGTTAAAAGTATAACATACACTGCATTTACTGAGTGACAGCAATAATTAGGTTTGTTGACATCTAAGGAATCTATGGTAGTGTTTTTGTGGTAACTGATTCACCCCCCCCTCTCAGTTACTCCATCTACATTTCCAACAGTTGCTATTTCATCTCTTACTTCTTCTCTTGGTTTTGATCCTTGTTCAACATTTTGAACATTATTCTACAAATCATTGTTAGTCTCAAAGAAAACTTCAATATTCTCTCTAACACATTTAGGATTTTCATCTTCGTCAAAAATATAATCTAGCATTCTCTCTTTAACTCTAAATTGTTCATCCATTTTCACATTTGCCAACTCAAATTGTCTTAGTTCTCTTCCTAAAAAATCTATAACTTTTATTTTCAACGAATAACCAAGGAACATACCTTCATTGCTTCTTGCATAAAACTTACCAATATCATAATCTCTCTTTATATAATGCTTACTTCTAATTTTTTTGAAATACTTAACTAAATGTGCATGTCCAAATCGTAATTCATAGGGAGTTTATTTTGTACCTTTCTTGATATGTACTATGTTCATGGTGTATACTATTGTGTTGACTACTTCTCTCCAAAATGTCTTCAATGCATCATTATCAAATATCATTTCTCTTAGTCCTTTAGTTAGAAACCTAGTAATTCTTTTTTAAAAAGTCATTTTTTCTCAAGAGTCTTAGGTGTTGGTAGTTGTATCTCAATACCAAATTCTCCACCTCTATGAGATCTCAAACATCTTATCTTTACACCTAACTCATTCTAAACTCTATTCTTGAACAACTTGAACTTTTCAAATGCTTTAGATTTTTCTTTAAAAAATATTACCCACATCTTTCTAGAGAAATCATCAACAAAGATCATAAAATAACTTTGACCATATAATGCTCTTTTCCTGCTAGGACCACTCAAATCTATATGAATAATGTCTAGTTTTATTGTGGTAGTGAACTTTTTGCTGGGAAAAGAAACTTTATTCTACTTAGCCATAATACATTCTTTGTAAACAACATTAGTAGGCTTCATTATTCTAGGTATATGTTTGATAGAGAATGTATTACTAGCCTTCACAATGTTATCAAAGTTTATATGAAAAAACCTTCTATGTCATAGCCAACTAGTATCCACCTTTGTAACTAAACAAGTAATCTTTGTAGGCTTCAATTGGAATACATTACCTCTATACCTTGTACCAGTTCCAGACAGCTTACCATCTTTATCCCTAATAATGCATGTCTTCTCTATGAATTACAACTGATAACCTTTATAGACCAACTATCCAACACTTAATAGGTTATGCTTTAATCTAGAAAAAAATAAACATCATCAATGTTAGTCTTTCCATTAAGAGTAACAGATCATTTTCCTATGATATGGCAAGCTACATTATTACCAATTCTAATAATTTCGACATCATGATTTTAAAACTTGACAAATTTATTCATATCTCTAGTCATATGGTGTGAACACCCACTATTTATAATCCAATCAAATTTCTTTTCAACTTGTGAAACTAGGAATTTTTATTCTTTAACTTCCTTTTCAAGATTATCTTCTTTTATAGCCATAAATCCTAATTCATCATCACTTTCACTCTGAACTCTTTCCTTAGACTCATCATCTTCATTTGCATACAAACAAGCTTTAGCTCTTCTAGGCTTGAAATTATTCTTATAGTTTTTCTTTATTTTAGGACACTTAGAAGTATAATGATTAATTATATTGCAAGTCCAACATTTAAAAATTCTCTTATGATCTAGTTCTCTTCTTACAAGTAAGACAATTCTTTTTTCATTTCTTCTATGTTCCTCAAATATGGATCTAGTATTGCTAGCCTAGTCTCGACTGGGGCTTGCACTTCCTTATAAAGAAGGATGAACGCTTAATGCACTAAAAGATGTTTCCACTATGTGAAATTCTCCATATTTCTTCAACCTTCCTTCTACTACTTCCCATCTTTCAAGTAGAGTCTCTCTGGTAAACTTCTCAATGCAAGGTATCACTAGTTCAATCATCTTCACTACTTTCTTGACTAGTGGTGTCAAAGTTTTCAAAATATTCCATACAATCTAATTTTCTTCTTTAGATCCTTGGAAAGATCAAATTCTTGCAATAATGTTTGATATTCTACCAAAATAGTTTCTCATTGATTCATCTTCCATAATTGTAGCATCTTGAAATAAACATATCCAATTTTGTTGTCTGGTTGTTTTAGCATATTTATCACCTTCAAAATTATATTCTAAGGTTGTCCCAATCTTATGAGATTTATTTAAAGATTTTTCCTAATTGTATTCACTCTCAAGAAAATATGACAATAATACTTCTTTGGCAAGCATATTACACATAAACATATCTCTTTTAGATTCACTGCATTCCTCAAGTGTCTTTTCTTTCACAATCTCCTTTTCATTCCTTATCATCAACCAATATCCTTGACCCATAGATAGAAAATGAGTCTGAACATCTTCTCCTTCCACCTATTATAGCTATCTCCATCAATTTAGGGCTTTCTTTTCTGAAGTGGCCCGCTAGTGATCTCCCATAGTTATTAATCTTTTTTTTTGAAGGACCTAATCCTCTGATATCAATTGTTATAAATTAAAGTCCATCAAGATAACTAAGAGGGAGGGGGTTGAATCACTTATCCAACTATTAAAACACTTATCAATCTTATTAATCCTCAAGTATGTGAACAATATAATCAACTACAATAAGAAGATTCTCATACATAATAACACCAAATTTGTTAACTAGGGAAACCCTTCATCAGAGAGAAAACCTTGGTTGGAATGGTACCAACAAAATTATGTACTAATATAAATTTTTCTTGTTAGTGTATGGACTCTACTAGGATCCAATGAAAAAAATTTAGTACATATCAGTCCCTATTCAGAAAATTTGAATCCTTCTTAGAAGATTCCAACCCTGTTATGAGTTGTGCCAACCCTATTAGTAGGTGTAGAAAGTAAAAGGACCCATTGTCAAAACAACTTCAGGGGAAAGACCATTGAACTCACTATCCAACTAGTCTTTGTATTATTCCTTGTAGAATAATTGAAATGTATAGCTCCTCCTTTGTCCTCTAATCGAACCAAACTTCTTCTGGTCTCAAGACTCAATCACCAACTTCGTATCCAATAATCCCTTAGATCACTTACTTACATTTACCAAATACTTCACATATCACACTTGAATTATTTCTCATATGTCACACTTTATAACAAGGGAAATAACCTTCCTTTATACCATGTACTCAAAATAATTCGTTCAATCAGCCTTGAGGCTTTCCTAGTTCATTATAATAAGACCTCTTTAAGATAAATAATTATTCTACAATTAAAAAATTATGTTGGCTCACATTCTTTACAACTTTTCACCTGTGTGACCTCTTTCCTTGTGCACATGCTAATAGCACCATCTGGTTATCTATTATCAATGTCCAACTTTTCATATCAATATTCAATCTCTATTAGGAGATACAATCCAAGTATCAAAAATAGTTTCTCAGGTTTTTTGTCTATATACTATCCTCTGTAAATCATGAATATCCTATGCATGTTTTCAACTTTCTCCATGTGAACTTAACCACTCCATCTAGATACAATGTAAAACACATCCTAAACTATGTTTGACCTGATCATCAATACACAATTTGTATGACCTCATTCTCTATCTACTAGTCTTTCCAGTAATAATGCTATGTTGACATCAATGACAAACATAGTGATGAATGCAACATGTCAGTACCCTCTAATGCTTAGGATACTCCCCCAAACGAATATTATCAGCATTCATGCTATCAAAAATAGAATAGGAGATTGCTCTAAGAACTCGAAGATTTTTCAAAATGATCACCTTACTTTGAGGCATTTGAATAAAGTATCTAATGCCTTGTTTCATGATTCAAGAGAATTGACAAAATTATTCAACTTACCCATTTCATTCTAAAGCCACTATTCTAAAATTTGGTACTAAAGATTTAAAAATTACCTTTACATCTGCTAACTATGTTTCCTTTTTAGTTTTTAATTCACATTCTCCTAATCAAATATCATGTCTCGTATCATTTCATAAATCTTGTAGTATTTCTTATGTTTTGAATGGATGAGTCAATTTTGAGAATATGTTTATTCAAAAAAGTGAAGGTTATATGCCAAAGCAAATTGTTAATCTTGGGTGGACATTTTCAATAGACTATTGTCTATTATTATTATTTTTTTTGAATAAAATCATGTCAATTGCTAGTCCCTACCTTATATGTATGTCCCAGTTTCTATATTCATTTAATTTTTAAAATCCAAAAATTCATAAACTATAAAGTTGTATCATTTTGTTTTAAAAAATATTTTCAATATAGAAATTCCAATTTTTTCATTGATCAATGATTATTTTGCTCGGTTTAGATGTTTTAATAAATAAAATTAAAGAGTGAAAAAGAGAAATCAATGACAACATAGGATATATACGAATTAAATGAAGTGCATTTACCAAGAAGAGATGTCAGCTAGATACGTCAAATATTTGTACTGATTTTTTTTTTAAATCTCGTTTGAGGCCACTTCCAACAATGACAGCTATGCTCGCGTACACTAAAATCTAATGAAAATGGCAGATGAAACATTTATTGTAGAAAAGACCAAAAAATGGGGCCCTCACAAAATATCATTGCCTAATCTCCCGTTCTAATGCAAAGCCTTTTATTGCAAATTAGAAAGTAAAGAAAATAGAAACCGCACATCAGGTATTGTAATTATTTTGACTTTACTCATGAGTTTAATATCGTCATTGTCGAATAAGTAGTTGGTTTGTTACAATATTTAGATTAGAAAATAGTCTACTAGCAGTTGCACCAACATTAAACCGATTTACTGTAATGTTACATTGTAGAATGATAACAATTGTGAAGAACATTAATGTTTTTTTGTAGTTTCTCTCTTTATGTTTATGTTGATTCATACCGTTTAAAGTATTGAACTATAGAAGAAAGCTTGAAAATAAGGTTGATTGTAGGCTAACATATTTCCTTGGTATGGTGAGTTTCCATGAATTTAACTTAAATATATGACTAAAAATTTATATTTTATATATTCTAAAGTGCACCGGTGTCATTATAACGAAGATCCACAATTGTATTTATTTGGATCCACTGACTAGGGCATGGTTGTGTGTATTTGAAAGCACTCTGCAATTATTTTGCATGTATAGTTGGATATCACATTTTTCATTCTATATTAGTAATATGTTAAGTGTATGCTAACTGGATATATAGATTTCGATTGGATTGGATCAGTATTTACAAATAAGCCCAAATTTTATTCTCTAGCAAAAATTTAATTTTTGGATCAGAATTGATTTCCTAGCAAAAAAAAGATACAAAATATATTTGCCTTATCCTCTACTAATGCAAAACTTAAGACAACAATCACTTCAAGTTATGAGGCAAAGTACATATAATGCTCATTGGCTTGTATTCAATTGAATCAAACTACAAAAAAAGCTTCGAACCAAGGAATCAAAATCTTTGAAATTGGTTAGGACCTAAAATAATTAATATAGGGAACATTCAAGATAAGGGATATCAATCTATGGCTCTCTCCTAAAACAAAACCAAAAAAAAAATTTGAAATCCAAAATCTATGACAATGTTCATAGAGAAAAACTCACACGAAGACCAAGAAAAGTACTAGACAATTTTCAAAGGCACTTGAACCATTCCGACCATATCCATTACCAATGGTGAAATAAACAAATGGAAAGTCCAAACACCAACGACAGTTTAGCTTGAGTCCCTGCCTAAATGGAGTGGTATTGTAAAGAATATTAACTAACAACATATGCAGTCAACATGTCCATAACATTTTTATCAAATTAAAAATATCTAATGTAGTTGTAACAGAATAAAATTGTCATGTCCAACAATGACGAGATATTGAAACGATGTTGAAGAAAAAGATTTTTCCCAACCTTAACAACATATAAAGAATAAAAAATATTAATCGTGACTCTCGTGGCATGATGGAAAATATTGTGTTGCAAGGTAATAAATGCAATATACAATGAATTCCATAATATTATTTATAGTATTTTTAAGTAATATGAATTTCATAATATTAGTTATAGTATTTTTAAATAATTCACACTTTATGTTAAAAAGATATTAGTATTAACAATTTTGTCAATAAAATATGCCATAGATTATCTTTAAATTGTATACGAACAGATATAATATGTAATTTTTTTTTAAAAAATTACACATTGATCCCCACCAAGTAAAGTGCATATGTCAAATAGAGATCATATATTAGCTTTTTCCCATGGCATTTTGCACCCTAATTTTAATAGACACACAAATAGAGATCAATTATAATGATCTTGACAACACAAAATGTCAAATAGAAAACTAGATAAAGTAAATTGCACAATTTACTATTCTACAATGAGATATTGTGCTTTTTAACAAACTAATAAACACATTTATTAATTACTACATTCATTGATACTAATCTAATCCTTTGTATTCTTTCTATATAACAAAAAATTGCTACATATGATCTTTTATATTCTTTCTATATAAATTTTTTATGAAAAAATAATTGTAACAACACTTCCAAAATAATGGATATTCATTTTTTCAATCTAATGAGAATTGTGTATGTCTTTATTGGATAAATGATTGTTTTTCATTGATGGTGCAGATTTATGTAACTTAAATAGGCAATACAATACCTTCTACCTTCTACCTTAAGAACAAATTGTAGGAAAAAACACCAGACAAGAACATTGTTAAGAGCAACCTGTTATGAAAAATACTTATTAATTTTATTATTTGTAAATTGTAATATTTTAAAAATAAACATTATGATAAATATAATTGGAAATTATAAAAAATGTAGACAACATTTTAATATTTTAAACTTTTTTTTACTAAAAGGTTATATAATGTAGATCTTGAATAGTCAGACAAAACTTGTTTTTGGCAGGTTTGTGTATGTCGATCTAAATGCTTCTACAATTTGTGTGCATCACACGTGTGTTAAATTTTGTTCAAAATTTATTTATTTAATTTCTAGAAGCTTTCTAATATAGTTTCAAAAAGACATGGTCATGAAAATAGATCAAGAAAAATTATAAAGTTATTTGGAAGACGCTTAGCCAATTTTGACTCTAAATTTTAAATTTTACTCAGCACCACAAAACAAAACATTTATGTACTATGTTGAAGTGACTTTTACAGATTACCAAAGCTTTAGAAGAGAGAAAAATGTTACCCTAGTTGTCATTTACCCTCATTATTATTACATCTCCAAATTGCACTATTCCTTTTGAAGTTGACATTTCTTGTCACCTGGATCAAACCAATTTACTATCCAACACATTAATTTTTTTTAAATTTATTACATTCTACCATTGAAATGGGAAGTCCTTATTCTTCTTGTATGTGCAGTGCAGAATAAACAAAGTATCCATTTTGTCTTAAGAGTCAATCCATTTTAAAACTAAAAGAGGGGTAAAATTTTTATTTTATACCAAAGAGAATATAACAAAGAGGAAACAAAAAGAGCACTAAAGATCATTATCCTAGTCAAAAATTTGAGCCAACTTATGAGATAAATAAGGGGGAAGCATCCTATGATCAACAATGTTCCAATCCAACGCATGCTCAGAGGCCCATTTAGCCAAGCAATCAGCCGCACCATTCCACTCCCGAGGGATATGCATAAAATACATAGAATCCACAGAATTGCATAACTGAGTGATATGTTGAATAGCCAGAGCCAAATGCGCATCAGATCAACAAAATGCCACCTGCCCAAAACAATTAATATTAAAATATATTATGGTCCATATGTTCTAAGTATTTCATATTGGCAAGTTGGTACTAATTATTTTTAAAAAAATGCAAGATATGTTCATGTGGAAGGATGAAACATAGATATATAACCAAATTGCAACTGTACATGATACATTAACTAAAATAATAACAAACAAAGCTTTAAGTAAAAAATTTGAGAGAGAAAAAAATGAAACAAAAAATTAAAAGTGTCAAAATTTTGTTTAAATGAAATGAACCAAAAACCAGCCTCCCTATAGTTAGTGATTCAATCTATATATCATAAGTTAAAAGAGGAAAGTTAAATGGTCTCAGGGTTCAAAGCTACTAGATTCTTGAGCTAAAGAGAAGACTTGTGAAAATAAATATATGTCAAATAGGACCAAGTTGCTTTGTATGCCCCCAAGTGTGAATTTCACCCAGGATTATTGTATGACACCTAATCCATTGCTTGGTAGTAAACAAAAAAATTTGGTATATACCCTCTAGGGTTTAAAATCTCTTGCATACAATTAGAAATAAAACATTATTAAACAATGTCTTAGCAATAAATTTTTAAGTTGAATTGGAACAGACCTGTTATATCTGAGATCACCTTTTCTACAATAATAGTTGATTATACTAATAGTGGCTACAACCATTTTTTGTATGGATTTTTCATGGATGGCTGCCTATAAGCTTTGATTTTTCCCTTACCTTTCAAAACTTTATAGTACAAGATGTTCACTAACATACGCAATAGAGAAAAAGCTAGCACTACTGCAAACAATTTTTTTCAGAAGAAAATAAATTTAACATCAAAATTATATAGTATTTCATATCTATAGAATGTTGCATTGCTCCTACAACTAGACAGGCCTTTGTTATGTTTGAAATGAAGTTTCTAGAAACACAAGCATAGAGAGGCAAGTGAACCACATCCACAACACCACATAAAATAATTTGAAAATAGACATGTCTCTTTTTGTTATGGATTGGCCTAACTCCATCTGCCCAACCTTATTTTTCTCAAATTTCCTATTCCTTAAAATTATTAGATTGTTGGGAAAAATGACTATAGCCAATGAAAAAATAGAAATAAAAAATAAAAAATAATGTTCAAAGAAATATTTTGAGACAAAAATAGATTATATGGGAAATGGAGGAGCTTACACAAATATTGAAACATAGCTTAATATGGAATAGAGCACCAACAAATTTAATCTATACATTTAAAAGGTAGGGACTAACAATAGAGCCCACAACAATAGAGCAATATACAAATATTGTATAGTACATGATTTGATTGTTCAATCTTTTGAAGGGCTATGTAGGTCAGAGGAAAAACTATTGAAAAATATAAAGCAAAGAAAGAACAATATCAGAGCATCTATAATTATTTATCTTTTACAAGATGCCTACATTAAAATGTATAGAAAATAAAAATAAAAATGTCTATTACTGTAGATATTGGAAGAATGAAACGTGTTAGAAAAAAATTAATTGCAACAGTGAGTGTATTATCAAATATAGAGATTGAGAGTCAAAACTTTAATTTCTTTTATAGCTTACCAAAATTGACTCATGGGCAAAAACAATGATACAAAGCTCCCACTAAGTTCTCATTAAATGAGAAGAAGCTTTAAATTTATTCTTCTCCAAGATATGAAAATATGTCCATTTTAGAATACAAATTATATGTCAAGTTTATCAGGAGAAATTCATCATATTTTACTTTATTCTTAGTTTGTAATTTGCATAACTCTCTCTAGTTAGGTAATTTTTTAGTTGGTTTCCTTTAGCGCATAGTCTAAAAAGCATGTAGCAGCTAAAAATGTTAAAAAAAAACAATAACATGATGCTTGTCTAATCTAACAATTATTATAAACAATATTTATATTTTTCCACGTCAATAAGAGGTAGATCTCCAGTAGTGTCAATTAATTAATTTTCTCTTTTTTTTATTCATGGTACTTTAAAAAATCAAATTTCATCCAAAAATGTACCCCATAACTCTAAAATTATGGAGACCAAATGATAAGAATAGTACTAATGTATGCGCAAGTGCGATGACATTTTGTAGGTTTTGTTACGAGGTATCATAGCTCATTTCAACATTTGATTTAGTAAACAATTCAAAATATAAACCATTTTGAAATTTTTTCAAATAGACATAAACCCTACAGCTCAAACCCCACCCTTTATGTGTTAAATTCCTCCTAATTAAAAAAAAATCTGTATTGATCAAATATCATGTAGTATTGATGATTCAATAAGCAAAGTGGACATGTTCTAGGGGCAAGAAAAAAATTGAAAACAAATTTGCTAATTATAAGTCTACTTTTTGGAGCCCAGGAAAAATTGACACTTTCCATATCAAATTAAAAAGAAATGAAATGGGTGCTAAAGATTCATACCACAAATTTGTTAGTAGGAGGAAAGTGACTCAATATTGTAATTCAGCATGGAATATTTCAGCTCTTTTCAAAGTAAGATTTATGCATCTCCATCTAAATCGTACTGAATCATCCAAGCTAACGTCAATCTTTAGCTAGTTCCTACTGAATAATCCAAAGTAGGAAGAAGAGATAGGAAACAGACATTCTATAGTTTGTCCAGTAGTATGCATGTATGAAAAATGTTACAACACAAGGGAACCACATGAATATCCTCTTGAGTGCCAGTTGTAGATGTTTGCCATGTGTAACATTCTTCTTTGTTTTTGGTAATTTCCAACTAGAAAATAGAAAAGACTCTAAGAAAAAATGTAGAAAATCTGTGGAGATCATAGGAAAAATGAGATAATTTGTAATTTACATAGTTTTCAAAGAATAGATTAACTGTGTGCTAGTGAGGTGAAAACTATAGTCTCTCGCCTTTTAGGTAGGGACTAAATTTTTTGGAAAACTAGTTGATAAGAATAGAAATGTTTAGTTGGAAAACCAAGGCTAACAATTTATGGGCAAAAGTGAGTAATAATAGGAGTTGGAAAGATTTAATATGATAATAATAATTTTTTAGAATATGTTATTATATTAGGACTAATATAATCAAATTTTAGATTAGATATTGTAATATAATCTAAGGTCTTGGAGAAAGTATTTCATTTGAAACAATTAGGGAGTAATCTTAAATCAAGTATAAAATTGAAAATTAACTTTCAGTGTCTTTATTGAGAATTTTAAATATCATTATAATTAAAATATTAAAATTTATTTTGTAATAGAAGATAATTTGAATTTTTTTTTACAATTCAGTTTTTTCAGATCATGACTTATGCTCTTAAATCTTTTCTATGTATATATATATATATATGAAAGAAATAAATTCAAAGTCAAAATATAATCTTAAATAATTAATGTTCAAAAGTATTAACACTTACAATATTTCACACAAAGATGAGGTAAAAGTACAAGGCCCACACACAATTCACATACAAATCGACCCCATTTTTTTTTATAATGCACAAATATAAAGTCTTATATTTTTTTTAAATATAATTTTAATTTAAGAAATATTTTAAAATTTTTAATTTAATGTCTTACAATTAACATATATTTAGTTTCATAAAAAGAACACAATTAAATTTTACTTTTCCTTTCTATGTAATGCAAAATTCAATGTTCTATATCAACCAACACATACACAAGATGATCCATTGAATGGAAAATGCATTGTGATCAATCACATCAATTGAATGACAAGTTCCATTTGCTTTCCATACCTTCCAACCATTTCACAAGGCATGGACTTGAGCTTTCCCAAAGCTCTTGTTCTTGAAAATGAATTTGTCTGACAATACTTTCGCTAAACCATTTTTAAAAATAATTTTAAATATATTTAAATTTGATCCCTTTTTATTGGTGATTTTAATTTCATTTTGAATTGAATTATAACAAAAATTTCTATCAAAATATATAACCGTGTAATGGAAAAGATTAATAAAACTAAATGAAAATGTAGGAAATTATTTTTTACTCATTATTGAAAACATATTGAATGGAGTATTCATATAACTTAGAATTTGGTTCATGGGAGTGTATAAATAAAACTAAATTGAAATAATATATGTACTTTTTAGTTTAAAATTCAACTGTAAAAATAATATTGCAATCACTTTATAAACTATAAATAAATTTATTGAGTTTAATAAAATTACAATTGTAATTTTATAATAGTTTTAAAAAATTCTAAAAATTTTATAATAATTATATAAACTAAATTCTAATTTTATTTGTATAATTATATCAAAAAAATTATTGAAAAAAATATTAATTAAAATTATATTTTATTATAATTAGAACTAACTACTAAATTAGATAAGTACTAAGTCATTATGTAGCACTTGTTATGGTTGATTATGAACAAAATTGTTTTAGTTTTAGATTGTTTTCTAGATTGTCATCTTCCTTCTTCCTAATTAGGTATTTCCCTATTTATTGCGAGCATGTAAAACTCTAATTAGGTTGTCCTAGTAAATAAGGTCCAATTTAAGCTTGCATCTTTGAAATAATCTCTTCTTCAAAATATAGTAAATCTCCTAATTCTTACGGCTTTCACTCAAAAAGCCCTTGTCTATGCCATGTATGTCTTCCATGTATAAATTATTTAGATAATAAGATTGAAGTGATAAATAGATGATACCTATAGTCTAGACTTAAAGATAAGAAGAGGATATATCTTGTTGATATTTATAAATTTTTCATTCCAAAAATAGTTAAAGGGATTAAATGTTCATAATTCTCATAACTTTAATTTGGACCTCTTTTTCAAAGTTAACAAGAAAATTTCTAATCAAACCTTATATTGTACCAAAATCTTTTAGTCCTATTATTTAAAAAATAATGAAGGAACAAAATATATCTGCTCAGTTTTTCTAAGGAACAAATATTTCTAATATCCTTGTTAAGAATGTCAATAATAACTAACACAACAATAAGTTGTTCAGTCTCTCATCAATAATATCTAAGGTCCTTTAAACATAAAAATTAATAATAATTAATCTCAATAAATGATAACAATACTTAATCTTTTCTTCATCCCATCAAAAATACATGTATAGGCAAGAACCTACAACACAACAGTAACTTGTGAGCCTATCATGTGGGAGGTCTTTGGTTAAATTTTCTTAACACATAAAAATAATTAATTACAATAAATAACAATAATTAATCTATGCTTCGGTCAATAAAAAAACACATTTATTGAATAGGGAATTATGAAAGTTGGGATATTTATGATAAATATACTTTCAATATTTTTTACACCAATAACCAATGGTTTGGTATTATGAAAGTTGGGATATTTATGATAAAACATATTTATAATCCCCTTTGATCATGCTTCGAGCCATAATCTGAGTGAATGTGATATTAGATTTCTTCTTACAAACCTTAAAGATTATAAATAGGCATTTGAGATGACTTGCTTAAAATTCTTAGTTTTCACCATTCAAGAAAAAGAGCTTAATAAGCATTTTAGAAATGTATGTTTTGAGTCTCTAATCTTAACCTTTTTGTGGGAGAGGTTAAGGTCAAAAATAAGCATTTTGGAAACTTATCTTAAACTTTTTGTGTGAGAGGTTAAGGTTTCAAATTAAAACTTCCTTTTTTTGAGCTAGAACCTTAACCTCTTTTAAAATGTTAATGGTTAATGATTTGGTTGAAAAGATGTCTTTCAATATCCAGACAACATAGCAAAAAGAATAAAAATACATGACCTAATCATTGACCTTCTCTTTCACTCTCTTAGTTAGCAAGACCTTGGCCTTCTCCTCATACTCTTGTTGAAATAGGTGATGAGTGAAAAACTCTTTATTTCTATCAATTAGAATTTTTTTTTTTTTTTAAATTATCATAAAATTAAAATTATTTGTTTGATTTTGTTTTATTTGATGAATATATTTAGTCTTATATTCATCTCATTTCATAGTTTCGAAAATGTGATTATTTTTTGACTAATGTAATATTTTGAAATTTTTTAATGTCACTAAGTTCGTTAAAAAGGTAATATGTATTTATATTATATAATTTTTTAACAAATATAATTATATTAAAACTATAATTTATTTATAATATAATAGTCCCATGTGATATATATGCAATAGAAAATATATTACAAATAAAATTAAAATATTTATATATTATAATAAATTTATTAAATTAAAACTAGTATAGATATCTTAAATAAATCTATCTAAAGAAATGCTATACTACAAAATGATTAAAATTTAATTTGATTCACTCAAAACTATTTATATTTCCTTTTATCTTCATTTACTTTTTCACACTAACCCAAACTTTTAATTTTAATTTCTAAAAAAATTGACCATTTATATCTTTCAAGATCCAAACATTATAATTTTAACAAATATTTAATGTGGTGCTTATTGAATTATTTTTTAAAATATATTTTGTTTATAATTAAATTAAAATTTTTGACATGTAGATGGTTGTCAAATTTTAACCTTAAATCTATCTAAAGAAATGTTACATAATAATTATAATTTAATTTACTACACCTAAATTTATTTATATTTCCTTTATCTTTATTTATTTAGTTTTTTACTAACTTAAGTTTTTTTATTTTAATTTCTAAAAAATTGGATTATTTACATCTCCAAATATTATAATTTTAAATAATATTTTATGCGCTATTTATTAAATTATTTTAAAAAGTATATTCTTATAATAAGATTTAAACTTTTGACATGTAGATAGTTGTCAAATTTAACCTAGAAGAATAAAAGTTAATATTGGCATGCCTACACTATCCCATTGTAGAATGCCTATTGGCATTAATTACATTATACTAAAAAAATAAAGATAAAGGAAAATAATATTAACAGGCTCACACCATCCCACTCCACCTATTCTACCATTGTAGAATGCATTAATTACATTATACTAAAAATAAAAATAAAGATAAAGACAAATACTAAGTTACTATGTGACATTTTTTTATAGAGTGTCTCAGCATTTATTTTTATTATAGAGTTTAATGGATTCCATATTTTGTTAGGGTGATATATTGAAATTTCACTTAATTTAATCCTTTTATATTTTAATATAGTTTTAGACAAAGAAAATATATATTTGAAGGAGAAAAAGTGATCCATGGGGAGAATTCATTTCTATCTCCAACTCTAAGGATGGCTTTGATGTAATGGGAATCAATTAGGTCCATGCATGACTTTAAAAAAAGTCTGCATATGTGTTATCAATCCTGAGTTAGATGGTGAATAATTGGGAGAAGAGACCACCCTTCAACTACCACTCAAGAAGAAGAAATGATGGTTTATCACTAGGACCAACACTTGGAGAAAATTAAGATACAAAATGAGCAAGGAACTTTTTGTTTGGGAGGTAATGCTGTTATATTATATATTCACAATAAATAGATATGCTACATTTTTTTCTAAAACATTGAATAGTTTAAAATAGTTTTAGAGTATGAAGAAACTAATCTCTGAATATAAATGTAAGGTTAGTTGTATAGCTCAACACCAACAGAAAGTGTTTTTTTTTTCTAATAAGTAATAATATTAAAACTATTAAAAGGCCAGGGAAATTTTCTATAATTGTTTTAACTAAAAATATTTTATTTAAATTGTAAATATTAAACTTAATAACTTTAATATTAAATGGGATATAAATCTAGTTGCCATTATTATTTAATACAATTATATATCAACTTCAAATAGTGCTCAAATTTATTTGGGTAATTGAAATGTAACATTAAATTTTTTGTAGTTTGTCTCTAGTATTAATTAATTAAGCCAAGAGGTTTTCTACAATGACAACAAATGTAAACATTTTTAGTCCCTATCTTATTATAAGGCAAGGAACTTATGTTCCCACTTGCTCTATCCAATTAATTTTTATAACTAATATCAATATATTTATAAAGTTCAAAATCTGATTTATTTTTAAATTAATTTTGATTCATAAATTTCTCTTTTTTGATTGGCTAACCTGAATTTTGCTAGGGATATTTTAATTTTTTAATTCATCAAATATCATAAATAAGAAAGCTTCAACTTTTGGAGAGTTCGAGTAATTTTTAAATTTTTGGAGAGTTCTAGTAATTTTTGTTATGGGATTCTTATGTTACAAAAGAGGGTTAATTCTTTCTAAATGCTTACACTCATTACCATTAAGGTATTCTTATTTCTTCCATATCTTCTTTATGCCTTCTAATTTTTAAGCGATGCTATAGCTTTGATTATACACAAAAGGTAGGGACTCTAGCTCAATCAGAGCTCTTGTTCATTTTGAAAAAAAATTACGTTCATTTACATGTAAAAAAAATAGAAATAGACTAAATATAATTATAATTATAATTGTGAAAATTGGAGAGAGGAAATAGAAATAAAAATGAGGCAAATCAAGAGTCTCAAATCATTTCCTCATGCCTATTAAGCTCACATAAATATGCAAATGAGATTATGAAAATAGATATTAGGGATATCAGGGATGCGAATTTAAAAGAAAAGGTTAGTTGTTTAGTTTAACACCATAAGAAATTGTTCTTTTCTTCTAATAAGTAATAACATTAAAACTATTGAAAAGGGAGAGAAATCTTATATAATTTTTTTAACAAAAAATATTTTATTTAAATTGTAAATATTAAACTTAATAATTTTAATATTAAATAGGGTATAAATCAAGTTGTGATTATTAATTAATACAATTATATATCAATTTCAAATAGTGTACAAATTTATTTAAGTAATATTGAAATGTAAAATTGAAATTTTATTTTTTTGTGGCTTAGTATCAATTAACTATGAAGGATTTAGATTTTCATATGTGAAACTAAAGTATTCACCCTAATATTGACATAAACCCTACCTACATAAAGAAAAATATTAATTATTTTCATTCTCTAGAATATTGTTTTTAATTTATGTCTTTAAGAATATAATAAATAATTTGAAATCTTCCATCTAACTACCAAAATATTTTAATCAAATGATAATACTAATCGTAGTTTTAAAATTAAATTAAATTTTTACTATTATACTAGAGGGAGGGGAGTATTTACTCCTTAAATCGATTTTTTTCATAATTGCCAAGAGTGGTTAAAATTCAAAGATTTTTATTGGAGAAACCTTTATTGGTAGTGGTGCACAAATCTCAGAATATTAATGACCACTATTTACGCTCGGTATTATGTTTAAAAGGGTTACGCGTAGCACATAACCAGTTTTTGAATTTTTTTATAAACCTATCCCCCATCGAATTGTAAAAACAAAATTATCTACAACGACCATTTGGACGTACCTCTGCTTGACATATCAACACAATCCGACAATTTTAACAACTTCCATTGAACTGGAACCCTATTTTGACTACATCTATGCCTTTATAAAATGGATGAAAAGGGTTCCCCTAAGAAACCGCAACATAATCAGCTTCTTTGAGATTGGTTCTGAGGAGCAATGGAGAAACAAAAGTCTGATCCGAGCTCAATTAAGGCGAAGAAGGGTATAAAAAGAAATCAATGCGACATTCCAGATGAACGCCGTTGCAAGCGCTCATGTAAAAAGAAGAATTGGCGATGTAGAAATGCCCGTGTCAACCACAGCTACTGTCAACATCACACCGATTTGAGAGCGAAAAATTATTCACAAAGCAAAAAGAGGAGTAACCAAGTTCTCACTAGTTCCTCTGAAAAAAACCCTAAAGAGGGCAAAGAGGCTTTTCCAACGGGTACCAGTCAGACGGTGGGAATAAGCCCAAAAGAAATGAACAATGTGGGTAGCATAATAGATCAAGAAATACGAATTGCTTCAGAAAAATCAGATCTCGGTCAGCTTTTGCCTACATTAATGACCAAGGATTGGAATGAAGAGCTTACTTCCGATGAGAGACACGCTCTTTGTAGTCTTTGTTGCCTTTTGTTTGTGAAGGAAAAGGAAATCCAGATGCAGCCCTGAAAAAGGAAAGGGGGTTGCAGATTTTAAAGAGTGCCATGAGGGTTTTATAACAAAGCCAGAAATGTTCAAACAACTGTGGTCTGATACATGCAAGCGAAACGACGATATGTTCACCATTGTTTAGTTTACTTTTCGATTAGTTTATTTGAAGTTATTTGTTGGAAAGCGTAAGTTCTTGGTATATGTAAGGTTTATCTGAATACATTACGACAAAATATCATAAAAAGTTTTCCCTTTGGTTGCATTTCGCAAATTGTTTTGATTTTGTACATACCTACTTTTTTTCAATAAAAGCATAGCATTGTATGTTTGTTTTTCTCTGTTAAAAATATTTCATAAACTTAAGATGAAAAATGCCCTAACATTACTACTGCAGACTGGAATTTGGGCACCAACCTGTGCTTGGTATAATAAGAAATTAGGGTTTGAAAACATGGATGTGTAATTACACTGTATGCTTCTTCTTTTGGGGAAATTTAGTGTTCTTTGGTTTCGTCCACATAAGATTTGTTTTTTTAATTGGGACATGACTACAATCGTTGTGGTTAGTTGGCATTCCGCTTCACGAGGAGATAGACATACAATGGATTTGTAAGCAAAGAAGTATTTGATGCCTTATGATGTAGATCAGCAATAACCATCCATTCTATATTAAAGGCCCTCTGGAATCTGTGCTCACGCTGTGGATTTCAAGGACCACTTTGAATGATTAAATCCATCACCATGGTTGCCCCAAGTACATAGAGCCTAATTAATATTTGTGATCAATTGTTTAATCTATGAAATTATATATTTTAGTTTTAGGTTTTTATATTACAGAGCGATTAAATTTATCAATTTATTATCAATATTTATTTATTTGTGAATTTGTTTAGGAAAGTTATAATTAAATTTTGTGTTAAAATTTTTGTTATTTTTCTATTTTTTTTAATCTCCTTCAATTAAATTTATTACACCTTGGTCTTAGAGTAATCTTATACCTTGAATATGTCCAAAATTTAAATCTACAATTTCTTAACTTTTAATCATGTCACTCGTCATTATGTTTTTATCCATTGCCAAGCATCTTTTTTTTTGTGCTATTGATTTACTATGGAATTTTAGTGATTTTCCATAATGGATCAGCTAATAGCCTAGTTGAGGATGTTTCCCGTGCTTCATATGAAAAAAGTTAGGGTGGTGAGGTTATTTAAAACCAAATTATGGCTAGAATGCAATGGTATTAATTTTATATATGACTTGTAGACCCTTTTCCCACTCATTTAACTTATATAGGTTGGTATTGGTTTTATTCATGGTGGTTTTTCTAACAACAACAATTATAGTTTATTTTTTCTAAATCCTATTGATTGAATTCACCATCTTTTGCATGTCTCACCCATAATCTTCTTTAAGATACTTATGCCCTTGACTAAACTTTGGAACTAGTTATGATAATATAAATAATTTTTCTTCGGGAGATAGTGTATCTCTTTCTTTTATAGCATTGTTTTTTGCAATTATAATAATAAATAGAGTATTCAAACTTTATATGATGCCTTTGATATTTTTATTCATATTAGCAGTCTTATAGATTGATGAAATCTTGTCCATTGATGTATGCTTTTCTCCACTAATAGGAATTTCCACATGAATCCTCATGTCCAAATATTCCATATTCAATCAAGTAACAAAAATAAGAGATCCAACATTAAGAGGTTTCAATTTTAATTTTTTATATGCCAAGATTACCTTCCAACCCCTACTTTATAAGACCTAGACAGAATATTCATTTTAGCTTTTTTAGGACACACAAATTAGTTTTCCTTTTGCTCTTGACATCAATACTAGAGTCAGTAGAATAAAAAATGAACCCATCTAATGTGGTGTACTCAAAACCATTACCATCACGAAGAAAAAGAAAAAGAAAAAGATTCTCTATAGGGGATACTAGAATGGTGTTTGCTATTGTACGAATGAAATGCCTCCATATCACTAGAAGGGTCATCCTTCTAGTTTGAGGAATATCCCTAAATTTGGCTCTTATACTCTATTTTATTTTCATTCCCATTTAAAAGGAGGAGGGTTTTCCTATAACTAAAAAGCCCTACTATGTTCCATAATAAGTGAACTAAAGCCTTCACAAAACTAAGGGAGGTAAGATTCTTTGTGTGAGCTTGAAAGCTATTCTTGAAAGATGAAAGAAAATAAAACCAAAAAAGAGATGTATTTATTATACAAAAAAAAATTTAGTATCACAATGCAAAAATGATACATAGTTATTTATTAAGGGTAACATATCTCATAATAAAATTCATAAGCAAGTTGCAATAACTCCCCCCCCCCCCCCCCCCGAACTTTGCAATTTCCCACTGCAATCCCCTACCTTTAGCTCTTTGTCATCCTACTCCTATTCCCATGCCTAGTATAGGTTGTCTTTGAAGAAATCTATTCTCCTAGACTCTTTTATGTGTATTCCTACCTCTTCTCTAGAGGTCCCAAAGAACAAGTCTAAGCCTTTAGAGGCTATTGTCAGCTTGGAAACTTCTCTTGAGAACCAACTCTCAATCCACAAGATTGTTTCTAATGCAAAGGACAAGACAATACTTGTTGTTGGTAGCTTGTGAGCTTCCCCTATCTAGAGAGGTATTTCATTTGCGTCCAAGGTAGTTGGTCCATTTTCCCAACCCCTTAACCCCTTGTTATCCAAAGGGTCATGTTTAGTGAATGGGAATACTATTAATTTCCCAAATGTGGTCTTGGAGGAAATGATTAAATAACTTGAACTAACTCTAGTTGATTGATTCCTTCTATAAAAAGTCTCTATTGAGATTGTTAGATAATGGGGTACCTCTACTTGGGCCCTGAAAGGAAGTGTTAAAACTAATGTGTTAGTCAATGGTATATTACTATTCCTATTATGTAATAAGGAAGATATCACTTATGTTCTCTCTAATGGGTCATGGTCTCTAGGCTCCAATGAAAAAATGTATTGGAAATATTTAAATGAAAGTCAAGACTTGACCCAATGGTTGACCTTGGATTTGAGTCATAAATGTGGGTTTATCTCCCTAGCACCCCTCTTGGATTTTGGAATAATGAAGTATTTAGAGAAATTGTGGAAATATTAGGCATTCTCATATCGATTGAAAAGGTAACACAATCTAAGTCTTGGCTCCTCTTTGCTAGAATTTGTGAGTGCTTAGGTGAACAAGTAGTTTCCTACTTTGGTTACACTAAAATCTAAGCTAGATTGGACTTTGTTTAGACTTTGTAGTACAAGAATGTGGAGATGGTCGCTATCAAATGTAAAAGGTTTGGTCACCTAAATATCCCTTATCCATCCTATGTAGGAGCTCCTACACCTCTAGTTCATCCAGAAAAGAGCTCAAACCATCCTTGTTCTCCTCTTCCTCCTTGAGGCCACCTTGTCTAGAGAATCCTAAATCCTCTTCTAGCCAACCCTCTATGCCCCTTATTCTAACAAAAATAGTCCTCTCCTAAACTTTACTGAGAGGAAAATTCTTGGTGAAGCAATACGTTAAGCCCCTATTCTCCCTACCCCTTCTAACATAAGATCTCTTTGACCCTCTCCTAGTTTAATCCCTAAATACCTTTTGGGATTTTTGGTAGTTTTGACTCTCCCCTCATCCCCTAATGATCTAGAAGATGCTATTACATTTAGATCTAAGGATCAACTTAGATATTTGAAACATTTTAATAGTCCTTCTTCCTTTAAAGAAAAAGAAGAGAATGATGAACTTTTTGAAAAACTCAGTTGGAATGTAGTTGACAATAAAAATAAGAAAATCAATAAGATGGACCAAGGTAGAGATTAAAAAGTTATCAAAGGGGCAAGGAAAATGTCAAGCACAAACCACCTAGGAAATAAGCATGGAGGGAGTGTGAAAAAAACTAAAGAAGGAACCCACAAAGGAAATAACAGGGCAAAGGGATGAGATTAGTTTATTTAACTTTATTACCATAGGTTTTCGATTCAAATTGTACATTTTTTAATGAAACCCTTATCATGTAATTTGATAGGTCTTAATAGTATGGTGAAGCATCATATTTTAAAAGGATCTCTTCAAGAAGGAAAAGTGGATATGATCTTGATTCAATAAATAAAGATGCAAAGGAAGAACTTTGATAAAATGGCTAATAGTGTGTGGCCAATGGTGGATTGGGTTATGGTGGACTCTTTAGGGGCTTCTAGAGGTCTAGCTATCATGTGAAACAAGAATAAATTCAGTGGTGCTCTATTTTACTCTTCTCCTAACTCCCTTATTTTATCTTGTCAAGACATTATATTTGACTAGTCTTGGAATTTGGTTAACATATATTCTCCTAATAACAAGGGATAGAGAAAACAATTTTGGTCCTCTATAGCCAACTAGATAGGTTATAACTAGAACAAACAATTTATGTTAGAAAAAGACTTTAATTCCCCAATTTATCCTTCAAAGAAATTATGAGCAACTAAGGATTACTTTTATGGCATGATAGATCTTGGGTAGTTTTTCCTCAAATCTATGCCTATTATTCTGGATGTTTAAGGATCTAAGTTTGCATGGAATAATAGGAGATATGGAAGTAGACTTATCCAAGTGACTTTTGAAAAATTTAACCTATTTAACAAATGGAATAATCTATATGACTTTCATTTTACAGTTAAAACTAGACTTGGATTTCATCACAACATCATTTTGTTGTTGATTTGAACATATCTGACTCTTGCAAAAAGGCTTAAGGGATATCATACATAGGTTGTGGAAAATCATGGTGGTAATCTCTCTCATGGTTAATATGTGTACTAAACTAAGAGAGACAATGTTAAAGTTAAAATTAAAGGATGGAATAAAAGAAAATTTGGTAACATTTCTAATAGAAAAAATGACTTAATAGGGAAAATATAGAGTAGAAAACCAAATGGGAACAAAGTATAAGTATGAGGAGATGGGAAAATCATAAAGGAAACTAAAGGAACAATTTTTGAAGCTCTCAAAACAAGAATAGGATTTTGGAAGAAAAAATCTATAGGACAGTGACTTATTGAAGAGTGTCGAAATACTTGGTTTTTCTGCTAAACTATGTTTAAACACCATTGCAAAAATAGGATTATATCTTTTACCAAGGTGGATGATATAATGTTGATGAAGGAGGAAACATCAACACAAAGGTTTCAATCTACTTTATAAATAGGGAAAATCCCAATAATCTTGTGGACATGATATTCTTAGGTACATTACTCAACTGGTCTATGAGGAGGAAAAATATGATCTCATGACATGTGTTAATAAAGAGTAAGTTAGAAGGGAATCATTCTCATTTTAGGCCTTAAATTCTCTTGGCCTTGATGGATTTACCCTTTCTTCCTTCCAAGAGTTCTGGGAGATAGTGGTAGATGATGTCTTCAATGGAGTTTATCATTTCTTTAGAACAAGAAAGTTAGCTAATGACTTAAATAGTACTTATATTTCTTTAATCCCCAAAAAGGACAACCCTACTTCCCTTGTAGGTTATATATCTATAAGCCTACCCAATACTCCTTATAAAATTATCTCAAAGGTTATGGTGAATAGATTAAAACCTATTTCGGACAAGTTTGTCTCTAAAGAGCATAAATACTTCATCTCTAGAAGGAATATAATGGATGCAATAATAATTAATCACAAATTAATATATTTTGCGGATTTCAAAGGAAAACCTACTATGGTTGTTAAACTTGACATCTCTAAAGCTTATGAAAAACTTAGCTCGACTTTCTTGGCAGAAATTATGAATATAAATTGGATTTAAAGGGAAATTCCTAAATATAATTATGAGTTGTGTCAAACCTACCAAGTATATTGTTCTAAACAATGGGGCTCCTAATAGTTTCTTTTCTCTATGGGTTGGGCTCAAATAAAGAGACCTCTTGTCCCCATATATTTTTATCATGGTAGCAGAAGGCCTTGGAAGAAATCTTTGTCGAATGAATGAAAATCAATCTCTAAAAGGTGTCAAAGCCACTCCAAGACTCCCTCCCTCAATGTATCAAAAATATTTTCATGATATGGTTATATATGGAGAAGCTCTTATATGTAAGATTTTAAGATGGAAATCCCTCCTAAATTATTATGCTATAGTCTCAAGACAAAATTTTAACCATCACAAAAGTAAGTTTTTCTTCTGACTAGCAGAGTGGTGTAGATGCCCTAGGTCCTAAATAAGGTGGTAAAACACCAAGGAGGATAGTAAAGGAGGTAAATAAGTGTCCAATATGACACAAGATAATTTAGGAAATCTCAAACATGCATTTAGGTAGGTTCTTACATGTTGTAATAAGCATTGTAGACAAGTCAAAGAATGGTCAACACTATGAGTTGACAAACAATCTTCATTTTCATGTTTCCTAATCATCATGCATGTTTTGGTAAAGTTTAGTAGGCATGTGGAGTATTTTATTGAAATTATGTGTAAAATTTGTAAAAACTATAAAATTGCAATAAAAGTTGTCATGCAACTTCTTTGTAATTTTTCTTGCAAAATAGAAGGCCAACAATCAGTTTACTATTTGCGTCAAATTTGAAGGAAGTTGTAAGGTCAAGTGGTTTTACCTATATATTTTATATCTTGAACCTATGAAGAGGTTGGATTTGGATGGTAAGAATTTGAAATAAAATAACACATGTTTTTGGTGGGAAAAACCTTGTACAGTTAGAGTGTACCTTTCTAAATCTACTTGCAAAGTGATAGTAACTTTTTGGCTATGTTTTTAGGAGTTTTTAGTTATTGGTGAAAGTAATAAAAAAAATTTCTCAAATAGGAGAAATTTTTTTTATATTTGAATTTTGTTAAGTCTCATGTTTACCCTAACACCCCCCCCACCCCCAACTTAGGTTTGAATGAAAAAGAGAGTACCTCCCTTAATTCCCATGGTGAAAACTCTCAAAGGTTGGTGAGTAGAAGGTTATGAGGATGGGGAATACATTTATATTTTTTTTTTTAACAACTTCCACCTACCTATACTATTGCTTCAACATCTGAGTCTCAATAGTCAAACTCTTGGACGTGCTGACAAACTAAGATTACATTGCAAAGATCAAGGAATCAGTCATAGATATTAGAGTTTTGGTGGATAGTAAGGTGGAAGGATGAAAATAGTGATGGGAGAAGAAAATCCATTGTGAGTTTCAATATTGGGAGTCTAGAAGACCAAACAGTGGGTTTAAGCCTAAAAGCCTAAAAACTATGGCTCAAGCGTTAATGGGTTAGGAATAATGTCCCAGAACCCATCTTGTGGATTTAGATATGTCTTTTATGTTATAAGTTATTTTGAATTTTATTTTGGGAATTTTTTGGAATTTCTTGAAGTTTAGTCTTGTTGTTGGTTGAATAGGGCTACTGGGAAAGAGCTCCTATTAGGCCTCCAAGTGTAACTTGTAGATTTCACTTAGTAAGAAGCCAAAAACCTATCAGAGGGTCATCAAACTTGGTGGAATGGTGGAGAAGGATGTATTAGTTTGTGTGGAAGCTTGAAATCCTAGAGAATTCAAGGGAGTTAAGTGTGTGGAAGCTTGTTTGCCTTGTTGAAGGCTTTAAGTTACTTGGAAGATAGGGATAGGATTGTGAAGGTGAAATTAGTGCGTGGAAGAGACCAACCACCACTACCCTAGTCTATAGTAGGTCCTAGGAAGGGATAGTACGATACTCTTTTTGGTTTACACCTCTTACTTGCATCATCATGGAAGCATTAAGTTTTATTTATGTGGGTAGCTAGGGCATATAATGGCTCAATGTTCACTCAAGAACACAAATTCCCCTAAACAAAATAGAGATAGATGAAATTAGTTGGTAATGACTGAGGAATCTTGTTGTAGTAGTAGTTATAAACAAGTTGGGAGTGCAATACCAGTATTTGATGGGGAGAATATGATGTTGAGGAGGACTATGCTAAAAGTACCTTTGAAGACAGAGCCACCATAAAGAAAATCCCTTTTTAGGACTCAAGTCAAGGCATATGGAAAATTATGCAAAATCATTGTTTAATTTGGATCAACAAAGAATTTTGTATCCTTAGATATGGATGAGAAGTGTAAACTCAAGAGGTTAACCCATTTGGTTCCCCATAAAATTTCATGGTTGAACAAGAACCATATTTTTATAATTGAAGAATAAGCATGGGTAGAGTTTCAACTTGGAGATTATAAGGTTAAGGTGTTATGTGAGATCATTCCTATGGATGCATATCATTTGTACTTAGGAATACCATGGTAGTTTGATGTAAAGGCACAAACTAATGGTGGAAAAAACACATAGTTGATAGAGAAGAATAGTAGATAGTTCAAGATGGAACCTTTTCTTGATCATATGGTGAAAGACCAAGATGATAATGTAGTCAAACTGATTAGAGGTAAAGAGTTCCTATAATTGACTAAAGAAGATAGTTTTTAAGGGTATGCTTTGTTTGTTAAGAAAAAAGAGGAAGTTAGAAGTAAAAAAACTAATGCCTACAAAGGTTGTAGAATTACTAAAACAATATCCTTCCATAGCTACAGAGAAGAAACTTGAATCTTTAGCACCTATCAAAAGCATAAGTCATTAGATTGACTTAGTGTCTGGTGTAACCTTGACCAACAAGCTTGATTACAAGCTCATAGCATAACAGAATAAAGAGGTAAGTAGACAAGTTATGGATTTTTTGACTAAAGGGTTTGTGAGAAAAAGTTTGAGCCCATGTGCATGTCCATCAATTCTTGCACCGAAGAAGGATGACAAATGGAGGCTTTGTGTTGATTCAAGGGTAATAAATAAGATCACAATCAAGTATAGATTTCTTATGCCTAGAATTAAAGACCTGATGGATTATCTTGGAGAATCATGTGTTTATTCTTAATTGGATTTGAGATCAGGATATCACCAAATTAAGATCAGACAAGGGGATGAGTGGAAAAAAACTTTAAGTCTAATGAGGGACTATATGAGTGGCTTGTGATGCCATTTGGATTGAGCAATACACCCAAAACATTCATGAGATTAATGAATGAAGTTTTAGTACAATTCATTAGAAAATTTGTAATAGTCTATTTAGATGATATTCTGATATTTAGAAGCAATAGAGAAGAGAACTTGGAGCATCTTGAAATGGTAATGAAAAGGTTGCATGAGGAGAAGCTACACACCAATTTGGAAAAATGTGATTTCTTTAAATCTAAATTAGTTTATCTTGGTTTTGTGATTTCAAAGGAATGCCTAAAAATAGATCCTAGCAAGGTAGAAACTATTTTGAATCAGCCAAATCCTAAGGTAGTAGGGGATGTTAGAAGATTTTATGGCCTAGCTACCTTTATAAGAAATTCATTATATGATTTAGTGGGATAGTAGCTCCCATACTTGATACCATAAAAGGAGGGATCAAATTTAATTTTAGGTGGACTAAAATAGAAAAGAAGAGTTTTCAATTTTTCAAGAAGAAAGTGGTAGAATTTCCCACCCTAATATCACTTAGTTTTGACAAGGTGTTTACTATGGAGTGTGATGCTAGAAAGTATTCTATAGGAGTAGTCCTTAGTCAAGAGAATCATCCCATTGCATTTTTCTTAGAAAAATTGAATGAAGTAAATAAAAAATATTGTACCTATGACTTTGAGTTGTACTCCATGGTTCAAGCACTAAAGAAATGGAAACACTACCTCATGCCAAAGGATTTCATAGTGTATACTGATAATCATTCCCTCAATTTCCTAAATAGGAAAGATAAACTCAACCATAGATAGGTTAAGTGGATGGAGTAGATTCAAGCATTTGCATTTTTAGTAAAGCACAAAAAGTGAACAACCAACAAGGTGGATGATGGTTTGAGTAGGAGGCTACTTGCAGTCCAAGAAATCAAACTATAAAGTGTGGGATTGGAGCAAATAAAAATCTATATAAGGAAGATTTTAATTTTAGAGAGGCCTATAAAACTTGTTTAGAGTATGCTAACACTTTTCCTAAAGAATTTTCTAACTCTGTGTTGTAGGATGATCTATTATTTAAGGGCAACAAGTTATGTATACCTAAGTCATCAATGAGGGAAAAAATCATCAAGGAGAAACACAATGGGACTCTTGGAGGACATTTTGGAACAAACAAGACACTAGAACAAGTTGCAAGGTTCTATTATTGGCCTAGATTATAGAATGAAGTTAGGAGATATGTGGAAACTTGTCTAATTTGCCAAAGAGCCAAAGGTACATCATCTAATGTAGACTTATATCAAAATTTTCCAATACCTACTAAAACTTGGGACAATATAAGCATGGACTTTTTCCTTGGGTTACCTTAAACTGCTAGAGGATTAGACATGGTCTTTGTAGTAGTTGATAGGTTCACAAAAATGGCTCATTTTATATTTGACAAAAGTAACCATGATGCATCTCAAATTGCAAACCTTTTCATTAGGAATTTTTAGAGAACCTCATGGAAGAAAATTAGCACACAATTGGCTTATTCATCATCTTATCAACCTCAAACTAATGGCCAAACTTAGGGGTAAATAGGTCCTTGGGAAATCTACTCAAGTGACTCACAAAACAACATGGTTTGGTTTGGGATCAAGTAATCAATCAAGCTACATATGCATATGATGAGTCTATTAATAGATCAACATGTAGGACACCTTTTGAAGTAGTATATGGTTTTCATCCAAGAGGACCCATGGAACTGAGGGATTTTCAAGACATGAAATCTAGAAGTGCCACATGGGAGACACTTCATGAAGTGATGAAGATAGTAAATGATCAAGTCAAGGATCATTTGGAGAAATCAGTAACCAAATATAAGGACAAGGTAGATATAAGAAGAAGGAGATTCATTTTAAGGTTGGTGACCTAGTCATGGCATTCCTAAACAAGGATAGGTTACCTAAAGGAATGAGTAGCAAACTATAGATGAAAAAAGATAGGTCCTTGCAGAATTTTTCATAAATATGGGAACAATGCATAGGAATTGGAACTACCACAAGGGATAGGCATATCACCCATTTTTAATGTTTCAAACCTCACATTCTACAAAGGGAACAACAACAACATGGATTCTAGTAGCAACAGTAGGGTAGATTCTAAAGTGGAATGGGTGAAGGACCTACCACCCAACAAACCATTATAGTTGGAGTGCATATTGGATACCAAGACAGTAAAAAATACTAGGAACAAGACATATAAGTAATATATGATGAAATGGCAAGGCCTACCTAAGGTGGAAGCAATCTGGATGATAAAGGAAGATATCATAAAGCATGGCACAACTCTTCAACATTTTGGAGCTCAAGTGACTAAGTGTTTCAAACTAGGGGAGTATGGTGCAAGGGCCCTAGGTCCTAAATAAGGTGGTCAAACACAAAGGAGGATAGTATAGGAGGTCATTAATTGTCCAAGATGACACAAGATAGTTTAGGCAATCTCAAACATACATTTAGGCAATTTTTACATGTTGTAATAAGCATTGTAGACAAGTCAAAGGATGGTCAACTATTGGTCAACAATGTGAGTTGACCAAAAATCTTTATTTTCATGTTTCCTAATCTTCATGCATGTTTTGGTAAAGATTGGTAGGCATGTGGAGTATTTTGTTGGAAGTATATGTAAAAGTTGTAAAAATCACAAAATTACAATAAAAGTTGTCATGCAATTTTTTTGCAATGTTTCTTGCAAAATACAAGGCCAAAAGTCAGTTTACTATTTGGGTCAAATTTGAAGGAAGGAAGTTGTAAGGTCAAGTTTTTTTACCTATAAATTTAATATCTTGAACCTGTGGAGAGGTTCGATTTGGATGGTACGGATTTGAAATGAAATAACACATCTTTTTGGTGGGAAAAACCTTGTACAGTCAAAGTTTACCATTCTAAATCTACTTGCAAAGTGATAGTTAGTTTTTTGGTTATGTTTTCAGAAATCTAAGTTTTTAAGTATTGGTGAATGTAATAACTTTTTTTTCTCGAGTAGGAGAAAGTCATTTTGGATTTGAATTTAGTTCACTCTATTGTTTAGCCTACCTTGTAGTCAAGGTTTAAATGAAAAAATGACTAGCTCCCTTAATTCTCAAGCCAAAAAATCTTGATGGTTGGTGAGTAGAAGGGTATGAGGATGGGGAAGACATTATCATTTTTTATTTTAACAACTTCCACCTGCCTATACTAATCCTTCAACATTTGAGTCTCAATAGTCGAACTGTTAGATGTGCTGACAAATTGAGATTACATTGCAGAGATTGGGGAATGAATAATAGAGGTTGAAGTTTTTGTGGATAATAATTTGGAAGGAAAAAAATAGTTATGGAAGAAGAAAATTGATTGTGGGTTTCAATATTGGGAGCTTACAAGACCGAACAATTATTTTAAGCCTAAAAGCCTAAAGACTAGGGCTTGAGGGCTAAGGGGTTAGGATTAATGACCCAAAACCCATATTGTAAATTTAGACATATATTTTTATGGTATAAGTGATTCTAAAATTTATTTTGTGGTTTTTTTGGAAGTTCTTGAATTTTAGTGATGTTGTTGGTTAAATAGGGCTACTAGGAAAGAGCCCCTATTAGGCCTCCTAGTGTAACTTGTAGATTTGGCTTATGAAGAAGACCAAAAACTATTAGAGGGTCATGAAACTTGGTGGAATGGTGGAGAATTATGTATTGGTGTGTGTGTGGAAGCTTGAAATCGTAGAGGGTGGGAGGGAGTGAAGTGTGTGGAAGCTTGTTTTCCTTGTTGAAGGCTTTAGGCTACTAGGAAGATATGGATAGGACTATGAAGGTGAAGTTGGTATGTGGAAGAGACCAATCACCACTACCCTAGTCTTGAGAAGGTCCTAAGAAGAGATAGTTGGATATCCTTTTGGGTTTACACCTCTTACTTGAATTAGAGAGACGTATAGGTCAAGATTGTTGGAATAATTTAGAATAACTAAATTAGTTATCCAAGGACCAAATGTACAAATAAAATTTTTTAGTAATCAAAAAATAAATATGGATGCATTTATTAGATCATCCGATATCTTAAGCCTTTTTATTTTACTATCCTAGGTCAAATGAACATTGTAGAAATGTAAACATGAAATACTACAAATTCAATCTCACAATTTGACACAAGGATTTAATGTGGAAACCCAATTTGGGAAAAACCACCAGTAACATGCTACTAATTTCCACTCTTCATAAGTGAGCCTTTTAAGGAAAAAACCCTATTAAAGCTTACTATGCACATTGTTAAATGTGACCTTGATTAAAGGATTTCAATCACCTTATTAAAAGTGTGCTTTATTAGAGGACTTTATAACATTTAATTAGAATGTGACCTGATTAAAGGATTTATTCATGACTATTATGTCAACTTTAATCCAAAGTATTTATCAAGAATGACACAATTGCTAGAAAGTAATAGTTGGACTTAATTTGATAACTAAACAACTCACTTGCAAATTTTAGGTCTCTCATTCAGCTCTCTATTTTTCTTGACATTCATTCCCCTTCATCTTTGATTGCTTGTTCACCCTTTAATCCTTCATCTCCTTAAGCATTCTTTCTTAGCATGAAAACTATAAGTTCATTCGTTTAGCCACCATATGAAGCAACGCCTCTAGAGTCCTTCTCTTTCTCGCTCACACTTTTTTTTTGGCCTTGTATCTCCTTATATATAAAATTTTGATATTTTGTTGATTCATCACAATCATCCATCTTAGGATTAGGCTAGATTCATAAAATCCTAGCTCTTTCTGTTATTTTCCTACAAGAAATCTATCTTACAATACTCTTCAAATTCATCTTCAAACAATTTATCTTGAATTTTTTGCCACCAACTCATCAAGCTTATCTTCAAGATGCTTCACATAATTCAAGAAATCAACTTTTTCGGCTTAGATTCATAAAATATTCATCAAACACTTTATACTGTAACTCAAAAATAACATATTTACTTGAAAATAACATGCTTCTAATGCTTGGTAAAAACCAGATTGCTCAGCTTGAACTAAGTCTTTGCTAGGTCATTACTGCCATCTTTGACACTTAACACAAACTGAGTTTGTTGATGCTCGACACATACTAAACTTTTCTAAGTGCATCATAACCATCTTTTTGCTTGGCCTAAACTAAGGCCTTGGCTTAGACTATTTTCTTAGTTAGGCTTGGTAGACACTTTTTTTTTTCTTAGTCATTTTCTTGTCTTTTCTTTTGTATCTATGAGTTGATAAAAAATACACTATATCATTAAAGTCTTACTTGGTCTTAGTGCTCTTCAAACTCCATATAACTCAAACTTTCTCTACATACTCTATTATCCTTTCATTTAAAATCCTCTTCATCAACTAATCCAATTATAGCATTCATACCAAAGTTAGCAATTATTGTACAAGAAAGTAGTAGGTTTTACATCAGTGACAAAATAATGGTTGTTCCCACCATAAGTTTCAACAATCTCCCTCATTTTGGTACTTCAACAATCTTTCTTTTCAGCAATCTCCCACTTTGGCTTTAATAGAAAACTAGTCCCAACAATAACCAAAAATAAACATTATACCTTTTAGTGAAATATATCCTTGTATCAGTATGTGTCTTTCTTCTATATAGGTTACTATTTTTTTTGGAATCTCTCTTCTTCTTCAGATAAACTTTCTCTTGAAAGTAAACTATTCTTCTTTTTTAATAAAACTCTCCCACTTTGTCAACAATGCCAAAGACTTGGCATCTATTCATGTAGATATTTGTACTTCAGTCTACCTTGATAAGGTTTTCCCTCTGTCTCCTTGCTTGTGATTGTAAATCTTCTATTTTAGTTCCTTCCCTACTTTAGGCAATTCCTAAAGTAAGATCCACTACATCATGTTGTAAAGCATGCCATTCAATGTGGCTGATGTAGGGCACTACTATTACTTCTATAAGTATCTTTAGATGGGGGTATCACCCCTAGCTTACCTCTAATATATTCATGTACATCCTTAGGTAAAGCCTTTGTGAATATATCACCCATGTGTTCCTTTGTATTCACATATTCCATTCTCACTTCTTTGTCCTCAACCAATTCTCTCAAATAATGATATTTGATTTCAATGTGCTTTTTCTTTGTGGGCATCACAAGATCCTTAGATATGTTTATAAAATGTGTATAGTCACAATAGATTACACAGGTTTACTTATTTCTTCCTTCATTCCATTGAGTAACTATTTTATCCATACCACATTTGCACAATTCACTACAACAACCATATATTCAACTTCAACAGTAGATTGTGAAATAAAATTTTGTTTCTTGTTAGTCTAGAAAACAATCTTTTTCCTAAGAAAAATGCTTCACCACTTGCGATTTTCCTGTCTATATTGGGCACACTAGAAATACCCAAAAACTGAACCAACAACTAATAGAGATTTTAATGTCTTTTGCATAGATTTTGAAACCACATAACATGAACAAGAAGGAATTTATGAAAACTGAAGATTGAACTATTGCTGATATAATATTAGTTTTCAAAATAATAATATTAAATAGAAATCAAACTCACTAATTACTCTAGCATCATAAAATCAAATACACAACAAAACCTTCAACTCACTAATTACACCCAATCTGCCTATAGCTGAAAATGCACCCAAGATGGCTATTAATGAAGTTGATAGCAATGAATTCCAAAGTACAAACCCCAAGGGAATGATGTCTAGAATGTCACAAGAGAGGATAGACATCCTCTAATGCCAAGAACAGATCTATAACTAACACATCCATGTTCTTCTCAAATTCTATTATTGCCAAACAATAGCCACAAGCTCTCCTTTTATTCCTACTTCATAGGGTTAACCACTTTTCACAAGAAATGTGGGATAAATAAAATAAAATAAAGTAAAGAAAAGAATAATAGACACACAACTGGACAATTGTTAAACAGGGGACATTACAGTCTGCCCCCCTTGAAATTGCTTTTCTCAAGCAATCCAGCAACACAATGAACTCCAAGCTCCACCTAGATCCCAAATGAAGTAGTATGTGATATCCCTATGGACATTAAACCAACTAAAAACTATCATCACCAGGACCAACCACATGTCCAGCAGCATAGCACCCAAAACTTGTGCTAATGTGTAGAAGTTAGAATGTCACCAAAAGGTAACTTCGTAGAAGATCTATGAAACCTCTTCTTCCCTCTATCCACCCACATAATATATTGGACTAGAATCCTACTCATCACCAACATGCATTGAAAAAGATGTAGGTGTAGCTACAAGTAAACCATATGCACTCATGCCAATTGTATCAATAATAGGTTTAGAGACATCAAAATATATTTACATAGGAACAACACTAATTGTTGCAATAGAAAAGTAAACAAAATCTATAGTTGATGAAAAATCATAATCATCAACATGTGTGCCATCATTAGAACACACGTCGATAACTACATGCCTACTACTAAACTCCTCGTTGGATGGTTCAACTAACATAGGAGTGGCTAATGATATGATAGTATCCTTGCATTCTCCTAATCCCCCTACTGCCACATCACCATCCCCTAACAAAGCCTCATATGTGGACTCCTAAATCTGCAAAAATGACTCAATGCCAAATTGTGAATCAATAATACTAGAGTGTAAACCCACATCTACTCACTCTGTTGAAACACCAACATCATAGCTTGGTGGCTCTATATGTGTCTTGATCCCACCTAAGGAAGAAACTGCTTCCTACACTATAGCAACACCATGAGATCTAACATACAAATCTCCAATAATAATCTTGTCCTCGAGAGAGTCGAAAGTATTAGTGGTAACAACTACATCAACTATCTTTGCACTAACTATAGCAAGAGCTCTAGGAACCTCAACCTACTGAAGTTTGGTGGCATTATCCTCTCCTACCACTAAAATAACTACATGTCCCTATGAAGTAAGTCTATCTTTAACACTAAAAATAGGACTAGCAGGTTTCATACTAAATATAGGTACATTTTCATCAGGGACTCCTATCGGGGAAAAATCAAGCTTCCTTCCCTATAACCTTGATGTCAACCTTCTAAAGGCAGAAACCATATACTTACTACCCTTTCAATTGTATTTGGATCTAACAAGATTTATGTCAATCACTATTGATGAAGCATAAGTTTTTCCATACTCTCCAACAAAGCATTCATCTTCGCGCTAATTTCATCATTGCTCCACTAACTTCTAAGATACTAGTCCTCCTATGTCTATCCATGGCTAGAAAATGCTAGAGTGCTGGTCACTCAAAATGTAACAGTAAATTTGACAATAATATAAATTTCCTAACCCATAGGATGGCAAGACACCACTTTGATACCATTTTAATGGACACCTTAGAAATGTCCAAAAACTAAACCAATTGCTAATAGAGATTTTAATGTTTTTGCATAGATTTTGAAACCACATAACATGAATAAGAAGGAACTTATGCAAATTGAAGATTGAACTACTATAGAAATAATATTAGTTTTCAAACTAATAAAATTAAATACAAAGAAAGCTCACTAATTACTCCAACATCATAAAATCAAATACATAACAAACTCTTCAACTCACTAATTACTTCCAATATACCTATAGCTGGAAATACACCCAAGGTCCCTATTAATGAAGTTTATAGCAATGAATTCCAAAGGCCAAATCCCAAGGAAATGACGTCTAGAATTTCACAAGAGAGGATAGACATCCTCTAATACCAAGAATGGATCTGTAACTCACACATCTATTTTCTTCTCATATTCCACCATTGCCTAACAATAGCCACAAGCTCTCCTTGTATTCCTACTTCATAGGGTCAACCACTTTTCATGAGAAATGCACAATAAATTAAATAAAATAGAATGAATAAAATGCTAATGGATACACAACTAGACAACTGTTGAAGTGGGGACCCTAGAAATGCCCAAAAATTGAGCCAACATCTGATAGAGATTTTAATGTTTTTTGCATGGATTTTGAAACCACATAACACGCACAAGAAGGAATTTATGCAAACTGAAGATTGAACTACTTTTGAAATAATATTAGTTTTCAAACTAACAAAATTAAATACAAAGCAAACTCACTAATTACTCTAGCATCATAAAATCAAATACATAACAAACTCTTAAACTCACTAATTACATCCAATCTTCTTGTAGCTGGAAATGCATCCAAAGTTTCTATTAATGAAGTTGATAGCAATGAATTCCAAAGGCCAAACCCCAAGGGAATTAAATCTAGAATGTCACAAGAGAGTATAGACATCATCTAATTCCAAGAACGGATTTGTAACTCACACATCCATGTTCTTCTCATATTCTACCATTACCTAAAAATAGCAACAAGCTCTCCTTTTATTCCTACTTCATAGGGTCAACCACTTTTCACAAGAAATGTGAGATAAATAAAATAAAATAAAATAAAGAAAAGGCTAATGGACACGCAATTGGACAACTTTTAAAGTGGGGAAATTACAGTCTACCCCCCTTGAAATTGCTTGTCCTCAAGCAATCCAGCTACACAATGAACTCCAACCTCCACCTAGATCCCAAATGAAGTAGTATGTGACATCCATGTGGACATTAAACCAACTACAAACCAACATCATCATGACCAACCACATGTCCTACAGCCTAGCACCCAAAACTTGTGCTGATGATGTAGAAGTCAAAATGTCACTAGAAGGCAACTTTGTAGAAGATCTATGAAACCTCTTCTTCCCTATATCCACCCACATAATATATTGGACTAGAGTCCTAATCATTACCAACATGCATTGAAAAATATGTGGCTATAGCCGAACCATATGCACTCATGCCAATTGTATCAACAATAAGTGTAACCACATCAAAATATATGGACACTAGAATAGCAATAACTACTGCAACAAAAAACTAAACCAAATTTGTAGTTGATGAGAACTCATAATCATCAACATCTATGCCATCATTAGATCACACATCGAAAACTACATGCATACTGCTAAACTCCTTGTTGGATGGTTCAACTAACACAGAAGTGGTTGTTGATATGACAATATCCTTGCATTCTCCAGATCCCACTACTGTTGCATTTCCATCCCAAGGCAAAGCCTCATATGTGGACTCCTAACTCTACACGCATGACACAATGCCAAATTTTGAATCAATAATGCTAGAATGTATACCAACATCTACTGACTTCATTGAAAAACCCATATCACCAACATCATAGCTGGGTGGCTCTATACGTGTCCCGATGCCACCTGAGGAAGAAACTACCTCTTATAGTGTAAAAACCCCATGAGATCTCACATACAAATGTCCAATAATGATCTTATCCTTGAGAGATTTGAAAGTATTAGTTGTAACAACTACATCAACTATCTCTGCACTAATTGTAGTAAGAGCTCTCAAAATCTCAACCTACTGAAGCTTGGTACCGTTATCCTCTACTGCCACTCACACAACCACATATCCCTGTGAATTAAGTTCATCATCAACACTATAGATAGGAATAAAAGGTGTCATACTAAATATAGGTACATTTGCATTAGGGACTCCTATCGGGGAAAACTCAAGCAACCTCGATGTTGGCCTTCTAAAGGTAGAAGCCATATACCTTACTACCCTTTCAATTCTCTTTGGATCTGACAAGATCTCTACCAATCTCTATTGATGAATCATAAGTTTCTCCATACTCTCCCACAAAGCATTCATTTTCATGCTAATTTCATCATTACTACACTAACTTCTAGAACTACCAGTCCTTCTATGTTTGTCCATGGCTAGAAAATGCTAAAGTGTTGGTCACTCCAAATGTAACAACAAATATGACAATAATATAAATTTCTTACTACACAAGATGGTAGGAAACCACTCTGATACCACTACCATGGGCACCCTAGAAATTCCTAAAAATTGAACCAACTACTGATAGAGATTTTAATGGTTTTTGCATAGATTTTGAAACCACATAAGATGAACAAGAAGAAATTTATGTAAATTGAAGACTGAACTACTACTGAAATCATATTAGTTTTCAAACTAATAAAATTAAATACAAAGCAAATTCACTAATTACTCCAGCATCAAAAAATGAAATATACAACAAATTCTTCAACTCACTAATTACACCCAATCTGCCTATAGTTGGAAATGAGACCAAGTCGCCTATTAATGCAGTTGATAGAAGTAAGTTCCAAAAGGCCAAACCCTAATGGAATAATGTCTAGAATGTCACAAGAGAGGATAGACATCCTCTAATGCCAAGAATATATTTGTAACTCACACATCTATTTTCTTCTCATATTCCACCATTGCCTAGTAATAGCCACAAGCTCTCCTTTCATTCCTACTTCATAGGGTCAACCACCTTTCACAAGAAATGTGGGATAAATAAAATAAAATAAAATAAAGAACAGGCTAACAGACACACAACTAGACAACTATTAGAATTTAATTTTTTTTGCATAGATTTTGAAACCACGTAACATAAACAAGAACAAATTTATGCAAACTAAAGATTGAACTACTGCTGAAATAATATTAGTTTTCAAACTAATAAAATTAAATACAAAGCAAACTCACTAATTACTCTAGCATCACAAAATCAAATACATAACAAACTCTTCGACTCAGTAATTACACCCAATCTACTATAGCTAGAAATATTCCCAAGCTGCCCATTAATGAAGTTAATAAAAATGAATTCCAAAGGCCAAACCACAAGGGAGTGATGTCTACAATGTCACAAGAGTGGATAGACATAACAATGTCTACAATGTCACTAATTACTCTAGCATCACAAAATCAAATACATAACAAACTCTTCGACTCAGTAATTACACCCAATCTACTATAGCTAGAAATATTCCCAAGCTGCCCATTAATGAAGTTAATAAAAATGAATTCCAAAGGCCAAACCACAAGGGAGTGATGTCTACAATGTCACAAGAGTGGATAGACATAACAATGTCTACAATGTCACTAATTACTCTAGCATCACAAAATCAAATACATAACAAACTCTTCGACTCAGTAATTACACCCAATCTACTATAGCTAGAAATATTCCCAAGCTGCCCATTAATGAAGTTAATAAAAATGAATTCCAAAGGCCAAACCACAAGGGAGTGATGTCTACAATGTCACAAGAGTGGATAGACATCCTCTAATGACAAGAATAGATCTATAAATCACACATCCATGCTCTTCTCATATTCCACCATTGCCTAACAATAGCCACAAGCTCTCCTTTTATTCCTACTTAATAGGGTTGACCACTTTTCACAAGAAATGTGGGATAAATAAAATAAAATAAAATAAAGAAAAGGCTAATAGACACACAACTGGACAACTGTTAAATTTGGGACATTACAGTCCACCCCCTTGAAATTGTTTGTCCTCAAGCAATCCAGCAACACAATGAACTCCAACCTTCACCTAGATCCTAAATGAAGTAGTATGTGACATCCCTATGGACATTAAGCCAACTGCAAACTAGCATCATCAAGACCAACCACATGTCCTATAGCCAGCACCCAAAACTTTTGTTGATGATGTAGAAGTCAAAATGTTCCCAAAAGGCAACTCTATAGAAGATCTATGAAACCTCTTCTTCTTTATATCCACCCACATAATATATATTGGACTAGAATTCTAATCATCACCAACATGCATTGAAAAAGATATAGCTATAGGAAAACCATATGCACTCATGCCAATTGTATCAATAATAGGTATAGCCACATCAAAATATGTAGACATAGGAATAACACTAATTGCCACAACAGAAAACTGAACTGAATTTGTAGTTGATGAAAAATCATAATCATTAACATGTGCACCATCATTAGAAAAAATATTGACAACTATATGCATACTACTTTAAACTCCTCATTGGATGTTTCAACTGACACAGAAGTGGCTACTAATATGACAGTATTCTTGCATTCTCCTAATCTCACTATTGTCGCATCGTCATCCCCTAACAAAGCCTCATATGTGGACTCCTAACTCTACACACATGGCTTAATGCCAAATGTGAATCAATAATACTAGATCATAACCCCACATTTACTGACTCTGCTGAAACACCCACATCACCAACATCATAGTTGGGTGGCTCTATATGTGTCTTGATCCGACCCAAGGAAGCAACTTCCTTGAGCACTATAGCAACACAATGAGATCTCACATTCAAATCTCTAATAATAATCTTGTCCTTGGGAGAGGCAAAATTATTAGTTGTAACAACTGCATCAACTATCTTTGCACTAATTGTAGCAAGAGCTCTGGGAACCTCAACCTGATGAAGCTTGGTGCAGTTATCCTCTGCTATAACTGACATAACCACATGTCCCTGTGAAGTAATTCCATCATCAACATTGAAGATAGGACTAGCAGGTGTCATACTAAATATAGGTATATTTGCATCAAGGACTCCTATCGAAGAAAACTCAAGCTTCCTTCCCTACAACCTCAATGTCAAACTTCTAAAGGCAGAAACCATATACCTTACTGCCCTTTCAAATTTCTCTTGATTTGAAAAGCACTCTATCAATCTCTATTGATGAAGCATAATTTTATCCATACTCTCTAGTAAAGCATTCATCTTCGCACTAATTTCATTATTAGTCCACTGACTTCTAGAACTACTAGTCCTCCTATGGTTGTCCATTGCTAGAAAATGCTAGGGTGCTAGTCACTCCAAATGTAACAAAAAACCTAAAAATAGTTTAAATTTCCTACACCATAGGATGATAGGAAACTACTCTAATACCACTATAATGGGCACCCTGGAAATGCCAAAAAATTGAACCAACTACTAATAGAGACTTTAATTTTTTCTACATAGATTTTGAAACCACATAACATGAACAAGAAGGAATTTATGGAAACTGAAGATTGAACTACTACTAAAATAATATTAGTTTTCAAACTAATAAATTAAAATACAAAGCAAACTCACTAATTACTCCAGCTTCATAAAATCAAATACATAACAAACTCTTCAACTCACTAATTACACTCAATCTTCCTATAGCTGGAAATGTGCCCAAGTTACATGTTAATGAAGTTGGTAGTAATGAATTCCAAAGGATAAATTCCAAGGGAATGATGTTTAGAATGTCACAAGAGAGGATAGACGTCCTCTAATGCCAATAATAGATTTGTAACTCACACATCCATGTTCTCATATTCCACCATTCCCTAACAATAGCCATATGCTCTCCCTTTATTAATACTTCATAGAGTCGACCACTTTTCACAAGAAATGTGGGATAAATAAAATAACGAAAAGGCTAATGGACACACAACTAGACAACTTACACTATCATCATTATTACCATCTTGATCAACAGTTGTATAGGTTGTCAATTCAAACTTGTCATTCTTCTTGTAGTTCAAACCATAGTCATCTATACCTTTTAAGTATCTCATAATACCTTTAACAATCATTAACTAATTTCCCTTAAGATTATAGAAAATTTTGCAAAAATCCCAACAACTGGTATAATACTAGGTCTGCTATGAACTACATCTTGCAACTTTCCAATCATAGACCTATACAATGTTTGATTTACCTCAGCAGAATCATTAGTTTTGAATAGTTTATGTCCTATCACCATGGGATTACTATCTAGAATGTTCCATAGGTCAAAATTATTCAAGATTTCCTTTATATACTTAGACTGAGTAGTGTAAATACCATATTTCATCTGATGTACATGCAATCCAACACATAATTTTATTTCTCAAAACATTGACATCTCAAATTATTTCATCATTTCATTTACAAATGTCTTACATAATGCGTTTGGTCCTCCAAATATGATATCATCAAAAAATATTTCAGCTACTAAAATAAATTTACCTCCTTTTGTCTTCAAATATAGATTGTTGTTGTTATCAATCTTCTCAAAACCAATCTTCACAAGGTAATTATGCAATCTTTCATACCATGCTCTGGGAGCTTACTTTAAGCCATATAAAGTGTTTTGCAATATACACATCATGTTTTTATTGTTTGGATGAACAAATCCTCTATGGTGTTCAATATAAAACCCCTCTTCTAGTATACCATTCATAAATGTGCACTTTACATCTACTTGTTAAATTTTAAATCCTTTATAAGCAAAATATGAAAGAAGAGTTCTTACTCCTTCCAATCTTGCAACTAGGGAAAATGTCTCTCCATAATCAATTCCATCTTCATGTACATAAAATTTACAAGCTAATCTTTCCTTATTCCTTACTACTTTACCATTCTCATCTAATATTTTTCTATATACCCAATTTTCTCTAATATCTTTCTTGTCCTCTAGTCTCAGTACTAGTGTCTAGGTTTTGTTCTTCTCAATCTGATCAATTTCTTCTTTCATGGCTTGAAACCAATATTCATTTTCTATTACATCATTCATTGATTTAGGTTCATGTATGCTTGAAAAACATGTGTCATTCCTTAATCTATTCCTTGTCATTGGTCCATCCTTTTTTTCTCCAATGATTTGTTCAGCAAGATGATGTCTTCTGACATATTTTGATGGTCTTTTCTCTATTCTTCTTTCTTGAAAAATAGGTCATTCATGAAGTTTAATATCAGGTTCACTATGTACTTCTCTATCAGCTAACTCAACATTCATATCCTATAAACTAGTCTCAGTATCATAATGTATCTCAATTTTTTACTATAACTTGACTCCTAAATGTAAGTTGAAATCCATTGTATGCAACTCAATAATCACTGATTCTTGTTGATTAGTAGCTTGGTTCATAGTATCATCAGTATTTGCAAACATGCCTTCATAGTAGTATAGAATTTTTTTGTAATTTTTAGGTCCCTTCTTTTGTTCATCTTCATGTATTTCTATATATTCAACAATTTTTACATGTGCACTTTCCACAACTTTGTTAGTGTTAGTATTTAAACATTTATAAGTTTTACTTCTTATAGAATATCTTAGGAATATACCTTCTTCACATTTTGCATCAAGTTTTCTATTTCTATTGTCCTTTATAATGTAACACTTGCTTCCAAATACTTTAAAATATTTGACATTGGGTGAGTATTTGTACCATAATTTAAAAGGTGTGAAATTTGTATCTTTCTTAACTTGTACTGGATTCAAGGTATAGACAGTTGTATTGAGAACTTCTCTTGAGTATTTCAAAGAACATTCTTCTCCATCATCAGTGTTATAGAAAAATCTATTATGGATCTATTTCTTCTTTTAGCTATTCTATTTTGTGGAGGCATTCTCGGTGCAAATTTTTGTCTTATGATTCCTCTATTATTGCAGAAATTGTTGAATTCATTCAATGTAAACTCTCCACCTTTGTCAGATCTCATACATTTTAAGCTTTTACTAGTTTCCTTTTAAACTTTTCCTAAAACTATTTAAATATTTGAAAAGCATCATATTTCTCTCAAAAATCTCACCATCACCATTCAAGATTAATCATCAAAAAATACAATAAAATACTTGTCACCTTTCTAGCTTTGCACGTCAATTGGTCCACATAGATCAGTATGAACTACTTCCAAGATTTCTTTTGAAGTATGTGTCTTACTATTAAAATTAGACTTTTTTTTATCTTGCCTAACTAATATTGTTTGCAAATCACATTATAAGGTTTCTTTGGTGTTGGAAAACCTTTAAACCTTTCCATCTTACTGATACTAAACAAGTTGTCAAAATTTGCATGACATAATCTTTTGTGTCATATCCATATATCATCAAATTATACAAAAGATAGGTTGCTTCAGTCATGTCAAGATAAAATAGGTCACCTCTTGTGCAATCACCACTTCTAATGAGTTCTCCATCAACATCATAGATCTTATCCTTCTTTTGTTCAAATTCAACTTTACATCCCAAACTATTCAATTGCGATACACTCAAAAATAATAATTAACTCCTTCCACATAGTAAGCATTTTTATACATGATCTTGTTTGTCAATCTTATTGATATTTAACCTTTCATTAGATAGGGCACATCATTACCAAATCTAACACTATTTCAATTATAATGCTCAAGGGTAATGAACTTACTTTTGTCACTAGTCATGTGATGAGAACATCCACTATAAATGATCCATCTGTCACTTTTTGTTACATAAGATACTAGTGCAGTTTCTTGATCTTCAATCTTTCCATTAGATCCTCTAATTGCATTTACAATATGTTTGATTCTTCCACAATATTGAACTATAGTTTCACCTTCTTACATTTTCATATCATCAAATTTTCCTCTTATACTTTTTGTCTTGGCTCTCAACACATTCTTGTCTCCTCTACAGATTTTTTGTATATCATCCCAAATTTCTTTAATGCCATAAAAATATGAATAGCTTAGGGCAGATGCAATCTCCAAAATTGCTTCATTGTGTTCTTTTCTCTCTTTAAATTGTTGTGTAGTAAGGTTTCCAAGAACTTCAACATATTTAGTGGTTATAGTTGACTGTGCAAATTCTCCAAGTCCTCTTAGATGTAGCTTCATCAAACTTTGTCATATAGTCCTCAATTTTTTCCTTATTTAGCTTGGGCACCTCCATTCTGTACATTTTGATCTTTAGCTTCAAGTACCTTCAAACTTTTTCCTTCATAAGAACCAAGCACTTTGATACCAATTGTTGGAATAATTTAGAATAACTAAGAGGGGGGAAATTAGTTATCTAAGGTCCAATTGTACAGATAAAACTTTTTAGTACTTAGCAAATGCATGTGCATGCGTTAATTAGATCATCCAATATCTTAAAACTTTGTATATTACTATCGTAGGTCAAATGAACTTTGCAGAAATATAAAAAAGAAATACCACAAATTCAATTCCACAATTTAACATAAGGATTTAGAAAGGAAACCCAATTTGGGAGAAAATACTAGTAATATGCTACCAATTTTCACTCTTCTAAAGTGAGTACTATGAGGAGAAAACCTTGTTAAAGGTTACTATGCACACTATTAAATTTGACCTTGATTAAAGGATTTCAATCACCATATTAAAAGAGAGCCTTGTTAGAGGAATTTAGAACATTCTATTAGAATGTTACTTAGCCAAAGGATTTACTCATGATTGTTAGGTCAATATTAATCCAATCGATTTATCCATATTGATACAATTGCTAGAAAGTAACAATGGGACATCGTTTGATAATAAAATAGCAATTAGAAAGAATAGTCCACCAGGATAACTGAGAGGGGGCCAAGGTGAAATGGTTATCCAATTAAAACATTTATTGATTTTAACCATTCAATCAAAGTAAACAAGAACCATAACATGATGCACATAGACAATTACACCAAATTTTTTAACTAGGGAAACCCTTGATCAGAGGTTAAACCCTAGTGGGAATGATGCTCACAAAGATACACACACACACACACACACACACACACACACACACACACACATATATATTCCTTGTTAGAGGATGGTCCCTATTAGGAGATTCCAACCTTGTTAGGAGTTGTAAAAGGAAGAAGGACTCATTGTCCAAATGACTTCTGGGTAAAGACCACTAAACTTCATGATCCAACTAATCTATCAACTATTTCTTGTAGAATAATTGTTCATATTGTGCTTTAACCTCTTTCCTTTGTCCTATAAACTAGACCAATCATTGTTAGACCTTGTAGATGAGATCATGAACCTTAGATCCAAATATTAAACCTCTAATCTCAAAATAAAACATCAACAATGAAGTTTTCTCCAACTTCACTCTTCTTTGCTTATCCTTGCATATCAACTTGTTTCTCTTCTATTTTGCTCTTCATGATTCATGAAATCATTCCTTTCATTAAGACATAACAAATTAAAATGTCCTTCCTTTATACCGAATCCATAAAACAATTCCCTAAGTCAACTATTAAACCTTTCCAATTAATTATTATAGGACCTCATTAAGAACAAGTTATACTTAGTGATAACATTAATGTGTTGCCTCATAACTTGAATAACTTTCTCTTCGTGTAGTATTATGATGAGTGAGCTTAGGTATGTCATCTCCAACATGTCTTCTATATTCCTTTAACCATGCTTGTCAAAATAACAACTCTACTAAGAGATATAACACGTTTACCAAAACATGCTTCTATAAACTCTATCTCAAAATAATTTCCGCAAAAACTTGCCTAACTTCTTCTAGACTTAATATCTTTGGCACCTAAGGTTAGTTTCATATACTAGACACTTAGTAGTATCTCCCATTAACTTTTCTTAGTGAAAATATTCAATGATCTATTTGTACCAACTTGATCTTTACTATTGTTATTTTATTAGATACCACAGAAAACTGCTATGTTGACATTAATAACAAACACAATCATGAATGTAACATATCATCAAAATAATAATTCTACAATACTCCCCCATAGGAATATCATCAATGTTCATGCTTCCAATAGTCTCCCCCTTTGGAATTGATCAAAAACTAGATGAAAAACATCTAGTTCTAAGAATACCAATTGTTAAAGATTGTTATTCTTTCTTTTCAAATCCTCTTCATCAATCATTCTCCCCCATTGATATAACTCAATGTTCTCTATATCAAAATGTTTTTCATGCTATAATCCCTTCCCCATTGATATCAATATCAAAGATTTTAGAAACCATCCATCACTACAACAACTGTCTCTAACCTACTCAAGTAACCAAAGACACTATTCAAAACAACATCTATCAAGAGTCTTAGATGACTCTATCCATAAAAAATACTCCCCCATATAGGAAGCATCAGCGTTTAATCTAGAAAAAAAATAGTTCACTATATCACTGGACTAATGCACTCTTGCATCTTCTACTCTGATGTAGATAAGGGCATAACCCCTAGCATACCTCACAAATACTCAAAAGTCTCTTGGGAAGACGCTTGATAAAAATATCTACAATCTGCTCTTTGGTGCTTACATACTCCAATCATATTTTCTTTTCTACAAATTTATCTTTTAATGTGTGATATTTAATGGAAATGTTCTTAGTCTTAGAATGTAACACTAGATTCTTAGACATATTCACTATGCTTGGGTGAACCCATAATAAAGGGTTACACTTTTTTGCCTGAACTAACACTGAACTATGAATTTTCAAAAAAACTTTCACGTTTGAATGCAAATTGCCATTTAATGGTTAGAAATTTGAAGATGAAGTAAACTAGAGTCTTTTAAGATTTTTGTGTAGAATCCAAATATGTTTTTAATTTTTTTTTTATTAATTTCTTTGGTTGAATTATTTTTTCCCACGAAAATTGGTATGTTATCAAAAACCCAATTTTTCAAAATTGACATTATTTTTGACACACATAAGTTTTTGTCTACAATAGATATCAATTCAATTCTTTTAAATTTAGATTCTTAACATCCATACCAAAACCATGGAGGTAATTTTATGTCTTTATCCTTAGTTTTTCATATTTTATTAGAGTTTAAACTTGAGCTGACATGAATTTTGACATAAATGGCTTTTGACACATGTAAGTTATTAAATATATTTACTAAATTTCAATTTTTTTTAATTGAAAGAAGACTCAAATACAAAGACCTTAGTTATTTTTCAAATTTTTTTTATCTCTTGGTTACTATTTTTCCATGAGCGTCGAATATATAGGTTTTTTTTTTTATAAAAAACCTCTGTTCAATTCATGTTCAAAAATGTATATCTAAAAAATTCAAAATGTAGCAAATTCATACTCATTAGAAAGTTTATTCAAACTACTTCTATCATGCAAAAGTACATGACTTCAATGCACCACCTAAACCTGGTAATAGAGCTTGGAAGCCATGAAAATATAGTAAATCTTCTCCCACTTGGAAAAAATCAGTAATTTCCTAGTTTTGATAGAAACTAAAAATATTAGATAGAGACCAATGTTTCTAGTTTCTATCAAAACTAGGAAACCTAACCCACGTAGTTGAATGGGCCAGCTCTAGTTTCAATCGAAACTAAACTAAGTAGCTTTGATTGAAACTATTTAGTTTACTTTCAGTCAAAACTAGTGTCAGCCCTTAGGGCTTTTTAAAAAAATAGAAATTGTCATATAAATATTTTTTTTTTTTCAATTTTAACATTCAAATTCAATCAAATAATTCACACTTCAATTAGGACGGAGGAAATATTTTGTAGCTTGTCTATTTTTGAATTTTGGAAAAACAATTTGTGACATGGGCAATAAAGGTAAAAGAGCAAGTAAATGTTCATGAAGAAGAACTGATGAACAAGAAGAAAAAAATCGTCAAAAAACTTTAGCAGGATATTATAGGAGGCAAGGTATGTACATGTGCAATATATTTTTTCCAATGCATATTTAGTTCATACAGTGTCCAAATGTATTGTAGACTTTTTTTTATGTATATAGTTAGGATTAGGGTTTATCCAAATAGGAATATGGTAAATATAAACTTAGGGTTACTATTAACTTAATATTAAGGGTTTATTGAAATTTGAATATTTAGCATTAGGTTTTATTAAATTATGAATATTTAGTCCTATTAGGGTTTATTACATTATGGTTTTTAAATTATGAATATTTAGAATTAGGGTTTATTACATTATGGTTTTTAAATTATGAATATTTAGAATTAGGGTTTATTATATTATGTTTTTTAAATTATGAATATATATAATTAGGGTTTACAAGAATATGGTTTTTAAATTATGAATATTTAGATTTAGGGTTTATTACATTATGATTTTTAAATTATGAATATTTAGAATTTAGGTTTATGACATTATGATGTTTAAATTAAGAATATTTAGAATTTGGGTACATTTTATTTATGGTATTTTTAAATTATGAAATAATTTAGGACGTGGTGAAATAGGATACCCTACTAAGGTTGGAGAAGGTTCACCCCATGTTCAAACATGCATGTATGCACACATCTCTGGCAAGTATAATCTCTTTCTAGATTTCTACCTATGTAGAGGCAATTTTTATATCTTTGATCTTTAATTTTAGAGACAAATCCCCAAGTACAAACTTGCTTGATTTTATTTTTTATATTGTGCACATGCAATAGTAGATGATGGAAATGTTGGCCATGAGGAAATTGAAGATGAAGTAATGGATATCGAAGAAGGACCATATGCAAGCTAGATAAAATTGTATTTAATAGTTCATTTGTTATGTATATACACATATGTAGTCACTAAAGAAAAGGTGTATCTTAAGTCTTTATTTTAATTTTTCTTGCAGCCCTAGATCAAACAACAAATGAGAATGTTAATCTAGCTCAAAGTTTGAAGAGAAAAATTTATCATAGAAACATATCTATCATTTAATTGAAATGGATGTGGAAATATTGAGAGAATATGCTAATCAACCTACACATACTACGAAGAGGAAATTGAATAAAAAGTCTAAAGAAATAATTGCACAATTTGAGAACCTTGATACAGTGGAGAAAACTCAACTATTATCAATTTCACTTCTTAAAGATGAATTAAAAGAGCCATTGAAACTATTGGGTATAGATACAAGTGTAAAAAAGAGGAAGACTTCTAAATTACAAAAAGATATTGTTGAAAGTGTTAAGGAAGGGATACACTCCATTAGGAAAATATCTAGATCTACAGATAAATTCATTGCATGAAGAGTGATACTAAGATCTATTTTAAATAAGAAATTATGGAAAAAAAGACAAATCTCTTCACTATCATTGTTGGAAATATTCAGGACTAACAAGGTTACTGAGAGGGGAGGGGTGAATCAGTAAGCTTTAAAATTTAAACCAATTCAACATAATAACAAATTCACCATTCATTCATCTACTTTACTATATGCATGAAAAAGATTAACACACTGATTTGGTGACCCAGAAACCTTTCAAATTGAAAGTAAAACTGGGGTGGGGATGATGCCCATGAAACTTCAATACTGCAGTATAAAGTTGGCCGGTTAAGGCTTACAGTGATCACTTCTAGTGATCTGCCCTGTTAGGAGCAAGTAGGACTGCTAGATCCACCTTGTTAGAGGATTTACAAACATACAATGAAGTATGCACTCTGTTAGGAGATTTACAAAAGACTGTTAAGTCTAACTTGTTAAAGGATTTACAAAACTAATTCACCTGTTAGGATGAAGCAGTGGATCTGGTTGCAACTGGTTTGCTGATTAGATCTTATGTACTGATCACTTGATGTGATGGATATATCTTTGCTGCTCCTTGATAACCTTGTTGAATACTCCGCTGCTGATTCTCTTTCAATTCGCTCTTTCTTCACTGTTACTTCTCTTCATCATATCTTTTATTTTTCATCATCTTTTTTGCAAATGGCATAATACATTTCATATATACCATTCCAATATTTACAGCAACAAGGTCGGCCAAACACAAGTAGACAAAACATTACTGAGTCGGCCAGATAGTAGAAAACTCAGGTTCCTCAAACTCACTCGGTGACCTTCTGACACTCGGCATCCACTACATTACACGGCATCGTCATGCACTCGGTAGAGGTAGGGGCTCGGTCCATACTAATCACTCTGAGTAGCTTGGAACTTGGTAACCACTGGTGACTCGGTAAACATTGTGTCACTCGGTAGAAACTAACTCCTTCGATTCACTTGGTAAGCACTGAATACTTCTTTTACCTTTCTGTCTTGGTAATCACTAAAACCTTTATTTACCTTCCTGACTCAGTAAATACTAAATCCTTCATTTACCTTTCTGACTCAGTAAACATTAAAACCTTCATTTACCTTCTTGACTCGGTAAACACCAAAAACCTTTATTTACCTTACTGACTCGGTAAACACTAAAAACCTTCGTTTACCTTACTGACTTGGTAAACACTAAAACCTTCGTTTACCTTTCTGACTTGGTAAACACTGCTGAACATACTTGGTAACCAACGAATGCTCGGTATGAACTGTAAACTGAGTGATGAACTCCGTAAGCATTCAGAATCAAATAAGTGTTGTAACTAATGACAAATGTATCATTATTCCAACAATCTCCCCCTTTGGCATTAGTGACAAAAACACTTATGAGCCAAAATTTATAGACAAGATCTGACAAAACTGATTTGATTCTGCTGTGTTGAATATACATGGGCTACCTTACATATAACTCCCCCATACAATATACACAAGGTTTTTACATGAGTTATATGACTTTATTCTTTATTACTTTATTACCTTCTCCCCTTTTGTGTCTGATTTTCTTCTATATATTACTTTCTCCCCCTTTTTGACAATAATGCCAAAGAATAAAGAATGTATTTACATGGAGACACCAAAATGAGTGATAAACTCAGAATGTACCTGAAGAATTAGTTGCATATTTTTATCCCAATTATCTTGCAGGATTTTACATGTGGAGAGAGCTACTTGAACTTGTGCAGAAAGTTCAATCACATGGTCTGCAACAAAGAAATTATTGTCATGGATCAATGTTTTTGAATATGCAATGTGCTTCTACATTGTGTTCATGACAGGAAGGATCATATTCTGGATGTCAATCAGAGTAGACCTGATCCTTGCTTCCTCTCTCAGTAATTCTGCCTATTTCTCTGACAAAAATTTGATTCTCAGATGATGGGATGAACTTGCACTGTGGTCAGATTGTAGCATTTGGACACTGACCTTCATATCCGCATCAATTTTATTCAACTTTTCTTTTACTTCCTTTGTATACTCGGTAACATCACAAAGTTTTGCAAAAAGTGAGGTTACATTATTAAAAGAATTTTCAATGTCAGACAAAATTGAGGTTAATTCAACTTGTTTTAATGCAATATGCTGAGAAATGTGCTCAAGCACCTTATTGTCAAATTTCTTCTCTTTCTTTTCAATCAATTTTTCTTGGCCGGAGGTATCCTCATTGAATTTATTCACCGCTTCTTCTAGTTGTAACAAAATGTGTTGAGATGAATCCACATCAACACCTATAGCCTCTGTTATTATATTTTTAGCACTTTCAATAATGCTATACTCCTGGTCTCTTTCATGCTTGAGCTATTTTTGTCTGGCCTTCTGCTCTAATAGCTGACTGATCATTCTCATTTCATCAACTGATGCAGTATCTAGATCTATCTTAGGAATGACAATGTCCTTATCCAGATCTATTTCTTCATCTACTGCCTTACTGGAAAACATGTATCTCTTTGGTTTTTCTGCAGTGACTGCACCTTTGCCCTTTGAAATTGAAACAATAGTTGATGATGCTGGACTGGCTGTTAAAACTGGAATGGGACCAACTAAAGGTAAACTAAGAGAAGTGTTGGCTGTATCAAAACTTGATGTACTTCCCAAAAGTGATGTACTACTCAAAAATGATGTACATACTGGTATATTTACAGTTGGAGAACTGACTGGAGCAAAAATTGGGGCCAATGTGGCTAAGGAAGATAAAATTGGTAAGAAACTGGGAAGACTTACTGTACAAGCTGTAGGTGGAAGAGATATACTCGGTGAAGTAGCTACTGCAGTGGATGACTCGTTGGCTAATGATGTGCTTGGAAGCTCGGTAACTGAAGAAGTGACTGCTAGCTCGGTAGATGAAGTGCTTGGAACTTTCATTGCAAAAACTTGGAGTTGAGAGGAGACAGGTGGAGATTGATCAATTGATGAGGCTATTGAGCTCACAATCTCACTAGTAGAGGCTGCTTCTTCCTCCATTTCTCTTTCAGCTTCTTCTTCCTCAATTTCTTTTCTAGCTTCTTCTTCAACTTCTAACATTATTGATTGCAGGTCTTCTGGTATTTCTTCAATGTCATCACCCTCATAATCATCATCATTATCATCACTGCTGTCATTGTCCGTGATTTCAACAGTATCCTCACTGGGTTTGTGTAGATGACAGATGTTTTTCCACATGTTTGTAGCATCATTTACCACATGCTCAATATCTTTGACAAGTATCAAACAAGTGTAGAATCTAATCATCATATTCCCTTCATGATCTTTCAGTGATTTCTTCATTTCAGCATTAGAGAGATTTGGCAGGAGATTCCTCAAGGTCTGCTCATAAATATCTTTGATAGTTTTGGTTGCAGCTTCCCATCTTGGTTGCAATCTTTCCAATAGTTCTTTGGAGATCTAAGAGGCTATCTGGTCTGGGGAGTATTTCCATTTTCCCATTTTGTTCAGTACCAGATCCTCAATTTGCATTTTCTCCTGTTCTGTTCTGGTTTCGAACTTTAATGCTTTGAAGTTTGTGAAGCTACCTCCTTCATCTAATTTCTTTAGTCTTGCTTCAAAGGTGAGTGGAGGCTTAACAAATACAGGTTCCTTCTTTCCCTATCTTGTTCTCCTGGAGAATATTGTAGTGGTTTACTTTGTAGGTTTCGTGACAGTCACCTTACCTTTCTTTCGTTGAGGCTCTTCTTCTTCTTCTTCCTTTTCTTCATCTTCTCCTCTCCCTTCTGTTATCATGAGAGGTCCAGTATCAGCTTTTAGCTTTTCTATCTTTCTCCTGCCTTTAGAGATTGCTTGAGGAAGCTTGATTTCAAGCTCTATTCTAACCTTTGCCTCTTCATAGGTTCCAAATGCAGGCGACTTGGGATCCACTGGTTCATTTACCAGTGCCTCAATGATATCTCTAGCATCATCAATATTTAGCTCATAGGGTAATGGTTTTACCCATGCCACTCGGGGTTTGACTTCCTGGATGTAGACTTTGTCACGGTCAACCATGAAACAGACATCATCCTTACACTCTTCAACAAGTTTTGGAGGTATCCTAAACCTGTTGTTCATCCTTTCCTTGAAATCTTCAAAATAATTATCCATTACCTTATCAAAATTCATACCCATTTCTGCTATGAATTCATTTATTTGATACAAAATTGGAGTATCTTTCCTCCATACAACTGCTCCTTTAGATGGAAAGAATTTCTTTGGAGGGATCTGCGATTGAGCTCCATGCGGGTCGAGTGATTCAGCGATGGCAAGAACAATTTTGAAATTGGGCGCCTTCCATTCAACTCCCTTCACAAGCATTTCAGAACCTTTCTTCGCCTTGCTGCCACTGGTGCTTGCGGATGCCATTGCTAATCGGTGAGAGAACTATTTCGTAACACAATTTCTTTGCTGGAAAATTGCTTCAAATCACTTGAACTCACTTGGATGCACTTGAAAATATATTTTCTCTGTGAACTCTGAATTCGTGATGAAAAATGAGATCAAATTCTGCCCTTTTGATTGAAATCCTGTCATTAATGCTCGAGTACGAAGGTAGATGAGAATTAGGGTTTTATAAATGGTCACTGACTTACTCAATAAACCTTGTAGCTTGGTGAACACACAAAACCTTTCTTATCTTCCTGACCAAGCTCGGTAAAGTCTAAAAATCAACCTTACTCGGTAGATGAAACACTGTGAATTATGACTTGTATCTGCAATACTGATTTATCATTTCCACTCCTTCTTTCTGGAACTACTTAGGATATGGCTTGAAGATGTAGTCCCTTATCCTTCTTGATAAGTCTTAATTAGATATGGTGGAGTCACCCATTTCTAGAGTGACATTTTCATTATTTGAATTTTCTTGCTCGGTAGACTTAGGAATCCATTGTTGTTTCATTTGCTTTCGAATATTATCAGTTCTAGTTTTCTTTTCATCTTCAACCTTTCCTATATTCATGCAATTCTTGGCTATATGACCAAGTTCAGTACAAGTATAGCATCTTATGGTTGTATCTTTCTTCCTTAGGTGATGCCTTCTACAGTTTGTTCCTATGTGTCCATATTCTCCACAATAGTGACATCTACACCAAGTATTGTAATCCCAACCAAATATTGCTTTGACAATTTGCTCTGCTGGATTGAGTGATTTTGATCTACATTCAGATGCCTTATGTCCTTGTTTCTTGCATTTGTGACACTTGCCTTCAAACTTTGGTTTCTCCTTGCATTCATTGGCTTTGTGACCATGCTGATTGCAATTGAAACATTTGCCATTGAATTTACCTATACCATTACTCCAACACTTGTTAGATGTATGACCTATCTTGCCACAATGATTACAAATGGATCTTTGATTCCTTTGGGTACCTTGTTCAGAAGATTTACCTTCTTCCTTGTATCCAAGACCAGCTTTACCCTTTTGCTTATAAAAATTCTGCTCATTTTGCTGATTCAATTGACTCATGTCTGCTTGAGATTTCATCATCCTTTCATTGAATTGCTTTTCAATATTTAGATCATTTTCCAAGCTTTCATTGATTTTTCTCTCAGTTCTTAAGTCATTCTGTAGACTTTCATTTTGTGCTCTAAGAATCCTGATTTCTTCATTTGCATTGGATAGTTGATCTGCTAGATCTTCATGTTCAAGGGATTGATTTTGAGTTTCATGACTTCTATCTTCCAATTCTTCTTGTGATTTGTTTCTTTGTTCCAAAACTTCACATAGCCTGATTGACTATATTTCTTGCTCTCTTTTAAGCTTTCTTACCTCTTCTTGTAGTGATCCATTCTTTTCTAGAAGTTCTTTGATTGCTTTGTCAACTTCTTCTGTATTATTTGATGGTAAAAAATCTTCAATCCTTTCTTCAACATAAAAATGGTCATTTATTTGTCTTGCAAGTTCCTTTCTTCTTTTTAGGGATTGAGAAAGATGTTCCTTTGCTTCTTTGAGTCGAACCATGGCCATCTCCAAATCTAGCTTCTCATTCTCAATAGTTTTGTCAAGTCTAAATATCTCCATTTTCCTTGATCTTTGCTCAAGCTGTCAAGCTCTGTCTTGAGAACCACAAAGCTCTGATACCAATTGTTGGAAATATTCAAGACTAACAAGGTTACTAAGAGGGGAGGGGTGAATCAGTAAGTTTTAAAATTTAAACCAATTCAGCATAATAACAAATTCACCATTCATTCATCTACTTTACTGTATGCATGAAAAAGATTAACACACTAATTTGGTGACCCAGAAACCTTTCAAATTGAAAGTAAAACTAGGGTGGGGATAATGCCCACAAAACTTCAATACTGTAGTATAAAGTTGGTCGGTTAAGGCTTACAGTGATCACTTCTGGTGATCTGCCCTGTTAGGAGCAAGTAGGACTGCTAGATCCACCTTGTTAGAGGATTTACAAACATACAATGAAGTATGCACTCTGTTAGGAGATTTACAAAAGACTGTTAAGTCTACCCTGTTAAAGGATTTACAAAATTGATTCACCTGTTAGGATGAAGCAGTCGATCTGGTTGCAACTGGTTTCCTGATTAGATCTTATGTACAGATCACTTGATGTGATGGATATATCTTTGATGCTCCTTGATAACCTTGTTGAATACTCCATTGCTGATTCTCTTTCAATTCCCTCTTACTTCACTGTTACTTCTCTTCATCATATCTTTTATTTTTCATCATCTTTTTTGAAAATGGCATAATACATTTCATATATACCATTCCAATATTTACAGCAACAAGGTCGGCCAAACACAAGTAGACAAAACATTACTGAGTCGGCCAGATAGTAAAAAACTCAGGTTCCTCAAACTCACTCGATGACCTTCTGACACTCGGCATCCACTACATTACACGGCATCATCATGCACTCGATAGAGGTAGGGGCTTAGTCCATACTGATCACTCTGAGTAGCTTGGAACTTGGTAACCACTGGTGACTCGGTAAACATTGTGTCACTCGGTAGAAACTAACTCCTTCGATTCACTTGGTAAGCACTGAATACTTCTTTTACGTTTCTATCTTGGTAATCACTGAAACCTTTATTTACCTTCCTGACTCGGTAAATACTAAATCTTTTGTTTACCTTTCTAACTCGGTAAACATTAAAACCTTTGTGTACCTTCTTGACTCGGTAAACACCAAAAACCTTCGTTTACCTTACTAACTCGGTAAACACTAAAAACCTTCGTTTACCTTATTGACTCGATAAACACTAAAATGTTCATTTACCTTTCTGACTTGGTAAACATTGTTGAACATACTTGGTAACCAACGAATGCTCGGTATAAACTGTAAACTGAGTGATGAACTCGGTAAGCATTCAGAATCAAATAAGTGTTGTAACTAATGACAAATGTATCATTATTCCAACAATCATTTCATATTGGGTATAGTCAAAAGATGATATTACATTATTTGAAAAGGGGAAACAATTTGGATGATATTTCATTAGAAGGAAAATTGGTGCTAATGTGTAGAGTTCCTCAATCTAATAGAATTGTGGAAATAATTAAGAATTTAGTCATTCAATTTTGGATTGATAATACTCATCCTTTATCAAATAGAAGAGATATCATCAAGAAGAGGGTTGGGCCTAAGGAGTATCTTCAACATGAAAAACATTGGTTGGATGTCACACAACATGAATTGTATCTCTTATTTTGTAATTCAAATCCCAACGCAAAGATTGGACAAACAATGTTTGAAAGATAGAAACCCTATTTTGTGAAGATAAATAGATGTTCTGAAACATGTTGTTGTCAATATCATATTGAATTTGATTTTTACTATCAAGGTTTTAGAAGGATGATAGAAGAAAGTGGTAGTTGTCAATTTTTTTTTCATAAAAAATTGAGCCAATTCATAACATCAATCTTATGTGACAAACCAAATGATCGTGAAACAGGTGAAATAGATTACATAAGAGTAACTTGTCAAACATGTGGTAACCGAACCAAATTTCCTTTGAGAGATGAAGATACTGATATGATAAGGATAGTAAAATGTAAGAGATATGAGTACATAAAGTCAGAAATAAAAGTTTGAAAAGAATCAACAAGGTTGGAATATGTAGAGGATGACATACCTACTAGAGAATTTATGTCAAATTTTCATAAATTGATTCAACCATATATACATCATGCTTTTTTTTCTAAGTGGCAAGTAGAATAGTTTCAAATACTAAGAGAAACTTTCCGACTTGGGACAATTTTATTTGTTGTTGACTTTGAAGAGAATTACTCATTCATTTCTCAAAACCAAATTCAATTGGAATACTACTATACAGAGTAGGTTACTATTAAGGAACTCAAGTGTCTTATCAACATGCACAAGTTGATTTGGATATTGTGGAAAGTATAGGTCAAGCACGAGTCATTAAAAAAGATTATTACTTTTACATTAGTGATGACAAAGAACACGACACACATTTTGTGGAACATTGTTTTAAGACATTTAATGATTATTTGAAAAACAAAGGCATAAAAATGGAAAAATATTTTTCATGGTCAAATGGATGTGTTGTACAATTTAAATTAGCTATACTATTTTATACATTATGTAGATATCATCGATACCTTAATATACCACACATTTGGAATTTGTTTGAGAGTGGACATGGAAAGGGTGAGCATGATGGTGCAGGAGCTTGTATCAAATATTCTCTAGGAAAGTATCAAATGGACTATAAACGATATTGTATTAATAATTCTCATGATGTGGTTGAGTGGTGCAAAACACATTTTATGGTGCCAACAAATACAAATAATACATCATCACAAGCAGAGTGAGTCATACCATTCATAGTGTTTTGGGAGGTATCAGGTATAAATTAATTTTCAAATATTATAATTGAATCACATTTATATTCAATACGTTATGTCATTACTAAATTATGGTGCACACATGTTTAAAACTCTTTTTATATATATGTATGTATGGACCTTACATTCAAGTCTAGATACAAGATCAATGCATGCATGTAAAAGGGTAGAGAAGACATGATCATTGCATTTAGTTATGAGTATAGATAGTAATGTGTGGTCATTATACACAAGAGAATACTCATGCTTTTTCCTAATTGCATTGATTAAAACTATAATGGTCACATTAATTAAGAACGTGGATATGGGGGTGAATAGACTTTGGTGCCACTAGATGTTATCAATACGAATGAGTTTGAGAATGAAAACTATGATGATATTCCATTGATTTCTAGTGGTTATGACCATATTTCAAGATTGATCAGAGTTGGTATGTATTTCATAATTTTGATTAATTATATATATATATATATATATATATATACAATGTTTTTGCAGCCATGGAAGAATTTGAAAACATAGAAGGTGTTAGCTATTATTTATTGCATTGCACCATAAAAAGAGAGAAGCTAATAAAGACTAAAATAAGTGATGGAATTATGTTTCCCATTGGTTAGTATATAGTTGAATCATGTACATGTAGTCACATCTATGTCTTTTTATGAATTCAAATTTATTGACTTATTTGATTAACCTATATGCAGGTTTTTTTGTTGTATAGGGAACATATTTGAAGAAAAATAAAGTACTTAAGAATGGGATTCATTTCACTAATTATCAACCTAACAATAAGGTATATTAATAGACATGTTATTGTCGCTAGTCTAACTTTTCATCCAGTCAAAGGACCTAGAATATGTAAGTGGAGGCTTGATATTGATGATCACGAGAAAATATTAAATGTTATCTAGCAATGAGCTAACCCACTTGATACAAGATAGAAACAACTTGTTGAACTATTTGAAATCTGAAATTTGGTTGAACTATTTGAAATCTGAAATTTTGTTAAACTATTTGAAATCTGGACTTTGGTTCAATAGTTTAAAATTTGGTTTAAATTAGGACTTATGTCTTAAGGGGATGAAATTAGGACTTGTATCTAATTATATATTACCTTTACTCTTTTATTTAACTTGTGATGTTTAAATTTAGATTCATAACTAATTATAGTTCAATTACGAACTTGTATGCAACTAATTAGGAAATGTGCCTTCATGGGAAGAAATTCAAACACTTGCCTTAAGGGGATCAAATTAGGACTTGTATCTTAAGAGTATGAAATTAGGACCTGTAACCAATTATATATTACTTTTACTCTTTCACTTAACTTTTGAAGTTTAAATTGTGATTCATAATTAATTATAGTTCAATTAGGTACTTGTATGCAACTAATTAGGACATGTGCCTCAAGGGAAGGAAATTTGAACACTTGTCTTAAGGGGGTCAAATTAGGACTTGTGTCTTAAGGGAATGAAATTAAGAATTGTAACTAATTATATATTACTTTTATTCTTTCATTTAACTTGTGAAGTTTACATTGTGATTTGTTAGTTAGGAATTATGTAACTAATTAGGAATTATGTAAAGTTAATTACCTAACCATAACCCTAACCTTTTCATAATCTAACATAATTCAACATAATCTATTATAATCTAACATATTTCCAAGATAATACAACATTATCCTTGACATAATCTAACATGTCAAAGAACATAATCCAACATAATCCTTCTAATCTAACATAGTTACCAACATAACTAGAACATTATCCAACATAATCTAACATTTAATCTAACATAATATCCAACATAATAGAACATTATCCAACATAATCTAACATGTAAAAGAACATAGTCTAACGTAATCCAAAATAATGTAACATATAAGAACATAACAATATATGTATTTCAATCATCAAAAATGTAAAATTTGTATAAAAGTCTACATCAAATAACAAATAACAAAAACATGTATAATTTGGATGAAAGTCTAGATCAAATAATCTCTTTGGATGAAAGTTTAGATCAAATAATCTATAATATAAAAAAAAACCTATGGATCATTAGGTGCGGGACTATCATCATGATGTCTCCTCATAGTGCAGTCTAAAGACTGACTATCAAGATGCTCACTAGGATGTGCTGACCCCTATATATATTAAAGAGAAAGTGAAATCAATCTACATAATTTCATATTTAATTCAATATATTTTAAATTTACAAATTTCATGCAATTTAAATATTACATTTAAAACTCACATCTATCTAATTCAAAAAAATTAAAATTCACCTATCCATTACTGGCATCATCAAATGAGTCTCAACGATGTACATGATTAGGAATCAAAGATGGAGTAAAAAGAGGAATGTCCCCCAACAATACATACATACATGTGTGCAACAAATAATATTAAAACATATACATGCATAAATTATTAGTTGAATAAATGTTTGAAATTAAAATTTTAACATGAATGTAAAAACAATAGATTTACTTGTGTAGATGTTGTCATCTAATAATACTCAAACTACCTAGCATCGATCGTGGCCACCAATATATCTAGATTTTGTTGGCCCTCATCTAGCTCCATTGTTGCATCTACACTAGCATGACTAAAGGCTAGCACAAGTCCTAATAATTATTATCCAAGTGGACTAACTAGATGAGATGGCATAGAAGTAGAATCATCACATGTCAACAAGTCCATCCATCTTGTGGTCAACAAGCTAAAGTCAACATCATCAAGGCCCACATAAAAACTCTCACCATTCCCTAGGCTAGCTAAAGGGTCTCTACTACTAGGTATATGTCCCTCTATAGCAAAAGAGTGGTCAGTAGGTGGATCATGATGTGTACTACCACCGTGAGAAATACCTAATCGATGAGAGGAATGTGACTAAGAATTTGTCCTAATACCACCATGGACACGATGTCAAACATCTAATATGGGTATGCCAAGATGCTCTAATATGAATCTATATGAATATAATAGATCCTTAGTAAGACTACTCATAGTATCTCATGTCAACACTCCAGTGAGACCCTCTAAGCTAGTTAGTGAAGGGATTCCTACTGGACTATACAAAACTCTTAAAGATGAAGCACAAGGTGATGATCTGAAACACTAACATGACATCAAATACTACTCACTAGAAATAGATCTGACAGCTACAAAAATATTTGCAACTCCCTGAATCACCCTCTATAACTACATCCTATGCCTGGCCTCATCAACTAAAAGACCTAATATAGGGGAAATAGTAGGTGCCCTCTCTCCAACTATCAACCTATGTGTCAATGGTGGACAACCCAACTACCTATCAACTAGTCTATAGTGCCCCTATCCTAAATGCAATAGTAAATAAATGTAGTTCACCATAGTGCATAAGAAAACTCAACATAAAGTTTTCATGAAAAATAGAGTGGAATTTGGTCATTATTTGGATAATGACCATGAGTATCAAGGAAGTGAGGGTATATAAGTGAACCCATTTGTGGATCTATATACTTAATGGGAGAATGCCACTTCACATACTCTAGTGGAAGATAATGAGGGAAACATTCCCTCTTCAATGTATCATTCAACACTTAGCCATGTACTTGTTGTAGTGAGAGCCTAAAGAGACCTCTCATCTCTTACTATCAAGGACAATCTATATAGTATGAGCCGAATATGGAGTAGTACCATGAATCTCATCTCTAATTATATGCTAGAATCCATAAGATGCTTTGACATGTACTACTATATAGCCTAGAGCATGTGCCACTAGCCAAGGATTCATGAAATCTATAAATCTCTTGGTTAGTGTAATCATAGAGCATGTCAGGTGGGATAGGCTACTGATCTATGGGAATAGTACACTATTGAGGGGGACATGCTGCTGCTCGGGTGGATAGGAGGTTGCTATTGCTCTAGGGGTATAGGAGTCTACTGTTGCTAGGGTGGATAGGAGGCTACTACTCAAAGGGGGGTATGAGGCTTTTGCTCAGGGAGGATAGGAAGCTACTTAGGGGGGATAGGAGGCTACTACTCGGGGGCGGGGGGGCGGAGGATATGATGCTATTGATCTTCCATGTGAAGGTCAATGTATGTAGTATACCTACATGTATATAATGTGTAAACCTAAAATTTAAATTTTAATATGAAAATTTTAATAAACTTTAAATTTATCAAGTACAATGACATTTAAGAAACTAATATAATACATGTAAACATGAAACAAACATAACATATACATATAGTACTACATGTGTGAACTTGTATATATCCTAAATTAAAATATATGACATTTAATAAACTAGAATTTTGTAAACACGTGGAATTAAATAATATGTGTGTTTAAAGTTAAAACTTTACCTAATTAGGTTAAATTAATTTGATTAGTGTTGACTTTCTTGCGATTAATGTTTTATCATGATTATGAAACTTATATCATGGTTCTAGGGTTAATTTTTAGGGTTACTTGGTAAATTTTCATTAATTTAGGGTTAGGAAAATATTTAGGGCTAGGTTGAAAGGTTGAAGTCCGAGTGTGTGTTTAGAATTTAGTGTTCTATGTCAAGAGTAAGCTATTATGACCTTAGAGTAGGGTTAGTATTATAAAAAATTTAGAACTTTATATAGTTAGTTATAAGAACATGGAGTTACTTTTAGGGTTCTTCTTAAAGTTAAAATGTTACCTAGCTAGGTTAAATTAATTTGATTAGGGTTGACATTCTTAAGGATAATGTTTTATCATGATTATGGAAACTAGGGTTAATTTTAGGGTTACCTAGTTTAGTAGTAAGATTGAGTTTAGGGGACTATTATTCTAGGGTTTAATCATGGTAATTTTTCATTAAGTTAGCTTGTGAGGAAAATATTTACCTAGCTAGGGTTAAAGGAGTGTGTGTTCAGAATAGTGTTCTATGTTGATCTAGATTACAAGCTATTATGGTTAGAGTTACCTAGGGCTAACTAGTGTTATAAAATTGTACATAACTTATATAGTAAGATCATTAGTGTTTAATATCAGTGTGAGACTTACGTTACCATTATGGGTAGAATTATGATTCTAGCTAAATATCTTATTTAGTAATATTAAATGTTGAGTAAGTTAACATAATTATCCGATTACCTAGTTTGGTATTACCTAGGATTAAAAGGTAAACATGTTATCATTCACTATAGTTTTACATGGTTAAATAGTTGTATCATTAGAATCATGATTAAAATGTTACCTGGAAAGTTAATATAATGTTTTGAGATCTTTAGGATTAAATAGTTAGGGTTAGTGTACAAATCTCTAGATTAAAGTTTTTAGCTAGGAAATTCATAAATTAGCCTATTTTTTAGGTTTAAGAAGTAAGGATCATGATATAAAAATTTAGAGTTATAAAATTAATAGTCATGGTTAGGTTTAGTGATAAATTTTGGGCTAAAATGATATAACTTTATGTTTAAAGGTTTATGTTTCTAGGGTAACTTAGATTTTATGGTTACATGGTTAAAATCAACCTGTCTTCATTCTAGGGTAAATATATAACATGAACATTAGAGTCAAGATTAGGATTAAATTTAGATGAGGGTTAGCATTGCATTACATGAGATTTCTAGGGTTAGGATTGCAAGATTATATTTATTTAAATTAGATTAGTTTAAATCTAGTCAAGGTTTAATTAGACTTTGAAGACTAGGGTGAGGAGGTTAAGGTGAAGTTTATAATAAAGGGTTCGTGTGTGTGTGTGTGTGTGTGTGTGTGTGTGTGTGTGTGTGTGATAGGTAACCCATTGGAACTAATGTTAAAAGGTTAATTCATTGAAATTAAACCATTGGAGGTAAGGTGAAGGTTTAAAAACAAAAAAATGCACACACACATGTACATATATAAACTTAAATTTTAATATATTACATTGTTTGAACATGTGTACATTAAAAATTTAAATGTATGTGTACATATCCACAATATGTTCATGTATACAACATGTTACATGTGTGTGTGTGTGCGCGCGTGCATATATAATATTATACATGTATGTATATACATTTGTGCATGCATGTATATATATACATTTACATGATATATATATATATATATATATATATATATATATATATATATATATAGACATATATATATATATATATAGACATATATACATATATATACATATATGCATAGATGCATATATATCATGTATATATGCACATATATATATGCTATATATACATGACTTATATGCATATATGAAATGTGTATATGCATATGCTTATATGTATATGTATATGTATATATACATGATATATATACATATATGTGTATAAATATACATATATATATATGACATATATGCATATATACATGATATATATGCATATATACATGCGTGATATATATGCATATACATGGTATATATGTACATATATACAAAAAAACATATATAAATTGAAGAAAAAAACATACAAAATGTAACTAAAAATGTACAAAAATAAACTAAAAATTTATAAAACCATACATTTTTCGAAGGTGGATAAATTCAAATGACCTTTCTCTTCTTGCACTTCCAATTGAAAGTACTCACCATAGTTGAAAATGACGTGTGGGGTTGGGTCAAGCCTTTTTCAATCTTTTCCCCTTTTTCTAGTTTTGATCAAGACTATATTAAGTAGTTTCAATCAAAACCACTTAATATAGTTTTGATCAAAACTAGGAAGCCTAACTAAAAATTTAGTAAGCCATGATTAGGCCCTTAGTTGTAATCAAAACTACCTTAAAAATTTTTATCAAAACTTTTAAGGCAGTATTGATCAAAACTAAAAAGTGTTAATAATTTCTATTGAAATATTTTTATTAAGTTTCTATCAAAACTAAGATGTGAAATTTTTGTGATCGCATGATTTCGGAGGATTTTCTTCCTCCAAAAAACTATAACTCACTATTGTGGGTTCACCTGCTTGTGTTATCATAATGTACGACAACAGGTTTACTGAATTCTATCCTTATATCCTTCAACACCTACTTCATCCAAACAACTTGATTAAAAATTTTTACTATTATAAAATATTATTCCTCATTTTTACTTTGTGAGATATAGTCATACTTCTTGAATAACCAAGAAACCAATTTTCCTCCAAGAGAGAATACTCCACCACTGGTGCTCTTTCTGTCATCCATATTGCCTGCCTAATCAGCATTAGTATAAGCATATAAAGTGAAATCATTAGATCTATCATACCACAATTTGAACTTTGGTGTTTTCTTCAAATATCTAAATATCCTTATAACTGCTACATAATGTGCTTCTCTAGGATAAACTTGAAATCTTGTAACAAGCTCAACTACATTTGCTATATCTAGCCTTGTGTGAGTGAGATATTGTAATCTTTGGATCATAGATCTATACTTCTTCTGTTCAATAGTAGGTGTCTCATCCTTTGTAGATAGCTTGTGTCTAGTTATCATAGGTGTTCCAACTAGTTTACATGTTTCCAAACTAAACCTTTTCAATAGATCTTTCAAAGACTTAGTCTAAGAAATAAAGGTTCCTTCTTTATCTTGCACAATCTATAATTGTAGGAAATATTTTATTTCTCCTATCATGCTCATTTCAAATTCCTTCATTTCTTCTACAAACTTGTCACTTTCATCATCATCTCCTCTAAACACGATATCATCAATAAATATTACCAAAATCATCAATCCATCATCTATTTCATTCTAGCATAGGTTATTGTCTAACATACCTTTGCTAAATCTATGTTTTGCCAAATGGTTGTCCAACCTTGCATACCATGTTCTAGGTGCTTTTTTTAAGCTATACAATTCCTTCTTTAATCTACATACCATGTTCTTGTCATCTATTAAAGGAAAACCTTCAGGCTATTCTATGTATACATCTTCTTCAAGTTCTCCATTTAGAAATGCTAACTTGACATCCATATGATACACTTTGAATTTCTTATGTGTTCCATAGGCTAAGAATAACCTTGCTACTTTAATTCTTTCCACATGAACATTGGTTTTTCCATAGTCTTTTCCTTCTTGTTGTGATTAATCTTTACATACCAATCTTTCTTTTTTTCTTACAACTTCATCTTGTTCATTCATTGTGTTCCTGAATACCTATTTTGTTCCTATAAAATTCTTTTCTATTGGTCTAGAGACTAATTCTCATGTCTCATTCTTCACTATTTGATCCAATTCTTCTTTCATAGCTTGCTTCTAATAGACATCTTTATATGCCTCATATTCATTCTTTGGTTCTACTTGAGATATTAGATAGAGTTCTTATAGATTTATCTTTCATCACTTTAGCATCTTAAAATGCACAAATCTAGCTTTGTGGCCTCAATTTCTTAGAATATTCAACACCTTCAAAACTATTTTCCAAAGCTTTTCGAATCTTATGAGAAGTATTAGGTGTTTTTACCTGGTTGTACTCTATTTTAGGAAGTGCAGACAATAGTGCTTCTCTGTCTCTCATGTCACATATAAGAATTTTTCTCCCATCCTTAGAACAAGTTTGTAGCATATTTTCAACAATAATTCTCTTTTCTGACTTTTTCAAGATCCAATATCCTATGAGAAGTATTAGGTGTTTTTACCTAGTTGTACTCTATTTTAGGATGTGCAGACAATAGTGCTTCTCTATCTCTCATGTCACGTATAAGAAGTTTTCTCTCATCCTTAGTACAAGTTTCTAGCTTATTTTCAAAAATAATTATCTTTTCTAACTTTGTCAAGATCCAATATCCTAGACCCATATAGAGCAAAATGTGTATTCATATTTTCTTTCCATCTGTCATAATTTGTTCCATCAAATTTAAGACTATTCTTTCTAAGTATGTTAGCCATGGATCTCCCAAAGTAGTTAAACTTTATCTTCAAGGACCTACTACTCTAATACCAATTTTTAGAAATAACAGTAGGTGTGAATCAATTATCTAGTTAAAACATTTATCAACTTTAATTAATCTTAACCATTCAATTAAAGTAAACAACAACCATAACTTGATCTACACACATAATTACACCATATTTTTTAACTAGGGAAGCCCTTGATCAGTGGGAAAACCCTAGTGTGAATGATGCCAACAAAGATATACTAATATATATTCTTTGTTAGAGAATGGACCCTATTAGGAGTCTATAAACACATTCAGTACATAAGAGTCCCTACTAGGAGACTTTGAATCCCTGTTAGGAGTTGTAGAAGGTAGAAGTATACACTGTCAAAATAGCTTCTAAGGCAAGACCATTGAACTTCACTGGCCATCTGATCTCTCAATTATTCCTTGTAAAATGTTGTTCATAATGTGCTTTAACCTCTTTCCTTTGTCCTGTCAACTAGATCAATCACTATCAAACCTTGTAGATGATTTCATGAACCTTTGATCCAAATATTAAACCTTGGATTTCAAAATAAAACCTCAATAATGAAGTTTTCTTCATCTTCACTCTCCTCTACTTATCCTCACATATCAACTTGTTTCTCTTCCATTCCACTCTTTGTGCTTCATGCAATCATTCCTTTCATTTATACATAAAAAAGGAAAATTTCCTTCCTTTATATTGAATCCATAAAACAATTCCCTAAGTTGGCTATTACACCTTCTCAATTAACTATTATAGGAACTCATTAAGAACATGGTATACTTAGTAAGAACATTAATCTGTCATCTTGTAACTTGAATAACTTTATATTTATATAATATTATGATGAGAAATCTTCACCACATCATCTCCAAATTTTCTTCTATAGGCCTTTAACCTTGCTTCTTAGAATAACAACCCTACTAAGAGATATAATGAGTTTACCAAAATATGCTTTTGTAAACACTATCTCAAAATAAATTTTTAAAAAAACTTGCATAACTTCTTCTAGACCTAATATCTTTTTCTCCTAAGGTTAGATGCATATATTAGACACTTATTAGTATCTCTCATTAACCCTACTTAGTAAAAATACTCAACAATATGTCTATACCAACTTGATCTTTATTGTTTTTCTTTTGTTGAATACAACAAAAAATTGCTATGTTGACATGAATGACAAACACATTCATGAATGTAACATACAATAAAAAAGTAATATTTCTACAATGCTCTTCTATAGGAATATCATCAAAAAATTACTTCCAAAAATAACTCACTTGCAAATTTTAGATCTCTCATTCAGCTCTCATTCTTCTTGGCATTCATTCTCCTTCATCTCTAATTACTTGTTCACCCTACAAGCCTTCACCTCCTTAAGAATTCTTTCCTAGTAATCCAACTTTAGGTTCATTCCTTTGGCCATGATATGAAGAAACACCTCATGACTCCTTATCTTTCTTGATCACACTTTGATTCTAGCCTTGTATCTCCTTATATAGAGAATTTTGATCTTTTGTTGCTTCATCACAATCATCCATCTTAGGGTTAGGTTAGATTCATCGAATCCTCCCTCTTTCTATTATCTTCCTTCTAGAAACTTCTCTCACAATTCTCTTAAAATTCATCTTCAAATGGTTTATCTTGAATTCTATGCAACCAACTCATCAAGCTTATCTTAAACACACTTCACATAATTCAAGAAATCAACTTTGTCGGCTCATTTTCATCAAATCTTTGTCAAACTCTTTATACAATCACTCAACAATAACATATTATTTACTTCGCAATAACATGCTTATGATGCTTGGTAAATGCTAGGTTTCTTGGCATGAAATAAGTCTTCACTTGATCATTACTATAATCTGTGATGCTCAACACAAACTAAGTTTGCTAACACTCAACATATACTAAACTTTTCTTGTCTCAATCATAACCATCTTTTTGCTTGGCCTAAACTAAGTCTTAGCTTACACTATTTGCTCGGTGAGGATTGGCAGACACATTCTTTTTGCTTAGTCTTCTTCTTTTCTTTGCTTCAATATCCTTTCTTTGTATCCTTAAGTAGATAAAAAATACACTCTATCATCAAAGTTTAACGGGGTCTTAGTGCTCCTTTTATAAACCATATAACTCAACCTTGCTCTAGGTACTCTTGTTATCCTTTCTTTTCAAATCCTCTTTATTAATCAATTAAATGATAGTATTCAAACCAATGTTATGAATTATCTTACCAAAAATTAGTAGGTTTGACATCAATGAAAAAATAATGAAAATATGTTTTTACAATATCCCTCATTTCTACACTTCAACAAACTTATTTTTCAACACAGATATCCACTATTCTTAACTATGAAATTTCCTCTATACCTAAAATTTACCCGTGACTTCATTTCTCCCCAAATAAGCCCTATATATCCTTCTAGAATATTCTAGTGGAGAGATTACAAAATTAAATTAAAACTTGGGTGGAAAGGGAAACTTGTAAGTGATTGAGGAAACCTTCAACTCCTTAAGGACTGTCTTCAAAGCATCATTATATTTTTTGATGTAGGAGCATAATGGGTGTAAGAGCAATCTTGCATCACCCAAAAATATTTTTATTTTAAGTCTTTCTATATTACTATTTATGGGAGCATGCCATTTTTAGTAAGTTTTTTATAAAACCTTAGAATGTTCTCATTTTCTACATGAAATTTTATTTTAGAGTTATAAGCTTACCATAAAAATCTCATTGGTCTAGCTGAAGTATTGGAAAAGTTATTATAGATTTTTGGTGGAAAATTTTGGAGAAAAATCTTCAGGCTCACCATTGTAGGCCTTAGATTTTTTGGATGAGGTCCAAAAACTCAAAGAAAGGACACTTGCATAGTTTTGGGCCTATAGATCAAAAGCTTGCATTTCCAAAAAGTGATTATAATAGCCAATTGGAGCAACGATTCAAGAGTTATGGCCTTCCAAAGTTGGGCTACCCAAAATTTCTAAAATAATTGTTAAAAATGTATTTTGCCAACTCTATATGTATTGTTAGGGTTTGTTGGCCCTGGGTATTAAGTTTCAATGTCTAGAACCTTTTTGGGCAGCATAAAATTTCCTATTTAAGAAATACTTGAACATTGTCTAGAACAACTAGGTGATAGTTTGTAACTTAGTCTTTCAGATTACTATAATGAAGGTGCCCATGTGGGTTAGCATATTGTACTTATAAATTCTATAATTATGCATTTGCACTATAAATAAGAAGTCCATATTTTGTTCCTGCATTTTTTGTTGTTTCTTTGTTTTTGTTATGTGTTTATGGTATTAAGGGGAGCACCCTTCATCATTTTTTATCTCTACTTCTTTAATGGCAAGTAAAGTAATAAACACTAGATAGAAAATATATAAAATTATTTTTTGTAGGGAGGTGCTAAGGAAAAATGAAAATGTCAATTCTTATATTGGAGAAATTTGCCAAACCTTATTTCTTAAGGAGGTCTTGGCATTAGAAGATTTACGAAAATGAAAAACCCCCTTTCACTAAGGTGAGTTGGCAGCTAACTGAAGGGAAAAAAAGAATGAGCTAGTATAATTAGAGATAAATATTTAGTCCATGACCGAACTAGGGCCTTTCTAAAAAATAATAGCGCTAATTGAAGCTCCTTCCTTTGGAAAGCCATCAATAATACTAGAGTAATACTAAGAAAGAGGAGTAGAAAACTAATAGGGAATTATAAAAATACTTGCCTCTAGTCAGAATTATGGAAAGGCAAGAGATAATTAAAATATGTTTTCAAGAACAATCCAATGATTAAGTGGAGGAAAAGAACAATGGGTGAGAAGGTGGAGGATGACATGGTCTGGAAAGGGGATATTCTAGAGAGAGAAACCTAAATGATCTCTTGGAGAAGCACAGATCTATGAGAAGAATCTCTTATATAAGTAAAGATGATATTGAAGATTGCTCATATTTTTTGTTGAACATTCAACTCTTATTTCCTACATCTGAGGATAGGTGGGTGTGTAAACATACCACTAATACCTTCTTGGTCAAATCTACATTCTTATCCCAGGACTTGAATGTGGAGCATAATCCTACTTTAAATATGGTCTATGCATCAAATTTGATGCCTTAAATCAACAACTTCTTGGTGGGTGGTGGTAGATAACAATGTTAGAAATAAATATTACTGAGAAGAGGGGTGAATCAATAATCTACAAACTTTTTTTGACAACTGTATATTATAAATTACTTTACAACATGCATATGAAAGTAAACCAATAGTGTTGAATAGTAAATAAAACCATACACAAAGATAATTCATAACATCATTATTTATTAACTAAGGAAACCTTGACCAAAAGAAAGCACTAGTGAGGATGGCACCCCTAGAATGATCCACTAAGCAAAAGAATCTTGTTAAGGATATTAACCCTGTTAGGAGTTTGTGAATTACATATAGTGTCTCAATCCTTCTTAGAGGACTAAGCCTTGTTAAAAGCCACAACCCTATTAGGAATTGGTATTACAATTATAACTATATGGAAGAAGAGACCACTATTCTAACATGTAATTATACAATATAGTGCCTTTAAACAAAAGAGATTGAAACAAAAACCTCTTTATCATTAACTGTCTTACTTCACATAGCCTAATCTAACATCAAAATTTGCATCATAGATATCTCATATAACTTTGCATGTCATATACATAGTTCACATATACATCATATACTTCACATTGTTAGATATATCGCATATCACATATCCTACAAACTTTGCAAAAAATAATTCTTTACTTAAATTATTTCCTTTCACAAAACTTAAGTGTATAGTCATCTTGATGAAAAAAAATTTTACACTAACTTAGGGTAAACATCTAGGATTTCATCCCTAAAAACATAAGTAATTATTTTATGACTAAAATAATTCCTTAATACTTCATACCTCTTTTCTAGTTGTACTATGTTTTTTTGTGCACAGTATCTTTACTAGTATTCAGCCTATAAATTTATATATACTAACCTACAAACTTAGGTACATCATCATGAAACTCTTATATAACTTCCCTTAACTTCACACATGCCAAATATTTATGTATCCTTCACTATACTAAAAACAATCTATGTAGTATCAATAAAATTGTCTAACACTTGCACAATTTTCTATCTCTGACTATAAAATCTTCAACACTATATCTTATCATTACAAATTAAAATATATGTTTCCATTAATGATAAAACTAATTAATATTACCTATCTATATTGACAACAATCTCCCCCTTTGGCATTTATGGCAACATATGGGAAAAATTGGATAAGTCCCAAAAATGTTATACAAAATAACAACAAACACAAAAAGAAACTTAGTCAAAACTGGCCTTCAAAAATTCAAAATTTTATTGATGTCTTGATGGATCATTACATTTCATGTTTCCATCATTCCTTATCTCTCCTTTTATAATGATTTTCTATATACATAGCTAAGCTCCCCCTTCATATGTATACAATTTTCTTACATTCTTTTCCCCCTTTAACATCAATGGAAAAGGTATCAAAAACTATTTACATGTCAAAAATGTAATTCATTACCTCTTATTAGGTTGATAAGAGAGACATACAGTCACCAAAGCTGAATATAAGATGATTCATATTCTTTTTCTATGAGTCCTTGACTCCTAAAATACTGGGTAGCACACACCAACCATAAGATGCTATCCCTATCGTATTTAGATATGAATATGCAAAAATTGTCAAAAGATGTCTTAACTTACAAACATTCCTCCAATTGGCACTCCAATGTGTTCAATTTCATAGATAAATGTTCTCTCAGAAGTGATAACCTCTTGGTTATCCTTCATTTCATGTCATCGATAAGACTTATCTCATCATGGGACTTGCTAATTTATGTTTCAATTACTTTGATCTACATAATAGGTTGACTAAGCTGCATTTCCAATGCTTTGAGTTCTACACAATTGGTCCTAAGCTCACTATCAATGTCTTTGTGAATCTAAAAGACATTGCACACTTCGCATATAGAGCTTTTCCTTCAAGCTCACACTTCCTTAATGACTTAATACAAGTATATGTTAGAATATATAGTCTAGAAATATATAGAAACCATAACAAGATACTCATACACAATAATAATACATATGTTAACTAGGGAAACCTTTGATCAAAGGTAAAACTCTAGTGGGGATGGTACCCACAAGATAATGTACTAATATAAATGTTCCTTGTTAAAGGATGAACCATGTTAGGAGTCTATGAATACATTCAGTATATATGAGTCCTGGTTAGGAGACTCTAAATCCTTATTAGGAGATTTCAACCCTATTAGGAGTTGTGCCAACCATATTAGGAGTTGTGAAAAATAGGTGGACCCACTACCCAAAAAACTTCAAGAACTCACTATCCAAATGATCTCTCTATTATTCCTTGTAGAATAATAGAAATAAAATTTACTTCCTTCCTCTTCCTCTATCATGTCGAATAGAATTCTACTCCTTTAGATCTTGTAATCAGATCACAAAACTTGCATTCAACAATCCCTTGGATTGCTTACATACATTCCTCAAACACTCCTCTCCTTTTCACAATTCGCACTTCATAAAACGATCATGCCACATTACAATCAATGAAAACATATTTCCTTTATACCATATCATCAAAATAATTCCTTGAGTCATCCTTGAGGCTTTCCCAATTAATTATAATAAGAAAATTAATTAATAACAATTACAAAAGCACTATCGGATCATAGTCTATACAAAACTTCGAGGCATGTGTAGGATCATGGTGTTTCAAAAAGTGGTGATGTGAAAAAAATGGAGTTTGAAAACATTTAAAAGAATTTCAAAAGCTATTGACTTTTTTCTACCCATCCTGATACCAAAGCTAAAAAGTTAGGACCAAGCCTTTTTAGGTATGCGATCGATAATCGGGTATCCAATTTCATATCAGATACCCAATATTATATTGGGTATCTAATATGGAATCAGATACCTGAAACCTGTAACACACATTTGAAAAAAAAAATTGAGAGCTCTTTTTACATTGCATTTCTTTTGGTTTGAGTGTTGACCTCCATTTGGGTATCAGATTTCGAAACGAATATATAATAAGGGTAAGCTTTTTTTCAACTTTTTGTATGTTTTGAATGAATATTATTATAAATTATTTATTTTATTCAATTTTGTTAAAAAATAGGTTTTTATTAATAGAAATTGCTGAAATTTAGGTTTTTTTAATAGAAATTATGTTTTGCAAATTAATACATATGGCTGACCCAAATGATCATATTGAGGCAAGAAACAATGTTCCTCGTAACCCTCCACCAAATGATCTAGTACTCCCTCAAAACTATCCACCAAATGATCCCCTACCCCCTTAGCACCCTCCTTGAATTGATGATTTGATATTTGAAATTCTTGCTGAACTGAGAGTTTTTTGAACCCCATATAACACTACACATGCATTGAATCCCATGTTATCCATCTTAAACACCATAGTGGATAATGTTGATTTACCAATGAACAAAATGTTGCTCTTCACTAGTGTGACCAAATTCATGACATGTTTGATGATGGGTTGGACTATGATGAGGTTGCAGCCCTAAATATAACTAAAGATGATATGGTTAGCCTTTTTGTGGAATCAAAAACTAGTAAACAAGTAGAATGCACAAAGTCCTAAATATCAATTAAATGGTGCACAAATGAGGCTATGTGTGCAAACTTGTGGGATCATTGGTGGATGGTTTTTGACATCCCTCCACACAGAAATTTAGAGGTGCCATTTTATTTCATTAGAAAATTGTATGCCAAATTTGTGTTGGGCCTCAAGGTAAACTATTGGAGCATGAAGCCCAACATGGGTATAGGGGGAGGAACTCCTTAGGATAGACTCTTTTCCCAATGAAAGAAAGCTAGCTCTTTTTTCTCCCTTACTGATGTCTCCCCCCATCCTTGAATGTAGCAAACTGATATCATTATAGAGGCTAGCTCTCAAACTATTAGAGACATCTATAGATTGAGTAGCATATTGATATCCTAGGCTAGGTTAGTGTGTCTCCCTGTGTTGATGATGCTTGCATGAGTTTATCATTGGTGAGCTCATCACATGTTTGTGTACCCCATACTTGCATAACATACAAGAATATTCATTTGGGTCCTATAGGTGATCTTTTTGAGTATCTGTTTGTATTTGTAAAGGATACACTAGATGCCAATATAGAGGCTACATACCTTGACATGAGAGAGGAGGGGCATGTAGAGGCATGGAGTCCTTCTATATCAATACATGTATACATTTTTGTATTACAAGATAGGCAATTTAAAGTTAATTGTTATAATAGAGTAATTTTAAGTTTTTAACCCATACTAACTTATACATGTATGTGATCTTCATCCATGTTTAGTTGATGACTAAGGAGGAGATTAGATAGGTTGATAATGTCATGCTCTTGGATATTTCATTTGGCCTTGAGACATCTATGGTACATTATGTTGTGTTCTCATTGTTTTTTCTATTTGATATTGGAGCATATATGGTTTCTAATCTCTCTTTTCTCTTGCAGATATCACCTATCAATGGGGGGCAAAGTGTGAGGGATGAGGCACAACCCATTGAAAAGGGAAAAATAGTCAGTTTCTTTTAAAGTGATTAAATATTGATACATTCTTGTAAAAAAAAATTGGTAATGAAATTTAATTACATTCTTTATTATATAGAGTGTGGCTATTGGTGATTAGTCTAGGCAGATTCCACATCATAGACCCTCTAGAATTTCGATTCAAAGTGAGAGCCCCATCATATGTATAAGTATCATTTATTTTTTATTTTCCTTATTTTCATAAATAAATTCAAAACTGATTTTAGTGATATTAGCAATGAGTATATTGTATCTCATAGGAAACACCTAATGTATAGGAGGTTGGATGCAAGGGTTTCGTATCTTTGCTAACACAGCCATTATATCCAGAGGAGTCGACACAAGTAAGTTGTAGTTTGAATTATTGATTATATGTTATAAATTTAGTAGGCTATGAATGATAATGTTATAGTATAATTTGTAGATTCATCTGACAAACATACTTGAACATACACAAGCCACAATCAACGAGGTTCAAGCATTGTCGAGGACATATGAGAGGACTCCTAACTAGTGCAGGAGATCAATGAGAGAGGTATTTATGATGAAATTTTAATACTAAAAATATTCATTAAAAGAATCATTATGCATTTTAATAATTCAATGTTAGATACATAGAATCATATATACTTAGTAGTCTAACTTTGGGTTTTCCTTTTTGTTTATGTAGGAGGCATCTGATCCACCTAATGTAGTGAAGAGGCTACATTTTGATCATCCACCAATGTCATAGGATAATATAGTTTTCATAGGATGCATCATGAGACATTTTGAGATGGCATATGCCACATTGTATACAGAAACATTGATATTATACACATTTCGAGAACATGATCAGCCACATTTTGTATATGGATCTATGTATTTTGATATAAATTTACATAATTTGTCTATGGATACATGAACTTTGTATATATATATTTGTGTAATTTTTCTATGGATGCATTTATTTTGATATATATTTCTGGACATTTATGTGCACAATAATATACATATTAATTTAGTATAATATTGTTCAATTTATTATGGATCATGTGTATTGTTCATGTTTATGGAATATCATTCATTTTGACCATATTTTTTATATATGATTGAAATGAAATAATTTATAAAATAACATTTTAACAACCTTTATTATCAAATTTTAATGCAATGTTTAATTTTTAATCCTATCATATATGTTTAATTTGAAATAATCTCTGCAATCCCTTAAGATGTCACTATGGTTCACTGACTCAATGCACTTAGAAAACCTTAGAATTGAGATAGGTTATTTTAGGCCTCGACATGACCATCCTATAGAATTTGACATTTCATCGATAGCCCCTATGAGCACTGAGTTACAATTCTTGGGAAATCAACCTCAAAATACACTTAGAGCACCTTGGAGACTCTTCGATATAAGGTGGTTGGGAATGATGGAGGCTCTTTGCAACTAGAACAAGGTGTCACTAGGGCTTACCTACCCATCTAGATCTAATGACACAAAAGATTTGATGCCAAGGTTAGTGGTTTCAAAGTTATGTTGTGATGCACCTATGAACTGAGGCACCTTGCAAGTTTTGGAATCAAGTGAGATCATTGTGCTGAATCTAAACAGAGTGTGATCTCTCTAAAATGAGATAGGTTATTTTTATGCCTCAACCTAACTATCTTGGAGCACTTGAATTTTCATCAATAGCCCTCACAAGCTAAGAGTTATGACCATTAGAAGATCAACCTCAAATGCACTTAGAGCACCTTGGAGACTCTTCAATATAAGGTGGTTGTGAATGATGGAGTCTCTCCATAGCTAGAACAAGGGTTTTAATAGGGTTCATCCATCCATATAAATCTAATGGCACTAACAATTTGATGCCAAGATTGATGGTTTCAAAGTTACGTTGTGATGCACCTATGAACTGAGGCACACTGCAAGTTTTGGCATTGAGCAAGATTGTTGTGCCAAAACTAAATTTAATGTGATCTCTTGAAAATGATATAGTTTATTATAGGCCATAGCATGATTTTCATGTAGCATTAGACATTTTATTAATAGCCCTCACAAGCTCCAAGTTACGACCCTCAAAAGATCAATCTCAAAATGCACTTATAGAACCTTGGAGACTCTTTAGTAAAATATGGCTACAAATGATGGATGCTCTCCATAGTTGGCCCATCTAGAGCTAATGGCACTAATAATGTAATGCCAAGATCAGCAATTTTAAAGTTATGATGTGATACACCTATGAATTGAGCACACTGCAAGTTTTGGCATTGAGCGAGATCATTGTGATGAATCCAAACAAAATGTGATCTTTCAAAAATGGGATAAATTATTTTAGGCCTCAAAATGATTTTCCTATATAATTTAATGTTTCATCAATTTTTCCCATGAGCTCCAAGTTATGACCCTCAAAAGATTGACCTTAAGATGCACTCAGAGCACCTTAAAGACTCTTTAGTACAAGTGGTCATGAATGATGAAGGTTCTCTATGACTAGAAAAGGGTGTCACTAGAGTTCATCTACCTATCCAAAGCTAATGGAGCTGATGATTTGATGCCAAGATTGATGGTTTCAAAGTTACGTTGTGATGCACCTATTAACTAACGCACACTGCAAGTTTTTGCATCGAGCAATATCACTTTTTCAAATCCAAATGAAATGTGATCTCTCAAAAATGAGATAGTTTATTTTAGATCTCAACATGAAAATTCTATAGCATTTGATGTTTCATCGATAGCCCCCATGAGCTCTAAGCTACAACCCTCAGAAGATCAACCTCCAAACTCAGTTAGAGCACCTTCGAGACTCTTTGTTATAGGGTGGTCATAACTGATGGAGGCTCTTTGCGGCTAGAACAAGGGTGTCACTAGGATTAACCCACCCATATAGATCTAATGGTACTAATGATATGATGCCAAGATCAATGGTTTTAATGTTACACTATGGTGAACCTATGAACTGAGGCATACTGCAAGTTTTGGCATCAAGTGAGACTGTTTTGTTGAATCTAAATGAAATATGATTTCTCAAAAATGAGATATTTTATTTTAGATCTTGGTATGACCATCTGGTAGCATTCAATATTTCATTGATAGCCCCCATGAGCTCCAAGTTACAACCCTCAAAAGATCGACCTCAAAACACACTTATAGAGCACCTTGGAGACTATTTGGTACGGGGTGCTCGGGAATGATGGAGGCTCTCCATGGATAGAAAAAGGGTGTCACTAGGGTTCATCCTCCCATCTAGAGCTAATGGAACTGATGATTTGATGGCAAGATCAGCAGTTTCAAAGTTATGCTCAGATGCACCTATGAACTGAGGTACACACTGAGTTTTGGTATTGAGTGAGATCACCGTGTCGAATTTAAACAAAATTTGATCTCTCAAAAATGAGATTTTTTATTTAAGGACTTAGTATGTTTGTATTGTAGCATTTTGTGTTTCATTGATAGCCCTCACAAACTCTGAGTTATGACCCTCAGATTATTGACCTTAAAATGCACTTAGAACACCTTGGAGACTCTTTGAAATGGGGTGAGCACGAATGATGGAGGATCTCTATGGCTGGAAGTGGGATGTCACTAGGGTTAGTATTAAGTAAAAATATTATTTTTTACCTCTCTCAAGTTTTTGGCATTGGGCACAGTGCAATTTTGGTGTTAGTGTGTATTAAAATAATCATTTTTTAGGTCCCTCCACATAAATTGTATTAAGTAAAATCATCTTTGTTTCTTACATTAAATCAACAAGTTTACAATTACAATATCTTAAGTTTTTCATCATTATTACATCAATACACAACTAAAAAAAATCGTAGTGTCAAAAATAGAATAGATTTTTCTTCATTCTGCTCCTTATTTAGTTTTTTATCTTCATGCATGGCTACTCTTCATGATGTACCTACATTCCAATATCAAAAAATAATATTAGTAACTTATTGTATTAAACAATATAATCATTAGTTCAAAAAATCATTATGAACAAAATAACATAAGTAAATATACCTAGTCAAGTGTTCCAGTAGGATCCTCTCTTTGTTTTAGGTTCTCCAATAAGGCTTCATGATCAGAATTAGGAATAGTAAAAAGTTCTTTTACTTTTGGTCTTCCTTGATGCTTCAACAACTTCAAATTTTTTTCTATAATAAGATGTGAATATATGAGAATTGTTTTTTGCTTTTGATAGTCTTCGAATGCAAGAATTTCATTCCTTCTAAGCATGTATGTCCACAGCCAAGTTCTAGCAATAACCACTAAACTAGTAGGATATGTGAATCCATCATCATCTGTGATCAATTGTGCAAGATTTTTTTTACCTCTTACACAACATGCTAACCAATAATCTGATTTCTCATCATTCCCTTGTGGTGTAACCAATGCAAAGACATATCTTGGCTAAAAAAGATCTGATAGATGGTTATGCTCAATTGAAATTTTCATGTCATCATTTTTTATAGAGGGTATGATAGACAGTGGGGTAAGATAATAGGGATCCCACTCACTTGACTCACAGTGATCCCAATCACACTAAAAACAACTAGAACAAAAGAAAACTAGTTATCATGTCCAAATGGTCCATGTGCTAGAATCAAAGCTCTAGAATTAATGCATTTTTGATGAGTCTCTCATTGTAGCACAATTTGATCTATCATCTATGGACCCTTCCTCAACCAAAAAAAAGAACTTGTGTACTACTAAACCAAGAGTTCTTGCCAATGATAGTGTTAAACTACACCAATCAACAATGCTATGAGCATCAAGAAGCTCTACTCCTAAAATCTTCAATTGCTCCTTAATTAGAGCTCTCTTCACACATGCCCTGCTCCATCATGTTCCCCTTTTTCATGGTCAAACTCAAAAAAACTCCAAATATGAAGCACCTCCCTTTCTATGTGCATCTTACACAACCAATTAAACATGTGAGCATTCTTGAATTGACTTGTGCAATTATCTAACCAAATGATATGTATACCCATAGCAATGTCATCCTCCTCTAAGAAATCAAAATAATTCTTGAAAAAATGTTGCACAAACTTGTAAGAGTGAGATCTATCATCACTCATATAAAATGGTACTCTCTAATTATCTTCTGATTATCTTCTGCACTATTAGGGGCATGTCTATATGTCATGTGGACAAAAATAGCAATTTGAATGGAGTTGTAATACTAATATTGTGTCTCATTTTGAGGCTACAATGTGTAATTCTCAGCAAAATCAACAACTAATATAATAGTTCCAATGGAAAATGTCTCCTTGCACATTCTAAATTGTTGAGCCAACCATTGATACCTGTGTCTATGTCTTGCATACTTGTAGAAAAGATTTGTCTTAAAATCTATAATAAAACTAGCTAAACTAATTTCTTTTGCAACCAATTCACATCTAGAGCCCTCATCCCCACTCTTCAATGTGTATTTCACCACATTCTAAATACTATTTATTTACACAAGCATTTCTATAAAAGAAACAACCATCAACTCTACCACATAAAAATTGATCTAGAGATTCTCTTGATGATTTTGGAAGACCACTAGCACCACAATTCTCCAACATTTATTTACTATGTAAAGTAAAATGGATGGAGTGTAATAGTTCATGGTGTGCATAGAAAACTTGACATGATATTTGCAACATGTATTTTGAATTTTAAGTGGCACACAATAAAATGGCTTCAAAAATTCAAAATCCCTTTGTGATATATGCAATTTTGGATGACTCTCTCTAAATTGTTTGAACTACATAATTTGACTTACTTCCAAATAATTTTTAGGATGTGGTGTATAGTCTTTGATGCCAATTCTCAATTTTAACACATCTTTAGTATTGGGTGATACTCTTGAGCTAGAGTGCCAAAACTATGTAATTTCTTCCTTCACATCATCAAATAGCTTCTTATCAAAATGTGGAAGTCTCCCACCAAAATTCAATGTTTCATTTTGAAGAGGATCATCAATTCTTTTTCGTTTACTAAATGCTCTTCTCAAAGTAGTATGATTTAGGTTAAAGTCAATACGAGTTTGTCTCATATATCTACCCTTTCTCAAATGATGACTTACTAAAGAGGTTGTAATAACCATTCGGAAAATTCTCTTATCCTTCTCCTTGCTATTTTTTCTAATGCTATTGAGCACTAAAAAGATTATTCACAATAATGGCACTTCTTTCCAATTTTTAACTGACACGAATCTTCAATTTGGAAAGCATCAATCTCATCTTTTGCATCTTTAATAAGTGCATAAAAATTTGACATTGCTATACCACTATCTTGTTGTCAAAAAACATCTTATATAGTCTCAAAGCCCATAACTAAATTATTCTTTTTTATTTTTTCCCTTCCAAATAATTGGTAATAATTGTTTCATCAATTTGATCAATTATCTATTTTGGTGTTCTAGAACCTTCATGTCGATTATAATTAGCAAACATGTACTTTTCTTGTGCATTGTCATTTTTGACATGGTTAATCATGCAATTTACATTATGAACTGGTAAAATTTCATTCTCCAAATTTTCCTTCTTTAGACTTTCATTCTCTAAATTTTCAATCCTGACATTATCATTATCAATTGGTACATTTTCATTCCCCAACTATACATATTCATTATATGACTCTATGATTTCACCTTTGATCAATACATCATCAACTTGACTCAAATTTAACATACCTTGTCTCTTCCTTTAGTGATTTACCTTGTCCCTTTCCCTATATGCTACAATGTCTTCATTTGATACCTTCATTTTTTGTTTAGCCTTTCAACGATCACTGCTCCCCATTCAAAAAATAATATCGAGCATGTAATCATATATTATAAAACCTTTTTTGATCGTATGGGCCCTAAGAAATCATTTTTCTCCAAATCAGTGAAAATGACCTACAAAAAATGTAATTGTCAAGTCTTTAGTGACAAAGAATATTTTGGAAAAAGCATGCCAGCATTTTGGGTACCCGATCCCATATCAGGTACCTAAAATGGATGCCCAAATTTTGGAGAGAAGTCAAAATTTGGAAAGTGTGTGCAATGTGAACAAATTTCTACAAATGTTATTATATATTAGTGTTTTATTAAATATAATATCTGTATATAATTATTATTATGAATATCGTTATTATGAATATTATTATTAATATTCTTATTAGTATGATTATTATTATTATTATTCAATATAATATAGTAATATATATTATTATGATGATTATTATTATTATGACCTATAAATATAATATATTACTATATATGATTAATATTATTACATTTAATAGGATATTATATATTATTAATAAATAAGATTATTATGATTTTACTATTATTATTAAATATAATATAGTAATATATATTATTATTAAATATAATATAGTAATATATATTATTATTGTTATTATTATTGTTATTATTATTATTATGACCTATAAATATATATATATATATATATATATATATATATGATTATTATTATTATAATTAATAGGACATTATATATGATTCGATCGAATGGGTTGAAAGGGATCATAGGTTAAACTATGACCCTTTCAACACATGTCATGACAACATATATCCCTAGGGGCCCCAGGACCCATTTGGTTGGTTTGAATGTGTCAAAAGGGGTCATCGGTTAACCTATGACCCCTTTCAATGCATTTCATAACAACATATGTCCCTAAGGGCCATAGAAACCCTAGGGAGCCATTTGGTTAGGTTGAATGTGTCAAAAGGGGTTATAGGTTAACGTATGACCCTTTTCAAGGCATTTCATGACAACATATGTCCTTAGGATCCCTAGAACTCCTAGGGACCCATTTGGTTGGTTCGAATGAGTCGAAAGGGGTCATAGGTTAACCTTTGACCACATTCAATGCATTTCATGACAACATATGTCCCTAGGAGCCCTATAACCACAAGGGACCTATTTGGTTAGTTTGAATGCATCAAAAGGGGTCATTGGTTAACCGATGACCCCTTTCGACATATTTAATAACAAAATATGTCCCTAGGGGACCTAGGAACCCTAGGGACCTATTTGGTTATTTCAAATGTGTCGAAATGAGTCATAGCCTAACCTATGACCCCTTTCGATGCATTTCATGACAACATATCTAGGACCCCTAAGGACCCATTTGATTGGTTCAAATGCATAGAAAGGGTTCATAGGTTGACCTATGACCCCTTTCAATGCATTTCATGACAAGATATGTCCTTAGAGGCTGTAGCACCCCTAGGGACCCATTTGGTTGGTTCGAATGCATCAAAAGGGGTCATAAGTTAACCTATGACCCCTTTTGACACAATTCATGAAAACATATTGTCCTAGGGGCCCTAGAACCACTATGGACCTATTTGGTTGGTTCAAATGCATTGAAATGGGTCATAGAGTAAACCTATGACCCCTTTTGACACATTTCATAATAGCATATGTCCTTAGTAGCCCTAGGACTCCTAGGGACCCATTTGCTTGGTTCAAATGTGTCAAAAGGGGTCACATGATAACCAATGACCCCTTTTGATGAATTTCATCACAACATATGTCCCTAGGGGGCCTAAGACCCTTAGGGACCTATTTGGTTGGTTTGAATGCATTGAAAGAGGTCATACGATAAGCTATGACCTCTTTCAATGCATTTCATGATAAAATATGTCCTTAGGGGCCCTAGGACCCCTAGGGACCCATTTGGCTGGTTTGAATACATTAATAGGGGTCATAGGTCAACTTATGACCCCTTTCAATACATTTCATGACAACATATATCCCTAGGGGCACTAGGACCACAAGGGATGTCGAAAAGGGTCTTAGGTTAAGCTATGAAACCTCTCGACGCATTTCATGACAACATATGTCCCTAGGGGTCCCAGGACCCTTAGGGACCTATTTGGTTGTTTCAAATGCATTAAAATAGGTCATAGGTTAACCTATGACTCTTTTCGATGCATTTTATGACCCCATTTGGTTGGTTCAAATGTGTCGAAAGGAATCAAAGGCTAACCTATGACCCCTTTCAATGTATTTCATGACAACATATGTCCCTAGGGGCCTTAGGACCCCTAAAGACCCATTTGGTTGGTTCAAATGCATCGAAAGGGGTCATACGTTAAACTATGACCCCTTTCGATGCATTGCATGACAACATATGTCCCTAAGGGCCCTAAGACCCCTAAGGATCTATTTTCTTGTTTCAAATGTGTCAAAAGGGGTTATACAATAACCTATGAACCCTTTCGATGCATTTCATGACAACATATGTCCTTAGGGGCCCTATGACCCCTAGGGACTCATTTGGTTGATTCAAATGCATTAAAAGGGGTCATAGATCAACCTATGATTTCTTTCAATGCATTTCATGACAGCATATGTCCCTAGGGGTGCTAGGACCCCTAAGGATGTTGAAAGGCATCATAGGTTAACCTATGACCCCTTTCAATGCATTTCATGACAACATATGTCCCTCATTTTGTTGGTTCAAATGCATCAAAAGGGGTCATAGGTTCAATGCATTTCATGACAACATATGTCCCTATGGGTCCTATGACCCCTAAGAACTCATTTGGTTGGTTTGAATGCATCAAAAGGTGTCATAGGTCAACCTATGACCTCTTTTGATGCATTTCATCCCAACATATTACCCTAGAGGCCCTAGTAGCCCTAGGGACCCATTTGATTAGTTTGAATGCATCCAAAGGGATCATAGATTAACCTATGACCCTTTTTGATGTATTTTGTGACAACATTTGTCCCTAGGGGCCCCAGGACCCCTAGGGACTCATTTGGTTGGCTTAAATGCATAACCTATGACCCCTTTCAATGCATTTCATGACAACATATCTCCCTAGGGGCCTTAGGACCCCTAGGGAGCCATTTGGTTGGTTTCAATACATCGAAAGGGGTCAGAGGTTAACCTTTGACTCTTTTCAATGCATTTCATGACAACATATGTCCTTAGGAGCCCTAAGACCCCTAGGGACACATTTGGTTGGTTCAAATGCATTGAAAGGGGTCATGTATTTCATGACAACATATGTCCCTAGGGGCCCATTTGGTTGGTTTGAATGCATCAAAAGGAGTCATATGATAACCTATGACCCCTTTCAATGCATTTCATTACAATATTATGTTTAATAATAATATAATACTATATATTTTAATGTGATAATAATATAATACTAGATTATATAACAATAATAATCATATATATTACTATATTATATTTAATAATAACAATGATCATTTATTACTATATGTAGTAATAATAATCACATATATTACTATATTATATTTAGTTATAATAATAATCTTATTTATTACTATATTATATTTCATAATAATATTTATATATATTCCTATATTATATTTAATAATAATAATCATATGTACTACTATATATAATAATAATATAATATTACTATATATAATAATCATAATCATAATCATATATAATAATAATCATAATTATATATAATAATTATAATGCCCACACTTCACAAATTTTTGTTTCCTTCCAAAATTTTAAAAATTCAAAATTTTGGGCTAAGCTATGAATGCTTGAAAAAAAGTTGGCCACCACTTTGTGGGTACCCAATCTCATATCAGGTATCTAATATGGTATCAAATGCTTGATTCAAAATCGGGTACTCAATTAGGCTTGGTATTTACCAAACTTGTTTGGTCAACTCAAAAAAATTATTTGAGAAAGATCTCGCTAACATTCAGACTTCAAGTAGCCATTTGATAATATTATTTTTATCAAAATTCAATGAAACAAAATTGGTTTTTTTATAACACTCTCAAGATTCAATCGATATAATTGTTATCAAATTCTAAGTTTGATAAGTATTTATTAGTTAATTTTTAATGAAGATGACTATAAAGTGTTGATTGACATAGTAATTCAAAAATACCTATAAATTTAAAATCCAAAAGTTGCATCACATTCTATGCTTCCCCTAGTATTTAAAAAAAATTAATTAATTTGGTAAAGTTTCCAATTAGTTAAGGTGGTCAAACACTGGAGTTTTTTAATTCTAGAAAAGTTATAGTAGAAAATTCATATTTAATTATTTATTTGGAATAAAAATACCTAATAATATGCATCACATCTAGGTGTGAGTCTACTTTTTATATCTATAATTATATTTAAAAATATTATCATTTGATTTTGATTAAGGTGGTCAGACATAAACCTACTTTTAAATTTTGCCCTAAAATTTTTGTAGTACTACATTAAAATCCAAACTTTTGACGAATCAAATATTTTTTCCTCTAGATAAGGCCAAGTAGTTTAGAAACTACATTCAATTTCCTATAGATTATTTTCTTACAACTTTTTGATAGAAAATGTAGAACCACTTTAAAATTATGTGTCAAGTTGACATAACCCTAATTTGCTTGTTTTTCACTGCCACTTAATGCCATAGTTTGGTTGACCATGATCCTGCACATACCCTTCACATGTATGATACTAGGGCTTACACACTTTTTGACATCACTAGAAAACTATCATCTATTACTCCTTGGCTACACAAATTCTCATTACATTTTAGATGAAAGATAGTGAACAAACATCAGGAACTGCTTTCTAAATTCTCTCTCTTTGAATCGCTCTCTATAAATCAGGTACAACTTTCATACATCTTCAACTTAGTCTCTATATACTAAACTACATCCTCAAGAAATTATAGAAAACATCCATGGTCATGCATGACCAAACAATCAAACCATATTCTGTACAACTAATATCTTTATCTCCTACTTAGCCAATCTTTACAAAAACCATACTATGCTGACATCAATGATAAACATAGTGATGAATGAAACATGTGAATACTTTCCAATGCTTAGGATACTCCCCCAAAGTATTATCCTCACCATTCATGCTAATAATCACCCCCTTTTGCATTGATGGAAACATAGATGAAAAAAAAAAAAAAAAATCCAAGAATGCCACATAGTGCTCTATTATTGTTGCTCTCATCTTCACAAATCCTATTCATTATCTAAGTCTTAAATTCTCTAGATCCTAGGATTAGCATAAATTTTTCACACACTAAAACAATTCTTAACACATTAGGTGCCATATCTCCTACTTTCTCACATGGAATTTTCTAAATCTCTCTAAAGAAATATCTATCCCCCATTTCTTAGGAAAGGTTTTTCATGCATGTTCTCACCCATTTACATCAATGTCAAAGGCCTCAGTATTACAAAATACCAATTGTTAATATACTTCTCTAATTCTTTAACCAACTCAAGTGTCCAAAGACACTAGTCAAAACCAAATACCAAGAGTCTTCAATGACTTAGCTCATCACAGATACTCCCACACATGGGAAGCATCAACATTCAGTCTAGTCTAACAATAGTGCTTTGTACAATTGGACTAATGCACTTATTGAATCTTCTACTCAAAATAAAGCATGAGCATAACCCCAACAATATCTCTCAAGTACTCATATGCATCATTAGGCAAAGGCTTCGTAAAAATATGTGCAATCTGATCTTTAGTACTCGCATACTCCATTAGGATCTCCTTTACTGCTTATTTCACTCTTAGCACATGATACTTAATATATATATGCTTAGTCTTAGATTAACATAAAGGATTCTTAGACATACTCACTTTACTCATGTTATCATAGGAAATGATAGCAATTTCCATAAACTCAATTCTAATATGCTTCAACATTTGCTTCATCCACATTACTTGGTTACATTTATTTGTTGTTGCAACATACTCTACCTTAGCTATACTCAGTGAATTAAAATCTTGCATCTTTCTTAGCCAGAAAACAAATCTTCCTCCAAGAAAGAATTGTCCACCAATAGAGCTCTTTCTATCATCCACATTGCCTACCCAATCTGCATCAATATATGCAAATAGTGTAAAATCACTTGATCAATCATACCAAATTCAATAGTCATAGGTTCCTTTCAAATATCTGAATATCCTTTTCACTTCTACATAATGATACTCCTTAGGATCAACCTGAAATCTAGCTACAATCACGACTACATTTTCTATATCTGGTCTAATGTGAGTTAGTTACTACAAATCTCCAATCATGGATCTATACTTCTTCTGCTCAACTGTGGGTATCTCATCTTTGCTAGATAACTTGTGACTAGTTATCATAGGTGTGCCAATAGGCTTACAACTTTCCAATCCAAATATTTTCAACAAATATTTCAAGTACTTAGCTTGTGAGATGAAAATAACATCATTGTTATGCATAATTTGCAATTTGGGAAAAACTTCATTTCTCCTATCATGCTCATTTCAAACTCATTCTTCATCTTTTCATAAAACTTATCACTTTCTACACCATTACCTCCAAATATGATGTCATCAACAAATATTACTATTATCAACAATCCATTCTCATATTTTTTCAAATACAAGTTACTATCTACCATACCTTTAGGAAATCCAAGCTTTGTCAAATAACTGTCTAACCTTGCATACCAAGTTCTAGGTGCTTGCTCCAAACCATATAGAGATTCCTTTAGTTTTCATATCATGTCTTTTTCCTTTGGGAAAGGAAAACCTTCACGTTGTTCAATATATACCTCTTCTTCAAGTTCTCCATTTAGAAAGGCCAATTTAACATCCATCTAATAAACCTTGAACTTCTTATTTGCTAGATAACCAAAGAATATTCTTAGTTCTTACATTCTAGCTACAGGTGCATATATCGCCTCATACTCTATGTATTATTGCTATGAGTAACCTTTGCATACAAGTCTATCCTTGTTTCTCACAACTTCACCTTGTTCTTTCATCTTCTTTGATATACTTCTGCTAGGAGTTGTCAACTCAACTCTTTCATCTTTTACTCTAGGCTTAGATCTTTTTTCTTCAGTATGATTCCCATTCTTCAAACCATTTTTAGTCTTAATGATAACTTCCATGTTTTCATGGTTAGCTTTTGGATCAATAATAGTTACCAAAGCTATCTTTTCTACTACCTTTTCTTTCTTAACCAACTCAAGCTCATTATCTTTATCATCACATTCGTTCAAGAACCTTTCCATACCTGGTTTAAATTCTTCATCTTCATCAAAAAGAAATTTTTTTCTAGATTTTTTTACTGTCTTAAGACATCTAGATGAAAAATGACAAACTCTTTACATTTCCAACAAATAAAATTTCCATACTTTCTGGCTCTTTTTTCATGAGTACATGAATACCTTCTTTGATCTTCATGTCTTCTTTAGATCTAGATCTGTGTTTACTTATGCTTCTATTCTTTTGTATCCAATAACAAGATTTTGGATTTGGAAACTCAATGCTCTACTCATTGCACAAATTTGACAACTCACCAAGAATCCCCATCTTCTAGGTGTCAAAATTTTCTCTATCTAACTTGGGACCATCTTTCCTAAAATTACTCACCACTTATCTCTGAAGCTATTAAGATTTTCCTTCAAGGACCTGATGCTTTCATACCAAATGTTAGAATATATAGTCCACCAATATAACTTTAGGGGGGGAGGGGGGGGAGGGGTGGCGACGGTGGGGTGGCTAAATCAATTATCAACCTTAGTAAACTTTAACTATATTAGCAATATAATTAGAAACCATAACAAAATACTCATACACAATAACCTCCATATATGTTAACTAGGGAAACCCTTGATCAGAGGGAAAACCCCAGTGGGGATGGTACCTATTGTGGTCTCCACAAAACATTCCCCATTCCTTACTAGGAATGGGGACCCCCTATCTTTTTTCGACTCCCAGACTCATAGTCCAGGAATTGGGGAAAGAATTTTTAGTTAGGGATTTTTAGAGTAAAAAAAAATTAAAATTAAAATCATCTAGTGTGCACGCATTGAGGTGCAGCGCGCGCTTTACAAAAGGGAGGGGGGTTATAAAACCCTCCCTCCCCTTCTTACTTGCTCATTTTTTTTGAAGAGCAAAGAGGGAGAGGTATGGAGAGCCCCCCCCCCCCTCCCAACCTCCATTTTTTTCCATCCCTCTCAAGTGCAAGCACGCGTGAATGGGAGGTAGCATGTGGCCCACGCTATGGGTGCAGAAGCACCACTACGTGTGCCCTTAAAGGTTGCATGTAGTGTGGCTCATGTTGCACGCAGCTGTTGCCACTACGCCCCTTTTGGATGTGCGGCATGGTGTTGCGTGCGCCCTCTTGTATTGTGTGAATGATGAAATGTGTGCCTTTTTGGGCACATGGTACCACTCATGCCCCTTCTTTTGGGCACGTATACGACGTGCGCCACCCTCATATAGGCCCTAGCCATGCACACCGCTACACCTCCACCCACATTATTTTTTTTAATTTAATTTTAGTTTAAATTAGTTTTTAAAAAAATAATAATAATAAATAAATTTTTTTAAAAGAAGTGGAAAAATAAAAAAATAAAAATAAAAACTAGTAAGTTCCCTTTAGGGATTTTTTTTGTTACATTTTTATTTTTTTTTATTCAATAATTGATCATGTTTTTCTTTTTTTCTTTTTTTTGTGATGTGCAGGTAATATAAATGGCGTCCACATCCAGATCAACAGCAAAACCATTTGTGTACAAGTTCCAAGGCATGACCCCCAAAATCATGGTTGCACGATGAATAATCTGAGATCAAGGACACAGAACTTGGACACACATACTTGGGAGAGTTCTTGAGAGTTTGTAACAATCCAACCGAGAGATCATCCTTGAGATCCACCTTAATCTATTTTGGATTGATAAATGCAGCATCACATCCTAGGATCATGCAGTCAGCTGAATTGATTATGACCTTATCTCGGCATTTTGTTCCTGATGAAAGGGTACTAAAGAGCGTCACTGGGGAAGTGGTATTGGATCTATGACCTGATAATATCGAGAGGGTTTTTCATATACCTAGAGTTGATCAGTTCATCACACTTTCATATGAAGCAGCTGAGAGGTGGCATAAGGATCATTACCAAGAGGCCATCGACATCATATATTCCTCATACTTCATTGAGAAACCACCTTAGGGGAAGACAATCAAAAAATTGGATATGACTCGAGGATACATGAAAGATGACATTGGATATTCAATCATTCTCCTAAGCAGAGTTATGGGATTTCCTGTAGCAGGTCATCTAGCTCCATTCATGGTCAACTTCATTGAGACCATCAGGAACACAAAGATGCCACTGGATTAGGCCACCACACTTAGTGATAACTTGTGTGACTAGTTGCGGATAGTAAAGGATAAGAAGAAGTTCTATATGACTTCTTATGTGGTATATCTACTTGCGGCAAGAGCCACCGACTATCTTGGGTTGTACAAGAAGGGCAGTATGTAGGATCCTAATGCATGGTCATATATAGTCTATCCTCAACTAGTTAAGAAGAAGCTCTCACCGCAGAGCAAGGAGTACAAAATTGTGAATGATGCCTTCATCTTTGCCATCATTCAATTCATCGAAGGGGATTATGGGAAGAGATTGTCTGATGAGGCCAAGACATACATCACAACTCTCGGTGCATATTTCATCCAGTTTTGGACATTTACATACATTCGGGTTGGTGGTGCATCCATTCATCCAAAGAAGCTCCCAATATACCCAAGTGACAAGTTGGTTCTAATGAAAATTTCTCAGCAAATTGAGTCAGCTTATGAGAGGATCAAAAAACAACAAAGGCCTTGTTGGGATTGGCCTTTTGTAATAGGAGCATACCAGGTAAAGAGAAAGTAGGATATCCTAACTTTTGAGTGGGAATGGGAGAATTATCCTCTTGAAGAATATAACTCTCCCCAGCCATTCTTTGCCAATGTTGGTAAAGTGGAAAACCTGGCAGGAAAAGAGTTCTACCACGAGGACACCATTGAAGATCATTGGATGAATGCCACAAATGACTATGATGTTCATATCAAGGACTATTGTAGAATGACTTTGTATTTAGCTGAGAAGGCTCTCCATTTGACCATCCTGGATGAGATAAGTTTACAGGATTCATAGGAGCTACTAGATCCCTTATTCGATATAGATAAAGTTGGTGAGAGGCCCATCCTAAATGTAGAAATTGATAGAGAGGAAGGAGATGATATTAATCATTGAGTGAGACATGTCATCAGAATGATAAAGAGTTGGATCAGGAAACCCTTTCCACTTGATCCAATTTCGGATATAGTGATATTCCATAAACATTCTCTCCCAGAAAGGGTAAAGGGGAAGAAAGTCATAGTTCCTATCTTTGCACTCCAGCCTCCTATCAAGTTAGAAATAGTCTACCAACTTGATCATCCAGTAGGATACTGCCATCCTTCAGAGAAGAAGGAAAAGAGGAAGAGAGCCTCTCCTCAGAGGATTCAGGTAGAGCATATTGAAGAACAAGCCCCTTCGCAGTGATAGGAATCTACTCCCCAGGAGCTCCAAGACTCTAGAATTTCTCATATCTAGGTTGATTTTCTATTGCATCATATTTTTTCAAGCCAACAAGAAGAGGGAGAGATTCCAGAGACATCCATTCATCTGATGCATGAAGAGCCCACATCTCCTATGGTTCTATAGAAGAAAAAGATGATCAAGGTTAGAATGAACAAGAGGTAAAGAGTTTGTAAAAGATTAGTGCCTAATCCATCTATTCCTAAAACCATTCCTGAGGAAGAATTAGATGAGGATGAAATAGAGTCAGATGAAGAGGAGGAGCAAGTACCTCTACAAAGGAGAACTTGGCTGGCCAAAGCTACAGAATTGGAAAGAAGGAAGAGTGTCACAAATACCCCACCACCCACCCAAGCTAAAATCGTAGAACTCTCTTCTTCAAAAGATGAAGTACAATGATGGGTGAATGAGCAAAGGGAGCTAGGTGATGATGTTCTCTCCATCCCAAATTTTGATTTCATGCCAGTGGGTACCAAATTGGTTGGAGATAAGATTAGAAATACTCCTATAGGTGAACTTCAATAGAAAGATTGGACAGATGCCACCCAAGACACAAGGTCCTCATCCAACTCCCTCATTTTCACCTAAGATTATGATGGTAGATAAGGTTTTAGTAACACCTACACCTCCAAGTTCAGAAGAACATTTTTAGAAGGAATCATCATTACACGGAGAACCAGAACCAAGGGTTATTGATGAGCCATCAAAAGAGGCACAGGTAGTAGAATGCATACAACAACCTTCTCAAGAAGTTGAGGATCAAACTATAGGATCTACAAAAACTAAGACTACAGAAGAAGAACCCTCACAACAAGAGACTCCAAGAAAGAGTGATAGAGGGAAGGAGGTAGTTGAACACATCACTTCATCATCTAGGGCTAAGGTTATAGAAAGACATATCCCAAGATGGTTTAAGAAAGAGATAATAAGGAGTGCCAAGCATCAATTCCTTGCTTTAGAGGATGATATTTGTGACATTGCAGAGATTTTGAACAAGCTTGACTCTCCATTACATGATGCAATTCCATTTGCATTCATTACTACTACCCGAAACTCGAACTTATTTGCACAAGTGGCTCACCCTCTGAAAGGTACAGATGAAGAAGATGTTAGCCTTCAGGACTATGAAGTGAAGGATATCATGTTAGGAAAGCCTACACAGGATACTTCCCGACAGATGATGACTATGGGAGTCAAGGAGGTTCTCACCCATATGGAATAGGATGAGATTGAAATTAGAACACTTCGAAGGCAAGTTGAGATCTTAAAGGGATATTTAGCTGAAGTTATTGGTCCTCTTTATTTTGAATGCCCTAAGGAGACTTTGAATACTATTCTTAGAGAAGGGGAAGGTGTACGGCTTAGTCCATTTTTGAGAGCTTATTAGGATTGGTGAGATAGCCTTGAGGATAGAGGTGTTACTATAATCATAGGAAGTCTGAAGTTATTGCATGCTACACAAAAAAATGTTGACAAGATCATGGCAATTTTGAGGCAGGACTTCAGTATTATGGATCTGGTATGGGTATGGAGCAAGGATTTACAAACTCTACAAGCCATAAAGGGGCAAAGGTATCGCATTCTGATTGATGTATATACTGGAGAAGAGTTAAGAATGATAGATGATAGGAGAAAAATTATTGCAGATGGAAATAAAGTGATGGAAACATTGCATGATGAGATACATAGGCTCAAGGACCAAGCCCGAGATTGAATTTTGGAAGCAGAAAAGTTGTATAGTGATGCATACTTGGAAATTTTTGAAGATGAATAATGAAAGAAGATTTTACCAGTTGAAGTAGTTGTGCAAAATTTTAGAAAGACTTTAGAGGAAGCATCCAGTGATGAAGACATCAGACAAGCCTTCAAGACAGAGGAAGCATTGTTAGAGTTGGACACCAAACTCGAAGATTTTGCAGAAACTTGAATTGAAGTGGACAACTACAGACAGAAGGTCAAAGATAGGTATGAGGCTTTGGATCTTCCTGATGCTACTAAGATTACTAAGATTATAGAGAAATTCAAGGGTAAACATCCAAACATATCTTTAGGATAAAGATGAGCAAAACTTAGATGCCAAAATTTCAATTTTGACACTTAGTAAAATTTTGAGATTTTTGACCCAGTTGAGGTCCGCAGCTCCACAAGTTTGCAATTCAAAGGTGCATCAATAGTTGACTGCCAATTCCAAAAATAGCACTTTCCATGCATTGGGAGCGTATTTTGATGGCAAGTTAACTCTAACACACATCAAGTGAAGGGCCAGCTTCTATTTTTGGTGTCTCCATGCACTTCTACTTCAAATGATGGCTTCCTCCTACTTTTTCTCTCATGCTTTCATTTTTTTTGACATGTAAAGGGCTCATTCATCCAATTAATGAATAAAATATGGATGGAGTCCCTCTAAGCACCAGTTAGATTATCAGTTTTTATATATTTAGTTTGTTTTAATATTTTAAAAGCATTTTATTACATCAAGATATCTCTCACTCTCAACACAAATTGAGGAGACAATTTCTTATAAATACCCCATTGTAAAATGTAACAAGGGCCGCCATTATTATGCAATAAAATTATGCTTTTGGTGCTAGCATTCGGAGTGTAGTTATTCTTTCCTGAATGTGTCATTTTTTTGTGGATTTTATTCATGAGATTGTGATTGAGCCAAAGGTTTATTGCATTATTTCTGGTTGTACAATCTTTTAGTTCTGGTGTTTGCTACAAATATATGAATTTTGTTGATATAACGAGCTTGAGAAGAGATCACCCAATTGTGTCTACATAGCTTTTTGTCTCGCATGAGCACACTTTTTGTGGCCTTGTGATTTGATAAAGAGTGAAACATCATTCGATTTGTTAAAAATTCTTACCAACAATTACATCAGTAGATTCTAGGAAGCGTTGCTTCTGTGTTCATTGGTTTCCTACCGATTTCTTTGAAGGTTTAACTCGTAGTGTGTTGTGTTCTGTAGCTTATGTCCATTTAGGAATTTCAATTTCAAGTTATTTGATTTCATGCTGTTTGCTTTTAGTTTTTTTATTGGCTTTGCTAACCCCCTATTAGAATAGGACCTCATATTAGCTCCATTGTTAGAATTGCATTCATTAAAAAATATAAAAAATACAAAAATATTGTTCTTTTGGTGTGATATTTTGAGACAGCAAACAGATTTTACTTCGATTTCAAGATAAAAGAGTTTTTTAGAACCAGCAAAGACCTCCTCATGAACACTCACATTTATCTTCTACTGAGTAGATTTTTGTATGTCGCAAGACAAACACTGAACCTTCGAGTGGATCCTTAAAAAGATTTTCTTTTCAAGAGAGGAATTACACTATGAGTTCCTGCCATTGACCTTGTGCAAAAAGAATGCCCAATAGTACCCACAAGATGATTTACTAATATAAATGCTTCTTGTTAGAGGATGGACCCTATTAGGAGTCTATGAATACATTCACTACATGTGAGTCCCTGTTAGGAGACTTTGAATCCATATTAAGAGATTCCAACCCTGTTAGGAGTTATGGAAGAGAGCTAGACCCACTACCCAAATAATTGCAAGGTTAAGACTGATGAACCCATTGTCCAAATGATCTTTGTATTATTCCTTGTAAAATAATAGAAATGAAATGTACTTCCTTCCTCTTTCATTGTCCTATCAACCAAACTTCTGCTCCTCTAGATCTTGTAACTAGATCACAATACTCACATCCAACAATCCCTTGGATCACTTAGACATAATCCTTAAACAATATTCTCCTTTTCACATTTCACAATTCATACAATGATCACACCACATTATAGTCAAGGAAAAAGTATTTCCTTTATATGACATCTTCAAAATAATTCCTCGAGCCATCCTTAAGGCTTTCCCAATTAATTATAATAAGACAATGAATTAATTATAATTACAATAGCACTGTTAGCTCACATTCTATACAAAATGTCACACATACAATACTAGAGATTGTGCTCTTGTTGATGCCACCAAGAAATTTTCCTATGTAACTCCTTGACTGCACATCTTCTCATTACATCTAAGATGAAAGATAGAAAACAAATATTAAGAAGTCCTTTCCAAATTCTCTTCCTCTAAACTGATCTTTTTAAATTAGGTACAACTTTTGTACATTTTTGACTTAGACTCTACACACTGAACCACATTCCTCAAGACATATTATAGAATAGGTCCCTAGTTTCATAGCACCAAACAATCAAACCATTGTTTGTACAACTAAGATATATGTTTACTACTCAGCTACATCAATGACAAACACAATCATGAATGAAACATGTGAATACTTTCTAATTCTTAGGATACTCCCCCAAAGTAGTATCATCAACATTCATGCTAACAAAATCAAGAGTCAATAAGTCATTCCCAATTCTCTGAAAGATATGGTAAAACATCTATGCATCATGCTTGGTTTGAGCCTACACGGCTACAACCTCTAATAAAATTTTGAATTCAGCATTAATAACTTGAATCACAACTTTTTCTATGTCCTCAAGGTTAGGATCAAGTGATTTACTATCACAACTCCCTGCAACTTGTTAGTGACTTCCGTGAGTCTTCCATAGACTCTTTACTTGTTTGTTCTTACTAATTATTTTACTAAGGGATGATATCAATTCTGATTGATCATCATCATTTGAACCTATAGGAGAAGCGAGGGTGAGAGTTGTGTTAGATGCACTTAGTTTCTCATCCTTATATGCCTTCGTCTTCCTCTATTCCTCATCCTCTTTCCTATTCTCATAATATTTTCTTCAAATCGCTTTGTCCTTCTTCTTCTTTTCCTCTTCTTCTTCCTTCTTCTTCTTCTTTTCTACTTCCTTCTTCTCCTTCTTTAATTCTTCCTCTTTTCTCTTCTTATCTTCTTCATATTTATTCCTCTTTGCATCTTCTTCTTCCTTCTTCTTGAACATTTTCTTCTTCTTCTTTTCTCTTCTTCTCTTCTTATGCCTTCATCCTCTTTTCCTCCTCTTCTTTCTTCTTTTTGTCTCATCTTCTCTTCTTTTGCATTGTTCCTTTTTTCATCTTATTCATCCTTCTTATTCTTGTCTTCTTCTTCTTTTCTCTTCTTCTCTTCTTCTTCCTTCTTCCTCTTTGCATCTTCTTCTTCCTTCTTCTTTTCTTCATGGCCTTTTATGTTATTCTCCTATTCTTCCTTCTATGTCTTGGAACATTTCATGCTTTTTATCTATTCTTTATTTATTCTTCCTTCTTTTCATCCTCTTTCCTCTTCTTCTCTTTGGCCTCAATCTTCCTCTTCTCTTCCTCATCAAAATTGAAGTAGTTTGTGATATTGCCAACAATGTTTGGCCCAAGATCCTTGAAAATATCTTCTGTGATGTTTACAGTTATACTTGCAGTGCCAATTTGCATTGTACCTTTTCCAAATGATATATGAGAAGATAGATCTAACATTTGAGTATCATTGGCTTACACTACTACTGATGATGGAGTAGTCTATTCAATAGAGATAGGGATTTCTCCCCCTAACTTTGTGCTCACTCCCTTTGGAATAGAAGTCATATATTTGACTATGGCTTCTCTAGTATCTTTATTTACTTCTTCATAATTTCCTCCCATACAAAGAATACATCTTTTTTCTTCTTAGCAAGGGCTCAATTCCCTCCAATATATCTTTCAATTCTTCATCATTATTAACTTTGCGATGCCTAGTTCTATCATCTACGATCCTTGTTTTGTCATCTACATTGTGTGCTGAAATCTTTTGTCATCTACGAGTTTTAGCATCTGCGAGCCTATTCTGTCATCTGCGTCTGGCAAAGTTGCCACATGCCTACAAACCATACACCTTGTACTTTGTCATCTACACATTTTATCATCTATGTAGTTTTTTCATCTGTGCCTATAGTTTGTTGTCTCTAATTTTTTGCAGATTTGTTAAATTTGAAACACTTAATTCACTTACTAGTTGCTTTGTAGGGATTTGTAACAAGTTTGCATTGCAAGGAATAGAACTTGGAGGATTTAGAAACTTATAGTGATTTTAATCACTTTGGAAATTTGTAGTGATTTTTATCACTCGTAAGATTAAAAGGTTAATGAACTTGTATGACATAACCACTTGTCTATGAATGTATGTTGCAAGTTAATATCTAAAATCTAAACACACTCTTGAATGCTTTAAGGTAAAAAATTACATCCAACCTTGAATGCCTTAATGGAATTTACTCACATTTTATTGGAATGAATGTTTAGGATAGCCAACAAATTCTTGAATGCCTTAAGAAAATTGACATGCTTTCATTTGAATTAATGTTTAGGATAACAAACATTTGGATTTGGATCTTAAAATGAGCTCACTCAATCTTGAATGACTTAAAGGAATTGGTTTCATTTTCGACAATTTATTTATGTTCACAAGAGATTTATGTTTTGTTGACAAATCCACATTTTTTATTATGTTGGCAACATTTTCAAGTTGGAAAGAACAATGTATGCTTAAACATGTGTGTCTTCAAGAGTAGATTACAAAACATAAAACTTCATTGGAAAAGAACAAGTGTCTTTTAACCCCGAGGCCACTTACGTATTCTCTCCTCTCATGCCTTCTGTTGATCTTGACTTCATAAGAAATAAGTAGTCCTATTTTACATTTTTTTTAGGAGGCCTACTTGGGAATTTCATCACCCCTTGGGATGACCTCAAATCTAGTGTTCTGGTGGAGTATAAGAATTGGGAGGTGAATCAAAAGACACCTCTCTTGGAAGTAAAACCTTGTCACTCTTGGCTAAGCCCCAAAGAACTTTATACCTTTGGGAAGTGAAGGTGGATATTTGGGTTACTATCTCCTCCCAACTGTGTGGCATTATTTTCTTTCATCTATAGATTTGGGCCTCACGTACCTTATGTATATTGAGGACACCCTTTAGATAATCCTTGTACATCCAACCTTATAAGGATTGTTGGTGTGTTCTACATGTCTGATTGTTTAAACATTCAAAACTAATACCAAACATAAAACAACTGCAAAAATGAGTGAAATTGTGAGCTAAACTTCAGTGAGTTAAATAGTGGTAAGTGGGTCCTCTTGACTCACGATCATTTTCAAGAGTTCTATATTGGTCTAGCATTTGAAATTGGTGGAGTCTAGTTACAGTTTGTGCTTGAAATTGAGTTTTTTTTTTGTTATTTCCATGATCAAAAAAGTAAAACCTAAGAAAGTGAAGTTATTCAAACCATTTTTCTACAAGGAAAGGAAAAACCTAGCACACAGTGATAAACAATTCTGATATGCTATCAAAGACATCCAGAAAAAAGAGGCTAAACAAGATCATTATGATAGAATTGAGTATAATGCAAAACTTTGAAATTGGTCTACCTTCCCTAGAGTGAACCCAAGGTTTTTGTTCCCAGTAAGTCAGGATTGAATTAACCATATAAGTGACAACCACACCTTCATTTTGCACATCAACCCCATTTTTCCAAATTTCTAGTCTTCCATTTGCAAATTTCCTCTAGAGAGCTTGATCATTTGAATTTAAAAACTTTGGCATAATAACACCTTTTGAGATCATAATACTAGACATTTTATCCACAAGAAAACACCTATGACTCATTTGGGATCACAAGTCCATCTCCAAATAGTGGATAGTCAATTTGGTGTCCTATCTTGCCTAAAGATCACTTCACCGTCTTTGGTAGGAGAAAGATACTTTTAGCCTATAACTTTGTTTACCAAATCAAAGTCTTTTTTTTTACATTTAGATTGTTGGCCCCTTTAATTGCATAAGGTTCAATAGTTCTCTCTCACATTCCTCTTTTTCTTCCATAGTCTTCCACCCATCAGTTTGGTTACTATTGTATGGTACATGCATGATCTGGTAGATTCACATTTAATCCCATGTCTCACTTATTGGAATCATTAAGGTAAAAAGAGATGGAGAATCCTTTTCCTCCACACACAACATCATTGGGGGGAGCATTTCCCTCTAGTTCAAACTTTGGTATGCCTAGCTTAACATCCACACAAGAACCAGAAGATCCTTTTCGCAACACAACTTTGGGAAGTCATGATGAAGAAGTATACCAAGAGGAAGACCCTATTGACAACAACAATATCTCTAATGATGTCCAAACGTTCCTTGCAGATCCATACAATATCGAAATGATGGAAAAATCTATTAGGGTAAACAAGATAGAGATCTTCCTAAAATTGGTTAAAGATGGTGTTAATGCCCCTACAAGCTCTGATGAGACCACCTTGTTTAGATAGATTACAAAGGGTGGTGCTCCTATATTGCCAAACAAAACCCAAGCATCTAGGAAAGGACCCACAGTAACAACTAGTGCTACATCTACATGAAGTGGCACCACACAACCGACATTCCAATTAAGTGCAGAACATATCCAACAAATCATTGGTGCCATACCCAACACTACTATGCATGCTAGTATTCTATAGTCCACCTTAACAGGTCCAACTATAGGATGCTTAAACATTGGGCAAGTGTCTACTCAATAGATGGAAATTCCAACCCAACCAATGTATTCCTCTTATTTTCAAATTTCAACAAGTATGGTGACAACATCTATGCCAATTCCAACTATTGCATATTAATACATTGGCCAAAGAAGAGTACTCCCACTACCTCACAATGTGTTTGGAACTCCTTACAACTTGGGAGGTGGATTTATGAATTACCTACAATCACAAGTGCAACCAAACCAAGCTTTAGCCCAACAGTTGCATGAACTTTGAAACCTGGTACATTCCATGACCAACAAAGGGGTGAAAGATTTCTCTTTTGAGGAAGTTTTTCCCTTTCCATTTGATAGGTCCAGTAGTGTGATACCATTCCCACCAAACTTTGAGATTCCTAAATTTAACAAATACACAAGAGAAACATTTCCTACCACATATCTCAAGAAATTCTCAGTTTTATGTCAAGAAGTAGCCTATAATGAAGATTATCTTAAGAGGCTCTTCACACGAAGTCTTAGAGGTCCTGCACTAGAGTGGCTAATGAACTTACCCAAGGGATCTATTACCACTTTTAATGATTTAATAGGGAATTTTGTAGCACAATACTCTTACAAAATTGAACACCATGCCTCATTACGTGATTTTTGTGACACAAAACAATTAAACTCAGTGAAACATTTGCTAACTTTCTAAGACAGAGGAGGCATCTTGCTAACCGCATGCCCTACAAAATTGAGGATTCCCACCTTGTGGATATATTTATCAAAAAATTGATACCAAAGATGTCTTTTCACATGAAGATGGCTAGCCTCAAAGACTTTGATACATTATTCAAGAGAGGAAAGAGCATTGAAAATGGGCTTTTAGACAAAGTTGTTATCAAACTTTATAGCTCATCATCCTCAAACAATGACACAAACAATAACAGCAAACCCAAATTTTGGTCCAAAAACAAAGGTGTCACATATGATGGTGTCACTAATGTTAAAAGTGTACAAAACCTTCAAGGAGGAAACAACCACTATCGTAACTAAAACAACAACAATTCAAACCATGATAATCAACAATCTTGTAATCAAACACAATTTTTCCCTTGCAACAACAACAATACCAATAGCAATTACAACCATGACTATGATCAAAATAGGAAGTTCACTAACTTTCATGAACCATTGAATACCATATTCCAAAAACTAGTGGATCACAATTTGATGGTGTTTCCCAACACATGACCCTTTGATGAGAATCGACCCAAATAAAAATGGTATAGGGAAAATGAATATTGCAAATACCACTGCATCAAGGGACATGACACAAACAAGTGTATAAAACTCAAAGTCTGTTAGTCTCAAAATGGTTTTTGACACTTGAGTGCCAACACACTTAATCACTTTCTACATTGGAGCTAAGTACACCATGTATGTTGAACCACAACATGAATCGAGTCAGGGAAGCCTTCAGATGTTGAGTGATCTTCAAGTTCCAAGTAGCCTTCAGGTGCCAAGTGAAGATCAAGTGTCGAGCATGATACAAGTTTTGAATGACATTTGAGTGTCGAGTCATAGATGATGCCGAGCAATATAGAAATACAACAAGTGCTAAGTAAGCCAGTTTAATATAAGTGCCAAGCATCAGAGATTGGTAAGTGTCAAGCAACACAGAATGCACATATGAGTTTGTAACATTACAAATTCAAATGTAAATCATTTTTATGGCCGACATATGATGAATCTCGAAGGATTAAAAGATAAGATCGAATCTTTTGTATTTTCCATGCAATCAACATGCAGCCAATAAGAAAAATGGAGAAGGCATGCAGCCAATTGTAAATGTGCAAGGAATAAGTGGGAAATAGAGATTCAATATGGATCGTAGATCCATACCTAACCCTAAGTCTTCGAATCTCTTTATAAGGAAGACGAAATCACATTGAACCCTATGGTGGATGGATGAGGGTGTGTAAGGATCACAAATTCTTAGAGTGAAGAGTATCATATCATAGAGGATCAAGATCAGAAAAAGCAGATCAAGTACTTGTATTCAACAATCGAAGGATTGTAAGCTATTAGGTTTATTATACCTAATAATCTCCAACAATTGTATTAGAAATAAAATCATATGGTAATAGGTTAGCTTAGTGGGTATTTTGTAAATCCTATAAATAGGTGAAAAAATCCTTTAGCAGGGTAATATTTCTTGTAAAGTGTTTGAAATCTTTTAACTAGGTCACTATTGATACAGTGTAAAGCTTTTAACAAGGTAGGCCTTTAACAGGGTAGACCATTAGAAGTGGTTAAACCTTATTGCTGCAGTAATTTTTGTGCATATCATCCCCACCCCAATTTTACCTTCTTATTTCTAGAGGGTTTTTGGGTTACCAAAATTTCAAGTGTTATGTGGTGATGCTTATTTGTTTTTCATAATTGTTTTTTGATATGTTTATATGCATGCAATTTACTTTTAGTTAAGAAAAAGTTTTAATGGTCAAAGCACAGTACTTCTGATTCCCCCACCTCTCAGAAGCATTATTCCTATTTGAATATTCTAACAATTGGTATCAAAGCTGCAAGGTTCTCACAAGAAAAAGTCTAACAACTTAGAGAAAAAGATCTAAAGATGGAAGTCTTCAAACTTGGGAAGATTATTGACAATCAAGTGATTGATGTGCAATTGGCTCTACTCAAAGTAGAAGAAGCAAGGGAGGAATTTAAAAAATCCTTGAAGAGAAGGAAGGATATAGCCATAGCTGAAAATGATATAAACTATAAGGAGATTGATACCACAAAACTGTGTACCAATGGAGACACTAAAGAGTTTGATGCAACAATAGTAGAACTGATGGAGAAAAACAAATTTCAAATAGATGAGATAAGATCTCTCAAGATGGAACATGAATCTCAGGCCATAATGTTATGTGAAATCACTAAACAAAAGAAAAGAGCAGTTGATGATAAAGTCATGATGGAAGATGACAAAAGAAATCTTGCAAACAAACTTGAAGAAAAATGTACTAAATTGACAAGGATCTCAAACATGTAGATGGATACACTTGCCCAAATGATGAATCTTCATCATGAACTCAATATGAAAGATATTAAGATCTCTACTTTGAAGATGTAGAATGAACAACTACAGAATGAATTGAACAGAGAAAAAGAGATAGGGAAGAAGCTCAACAAATCAAGTGAAGCCATCAAGTACTTTTAACAATTGATGAAATTTTAAAGATCAACCCATGATACATCAGGACTTGGATACAATAGCATTGAAATTGGAGAATCATCAAAGAGCATTGAACAAAGAAGTGACAAAGGTAAGAATTCTAAACCTACTTGTCATTACTATAATAAAAGGGGGCATACTACTAATGTTTGTAGGAGTAGAAGAATCAATCAAAAAAACACAACCAAAAACAAAAGTTTCTATCACAAGTGCAACATGCAAGGACATATGACACAAGATTGTAGATCTAGAGTTACAAGGACACAAAGATTTGATGGACATTGTCATAATTGTAAGAAGTTTGGATATAAAGCATTTGAATGCAGATCAAAGCCTATGTGGACATCAAATCAACAAACAAAAACAAAAGGAAATGAAAGTCAGTACCATTGGGATTACAACACCAGGTATAGTTGTCATTATTGTCAGGAATATGGACATATACCCTAGAATTGCATAAGAACACATTTTAGAGGGAATTATAGCAGGTGGCTAAGCCAAACCACATGTTTCAGTTACCTAAAAATTGGTCACATCAGCAAAAATTGTCCAACAAGGTCAAAAGAACCAAAAATTGAATCAAACAAAGGAAAAGAAAAGATTGATGAGGAATACATCAGAACAAACAAGAAGAAGACATGGCAGAAAAAGAATGAATCAAGTACATCCAATGAAAGGGTCACTTCATCCACAAGGTCAAGTGATCATTTCTCATCCAATTAATCTCAAGATGAGTCTATAGGGTTGATACATATAATGAAGTATCATACATCAGCCCTAAATCATGAAGAAGCAATGCAAAGTATAAATCTACATGAAACAAGATGCCAAGACAAAATTTTAAATGATGATGTCGAGCTGTCTTTGGATGCTAAGTAAAATTCTAGTGGAAGCCGAGTTCCTAACAGCGACCAAGTTGATGACTGATGCCGAGTTAAGAAACTCCTATGGAAGCTGAGTAAAATAGAAATGTAGTGCAAGCTGAGTAATGTTAAAAATTCTTCACAAGCCGAGTTTGTAGTTGAGCATTTAATGTGATGGAAATAGGGTATATTATCACAATTTTAATCATTTTTCCTCATCGTGATCAAGAAGAAAAGGAGATAAAGAGCACAGAGCGACTTCACAATAGAGAATCTAGTATTCCAAGAAAATTGCAACCTCCTACAATGCATTTTTATCGATCTTGAGGTATTTTCATTTGTGCTGAGCTACGCAATTTCATATTTCTGTGTAAAAGAAACCCTAGTTTACATAAATGGCTTTGAGTTCCAAGAAAACCCTAGAAAAAGAATCGTTTGAAGTCCAACAAGTGTCTAATGAAGTCAGGTAGCCTGATTTTTTCCCTATTCCTGAAGTGGCATACAAAAATGACCCATTTGGAGCCCTTTCTTGCATACCTCCAAACATTGTTATGGTCCAGGACGTAAGAAGATGCTACAATTGTGTTCGATGGATTATTGAAAGAAGAATACAAAATTGTTGAAAGGAAGGGTTTGACACAAGTTTTGAGTTTTCCCACCATGTTCAAGATAGAGTGGATCAGACTTGTATTGAGTAGAATTCATGATGGTAGTATGTGGTTACAAGATGTACTTGTCAAATTAACAAAAAGAATAATTCATAGGGTAACTGGATATCCTACCCTAGATCGGCACAAGACCTTGAGAAGTGAATCCAAGGAGGTCATTGAAAATAATACAAGTGCTCAGTGGAACAAGAGAGGAATGACTATTCATACCATTTAGGATCCTCTAGTTGAGTTTGTTGTTAGAGTTATTGCCCACAAATTCTACCAATCCAGTAGACTCAACAATGTGCCATGTATAGTAGTAGATGTAGGTTACAAACTAGTGAAAAAGGATCATACTTATGATCTTGCTACACTACAACTACATTAGATAAATGAAAACCTAATAGCCATAAGAAGGAAAAAGGGTGCTCAATGTAAATTTGGAGCAAATTTGGTTTGTATATTCTTTTATGTTGAGAATGAATTTCCTTCTTTTGGAAAAGTTACATGAAGGAGTGATAGGACTATCATATCCCAAATAAATGAGTATATAGAACAAATGGGAGAAAATTTTGATACTTTGATGACAAGATACTTTGATGATTTCAAGAAACCCATGAAGCAAAGGGTGAGAATACCAGTTTCCTTAGTAGAAAAACATATTAATGATATATGTTTCTTAGTTGATATTGACTTCACCTACATTCAAGCTGCAATTCCAAGGGTAAGATGGCTAAGGCCATTTAGTTATGAAATCAACATTGATGAAGCATCTACAGCAATAATTGCATTGTTGACAGAAGAAACAGATAAGAGTGCCCCACATTTTGGCACTTATGATGTTGTAAGATGAAAAATAAATATGGAATTAAAAACTGCCTCCATATTGAAAAAGAAAGATAAATTGATGAAGAAAATTAAGAAGCAATTTGGTGAAGGGGTAGAGACTGAAGCTGAAGACGATGATGATGAAAATGATGATGAAGAGATGAACAAGAGCAAGGCCCAATGGAACTAACTCAAGGCCTAGGTGAAGACAAGGAGGAAGGTGTTGAGGAAGAAGAAACCAAGGAAGCACCAACCCAAGCGAAGCCAAAGAAAAGAAAGACAAAAGATCAGCCTCCAGCTCAGCCCAAATCAAAGAAAGTTGCCATGCCATCACCCCAAAAGCCAACAACCAGAGCTGCAACAAGGGCCTCTACTCAAAAAGCTAAAGAGAAAGCAACAAAGAAGAAACCAATCAAGAAGACATAGGATGATCCTAGGAAAAGAAGAAGATATGTAGCTCAACCTAATACTGATGAAGAAGATCAATCTGAAAAGGTAAGTCATTCTTCAATTGATATATTATGTAAAAATATTGGAAATGGAGATTTAAGCAATATAAATAAAGTTGATTTCAATAAGTTCACTAAAGAAGAATAGAATAGAATAGAGGAATCAATTTATGGAATGATGGCATAGTTCAAGTACACCCCTCTTGAACTAGATGGACAATTTCCAGATGAACTATCAAAAATTGTAGAAGAAAAATGGCATTTTTGTTTAAGAATGGAAAAGGAGTTGAGAGAAACAACCCTAGCAAGCATACTGCCTGATTTGACTAAGGATCAAATAGAAAAACTAGTCAAAAGGCACAATGCCAGGTTGACACCTAAATACAGGGCATTCTTCATTCTCCAAAACAAAATGGAAGAGATTGTACAAAGAAAAACCAAATCATGGAAGAACTTGTACAAATAGATTGAAGATTTTCTTGAAGAAGAATAAAAGGAAGAAACTTCTGCTCCACCAAAAGAAAGAAGAAAAAGGAAAGAAGAGAAGACAGAAGTAGAGAAAGGTAGAGGAGAAAAGAAGGAAGAAGAAAAGAAATAAGAAGAAGAGAAGAAGGTAGAAGAAAAGAGAGAAACAAAGGAGGAGACACAAAAGCAAGATGAAATGAGAACAGCTAAGGAAAAGCAGCAACAAGATTAGAGTGTGCAAGACACACAATTGCCACCACCAAGCCCTCTGCATGTACCCATCACACCTACAAAAACAATAACTGTACAGGATGTTCTTGACACTTCTACTCAAAACATCAATCCATTAACTGTAGAGGATCTCAAAAGAATCCTTGACCAATCTATGCAAGAAGAAAGATTATGTGCAAATCCAGTATTGGTCAATATGGATAAATTATAGAAACTAGTAGAAAACACAATTAGAGATAAGGTGAATCCACAAGAACCACCTTCCAATATCTCTATAGCTACTAGTGGTCAACTTCAAATGCCAACAGTTGTTTCAACAGGCATAGTTGACAACACATTTTAGAAGTCGAGTAAAGCTACAAACAAAGAAATAGAACAAACAGGACAGACTATTACATCTGATCCTACAGCACAAACTCAAGGTGCACTTCCTACAATTACAATAACTAATCAAGGAAGATAATAGGAGGAGAAAATAGAAGAAACCCCTAAAGAGCATGAGGCAATACAAACATTGATAAATTTTCCTACCTCAGGGACTACTTCACAAAAGCCTTTACAAATATCAACACTAGGATCAAGCTCTACAAATATTGCAAGGGTACTTCACTATGGAGACCCTAAACTAGATGAGGAGATAGTCATACCGAGTTATGACTCAAAATCAATAAACATTGATCAAATCAATAAGGTACAGGAAGCACTAAATAGAAGAAAGAGGCAAGAGATACTCAGAAAGGAGTATCAACAAAAGCAAACAATGCATGAAATTAAAGATATATTTATGGAAGCTTTTCGTATTTAGTCACTAGATGAGTCAAAGTATATCATGGAACAATTATCAGATATTGTTGAATAGTTGACAAATGCAAACCTAGAGACAAATGCAAAACTCATGGAATGGTCTGAAAGAAAATTTCAAGGAAAGGTTAATGAGAAAATATCCAGTGAAATAGCACTTTCTCATATTGAATTGGTAAAGGTCATAGACAAAGTCAAAAAGGTACTTGAGAATATATTCTCATTATACAAAAAGTTGTGTGACTTTTCATATTTCACACAAGAGACCAGCCAAAAGATAATGAGCCTGGAGAGAAATTTGAATATTTCTAGCATACAACTGCCTAAAGATCCAGCTCAAAGTGCGAAGCATTTTACTCAGATGCTTCACACTCAAAAAGAAATAGTTGTTCTAACAGCAAAAGAGGCCACTATCAAGGCCAAACTATTACAGCTCCAATCTTTTATTACCCCAAATTTGGAAATCCTTTATAAAGAACAACTCTATGTTGAAACTGTTCTCAAGAAAGACCCTAATCTTTCTACTTCAGAAGGACTTATTTACCTTGCTGCAGAGACTACCATCCAGCATAAATCATTGGAAATTTCTTTGCATAATTGGGATGCAGCTTTTAGGATGATTATGGAGGTAAACAGCACATTTTTGGCAAAATATGGTCTTAACCCTTAAAAACCATCTGCCATAAGTGTCAAAAAGGGGGAGATAAGATAATTTTAAAAATGTGGAGACAAGATAATGGGGGAGACAAGATAAAAAGGTGGAGCATGATATACAGCATCAAAAATTTTGGTTACCAAGATAGCACTGATAATGGCACAATCAACTCAGGGGGAGTTACAATACTTTTGATGTATATATATATATATATATATTGTACATTACAAATTTTGATTAAGGTTTTAACAACCTCTGTATATACCAAGCATATTAGTACATATACTCATAAGGTTAGTTAAGTGTTTTTGTCACTCATGTCAAAGGGGGAGACTTTTAGTCTCAAAATGGTTTTTGACACTTGAGTGCCAACACACTTAATCACTTTCTACATTGGATCTGAGTACACCATGTATGTCGAGCCCCAATATGAGCTGAGTTAGGGAAGCCTTCAAATGACGAGTGATCTTCAGGTGCCGAGCAGCCTTTAGGTGCCAACTGAAGATCAGGTGTCGAGCATGATACAAGTTTCGAGTGACATTTGAGTGTCGAGTCATAGATGATGTCGAGCAACATAGAAATACAACAAGTTTTGAGTAAGCCAGTTTAATATAAGTGTCGAGCAACACAGAATGCACATATGAGTTTGTAACATTACAAATTTAGATGTAAATCATTTTTATGGTCGACATATGATGAATCTCGAAGGATTAAAAGATAAGATCGAATCTTTTGTATTTTCCATGCAATCAACATGAAACCAATAAGAAAAATGGAGAAGGCATGCAGCCAATAGTAAATGTGCAAGGAATAAGTGAGAAATAGAGATTCAATATGGATCGTAGATCCATACCTAACCCTAAGTCTTCAAATATCTTTATAAGGAAGACGAAATCACATTGAACCCTATGGTGGATGGATGAGGGTGTGCAAGGAAAAAAAATTCTCAGAGTGAAGAGTATTAGATCACAGAGGATCAAGATCAAAAAAAGTAGATCAAGTGCCTGTATTCAACAATCGAAGGATTGTAAGCTATCAGGTTTATTATACCTAATACTCTCCAGCAATTGTATTAGAAAGAAAATCCTATGGTAATAGGTTAGCTTAGTAGCTATTTTGTAAATCCTATAAATAGGTGACAAAATCCTTTAGCAAGGTAACACTTCTTGTAAAGTGTTTGAAATCCTTTAACTAGGTCACTATTGATACAATGTAAAGCTTTTAACAGGGTAGGCCTTTAACAAGGCAGACCATTAGAAGTGGTTAAACCTTATTGCTATAGTAATTTTTGTGGGTATCATCCCCACCCCAGTTTTACCTTCTTATTTATGGAGGGTTTCTGGGTTACCAAAATCTCAGTGTTATGTGGTGATGCTTATGTGTTTTTCATAATTGTTTGATATGTTTATATGCATGCAATTTACTTTCAGTTAAGAAAAATTTTTAATGGTCAAAGCATAGTACTTCTGATTCACACCCCCCCCCCCCTCTCAGAAGCATTATTCTTATTTGAATATTCCAACAAAGTCTTCATTCAAAATCTTGTCGATGATCGAGAAATTGAGGTAGAAGGAGGACCAACCTCTAAAAATGTTAAACTGAAGACATTTCAAAAGCCATTTCCTGACCACGACAATGACAATAATAACAATGGAAACAACAATGTGAATAATGAAAATCACACTTTCACATCAAATGCATTACCCTATGACTATTCTATTAGCCACATATCAAGGTTTGACTCCTTGTGTGGTAAAATAGAAACCAACAATATATGTGGTTTTGACTCCATGTGTGGTTGCATTGAAGAGGTAGACACTCATGAATACCCTTGTCCTACAAGTAGCTGATTGTGATGCAACCACTCAATAGGGAAGAATCACTTTGCAAGCTAGCACTCCCAACCCCACTAATCCATCAATTCTACATGTGCCCGTTGTGCCATCCATCTCACAAAGGCCCACTTCTTGTTATGATGTTTTGTCCCAATTAGGTAAGACTCCTACACAAATATCCATTCTAGGGCTCCTAACCACATCACCCATCCACAAATAAATTTTGGAGAATGCTCTTTTAGAGTCTCATGTTCCTAAAAACATTAATGCCACCAAGTTCACCACCATGATTGGAAACCTTGTTGCACAACACCACCTTTTCTTCATAGATAAAGATTTCCAAGGTCTTGATCCCCACCATAATTTTCTACTCCACATTGAAGTACTTATACAGTGACATAAGATTAAAAGAGTCCTTATAGATAATGGATCCAGTTTGAACCTATGTACATTAAAGATGATTCATTTCTTGGAGCTTCCAGAAGACCTCCTAGATGTCAATAAAAGGATAACAATTAAAGCATATGATGAAAGAGAAAGATAATCAAAGGGAGTTATCATGTTACCACTAAAGGTTGGGCCAACCATCATAAATACTGAATGCCATGTCCTAGACTTGGATTTTCCATATAACATTTTTCTTGGCCAACCTTGGATACCTACACTACAAGTGGTACAATCTACCTACCATAAATGCTTGAAATTTTCTCACCAAGGAAGAGAGGTCACGATTTCAAGATACCTTTTGCCTTCTATAAAAGATTGGAAGGTGCATCAGCAAATTTTTGTCCAATCAGTGAGTTTGCTAAGGTTATACCTAAGCCTCTCACAATAAAATAATCACCTTCCACAATAGTGCTAGAGTTATCCCATAATGATTCCAATTCCCACAAAGGAAAATAAAAGGTGGAAGATACTAAGGTCAATACTATAGGGAAGAAGGTTACTTTTACTGATTTAGGAATGGGAGAGTATAAGTTTGAAAATGCCTTGTGTTTTGGACAACTACCACTCTCCCCTCATTCCTTTGGAAAAACTTCACAATTACCACCTCTTGGCCACAAGGATGCTATGCATGTTAACATGATGACATTTGAACATTGGGGTTCACTTAGTGATGAGCATATCGAATCTAATATCCTAGATTGGCTATATTTTGATGGGAAAGATGAACCTGTGGAATTCCCCAAGGATAAATATGTTAAAGCCCCTCCCATTATCAAAAACATGGGATATCATGCTATCAACCTTGGACCTAAAGAATATGGAATTAGACAACCCCTTGAGGCTAATAGCTATCCTAAAGGATGTGGTTTGGGCTCCATTAAACCCAAGGTATCCTTTCTTGACAACTATTGTATGATTGACCTTGATTTTGAGACTAAAGAGGAGGAATTCTTGGAAGTACCCTTCCAATACATTGAGGATGACCTAGATAACCATATCCATGCCATTACCATAGTCGACCTTTGATCCACCAACCTACCTCTCACTAACCCTAACCATGATAGACTGGGACCTTCAAGACACACCACCAACTCTTGATATCTATAACTCTAACAAAGTAGTGATGGCACTCTTTGGCCTTAAGAATCTCCAAGATTATGAACATGAGATCAAATACAATGAGGAAGCCTACTTTGGTAGCCAATTCAACTCTCTTAGTTGCAAAAGTGAAAAAGAAAATAAAAATAGAAAAATAAAAGAAACATCCTCTAGTGAAAACTCTTTTAGGGAACTTTTGGATGAAGAAAAAGATAAAATAAAGGATGTATCTTTTGGTGAAAACCTCCTAGAGGCACCAGAAGAAGGGGAGGTTGACTTTCCATTCAAATCTTTACCACTAGAAAATTCATCTATTTTGAATGAGGACACACTTCTAATCAACTTGGGTACAAAGGGTAATCCACAAATTACCTATATTGCAACTACCTTAAGTCCTGAAGAATAAAAGGCAATGACTGAATTCTTGAAAAAGGGTAAAATCAATTTTGCATGGACATGCAAAGACATGCCTAGTTTAGACATAGATTTGGTTGTGCATGACTTGATAGTAGATCCCAAGATTAAACTAGTGAAGCAAAAGTTGTGCAAAATGCATCCTAAGGTAGCACTTTTAGTCAAAGCAGAATTGTAAAAAAATTTAGAGGCAAAGTTTATACGCCCCATTGATTGTCTTGAGTGGGTCTCCAACATTGTTCCTATAGGAAAAGCATCTAGGGGCATCTTTGTTTGTTCATATTCTTAAGATTTAAATCTCCCATGTCCTAAGGATGATTTTCCACTTCCTAACGTAGACATCATAATAGATTTGATTGTTGGACATGAGATGTTGTCTTTGATGGATGGTTTCTCCAGTTATAGCCAAATCAAAATTGCAGAAGATCAACATAAAATGACATTTACCAACCAATGGGGAACCTTTTTTTATCAAGTCATGCCTTTTGGCTTGAAGAATGCCGGTGTCACTTATCAACATGCAATGACTACAATATTCCATGATCTTCTACATGACATAATGGAGGACTATGTTGATGACATCCTAGGAAAATCAAAGACATGTGATTCTCACATTGATGTGCTCACCACCATCTTTGAAAAGTTGGAGAAATATAAAGTGCCCCTAAATCCTAAGAAATTTTTTTTTTGGGGTCAAATCAAGCAAGTTGTTAGGCTACATTTTGTCAAGAAGAGGTATTGAGGTAGATCCCACCAAAGTAAAAGCCATCATGGAAATACCTCCATCTACCACATTGAAACAACTTCATTATTTTTAGGGAAAGTTACAGTCCATCAGATGATTTGTGGCCCAATTAGTAGATAAGGTCCATCCACTTCAAAATTTTCTTTGCAAAGGCATTAAGTTCTAGTGGGATTGCCTATGTCAAAAAGAATTTGAACAAATCAAGCCATACTAGGCTAATCCTCCAATTCTAATCCCTCCAATTGTAGGACAACCATTGATCCTATACATTTCAGCCACTTCAGATGCCTTAGGTGCCCTTTTGGCACAACTAGATGACAATGGTATTGAGCAGGCTATATATTATCTCAGTCGAACATTAGTTGGCTATGAATTAAATTACACTACTATTGAGAGAGCTTGTTTGGCCATAGTCTTTTGTATGCAAAAAATATGTCATTATATGCTTAATCATGCTACACATCTCATTTCCAAAATAGATCTACTCAAATATTTGCTATCAAAAGCCTCCCTCACTAGTCGAGTTGCAAAATGGGTCTTGATTTTAAGTGAATTTGACATTTTTTATAAGGAGTGCAAGGCTATTAAGGGACAAGTAATTGCAAATCAACTTGCTAAAGATCCTCTTCTAGGAGAGCATCCCATAGTCACAAACTTTCCATATGATGACACAATTATAATTGTTACCCCTAGTACATACTGGAAGTTATTTTTTGATGGTTCCTTCACACAAAAGGGATCAGGGGTAGGAATTTTTTTTGTTAAATCACAAGGAGATCTCATTCCTAAGTCTTATAAGATATCATTCCCTTGCACAAATAATATAGCTGAGTATGAAGGATTAGTTATAGGGTTGCTTTGGCTATTAGATGGAATATCAAAAACCTTTTTGTCTTTGGAGACTCGCAATTAGTCATTAAATAAATTATAGATGAATACCACATAAAGGATGAAAAGCTATTTCCATATCACAGAATAGTTGAGGATCTTAAACAACACTTCTTAGAGATAGTCTTTCAATAGATAGAAAAGGCTAATAACAAAGTAGCATATGCTATGGTACCATTGCTTCCATGATTGCCATGCCTGAGTATAGTCCTAAGTGTGAGTTTCTTGTTGAGAATCTTTCTATTCCTACTTACGAGCAAAATTATTTAGAGTTGGCATGTGAGATTGTCAGTCCTGAGTCTCCATGGTACACCAACATTTTTGCCTATCTACATCACAAAACCATTCCCATAGCCCTCACCCCGAATCAAAGTAAAACCTTCATCCATCACACTACCCGCTATACTATTCTAGGTGATACACTTTTTCAAAAGCACTTTGATGGAACCCTCCTCCAATGTCTCAATTCAGATGAAGCCAGAATGATGTTAGAAGAGTTCCACCAAGGGATTTTTGGCACCCATTCCAATGGCCTTACATTAGCAAAAAAGCTTCTCAGAACGGGTTACTATTGGCCTATTATGGAAGCAGATGCCTATCATTTTGTGAAGAGATGTGTTCCTTGTCAGTAGCATGGTGATTTGATACATGCCCTTGCCCAAGACCTCCAACCCACCATTACCCCATGGCCCTTTTCCCACTGGAGATTCGATCTTGTTGGTCAAGTATAACCAAATTTTTCAAATGACCACATGTACATTAATACTTCCATTGAGTACTTCACAAAATGGGTCAAGGCTATTCCATTAACCTATAACACTGGAAAACAGATTTCAAAGTTCATCTTAAATTACATTATCTTTCATTTCAGTATACCTCAAGACATCATGACTTATAATGGAACACCTTTCAAATATTAGGAAGTTGCCACATTGTATAGTAAATTCGAAATCATCCATCATTTTCCACCAAATACTACCGCCAAGGCAATGGCCAAGCTAAAGCTACTAATAAAACTATCTTGAAAATCCTAAAGAAAATTGTTAATGTAGCTAGTCGTGACTGGCACCTCCAAATTGCTCCTGCCCTTTGGGCCTACCATACCCCCATAGGAGCCACTCTATTTTCCCTTGTTTATGGTTCTAAATTTGTCTTACCTATCAAAATTGAGCTCCCTTCCCTCAGAATCTCTCTCAAGAATCTGATGTCTGAAGAAGAATACCAAGTTGCTCCCTTGTAAGAACTACAAATCCTTGATGAGAGATGCCTCAATGCCCTAAATCACCTCTGCATGTATCAAAATCACTTTAGCTTTAGTATCACAAAAAATTCAAGCCATGAGAATTTGAGGTGGGTGACTTAGTTTTGCAACATAACATGAAGAATCTCCAAAACTGTGAAAAGAAAGGAAAATTTGAGGCTAATTGGCTTGGTCTATTTATCATTATAGCCAAATATGGTTTTGGGGTATATTAGATTGCCACTCTAGAGGGAGATCCACTCCTTGAGCTTGTAAATATCCAACATCTCAAGTGGTTCTATGCTTGAGTTTTGCAATTCCTATACAGTGTTGTTATAGTCCCACAAAAATACAAAAAAAATAGAAAAATCCAAAAAAATTCATAAAATGTTCTTTAAAAAAGACTAAAAAGAAGAATTTTTTTTGACAAAATCATTTTGGTCCATTATCTATCAAGCTCATTTCATTTCACCCCATTCCACCATTCCATTTCCTTTTGTACAAAAGTATTGTCTAGTGTAAGCTTTTCATGCATCCAATAAAAAAGACCTCTTGTCCGTGAGGCTTCATTTCACTCCCATTTTTCCAAAGACCTCTAGTCCACAAGGCATTTTCCCATCAAGTGCTTGTTCAAATCCTATTACACTAAGCTTTCCCCACAATAGTGACCACAATAGGACTTAAACAAAATCACCTTTGAGACTTAATGATCTAGTAAACTTGTTCTTTTCACAGCCCTTTCCACCAAACAAATTGCGATAACCAAAGTCAAACAAAATAAGCTTGCATAGGATGAATCCTTCTTACATGTGGCATTATGAAATTCACCTTTAGGCTTTAAGGTTCTTGGCAGGAACTGTGGATTGAATGACTACTTGGTCAAGAGGTCTCTTTTTGGTTGATTTCATTTTGTGTGTTAGTGGAATCCTTTTATGGTGCACTTTGATCTTCTATATTTTGGTCATACTTGAATTGCTCTCATTCACTACACATTTTGTTTGTGGTATGATCTATTTTTGAGGCTTTAATACATATGTGTCAATTTTAGGTTATGTTTATGCGTTGCGCAATGGGGGAAATGGGTTAGTACACATTCCACCAAAGATCCCTATAAAGACTTTGGGTGTACCTAGACCTCTCTAGGGCATATATGACATTTGTTCCACCATGACTATGCAAACTACACATATTGTTCTAAAGTCTCTAGTCTACACAAAGGAGCATCGTCATTTATGCTTCTATAGCATATAATGCATACACTCTTTTGCAAAATCAAATTAAGGTGTGCTCTTTCATATAAACACAATCTTGGTATCATGTAGTTAGGGTTCATGTAGTATAGGGTTTTATTGAGCTTTGCTTGAGACAAAGGTCCTATTTATTCCCCCCCTCTTGTGCTACGCTACTTAGTTCTTACAAGTGAGGAGTTTTGATACATTTCCACTCATTAGGTTCATTCATGTCACATTTTCACATTTTCATATTAGGTTTGATCATTTCACTTTGCATTTATTAGTTATTGACATTTTAGGATACCTTCATTGTCATCTTTCATTAGGCATTTTTATTCATTATTAGATTGCATAATTAGTTCATTTCATTAATTCACTACATGCATCCATTCTAAACATCATATCTAGTGGCATATACATCATACAAACATCTCACAATACATATAGTGCATCCATACATGTAAAAATAACACAATGCATCCATCTCATAGTCTCTAGAAAACCTGCATCATACACATGTTAGTCATCATATATAAATCATATGCAATATCACATCACACACATCTTGCATCACAAATGCCAGTATCCACATCATAGATATCATATGCATATTCATAATCATACATGTACACATAGGCCCATCGAATCATGACATATATTTATCAAAGAATAAATGTTTATATAGTTCATATACAAAAGAATCATATAGTGTTATCGTGTACATATGTATCATCAAAAAATCGCTGTATCTACATCTCTATCAAAATTGCTTACTATACAAAAATTTAGAAGCTAAGCTATGAGGGCCCAGCCCCCCTTGTAACCCTACCTCATGGAGGTCAGCACTATCCCACAAACTACTATGATTTGTCCCTACCTCTGATAGTCCATGACCTTGAGGCTACCTAAAAATTTGGTTATCACTGATCAGTAGGCATGACATCATGATACAAGGACCTATAATATGCTACCTTTCAAACTGCTCGTGTCTCTTCTTAACAAGCTACCATCACCTCCTACATAACTTCCATAGCTGCCCCAAGCTACACCACCTACCTCGCTATATGTCACTGCCAGTAGTACTCATCTAGCTATACTTGATGGGTGTCTCGCTGTGCTCATAGTGTCGCCACCTCTCGTTAGAGTGCCACTATCTCTACGTGGTCCCCTCCTCCATCTAAAAATTGGCAAACTCCCTAGCATTAATCCATGCCTATAGGGCTACCAAGGCCTCTAGTTCACTATCTACTCTAGCCCTTTGTGCCTGCACCTTTTGTTGTAGTGCCACCAGGGCCTATTGTGCATTGTCTGCTCATGCCTGCTCTGCTTGTGTCTAACCCTAGAGTTGAGCAACCTCCTTCTGAAGACTATCCCACTATGCCCTAATCATATCTACATCCTCTAGCCCTGGTGGCCTTGACGGCACTTGAACCTGTAGCCTTGGCGACATCTATACCTATGGCCCTTGTGGTGGCTCCTGTGTTGGTGTCCTCCTCGCACGGGCTCTACGCCCCCTCAGTCCCTCCTGCACCCCTTATGCTAGCAATGGAATCATCATTTCCTATCCCCCATCCATTACATTTTCACCCTCTCCCTATGCCTACTCGACTATTAGTGGTGCTCTAGGCACTATCAAACAGACTAGCTGGTGTGTTGTCCACCACTGAGCATAAGTTGGTGTCATCCTTGCATCACCTCTATCTTGACCATGAACCTAAGGCACTGTCTATAGTCTATCTGAGTTTACAAGAGATACATCTAATCCTCTAAGTCATCCTCTCCTCTGGCTATCAATACGTTGCCCCATTGCTCTACACCATCATAAGTGGTCTAATCAAACATGATAATCTCATCTAGGCACTTGCGCCAAAATCCCATAGACTTTATAAAGGTATACTAGATGGGTGGCCTATATCTGCATGCAAATGACTCCCCAAGATTTTGTGTTTCCCATCTAGTGATAGGTTGTGTGACGCCAATGTGCTCCTAGGACCATACCATTAGCAGCGTCAACCCTGATTCCATGGTCTTCTATGCTTTGTAAGCACACATGTGTAGATCATGGTATAGCTCCACTAGAATGGTCTAGCCCTAGCAGTACATTACACCATCATCTTGTAGTAGGGTGCTGAGCCCCATCTCCATCCAATGGGGAAACCATGCCCTGCATGGTCTGAAACCATCCTATAGATAAGAGATGCTAGGTATACAGCCAATTAGGGCAATTGCTGCTCTAGTGCCTCCCTCCATGTGAGTCGGGATCTCTAAATAGGAAATCTCTGTCAGCGCCTCCTAAAGCACTCCTATAGAAAGGGATCTGCACCCTCCAACACATACTCAAAATACATCCCCCGAATGGGAAATCGTAATATCTACCACACGTCAAGCAGCATAACCGTCACCTCTCCAGTAGGTAGATGGAAGCTAGATGTTAGCATATACCATCTCTCTATCAGCACCGACAATTGTGCTGAATGGGCTCACAGATCTGGCCACTCATGCACATACTCCAGTCTGCATAGCCTAATGTGTCCCCACTTAACCTCTATCAGTCTCTCCTCTAGCACCATGGTTGGAGGATAGTATTCCCTCAACCGAAATATCACCATCTCCTCCTGCATCATAAACATGCAGATGGTTAGTTTCCTTTACTTTATGACCACCCCCTATATGGGGCATCCTCCCCTACCCTCCGCCGATTTGGTCCTAATTAGCAAAGACATGAATCAGCACATACGTTGATCCATGGAGATGTTGATTGACGCAGACACCAATCCACAAAGATGTTGATCAATGCAAATGATAGTCTATGGAGATGCCTTTTCAGCATCTCCAGTGACTACATAGATGCTAGTTTCTGAGTAGTGACTACTATTTTGTCATCTGCAGAGAAGACGACATAGAGATTGTCATCTTTGCCTCAGTTTTCTTCTCTTTTTCAACTACATAGATGACAGGATGTAACTTGTCATCTTCTCAGACCTCCCCATCCCCTTTTTGTAATCTATGCAGATGACAAGATCGATCATGTCATCTCCATAGACCTAGTGTTCTTTATTTTGTCATTTGTGGAGACGATAGGGTAGAGACTATCGTCTCTACTTTGACCAAATTTTTGCACTATTTAAGGCACAATAAATGCTCTCTAACCTACTAAAATAAAAACTTGACAAGTTCAGTTAGTCGACTCACCGGTGGGCCCATCTCTTTCGAGCTCTGGTGCTCCCAGATGTGCTTGCCAAGCTGTAATTGCTCGATAGGGTCCATCTTTTGCTTTGCTTCTTTGCTCTCTAGGTGTGCAAATGACCCTTCCTTGAGCCCCTTAAAGGCTTATATAGGCCCTCCAAGACCCCTTTTTGAGCCCGTGTCCTTTTCGACCATATCAATTTGCTATTTTTCCCTGCAAGTCATGCAATGTCTTCATTTATTCCCTTTTCTTCTCATTTCTTTTTTTCCATAGACCTTTTAGCAAAAATTGCCCAAAATTTATTTTTTGCACAATTTTTGTGAGGGGGCACCCTCCTCCTCTATCGTCACTTTGACACCACTCCTAGGACTCCTATGCTTAAAATCATCCCAAACACTATATTAATTTATTTAATATTTACTTTGACATTATAATTAATTATTAATTAATTAATTATATTGATCATATTCTTCTACATATTTAATTAAATTTATTTATTTAAATAGGTTCACTTTCCTAATGTATTTAAAATCAAATTTAAATACTTTCATCCTTAATGTGTTGAATTTATTTAATACATGATCCTCCATAAATCCTCTTGTTAAATAAATCTTATTTATTTAATTCCTCCATTCTATTAAATTCTCTAAACCTATGATTAAATTAAATCTTATTTAATTTAATCTTAAACCTAGCCTAAAACCTAGTCTACAACCATCACTTTCACCCTTATAAGTCTACCCACTACTCAATCTCACTTATTTACCCTAAACACCTTGCTAAACCCCCTTTTTAATCCTAAGTGTGTGCTCACACATGTGTGAGGAACACTCACACTTCCCACACCCCTCATGCCTTCCACACCTCTTACACCTTTGTCCCCCACTCCTTTCTTCAAGTTTGCTCACACATGTGCAAGCAAACTTTGAATGTTGACCACTTGCATGACTTGCCTACATGTCTCTATTGTGGCACCTATGTGGATGCCACATAGATGCCACCTCACCAAGGCCTCTCTCAAGCCTATAAATAGAACCCTTGTCTCAAGCATTTGACATCTCCCTCATATGCATTGTTATCATGCTAGTTTGTTGTTAGAGATCTTAGTTATTTTCACAGTTGCATTTTTACTAACTCTTGGTAGTTGATAGATTTCATTTTATTTTGCATTGTTAAATTAGTTTTTTTCTTGCATCCATCTCCATATCCTTTGAATGCTCTTAAATATGGCTGCTTCCATAGCCATTGTTTGAAGTATTCTCCACTCATTTAGCATAGGTTCATTCTCATATTTGCATTTCTTATCAAGAGATTCACTATAGTTGTATTTTGGGAGAGCACACCAACATCCCTCCAATCAAAAACACAGCAACAGGGCCTCTCATGGGTGCCTTTGTTGAGTTGTTTGAGGTTGCATGAGGACTTGGTCTTTTGGTTTCTTTGTGTTGCAAAACTCAGGCAAGTGTTAGTTATGGTTTATTTTATTTTGAATACTTGATATATCTATTATAGCTAACATTTGTTTGTTTTCTCTTGCTTCCAATAGGTAGGTTTTCTTGCATACAGCATCAACAGGAACCAAGTTGAAGATCTATCAGTTGATACAACATAGTCAAAGGAACATTGCATATGAATCAGTACTCAAGGTACATTAATACTCATTTGGTATGTGTTGTCAAAGAGGGAGAGTTTACTGTCATATATTTTTAAAATTTGTTTGAGGGAGAGTTTACTATTTGGAGAAGCTATGTAATTCCTTCACAGAGGGAGATTATTGCATTAGAGAAGTTTGTGGCATAAAATCTAAGAAACAAAAAAATTTCTATCAGAGAAAGACTTGTCTTTCAAATTTTATTGTGCTATGACATGTTATGTTGCCATCAATGCCAAAGAGAGAGACTGTTGGATACAATTGTCTAATTGTGTGTTGTCTTTGATGTTACAAAAATGTCATATTAGTTGGTAGACAGTGCTTACTAAGCTTAGTTGGTTAGCGAAGCAATTTTTTGTGTCTATCGAGCATTCTTGGATATTACTCTGCGAAGACAATGTCTACCGAGCTCACTTGGGTGTTGAAGGAAATTGTAGCAAAAAGTAGTGCTAACCGAGCTCTCATGGATAATGAAGGAAGGTTAGTGTTCACTAAGTTCAGTTGGTTACCAAAGGATTTTGCAAGTTCACAGTGTTAACCAAGCTTCTATTGGTCAACATAGGAAATCATTTTAGGATCAGTATTTACTGAACAGGATCAACCAATTAAAGATTTTGTGAATTTGGGAAATGAAGTTTAATTGTTTCAAGTATTGATTCCAATTGACTATGGTAATGATTATTGGTAATTGTAAGTTGTAATTGGGCTAACTTGATAATCTGAATGGTATATATGAAAGGTCAAGTTGAGATTCTAAGTGTATGAGTGAGTATGCAAGTGTATTGATTGTTTGAAGAAGAAAAGTATGAGAAAATTTGAAGGATGGTCAGATATTCTTAAAGAGAAAAAAAATGATATTTGATCAAGAAGGATGTAGTGTGAAGCAAAACATAGATCTATAATCAACAAATTTAGTTGCATTTCATTCAAGTAATTTCATTGTTACTTTCTTATCATTGTAGCAGTGATTCCAAAATCTCTTAGCAGAGTTGGTTTAACAGCCAGTTGTAAATCCTTTGACAAGGTGATAGTTCCATTGAATTGTTCTAAGGACCTCTTGTAAGGCCACTCCTAATAGGGTGATTAAATCCTCTAACAAGGTCACACCTAATAGTGTGTTTTGTAACCTTCAACTAGGTTGGCTCCTAACATGGCTCACTTCAGAAGAGTGAAAATTAGTACCTAGTTACTTGGTGGTTTTTCTCATATTGGGTTTCCACTTTAGATCTGATGTCTCATGTGTTCATATTATTTATTTTATGCTTGCATGTTAATCATTGTGAATGTTTAAGATCTATTAAAGTTAACATACACTACATTTACCGAGTTACAACATTTTAAGTATGTTTACCAAGTGACAACAGTAAATAGTTTTATTACACATCTAAGGGATTTGTGAAATTTTTTTTGTGGTAACTAATTCACCCCCCCCCCACCGGTTACTCCATCTATATTTCCAACAAAAGTGTCACTTTGAGTGGAGGATTTATTTTCTTCCCTAATTTTCTTATCTTTCTATACTTATGTTTCTCCCCTTTTATTTAAGATGTTTTTCTTATTCTCCCCTAATGATGGATCAATGTTTAGTTGTCCTCAAGGTACCCATTTAGATTTAATTATATTACTTCTTTATTAACTCTATAATAAAAATTATTAAAATTTGACATTTTATATATGTATTACAGAGTTACAAAGTAGTATAAAATATGGATAAACAAATATAATGTTTAAGAACTATAAATAAATAAAAATATAGACTTATTTTGATCATTTTTATTCTTTATTCTACATTTATTAAGTTGTAATCTGAGTTTTTTAGTATTTTGTTAAGAAATCCTCCAAATTGTCTAAGTATCTTGTGTTAGCATAATATGTCATGATAAATCTTGTATATCATTAACATTCCTTCACATATGTATCATTCCCACTAATTACAGTGTCAAGTGTCATTTCTCATTAATACTAGATGTATTTCCAATTGATGTTTTAATTATGACAAAATGAAGCTAAATGTATTTCTAATTGATACATTAATTGTGATACAAATTAAGCTAACTTTATCTCTTTCATTATCATTTGGCGTTAGAGAAAATACATACACAATACGATGTAGATTAGTCAAGTGAAGTCATTTGAGAAAAAAAATTTACCTTCACTTTTTAAAGTATTATGTGTGGAGGCCCTAAGAGGACAAGTGATTTTTTTAATGGTATCTCTTATCATTGCGTAAGTTTGTTTCCTTTCAATTTTCTTTCGCATCAGACACGTAAAGTTTTGCAAAGTACCAACTTAGCCTAAAACTATTTCCATAATCATATAAAATAATTATATAGGATTTTTGTTAATGGTAGATTTACATCTTATCCATTGAGTAGTTGGTGATAGCATTGGTTTTTACTTTTCCTTATTAGATGTTCTTCAAGGAAACAGAAAGCTAAAACCAAATGAATTGATTAAAAAAATACTCTTATAATGTTTTCCTTTTTTATGCTTATTTTCATGCTAGGAATATATTTATGAAATTGGTTAAGGGGGATATGATGTTAGTAACGAAGATGAGGTTTAATTTCTATGTAAGCATCTTTGGCTCATGAGCTAAGTGAGCTTATCAATCTTATCTTAAAGTTTCTCTTTGTCTAATGTCTCTCTCAACAAAGTTTGTATTTCATCACAAATTTAACAAATATATTTTTTGAAGTTTATTTTCTTTTGGTAATATCATTTTTTTTTGAAAAATATTTCTTTTAGATATGTAAATGATATATTAATGTCATATTGAAAAGTTACTTGTTCTACAACATTCTCCATAATGTGTATGAAAAGAATAAGTTAAACAAGGATTATGTCAAATATTTTATGTTAGTCATAGTTAACATCTCAAATTAGGTTCAAGGTTCAATTGTGCATTCAAGAACAACATTGAACCTGACTTGGATATGGTCTCACGTCTACAAGATAAAGAATAAAAGAATGTTTATCTATTTCCAATCCAAGTTCGACATACTTTACATGCAAAATCGCAAGAAATTTTAGGAATTCTTATGGTGTATGTTCATACTTCACATAGATAATTAGGGTAGAAGATGTCAATGTAGCCATGACAGTTAATTTTATCATGTGGATATGCATATCTACTTTGTTCCCTCTAGAAAATTTGTTGGTTATTAGCCTAATTTAGTGCAAGTTATGTCCTTAGGTAGGGCTTTTAAATGTATTTCTCCTTTCCCTTCTCCTGGTCTATGTGTTTGAAAGAAGATTTTGGTTTGATAATTGTCAAATGAACAAATGAATAAATATATTAGATGATTTCCATTATAGCCTAATCTTCATTCTTGTAACCTTGAGTAATTTTAGACTTATGAAATAAATTTGAAGCCTCTCAAAAGTCTACTTGAATGAACTAAAATCACTTTGAATAATTATATATACTTACATAATTACTATAATTTTTATATATTACATATTAGTGAAAATTTTATTTTAGTTTTAAATATTTAGAATTTTAATTATAGTTATTATTAGTACTTATGGGTAGGCTAATACTATTGTGACATATTTTAGAATTTACACTTTAACTAATGATTAAAGTTTTTGGTTTCTACAATCAGAATTAATTGATTTTAACTTTTGTTATCAAACTAATATGTTGCATAAGCATAGATGCAAAATTTTTAACTTTACAATTTTTAGAAAATATATTTCTAAAATTTAATTGGATAAATTCATTTAGCTCTTATATGGATTAGGTTTGATGGGTTTGATAGATTGTAGACTTTTATTAAGGTGACTATGATTCATTTTAATTTTATTTTATTTTATTTTATTTTTAATATTGCATTTTTTTATAATATAAATTTTATCATTCAATTAAAAATACTAAAACAATGAAATTTCTTATATGATTCATTTTTAATATATTTTTTAATGTAAGAGTAGATTTTTTTATTTTAATATTGCATTTTTTTAAAATATAATTTTTATCATTCAATTAAAAATACTAAAACAATGAAATTTCTTATATAATTCATTTTTAACCTTTTTTTAATGTAAGAGTAGATTTTTTAATTTTAATATTGCATTTTTTTATAATATAATTTTTATCATTTAATTAAAAATACTAAAAAAATGAAATTTCTTATATTATATAATTGTTTAACAAATATTATTATATATTATTATTGTAAAGATATTATGATTTATTTATAATATAATAGTATCACATGATATATATATATATTCAATAAATAAAAAATCAATAATTATATTAATAAATAAAATTATAATTATAATTATAATTATAATTAATATAATATTTTCATTAATTAAAATATTTTATAAATTATAACGAATTTATTAAATTAAAACTATATCTATATATAAAAACTAAAGACAAGTACTAAGTCACTATGTGGCACTTATTTAATACATTAAATAAAATAATTATTTATCAATTTATAATAATATAAGACTTTTAATTTATAAAATATTATTTAAATGTAATATTTAGATCTAAATAGACTTTGGGGTAAAAGCACATATCTATGTCACCGTTTGTGATACAAAAACTTGTTTTGGTCAAATCTCATTTCTCTATGAAAACTCAATTTTTGTCAAAAACTAAAAATACCCTTTTATAGATCTCAGATTCAATATCATCATTATATAAATTTTTGAGTGTTTTGATTAGTTATAATATGTTATAATCTCAAAAAATTATAAGTCGATATTTCAACATTTCAGAAGATGCTCTCTCAAAAAATGAAAAAAATTAGTAAATCATATCAAAAAAATAAAAAAAATTATATTTATCACTAGAGGAGAGAATCCTCTTCATGAATATGTAATATTTTTTTCAAGAAGGTATAGATTTGATAGGGAAGTTTTGACGGGAGGAAAAAACTATTGGATTCTGACAATGTTGAACTTGAGTACTTATAACAAAGTAAATATACATCAAAAATAATTATTTCTTTTTTTGTTCACTAGCTATACATGTCATCTATAAAATATTTTCAAATCAGAACAAAAAAAGATGATTTGCACATACTTGTTTGATGGGAACATCCTATATTTTTTACAGTTAAAAAAGGGACTTCAAAATAAAATAAAATGAATAAATTCTTGGTCAAAAAAATTATAAAAATTATAGGCATAAAATTCATACAATTCTACACATTTCATCATTTTACATCATCTTCATATTTTAAACACAAATACCATTTTTGTTGTGTCATTAATGTTGAACTGTCACATTCTATATCACGTTTCTTTATAAAAGATGACACAGGTTTGTCTTTTACCCTTTGGCTAAAAATTACTAAAATCAATTACATAAATTTTTAGCTATATAAAGATTGTGTGCTCTAATTATTTAGTATGAACTTAAATCTATACCTAAAATTCATCTTTAAGTATTACACATAAAGAAAATAAAATTAAGCTTTTTAAAAGTATAACAACTTTAACTATTTTAAAATCTCCTTACTCATACTCATAACCCCCTTTTTAAGCTCTTCCATTTTATTGTACCACATATTTTCATCAAGGTAATTCCAACCCTAAAATTAGGTCACACCTCAACCATTTATAAAAGCGATGAACTATAGGTAATCAGCTTCCTTGATATTGATTCTAATAAGAGCACAGCAATGGAGGAAGAAAAGAGTGATCCGTGAGCGACAATGGAGACAAAGACCAGAAAAAGAAAGGAATGCGATATCCCAGATGAACAGCGCTGCGAACGGTCTGATCGAAAGAAGAATTGGAGATGTAAAAACGCCCGTGTTAACCACAAATATTGCCAGCATCACATTAATCTAACAAAGAAAAATTATTTGTCAAGAAAGGAGAAAACCAAGCAAGATCCTCTGAATTGGTGCGAAAAAAACCCTAAAGAGAACAATGACTCTATTGCAAAGGAAAACGATAAGGCCTGTCCAAGACAGAAGGATCTCGCCGAGCTTCTGCCTACTATAATGTTGAAAGCTTGGAATCAAGAGCTTACTCCTGATGAGAGACACAGCCTTCGTTGTCATTTGCCTGAAGCTCACAACGACGATTCTGCTGTAATGTCTATTTTATTTGGAGGTACTTCAAGATTTGGAATAGATCTTGCTGGTAAGTGGTGCAGAAATGTTTGTGAAGGAAAAGAAAACCCAAATACAGTTTTTGAAAAGGAATGGGAGATGAAGATTTGTGTGTCACGGTATTTGGAAGATTTGAAGAAATACCATGAGGATTTTATAGCAAAGGCAGAATGGTACAAGCGCTTGTGGTCTGATACATGCAAGGGAGATGACAAGGTGTTCTTCAAGCTGTTAGACAATATAAACTTTAGATTATAGGTTTTCCTTTTCCTTTGCTAATAAAAGTGCCAAATGATTCAGAACCATTCTCATCACATTTTTAAGTTTGCTGTTGCCATAGTTTCTAGGCTATTGTATAAGAATCTCCGTTGGTATACGGAACAATATGTTAATCCAGACATATCTAGATAATCTCGAAAGATTATATAATTGTCCCTCTATCATATAATTGGAAGGATGAAAAAAGCGTTGCTTGGGTATATGACCATTCATTGATATTAGGATGGAATAAGCTTTTTAAGGACTTGACTGCTCAAAAACCATACTCCCCATTTGTGAGTTAAACAAACAAAGAACAAATATTAAAAAGAATTTACAATATAGCTAATCAAACTATAAGAATTGGTGCAAGTATAATAATAAAGCATAGAGCATAGAATATTAGTAAAATAGTTGAAAAAGATGTCATGGTTATTCTTTTCTCCAAGTACGGAAGATCAAAGAATTCTCTTCTCACATTGCCATGCAAGAAATGCTATCCAAACTAAAATGAACAACATATTGTTATGTCACTCATACTAGTGAAAAAAAGAAAAAGAGATAATTTGTTGGATATTTCTATCTAATGCAACTTTTAAGAAATAAATATTTAGGCAGCTATGGTGGAGTAAAAGGACTGTAATGATTTCTAAATTTTTTGATATTGCATAGACAATAAGGTGGTCTAGATTTGACAAATAATAAGTTAGATAAAAGCTACCATGGAGATAATAACTTATATCAATTTAATACCATGGGGAGCTCTCCTAGTTGTTCTATATGAATCAATTTTCACTTGAATTCATAAAATGTGGAGAAGTGTTGATAGACCAAGTCAAGCAAGTTGTAAGAACCATGTCCTAGTCAACATCTATCACATCATACAAATGCTAGAAATGTGGAAGAAATATGGAAACCCTAGTTGAAAAGTTAAATTCTATTTGTATTAGCCATAATCAAGATTAATAATTTATTAATCATAACAAAGTACATAATTCCATTAATTAAGATGTCAATCTATGCATTATTAATTACAAAGAGATTATTAAGATAAATTATCCTTTATATAATTACATCATACATCATAATGATCATCCAAAGATGATTATGCAATCCATCAAGAGAGAAATATCCATATAACCTTATTGTTTGTCCACCAACGTGACTCAATCTCCAAATCCATTAGACATCATCCATTTTCTATTTAAGGTTGGAGTGTGGCCAAAGCACTTTTACCATGCCAACCATGTAGTATTTAGCTCCCTCGAGGTTCTTCCTATCTTGAAGAACGTCCTAACCCTAGCACGAGAAGACTAGCTTCCCGAAACATGATGGATCAAATGGATCTATGCAGTTGTGAAATATATTAATTCCTATATATACATTCTACACGTCTACTCATATGTAAAAAAAAAAATGAGCATATCTACTCATGTGTATTGTGTTTATCATATCTACTCATATGCTCAAATACAAATGGCACCTCTACACATATGCAAAAAAACAAAATGAGCATATCTACTCATATGTATCATACCAGGATGCAAAAGAAAAGAATTAGTCTAAGGGTTAGCTACTTCCTATATTCAACTTTATTTTCTTTAGATCTAGACCAACATCAATAGAATCACAAAGGACTCTCTACACTTTAGGCTCTACAGGACCAAGGCAGGCACACCTTAGGGATGGAAATGATTGGTTATCTGATATTCTTCTTCATAGTTCATTAATTCACAATCTTCTCTTTAAATCTATACCCTATAGAAGAACGTGGTCAAAAATTCTTCTTAGATTTCTAATAAATCCTTAATTACAATAGCTAACTATAATTCTAAAGGAAACTATTACAAACAAGTAATGACTAGTACTTTAATTATTTATTACAAAAAAGTAAATATTGATTTTATTTAAATTGTGCTTTGTCCAGCCACATGAACTCTTCAATTTTCATATGAATTGATGATCAGTTCCTTATCCATTTTTATATAGAGTCTACCTAGCAAAACGTGACCTAATTAATTACCTTATAGTTAATTGTATTAGTAGTTAACCTTGAATTTCATTCTTACAAATAATCCTCCCAAATATCTAGAAGCCCTATCAATTCAATAAAAGCATTTACCTAATTGTTTGAATTAAAAGCAACCAATGAATGCACTATCAAGATGATCTCTATATTATTCCTTGTAGAATAATAGAATAGAATTGTACTTCCTCTTTCTCTGTCTTGCCAACCAGACTTTTTCTCCTTCTGATCTTGTAACTAGATCACAAATCTCACATCCAATAATCCCTTGGATTGCTTACTCACATTCACCAAACACTTGAATCCTTCTTGCACTTTGCATAGCACATGTATTACAATTCCATTTTTTACAAACAAGGAAAAAAAATTTCCTTTATACCCTATCTTCAAAATAATTCCTTTAGTCAGCCTTAAGGCTTTTTCAATTAATTATAATAATATAATTAGTTAATTTATATTTACAATAGCACTGTCGGCACACAGTATATATAAAACTTTATGTGAGTGACTTTAGAACTTGAGCACTTGCTTTTGTCACCATCTAATGATCTTCTGTCATTGGCTGACTATGCATCACAAGATTATATCTCTGCTAGAAGATATAATAGGATCATTAGAAATTACTTTCCATGCACTCTTTCTTTGCATTGTTCTTTGCAAATCATTTAAATAACTTTCATACATCTTCAAATTAGACTCTATGCATTTAACCTCATCATTAGGACACAAGGTACAACATCTCCTTATACACACTTTACTTATATGTCAAAACTCTATCTATACAAGTATGATCTTTATTTGCTACTCCACTAGTCTTCACAGACTTACTACTATGCGGACATCAATGACAAGCACAGTCATGAATGCAACATGTCAATACTCTCCAATGCTTAGGATATTACCTGAAGGGAATACCATAAACATTCATGCTAATAGGATAAATATTCAATTATGAATAGAATGGGATAAACCAAGACAAGATGATCCCTTACTTCAAAGTCACACCTCTCCAAAATTCATATAGGTGGTAATAAATTTTATCTAAGATAATATTGAGGTCTTCAAGAAGAAATTTATTTAAAATTTCTTGCAAAGTTCACTAATAGATCTCTTCTCAATATCAAAATGTAGGATAGTTATCAAAATATGGAAATTATTATTATTATTCTTAGATTTTTCAACCATAATAGTGAAATATCTACCTACTATCTTTAATCCCATGAAAATAAAGCTTCAACTGAGAGAATGCATAAAGCTGTTGAGAACTAGAGAGATTTTCTTGCGGAGACAAAAGATTTTTAGGAACTACTTGAGTAATTGGCTAAAATTAAAATTATGGGAGGGTTGTTGAAGAAAAAGGAGCCAAGGGAGAATCCTGAACTAGACTATAATTTGAAAATATGGAATTCTATGCAAATAGTTGGGCTCAGTTGTTACATTGAAGCCATGAGAGGTTTCAACTATAAACTTTCCTCTTTGTTTGCCAGCTCTTGTAACAATGTCTTGGTTATGATTGTAGCTCTTCTAGTTGGTGGTTATCTTTTAATTAATTACACAAGCTAATAGTTTAAATGTAAAGGATCTCATGTGGAATGAAATATCTTGGAAATATACAACCTCTATATAGGAAGAAATTGTTTAAGGACATGGAGAAGGCAAAAATAATTGAGTCCAAAATTTGGTAAAGCATATTTTCTCTTCCTCCCCCATTTTCTATTGTTTGTCTTTGGATTATGAAATATGTTACCTATGAGGGGCGCTTAAAAAATTACCATGTTTACCATTTTCCCCTACCAAACATCATGTGTAATAAGTAAAAGATAAATATGTCATTCTTTTTTGTTGTATTCTCTTAGACCTATTTTATTGATAGTGGTGAAAATCCCATGCTCTACCAGGTAGTTATTTTCATGCTTTACAGTCATGTATTTTTACATTGCCCTTCAATTGGTAGAAGTATGAAATTCAAAAAGGAGGATGTTAGCATTAATTTCTTTATGAAAATTGAGGAAATTAGTGTTGAAAGGAGATTGTTGAAGTGAAGAAGATGGATAAAATCTATCATTGAATAATCATTATTTTGTCACTAATGTCAAACCTACTACTTGTTGGTAAGACAGTTGCTTACTTTGGTTTGAATGATATCAATTGATTGATTGAGGAAGAGGATTTGAAAAGAATGGATAAAAGGAAAACCTAGAGAAATGTTGAGTTATATGGTGTATAAAAGGAGCACTAAGACCAAGCAATACATTGATGATATAGTGTATTGTTTATCTACTTAAGGCTATAATAAAAGGATACTTGAGAAAAGACTAGAAGAAGGCTAAGTAAAGAAATGTGCCTGCCAAACTTGGCCAAGTAAATAATGGAAGTTGAGAAAAGTCAGTGCAAGTCGGCTAGAAAATTAGATAAAGCTGAGCAATAAGTTTAGTATGGGATGAGAAAGAGAAATATAGTGGATACTGAGCAACCTAATGTTGGTTGAGCATCAAAAGATAGGGTTTGCTGACCAAATAGAGTGTTATTGTCAAGTACCAATAAAATGAGTTAGATCAAAGATTTAACAAATCTGAGCCAAGGAAGTTGATTTCTTGAATTGTGTGAAGTGTATAGTATATTACTATTATGAGTTAGTGGCATAGAATTCGGGATAATCCATTTTGAGGCAAATTTAATGAGGATTGTAGAGGAAGTTTTAATAAGGAATAAAAATGAAAGATGGCCTCCCAAAGTTAGACTATCAAATCAAAACTAAATCTAGAGATGGGCCCAATCAGCAAAATATGAGGTTAAATTTGACGTCCAAATGACCATCACAATCGTGTAATTGGGCTTGCAAATGATGGTCAAACAATTTTCAATTTTAAGCCAATGACAAAATATTGGCCCCCTAGTGATGTGGCAGTGACATCAGCAATGATGTCAGTAGTATGGAATGGACATGTGGCATGTATTAAAGTGCTGATGTGTATGCTGACCAGGTTTGCTGAGTGGTAGATTACGTGGCACTATCTAGATGTATAGTTTTTGAGTTGTTGCTGACTATACTGTGTCGTATGGAGGAAGTTGAGGTGGCTAATGATTCACTACATGACATGGCTATCAAGTGTGGCCAAGCCAATGCATGGCGGACTACAGCTATCCACATGAGTAGAGTTGTCACAGATGCCAGAGGTTTGAAAGACACTGGGGAAAATTTAATCGCCAGTGATCAAGAGGGTAGAAAGATGACCAGATTTTTGTGCCAGTGAAGTAATTAAAAGTGGCCACCAATGTGGGGATTATATATCCCACATGCATGCAGTGGTAACACTTATATGTGTTTAAAAAAAACAAAGTTGCCCCATTCAAACAAAGATCTGTTGGGGTATTTGGAGTGTAATCATCATGGTTTAGGTATTGAAATGGAATAAGATGTCGATAGAATATGCTATGGAAAAATGGAATATTCCATCGAATATTCTATAGGGGCCAGGGTTTGATCACTTGGTTCCAACAAATTTTTTCTCTCTGTAGGCTTAATGGCCCAAAAGAAATTCTAACTTTCATTTTATTCTGGATCAATTGCAATTTTCCACCAAATAAACCATTCAAATCTCTTACTTTATTGATCATTATTATTGATCATCATTCTAATGTTTATAATAGTTACCTTGGGAAGATCTTTCTTCTATACCAACAAAGCTACATATGGTGAAAAGTGGAGATAATATGGCAAGTACCTCTAAACATCTATACTTTGTTCCTTACAACACAAGATAGTTGTTGTGTACATTATGGGAGACCAATTTTAATGTATTTATTTTATGAATCATCCCCTATTTCAGGTACATGGCCCTATGTTTGCACACCTATGTCCTAGATTTCTAGAGTTGATCTAACAATTTTTTTCACTGCTACTATTTCATTCTCCAACATGAGGGTTTTTTACTCCAAGACAAAATTCTTCTTCATTTCTTCCTAATAGTGCCTCCTTTTTTTTTATGTATCTCTCATATGCTTCCTCCAACTGTGCTTCAAGATAATCCATCTTGATCTTTCCTAGAAATGCCACAGAGGTTCGCATTCCATATACCTATCTGCTAGATGTAAAGTGCACATTCCAAAATATTACATAAAGTGATAATGACAGAAGCCAAGAAGGAAACTAAAAATAGGAGCTCCCAAGTAGACAGTAAGAAGCTAAATCTGGACTAATTATCAAAATATGTTTTGGGGTTCTACAGTTTAAGTTCTTGCATGTACATAAGAAATGTTCTATACACAGAACATTCAGTAGTATAATTAAATTGAAATTCTAGACACAAATGCTTTAGAAACTAATAATGACAGAATCTAGGAAGGAGACTAAAAATAGGATCTCCCAAGTAGACTTTAAGAAGCTAAATCTAGACTAATAATCAAAGTATGTTTTGGAGCTCTATGGTTCAACTTCTTGCTTTGATAAATAAAAATTATAAGATTATCAAGACTGCTATTTTAGAAAAGTCCAATACTACTTGATATCATTAAAATCCTCAAATGGCTTTTAGTAGGTCTTTAAAGATTAGATAGAATATTTAGATTACTATTTCCATATTGCACATTGGTTGAAGTTATTGTGAGACTACCAAGGTGGGAAGTAACATACTTAACAATTGTTCTATACACACAACATTCTATAATATAACTGAATTGAAAGTCTAGATAGAGATGCTATAAGAAGTGATAATGACAGAAGCTTGGAAGGAGACTAAAAATAAGAGCTCCCAAGTAGACTGTAAGAAGCTCTTCAAACACTTGGAAAATGACTCATTGCACTCTAAATTTTTGACCACTATTATATTTTGGGATGTTTGTTCATTGCAAAAACCAATAGCATTGTATAGAAAATGATAGCAAAGATTGCATTAAACTAAGAAGTACAATCTCAAAGAAGTAATAACATATTGGGAAAAAATTAGAACTGATTATACTTCATACCAGGTCTAATGAAAATATTAGTAGACTATAATGTCATAAGGAGAATGCATTTCTTTTGTCATCTACAAAGTCTAATTTGATAACTTACATACCCAAATTGATTGTATGCTCATGATGCCATAAGTAGCTCGATATGAGAAGGGAAAGTCTGCAACTTAGCTAATGGAGATTAGGATGCCAATCTCTATAAACCATCAGCATATGCACTAAACACCTCTAAGCAAGCCATCTAGAGAATAAATGGTAGCTCTAAAAGTTTGAAACCCTCTACTATATCCAGCTGATAAGATGCCAAAGATGTCACTGAATTTTTCTACTCAAAATTGATAGGAGGATGGAGAAATGTGATTACCAATCCATGATTATTCCTCAAACCCTACTCATCTTGCATAGACGGAAATTCATATAAATAACATCTCCAAATATCCTAAAACCACTCCACTATTATTCATGAGTTCCCATTCACTACTTTTGTAATCAGTGGTGTATGTTGCTCTTATAAACAAGAAATGATATTTTCAATGTTGCACATATATATTTTATTTCAAAGCTCAGGCCTAACAATCCTACATTGATTATGATCGCACATGGAATTAAAATCTCACTAGGTTATAACCTTCAAATGGAAAATCATGTAGATTTGGCTTGTTTGAAGAAGATTCAATTGCATGATAAACTCTGTGCCAGACTTTGCAAGAACATGGTCTTCCTCTAGCAATTGATCATTTCCCCAATATTATCCATGAAGCCCCTATCCCTAGCAATCGCCCCAAAGAATCAATAATTATTATCCATAACCATGGCTTTTTCAAGAATTATTATTTTGTGCATTGCATTGCTTGTATTGAGCATCTGTGCATTTGCACAAGATAGGTTGGGTCTCATTTCATGCCTTGAAAAAAAGGGCATCGCAAACCTAACCACTTCTAATTCCTCCTCTACATATGATTCTCTCTTGCACTATTCTCTGTAAAACCTAAGGTTTATTGAACCAAGGATCTGCAAGCCGTACATGTTGATTTTGTTGCAGAAGAGACAACAAACCTACAAATTTCCATGATACTCTACTCAGGAATGAAATAACATAAAAGAATATCATGATACAACTATAAGCCCATGCAAATATACAAGATCAAATTTTAACATACTTTTTGACTAATACTAATATATGATACTTTTAACATATTAAGGTTATGACCCAAGTTGGTTGAAATTTTGACCAACTTAGGAAAACTTAGGAAATTTTCAACCAATACGGGGATAGAAACCAAAAAAAAAAAAAATCATACCTTTGGTCAAAAATTTTGGTATAAAACAAGTGCAAATGTACTAGTGTCTCCCCCTTTTTGACACTTATGTCAATGAGCTATACAATTATTATGTGTGTTTAAAAAAGATTTATGGACATCCAATATTATTTGGAGGGCTATATCCCAGTTATCACATGCAACATCCAATGACTTGATTTGGATAGAAAGCTCGGCATTAAGGTGGACTAAACTATCTAAAGTAAAAAGATTGGGATCTTTCTTCAGTAGAGTTTCAACATAGCCTAGCTCCTTGTGCATTATTACCATTTGGGATGTAAGGGTTGCTTGTATGCTAGTCATTTTGGCCCTTATGTTGGCCTCATCTGCTAGCAATACAACCAACTAAATCTATGTTTGAAGCAATGTCCTAAAATGCTTCTCACTTTGAGCTAGATTCATTGGTAGTCTTGTATCTGATGCAAAAATTTGGCTCTCTAGACTCATAATGTGACTTTTGGTCTCTTGGGTGAAGAGTGTTGGATTACATAATTTTGTGTATAATGAGAATATGTTCTCAGGTACCTTTTTCACATCCTCAACCTTAGTTGCTAATGCAACTTGTGTTAGTGCTATCTTGCCAAATATTTTCTCATTCACTTTGTTTTGGAACCTTCTTTTCTAACCATTCTGATAATTTGGCATTAGTATCAAGGTCTTCATTACTAACCTTCTCCACTATATTTGAAATTTTTTCCAATAGTGGCTTGGTCTCTTCAAAATTTGGCAACCTAAATGAATCTAAAAAAGATGTCCTTAATGTCTTGTAGTTCCTGCTCCTGCCTATATTCTCTCCTAAGCATTTCTTTATGCTTTTTCCTTTTTAAGGCCTATTTTAATATGCCTATTTGTTCTAATTTCATTGTATCATAATCATATTTGGGTATAATAATTTCTTCATCAAGGTTTACATCTCCATATTGAATTACTTTTTCAACCTTTGATGAACTTGGGCTTGGCATTGAGATTTGTAATGGAATAGCATCTATGCTCAGCTTCTAAAGAGTTTGTGTGGAAGGAGTGCCAGATGCTGGTAAGGATATCAAAGCTTGAATTTCAACTTTTTCCTTCACATTAGGTGTTAGCTCACTCTCTTTAGGCTTGCCTTGTTCTCCCATAGTGAGTTGTCTTGCATCTTGTCCTTGTGCTATAGGTGTAGATAGGTATATCTTGTTGTCCTGCTATGGTGGTTTGTTCTTCTATTATCTCCTTCTCAATAATATTAATCTTGACAATTGTATCAACCTTAGTAGATGTAGCTTCTAGCATTTGGACCAAAGGTTGTACATCAATGACTAAAGATATTGATAGAAGGTGGTTCTTGTGGATTCACCTTTTCCCTTGCAACATCAGTCACTGACTTTTTTAGTTCATCTACACTTACCAAAACTGGATTGCCACAAAGTTTAGCCTATAGTGTAGCTGATCTAATATCTTCTTCAAATATTCTTCACTAAGGGGATTAATGTTTTGAGCTAATAGATCAGAAATATCCTTGACAATTACTATTTTGGTAGTCTCAGTTGTGTCATGTGGAGGACTAACACTCAGCAATGTGTATCCTGCACACTCTATTCTTTTGGCTACTCATGCTTAGTTGTTGCCTTGTCATTTATTTCTATATCTATTTCTCCTCCAACTGTGTCACCTTTTTCATCATCTCCTTCATCATTATTATCAACCTTAGCAGGTTCAGGTTCTCTTATATTTATTGTGGTTAATCCATAAATGAGTTTCCATATCTATGTTGACTTTTTGACAACATCCTCAATATTATTTTGTAAAATTATAAAAGCTTTGTATTTAGGTGTGAACCTAAATTTATACTTCTTTACAACCTTAGCAATTTGTGCCTTTTTTAATTTAGGCACCACTTGGGCCAATGTGGTCTCCCTAATTTGTCTTTCCAGATTTAGATAATAATGCCATTTTTTCTCAAATATGTCATATAGACTCTTAGGTACAGAGTTGGCAAATTCTAGTGGTGTTTTCTTGAATTTTTCCATCATGGCATATAGGGAATCTTCCACTTGTTTTTCTTCTCTTTACCCAATTTATCAAAATCAACATGACTGAATCCTGATAGATCTACATTATTCTTAACAATCTCACATAAATTTTCAAGATCTGAAAGAGGGTTATGAATCACCACCTTGAATTGGCTATTTTCATTTGACTCTATTTTCTCCTCTTTAGAATTTGGTTGTGCCACATACTCCCTTCTTGGTATCTTTTTTTCTTAATGTCCTTGTTTTGTTGTCTTTCTCTTTTCCTTGGCCTTTTGTGTAGTTGCACGCATGCTAGCTCTAGTTGTAGGTGCAGTGGGCTTTGGCTAACTTGGTATGGAAATTTTCTTAGTCCTTGCCATAGGCTATGCCTTGGCCTTCCTCTTATTTGGCTTAGTAGGAGTAGGTGCTTCCTCGAATTCTTCTCCCTTGGCACCTTCAATCTCCTCCTCTTCATCGTCTTCTCCCATGTGTTGAGTTAATGCAAGAGGTGCTTGTGCCTGTGTTTCTTCTTCTTCTTCATCATCTTCTTCTTCATCATCATCATCCTTGGATCTCTCTCCAAATTTAGCTTTCAATTTCTTTACCAGCCTATCCTTTTTCTTGATAACTAAACCAGTTTTCATTTCCATGGTGATCTTGAATTTTGCCACTTCATAATTTCCAAATATGTTTTCAATTTTATCTATCTATTATACAAGTAAAGTTGTTATGGCTATAGAGGCTTCATCCACATTGATTTTATAACCTAAGGGTCTCAACCATCTTACCCTTGGTGTAGCAACTTGTACAAAAGTATAATTAGCATCCACAAGAAAACAAATGTCATCATAGTGTTTCTCAACTAAGGATACTAGTATTCTTAGTCTATCCTTCATTGACTTCTTGAAGTCTTCAAAATAGCTTGTCATTAAAGATTCACAATTTTCTCCTAATTGCTCAATATACTCATTTTAAACTACATAGCTTGGCTCTTGATAAATACCTTGTGAAATTTGATGAATGGATGTGAGATCGCTGCTAGAATCCTCTACAACTACTTGGACGGATTTTTAGATCACTTTTTTTTCTGCTTGTTCTTTCTTGAATTTGAAATGATGAAAAATGAGCTAAAATTGATCAAATACCCTTTGAAAATATTGCAATAAATGTTAAGTTCTTACATATTTGTAAGCTTGGCATCAACCAATTTTAGGCTTACTCGACATCCATTGACATTTCTATCACTCCACAACCACTATGAGCTCAGCATCAACTACCTAGTCTAATAGCTCAGCATCTTCTAATATTCCACTTGGCAAATATATAAAAAAATTCATTCTCAAAAACAACATGAAAAACTTAAAGATTTACCTTGAATTCCTAACAACATCTTGCATCTTTATTCATGCTAATATAATCCTTTCAGTACTATCTACTTTTGGAACTAATGTATGATATAGCCTTTAAATATTAGTTCCACATACCTCTTTATTTCCTAGTTTGATGAGGTGTGATCACCTAACCCATTGGGTGAAGTGATCCCTTCTACATTTGATGTGCTACAATCATCTTTATTCTTCTATGTCTTATTCATCTCATTTTTTATGTGTTCAACATCTACCTTGCCTTTTCCTTAATCAAATAAAAAACTTGGTGTCTTTAACTTTTTTGGACAATACCTACTAATGTGACTAGTCTTCAAATAGATTAAACATGTGTTTTGACTCGACCACCTTTGGTAGTTACCACTGAAGTGTGTCCTTATACATTTTTTGGGAACATGTCCATATTCTTGACAATAATGACAGCTATATCTTGTATTATAATCCTAATTATAAGAGTTTTCATAGTTCCTTACATTTTCTTGCCTATTTGATGACCACATGGGTTTGGATATGCATTTGGAAGCTCTATGTCCATACTTTTGATAGTTATTCCAATATCCTTCAAATCTTTGTGTGTGCATGGTCCAGGTTTTGCATTCATGTGCCTAATGACCTTGCTTGTTGCATTTATGGAAATGAACCATGTTCTTGGGCTTGACATTCTAATTTATAGTCTTTCTCCTACACATATTAGAAGTATGTCCTTTCTTACCACAATTATGACAAGTAGGTTTGGAGTTCTTACCTTTGTAGATCCTTTCTTCTACACTTTTGGATAATTCTCCTTCTTCAGTACTTGTATAGCCCAGTCTAGATGTGACATTATTAGATATGTGGGATCTCAATAATTGCTCAAATTATTTGATGGCTTCATTTGGTTTGTTGAAACTTTTAGAAAATTCATTTTCCCTCTTTAGGTCACTCTGCAATTATTTATTCTGCAACTTCAATGTAGTTATCTCAATGGCCTTGACATTTAGTTCATAGTTAGCATTCATCATGTAACTTAGAGTGTCTAGTTGCATGGTGAAAATCTTGGTTAGCTTTTTTGACTTCTCTTCTAGTCTCTTGGCTAGAATTCTTTTGTTTTCTTCAATCATGGATTTGTCTTCCATAGCTTTCTTCTTTTGTTCAATTACCTCACATAGTAGTATGGCTTGTGATTCTTGCTCTAACTTGAGATTTCTTATTTCCTTAGCTTGGACTCTATTCTTTTCCATTAGATCTTCAACTACTGTATCAAATTCTTTTGAGTCTCCATCTACAAATAGCTTAGTAGTGTCTATCTCTTTGTATTGTGTGTCATTCTATGCAATAGAAATTTCTTTACTTCTCTTCAAGGAATTCTTTAAGTCTTCTCTTGCTTGATTCAGTTGATGTAGAATGAGATGTATTTCAATCTCCTTGTTATCAATAGTCTTTCCCAAAATGTAGAGTTCTATTTCAAGATCTTTCCTCAAAGATGCAAAGCTTTTCTTTCGGAGAACAAGGCTTTGACACCAATTGTTGGAATTACAATAGGAAAGGTGAACTTCTAAGGGGGGTGAATTAGTAGTTTCAACTTGGACCCATAAAAATTTCACGACACATCCATCTCATACATTCAATGAGTAAACTACAATAACATGTAAAGCATATACAATTAAATCATGTAAACATGTAAGCATTCACACACATAACATCAGATATGATTACCCAAAAACCCTCCAAGTGAGAAGGTAAAACTACTTCACTACTGTAGCAATAAAGTGCATCTATGAAGGTTACAATATTTTAACCATAAAACATGACCTACCCTATGAGAGGTTTGCCCTATTCAAGGCTTACAAAGACTATTAGGTCTCACCTTGTTAGAGGATTTTAACACCCTGTTAGAAGTGTGCCTTGTTAGAGGACTTTAACTTACAACTAAGTAAGCACCCTATTAAAATATTTCATATAGCCTATTAGGACTACTGTGTTAAGAGATTTTGATTGAAATCACCTGTTAAAATGTGTCAACATTGATCCTATAGTTAGTACTTGTTTTCCTAATAAAATATCACCTCTAAACAATGTTTTCTTGATCCTTCTTAATCAAATGTCTCTTTGTTGTATTCTTTTCTATATCCTCTATTTTTCTCTAACTAATTTTGCAATGTACTTTCATTTCATAACTTCTAAGTCGCCATGAATGCTCTATTTGTACATGCAAACTATCATCTTCACTCCTTCATTACTCTTAGAAAGCTTAGGGTTTTTTCTGCCTTAAGAAGACTTTGGCACCTTAGGGTTAGGTATAAATCTATTGTTGAGATTCATCCTTTTTGCCACTTAATCCTTCCCATTTTTTGATTGGTTGCATGTAATTGCATAGGGAATCCAACTAGAGATTCATTCTAATCTTTATATTGTGACTTGGTACCTATATTGCTTGGCATCCACTTTTTACTCAGCTCTTGAATCACTCGACATGGTCTATCTACTCAGCACTTGAGTGACTTGGCACGTGAGGGCTTGTCACTCACTATGGCTTGGCATGGTTTAATATTTACATGTTGTGCTTAGCATGCATTACTAGTTTGGCATGAAGTAAGTAAATAACTTAAGTGTGTTGACACTCACTTGTAAAAACTAATCTAAGATCAACAGTTGAATTCATCAAGAAATATGTCCTTGGTGTCATGAAGTGCTTATTTCTTCCTTTACTCCCTTCTGAGTAGTTCTTGGTGTTTCTTTCTTTCCAGAGCATCCTACAATATGCTCATCTACTCTAGTGTGATTATTGTAAGATCATTATTTGGTAACTCAATCACCTCATCTAAGTTGATGTCACCATAGGATTTTATCTCATCAAACTTAGATGTTCTAGGATATGGCCTTGATGCTTGCAATGCTATAGCTACAATACTTGGCATGTGAAGTGCTTTATTGGAGTAGGAGTAGCAATATCTAGTAACATAACAAGTGTCTATATAGCTATTAATTCATCTAGCTTTGTAGTCAAGACTGAATCTTTAGTCCTATCTATATCCTTCTCTTTGATATCTTCTCCACCTTGTGCTAGTGGTGTAGGTGTAGGACTCACTTCCTGAACTATTTGAACTAGTGTCCCTTCTTTCTCAATTATTGTAATTGATAGTACTAAAACATGTTGTACCTTAGTGCTAACATGTGAAGGCATGGTTTCCTTCCTAATGTATACTACCATATGCATGGTGGGTTTCACTTCTATAGATTGAGTGGGGAAATGGATAATGCTTGTCATTTCTCCCATGTGTATACCAATTTTTCCTTATCAATCTCATCCACACTCACCAAAATAGGATGACTACATAGTTGTGCCTTGGTGGTGGAATCAATCAATATCTTCTACATATCCACCTTTGTGAGAGGATTGATTTTCTAAATTGTGGAATCAAACACATCCTTAACCTTTACTATATCTTCTTGAGGATTGCCACTTGACATCTGTACTATTGGTACATTCTAGTCTATTTGTTGCTCTTATTCAACTGTTGCCTTTGTAATGCCTTCTCCATGTACTTCCATCACAAATTCATAATTTTTGGCTTCAACTCCCTCTTCCTCTTCTCTTTCTTCACCTACTTCCTTAGGTACTTTCTCAATCTCATTTTCTATTGTCATCCCATAGATGACCTTCCATACATGTGTGCTCTACTGAACAACCTCTTTAATTTTGTTCTATCATTTCAGATTTGTCCAACTCTTGCATCACTCTTACAAGTGTAGTCTTTCTAATATTTCTTTTAGTTTTAAGACTATATTACCGTCTTTGCTCAACTCTATCATGTAGGATCTTGGGTAGAGAGTTGGAAATCTCAATTGGAGTCTTCTTAAAAATTGTCATCATGGCATATATAGATTCTTCTACTTTATTATTTTCTATCTTCCCAAGTGTATCAAAATCACCATGTGTAAATCCACTTAAATCAACATTATTCATAATATTTTCATACAAGTTGTCTAAGTTAGAAGAGGGACTATGACTTACAACTTTGAATTGGTTGTTATCATTTGACTCTATCCTCTCATTTGATTCTAGCTGGGGCTATATGTTCCCTTCTTTGTTTCTACATAGGTTTATATCTTTGTGTACTTGTACTAGCTCTCTTGTCTTTAGCCTTCTGAACCTCCTAAGTGTTCTTGGCTATAGCTCTTTTGCTAGCCCTAAGTTAACAATAATTGTAGACTTTAGTTTCACAACCCTTTTAGGTTTACTTTTTTCTAGCTTCTTTTCTTTTCTTTTCTCTTCTTTTCTTCTATGGCAATAGGTGCTTCATTGGATTCTTCTACCTTAACACCTTCATCAATTTCTTCTTCTTCTTTTCCTTATTCTTCACATTGACCCTAAGTGAGAGCAAGTGGTGTTTGCACAAGTGCATCTTCACCATCTTTATTATCTTCTTCTTCATCTTCTTCTACCCCTTTACCAAATTGTTCTTTGAGTTTCTTCAAAAGCTTATTCTTTTCCTCAGCACAAAAGTTGTCTTTAAATCCACTGTGATCTTTGATCTTTCTACATCATAGTTTCTAAAATTAGTAGCATCCTTATCTACTTCTTCTGCTAGTAAAGAAGTGATGGTTGTAAATGCCTCATCAACATTAATCTCATAAGGCAATGGTCTGATCCATCTCACCCTTGGAATAACAACTTGAACATATGTGAAATCAACATCAACTAGAAAAGAAACATTATTGAAATGCTTCTCTACTAGTGATACTAGAATTCTTTGTCTTTGTTTCATTGACTTCTTAAAGTCTTCAAAGTAGCTAGTCATTATAGACTCACAATTATCTCCTAGTTGTTCTATAAATTCACTAATATGCACTGCAAATTATCTATTTTTCTTCCAAGCTACTTTCCCAAATGTGGGAAAAGTGTTCTACACATAGAAAAATATACAAACAACTATTGAACCAAATTTTTATTGTGTACTTTTTATTTTCCTTATGGCTCCCAAGTTTTTTGATAACTGTTGTAACTCGACAAGGTCATAAGAATGGTCTTTCTTCACTATCTTGTAACCTAAACCCACAACCGTACATGGTACACTATTTAACTTTCTATATTGAAATAACTTATGTACAATATTTTTTATTGCAAATGAAATTAGGGTTAGGAAGTGAAGAAGATGGATCATCAAAAGAAAGTTCAGACAGTGATTTTGAAGTTTTTAAAGCCCTACTTGTACGAAAGTATTCCAAAGGAAGAGGGAAGTACAAAAGTAAAGTTCCTCTGATCTACTTTTCTTCTAAAGAAATTGGTCACATTGTTGGTAGGTTTCCAAACAAGTAAATGAAGGATGAAAAGAAAAGAAACAAGCATAAAGGCAAGAAGGACTCCAAGAATTTCAAGGACAAAGGTAAGAAATCTTGTTTCATAGGTAAAGATTCTAATAATAGTAAAGATGAAATGGTTTATATTGTTGTGAAAGATGAATTTGATGATGAAGGAGATAATATGGCACTTATCTCTCATGTTATCAAAAATAATATATGGATTATTGATAGTGGATGGTCACATCATATGACTGGTGACAAAACAAAATTTGAGCATATGGAATATTATGATGGAGGTAGTGTAAGATTTGGAAGCAATGAACATTGTAATATAAAAGGAAAAGGATGTATCTTGTTAACTAAAAAACTTGTGTGTGATAATGCTTATTGGGTTGAAGGACTAAAGCATAATCTATAATGTGGAAATGTGTCAAAATACTTAGGGATATAATTGTATAAGCAAGGTTTTTATCATTTATTCCTATTTAATATTTGTAAGTCAATTTTGAATGAAAATTCAATAAAAACAAAAACAAGATAATTTCCCTAGGGTTTTTATGAGAAACGAAAATTTTTTAGAAACCCAAACAAATTGGAATGAATTTCTTCCTAATTTTCACAAGATTTCATAAAAATTTAAATAGGTGAAAAATAAGGCCATCACAATGCATGCATAAGAAGAAGTTTTAGTACTGAAAAGTTTTATTTGTACATTTAGACATTAGATAACTAAATCACCACCCCCTACCCCCCCAGTTATTCTAAATTATTCCAGCAATTAGCTCATATCCCTAAAGGATGGCCATTTAGAACCTAACACTTCTTCTCAAGAAGGTTGCAATGTGAAACTGTCAAGACCAAAATATAAAAACCCTAAATCTCTCTTCCTTGATGAATTCCTTTTCCTAGAAACCCCATCCAAAAGGAAGAAATATCCTTAGAAAAATTCCAAAATCCATGTCCCTAAATGGAGAAAAATTGGAAGGAAACTTATAGAAATTGATAAATAGGGGTCTAACGAATAGGCTACCAAAGAGGATAATACTAGGATAATGGGGAAAAACTAGGAGTCCATTTTTGTGAAAAGGAGGTCACAATACCTCTATGAGAAATAATAATTGAGTATTATGGAGGCAAAAAAGGACACAAAAATTATGGAAGATGAATCAAATTACATAGAAGTTGAAACTGAAATATATTATGATAGTGAAGAAATGGACACAAAATATGAAAAGTATATTGAAGTAGAGGAATAGAGTTATTATGGGGAAGATAAAGCCATAAAATTGGAGGAACTAGATGCATACATTAAGGTGGACTTTAGAATGGTTAATCCAAGTTAAGAGAATCTTACTAAGGATGATGCCTAGAAATTGGGGAATCAAAATAACATGGTGGAACAGATGGATAAGGGTAAGACTAAAATGGCTTTACTACAAAATAGGATATGGATATAGAATTTAGGGTCACCAACAATATTGATATTCTACAAAGAAAATTTTCCTTCCTAGAAGAAAATGTACAAAGAGGTTATCACTAACTTTGAGATGGGAGTCATGGTCTCAACCCTTTGAAAAATTTAATGTTAGATCTTGGAGGGAATTTATCTTAGCTCCATCACTAGTATGATCAAGATGAAAAAGGAAAGGGAAGAAAGAAATGAAAAAAATGAAGAGGAATAAGGAGTTTAAGACATTATCATCTGGAAGAATAACCTCTATGATCTAGAAAAGGATTCAAATGCTATCTGGTAGGCTTCATAGTTCTCCTAGTATTTGGTTTGTTTTCTTGAGGGATATTTATGGGTTTAGAAATATTAATGGTTTTAAGCACAATCAGAACTTTTTAACTTTACATTCTAGTAACTATTACAACAACATATTTTTCTTGTTGAACATTTCAAAAAACAAGTTTTGATTTGATTATATTTTAAGTTAAATGTTTAGTTGGATTAGATCTTTGATTTTCTTGAACAATTCTCCCTCTCTTTTTTTTATAGTGTGTAGGATCATAGTGTTGTTTGGTTAGTTTTAATTTTAGATTTTTTAATAAATTTTGTTGGAGGTATAGGTTACTTTTCTAGTCTATGATACTATAGTAGGCTACTTGGATGCAATAGCATAGGGAAGTGCTAATTTTCTATAATTTTTCTTCAGGTTCAAGGCCCTTTTCCCACCATCATTATCAATAACATATCTCATACTTACCTTAGAAACATTTGTATCCATAAGACTTTGAGGGAATTTCTATACATACAAAACCCTATTATTTTCTATTATGAGTAAAATAAAGCCCTTTACAAGAAGAGGGGACACATCGTTCTTCAAATAGTCTCATAAACATGATTCAAAGACAAAATAAAATAAAATATTGAAGAGATGCACTTATTATGCTCAAATAGTGTAGGATCACAAAGTGCTAACTCAAAATAGTACATTTTTTTAAACAAATGTAAGATATGTCATAATTATGTTTACACCATCAAACCATAGTGATTTGTGTTAGGATTAACCTTAGATATAAATAATAGTTACATGATAATATAAAAAACACCAAAAAATAGTAGATCACATAAAAGAGAATATAAGACACTAGCATTTAATGTGGTTCACCCAATCCCTAGGCTATGTCCACCAATAGCAAGTCCAATATTATTATTATCTAGTGATTAAAACTTGATTACAATCCATAATCCCTTATAGCTCAATATCATTGCAAGAAGCTACAATATCACCATTACATTATGAAATCCCTAACCCTAAGCCTTTTTATACAAGCTTTTGCTACTTACAAATTAGGGATAGAATAATCAAAAACTAGTAGCCAACACCTTTTACAATATAAGGGCATTTTTGGCTTCAAGATCATTGTGCCCCAAAACCCCCATGAGGGGATTGCTCCTCGACCCCACCATATAATGTGACAAGGAGTGCACCTAAGGTGCTACCCTAGGACCCCAAAGGGGTGCTACCCCTTGACCTTGTCTGAACATGTTCTTTTCAATAGTGTTGGAAGGGGTGATTGTTAGTATCAACAAAGGGATAGTTGACCAATTTTTGGAGACACCATTCATCTTCATGATTCTTTCTACACATTGGAGAAGCATCTCATATGTACCTATGACATTGTTTCTTCCTAAGGGGAGGAACATTATTCAATAGTCATGGATCAACTTCTACATTCATCTTGGACTAACTATCATTGATCAAAATTCTACATTTTGGGGGAGACTACCTTGTCTCCTTTCTTCTTCTTCTTCTTCTCTCTTATGGGAGGACTTTTTCCACTTATGGGGTTTTGTCCTTCTCATACTTCTCTATTCTATATTCTCATGATGTATGGTGTAATTGGGGGGTCTTAATTACTCCATCCATCCATGCATCTTGTTTTCCAAAAAACCATTTCTTCTCCCCTTACTATCATGCATGTCTCCTTATATATCATTCTTAGCCCATGCATATCAAGCTCCACTATGTCGCTTCCTTACAACTTAGCTTCCTCCCATTCTTATTAAGTGTTTTTGTCTCTTTAAAATATATTCCATAACTACTAAAGCCAACCCCAAACTAACTAACTAACCACTAACTCCAAAACTTACTCATAAGTATTTTTAGACTATTCTAATTTTTTCGGGTTCATAAATTCATCACCCACAATTAATTTTAAATGACAATCACATGGTAATAATAAACACATAATCCCCTAAATTGACTTTAATGACCCTATTGCAATATCAATTTGACCATAGGTAGAGATTCTCCATAATAAGAATTTGGTCTCTCGATGCTCCTACATCAGGTGATCACATCACAACCAACTAAATAAATAAGGTATGTAGGAACTATATACTTAATGATATATCTAACATTAGTTCCTATCATAAAATGTGCTAAAAGTTCATATCTACATAAGAAAAGTGAAAGAGAATCATCTACAACATGAAGTATCAAGCATCAGTAATATAGTCTATATTGATCAAGTATTGTAGTATAGACCCAAAACTTAATGTAATGTGTTGACTAAAAGAATTCATATTGGCCAAGTAAGGTAATGACAATTGAGTGTTTGTAAGCATTGATAATAATTTAATTGGCATACACCTACCAAGTACATACATATTTATTGCAAACCTACATGACAATTAAATTGAAGGTATTCATCTCTACTTTACCATGAAAATTTAGAGTGCATAGGCGATTTAGAGATGACCAAGGCAATCTTTAGCAACAAAGAAAGTGAATCACATTGTAGCATTCATAATCTAACAAAATTCAATAAGTAGAACTTTTAGTGCTGAGTTAATTTTGTTTTCAGATGATATCATAGAAAAGTTTATTTTTGAAAAACCCTAGTTTGAAATGGAAACTGTAAGAAAAATGTTGAAAGATAATAGCACACAGATTGTGAGGAATGACTAGCATCTCCCACCCAATTTTATGGATCATGCAAACATTAAAGGAATTGAAGAATAAATTGGCACCCTAATGTCAATTCCACCAAGGGTTTTGACAACTTAGGATGTGAGATCTTGTTAATATGAAAAATTGGAGAAACTAGAGATTTTGAGTTAAGAAATGAAAATGCTTGGTTGAAATTAACATTTCATAGATATGATAATGGCGGTGAGTGTTTTAGTCATGAATTTGAATATTATTACTCGACTAATGGTATTTGTAGACAAAAAATTATTGCAAAAACTTCATAGGAAAATGGAGTGGTTGAACGCATGAACCAAACAATAACAGAGCATGCAAGGAGCATGATGTTATATGTTGGGTTTCCCTTAAACATGTGGGTAGAGGATGTCAATGCTGTTATATATTTGATTAATAGAGATCCCTCTACTCCTTTGGGTTGTGGTATTCTAGAGGAAGCATGGGTTGGTAAGAAGGTGAGTTATTCTTTTCTCAAAACCTTCAGTTGTGAAGCATTTACTCATATAGATTTTGAAAAGAGAACCAAGATGGAAGCTATGTCAAAGAAATGTGCATTTGTTGGATATGGCATTAATGAATTTGGTTATAGGCTTTGGGATTTTAAAAATCTTAAAGTTGTAAGAAGCAAGGATGTCATATTCAATGAGAAAGTGTTATACAACGATTTGTTGCAGAAACATGAGAAGAAAGAAGATGATTATGTAGTGTTGGATGATACTCCAAAGATAATGTTCCAACTAGTCTTCATGATGTGCAACAACCTCAACAACAAATAACACACACACACCAGTGAATGTTAGATGGTCAACAAGGCTAATTAGACCTCTAGAAAGATTTTCTCCCTCTTTATATTCTATTTTACTTATTGATGCTAGTGAAGCTGAATGTTATGATGAAGTTGTGCAGGTGGATATTAAGATTTAGTGGGAGTCTACAATGACAGAATAAATAGACTCTTTTCTAAAAAATAAGACATGGGATTTTTGCAAGTTTCTTGCAAGTAAAAGGGCTTTGCAGAATAAGTGGGTTTACAGGTTAAAAGAAGAGGATGGAGGTAAGGAAATATATAAAGATAGGTTAGTTGTAAAAGGATTTGCATAGAAAAAAGCATAGATTTTTATGAGATATTATCTCTTTTTGTTAAAATGACTTCTATTCACACTATTTTAAGCATTGTGGCTACTGAAGATTTGTAGTTGGAGCAGCTCAATGTTAAAATAGCCTTCCTTCATGGTGATTTGGATGAAGAGATATATTATGCCTTAGCCAAAGGGATTTTAGGTAAAAGGTAAGGAGAACTTAGTGTGCAGATTGAAGAAAATTTTATATGGCTTGAAGCAAGCACCTCGACATTTGTATCTAAACTTTGATAGGTGTATGCATGAGAATGGACACAATAGATAGCATTCAAATAATTGTGTTACATTATTTTATGTTTATACATAGATGATATTCTTGTAGTTAGGTCTAACATGGATCACATTAAGGGGCTAAAATGCCAATTGGCACATGCATTTGCTATGAAGGATTTGGGGAAGCAAAACAAGTCCTTTGTATGAAGATTTGTAGAGATAGGAAGAATAGGAAATTGATGCTATCTCAGGCTGATTATGTTGAGAAGGTGTTGCAATGTTTCTCTATGGAGAATGCTAAAGTTGTTAGCACACATTTACTTGGTCATTTGAACTTGACTAAGGAGATGTGTTCAAAGAAACAAGAAGAGGAGGATAAAATGTCCAAGGTACCCTATGCTTCAATTGTAGGAAGCTTGATGCATGCTACGGTATGTACAAGGCCAGATATTGCCCATGTAGTGGGAGCTATTAGCAAGTATAAGAGTCATCCAAGAATTGAGCATTGGAATGCAGTTAAATGGATTTTCAAATATTTTAAAGGAACGTATAGTAAGTTTTTACACTTTGGGGGCTCTACTACTAATTTAAAAGGCTATGTTGACTCAAATTTGGCAGGGGATATTGATACTAGGGAGAGTAGTATACATTATGTATTTACTGTTGGTGGGGCAATAGTGATCTAGGTTTCTAGGTTACAAAAGATTAATACTTTATCCACTCTAGAGACAGAGTATGTTGCTACTATAGAGGTAGCCAAGGAGATGATATTGCTTTAGTTCTTCTTGGAAGAATAAGGACACCCTAAGAGGGATAATTATTTGTTTATAGATAGTAAGAGTGTATGGTTATATTTATTATTTAGCATTGTTGGTTTACTTTCATATGTAAGTTATAAAGTAATTAACAATATTCAATTGTGTGCAAAATCTTCTAGAATTTTGATTCATCCCCCCCCCCTCTTAGTATTATCTATTTCTAACATATACCAAGTAAGTTGTGGATGAAGAGGATTGGACCATACAAAGTGTTGGCTAAATATGGTCCAAATGCCTACAAGGTGGAACTACCTAACTATTTCTCCTATCTTTAGTGTAAAAAACTTGATTAAATACAAAGGACCATAGATGAATGATGAAAAATATAGTTCTGAGGTAAGTAAGGATGTGGAAGAACTCAAGGTACTTAATCAGATCAAACCATAGGTTGACAAGATTCTAGATTCAAGAGTCAAGAAGATGGCTAGGCATAAGACATACATGGAGCACCTAGTGAAATGGAGACACTAACTAGAGTCAGGGGCTACCTAGATAGTAGAGAGTGACATCAAAAGGCATGGTTTTAGTGAGGATTTTTTAACACCACATGTTCCTTAACTTCCTTATTTTAAGGGGAGAATAGTGTAGGGGCACATTAAGTTCTTCTTGGAAGATCTTTACAATTTTGGCTTGTGGATGGTTCTAGCCAACCACCAAGGTAATAAGGACTAGTCATAAGGTCTCCAATGTTGATTTGGTGTGTGGGTTAAGATAAGGATGTTTAGAGTTTTTTGATTTTTGTGTTCAATTGGGCTCTAGAGTCAAAGTCTAAGGAGAGTCAACTAATGGCATAGGGAGACCAAAATAAACTAGGGCTAGAAGTCACCTTCAACATGATGCATGGAGACCGAAGGAAACTAGGGCCAAAGGAACACCTAGCTATCAAAATAACCTAAAAGAGTAATCATGATGAAAAAAAAAATGAAGAAAAGCAACCAAAGGAGACAGAAGAGAAAAACACTTATTGATTCATCAAATCATCAACAAACATGCCCAATTGTGAGGCCTTATAGGTTATGACCAACAATACAATTCAATATGTGATCTTCAATGATGATCTTCACATTCTAACTCTTATTGACTCTTTTTCCTCCTCAAACAATCATAACTCCTAAGGCTCTACCTAAGATCCATTTAAATACTTGCACAACCACAAGTCAATCTGTTATAAATTGCCAACTAAAGAAACCCTTACATTAAATGTGAAAGCAAGCCACAAGTCAGCTCACAACAAATATTAAAGATAAATATCAAACTAAATACACTCAAAGTCAGCTCAAATTGGAACTAGACATAGACAACTTGATCAAAGAAGGACTAGGGAAAACTGGCATTTTTTAATGCTCAGTATACACTAGAACACAATGCTAATAGGCACCCAGGACCAATAGGAACTCAACACATGCTAAGAACTTGGCACCAACTAAGAACTTGGCAACAACTAAGAACTTGGCACCAACAAGGAACTTGACACCAATGAGGAACTCGACAACAATGGAGAACTCAATAGAAAAAAAGGAACTCAGTTGCAATAGAGAAACATGAAAAACTTGCAAGATAGAAATGCAACCCAACATGCTCTTACATCAAACAAATGGGGTTGAAAGAAATCATTCTCTTGAATCATGCAAGTGTCACAACCTGAGTTGAATCCAACTGAAATTGAGAAATCTATGTAGAATCTTCAATTGGTCTATTCTTCCACTTCACCAAATGCTCATAGTAATCTTTTCCTCTTTTGCTTTTACTGATTCTTGTAAGGAAACTTGGGTGCACAAACAACTTCCTACACTAATCCCTTAAGGAAAGTATTGTGCAAATTCCTATTATATCCTTACAATTTCAGATTCGATATTATGTAAATAATAATATTGCACTCAAATGTGTATACAAAAAATAGGTAGAGAAATAAAATACATAAACACAAAGATATGCCCATGGGGAAAAACCTTTCAGTAAAACAACCCCAACCCTCCAAAACCTGCACAATGTATTATCTTCAATATAAAAGGTTACAACACACTTGCAATGCAAGTTCTTTTAGGACATGGAAGACTAATCCAATAGCAACCAACAATAGACTTTTTACTCTCTCCTATCTACAACCCTAAAAAAAATTATATTGTGCACTTTCTATTTTAGGACAACTTCCAAAGAATAACCGTATTAGGGTTTTACCATTCTTTGGAAAACTAGGAACCCAAAAAAAATCAAGCAATGCCCTAAACCCCATGCACTAGATGGAGACTCAAGTGTACAATACTCAATGATGAATTGCCACATGTCTTCACATCTTCACCCATCATCAAATCTTCCAAAAATAGCTCTTGCGTGTCATAGGAATCTATCATAATCACTCTAGCCATGATCTCCTTACACATAATTCAAGATACTAACACATATAAGTGGAGTGACATATCAACATGCCAACTAGACATGTACACTCACACTTAATTACATTATTTTCAAAAAAAACACATTTACAAAACAAATAATAAGAATAGGAATTAACCAAGGTTGACACACCTTATTCATAATAATTCTCTGCTCCATAATTTAAGATACTGACACATATAAGTGGAGTGACATATCAACATGCCAACTAGAAATGTACACTCAAACTTAATTACATTATTTTCAAAAAAAAACACATTTACAAAAAAAAAATAAGAATATGAATTAACCAAGGTTGACACACCTTATTCATAACAATTCTCTGCTCCATAATTCAAGATACTGACACATATAAGTGGAGTGACATATCAACATGCCAACTAGACATGTACACTCACACTTAATTACATTATTTTCAAAAAAGCACATTTACAAAACAAATAATAAGAATAGGAATTAACCAAGGTTGAGACACCTTATTCATAACAATTCTCTGCTCCAATATCTATTCAACCTCTTCAATATTCTTCTTAAGATAATTATTTGATACAAAAACTTCATCATCTGACTCATGATGCTTATACAAATCAATAACATTGAATATAGGAGATATATCCATCTCATTAGGTAACTCAACTTCATAAGCATTACCACTATCAAATTTCTTCAAGATATTACAAGGTCCAAACTTATTCATCTTTAGCTTACTATATGTTCCACTAGGAAATCTACCTTTCTTCAAATGAACCATCACCTCATCACCAACTTCAAAATCATGATGTCTTCTACATTTATTAGCATTCTCCATTCTGAGCTTACTTTTTATCCTACTCTAGGCTTCACTATTCATCTATATTCATCCTTCATCCCTATCCAAATAATTATTAAAACATGATGTCACAGTCCTATTATAATGAGTCTGGTCACTTTAGCTATTATCCCACTCCATCCTATTCCAATGATGATGAAGGTCTTGTTGACTATGATGGGTATATTAAAAGCCTTAGAGATATTCCTCCAAACATCCTCCAAAATCTAAACATTCCTCCAAACATCCTCCAAAATCCAAGCATTCCTCCAAACTACTCCATCATGCCTCCATGGATACCCACTAATACTCCTTATCATAACTTTGACAAGGGGAATCCATTATTTTCCTCATCCAGACCTCCTTCCTATATCATACCCACATTTTCCCCTCATACATTAGTCATGTTTTCATCTTCTTTTGTCTTCATATCCTAATCTCCACCCTTCCAGAACAATTCTAGTCACTATATCCCTAGTCCAAGCCAACCATCCCAATATCCTCCAAACGACTTTCCAAATCCTCCCACCAATCATAGTTATACAATTAATCACCCTAATCATCTTACTCTTCTCAATCCTACAAACACATCTCCAAGAATTGTTACAAGGAAACCCAAAGAAAATCTATCTCCCACACCCATCATTCCTCTTACATCATCCTATTGATATCATCCCTATTTCATCCACCCCACTTATCAATCCCCTTCCATGTCCTACCTCCCATTCATCAAATACCATCCATATCTCCTCCTAGCATTACCCAAATCCCATGTAATAAACATAATCACCTCATCCCTCATCAACCCATCCCCATTGAAGAACCTCCCAACCATCCATCTACCTCACTTAAAGAAACCATCCATACATCTTCGATCACATCACCTACTCCAATCCCATCCTATCAAGATCTTTTGCAAAAGTATGTTGAGATATCCTATAGCAAAAAATAAGACCCCACCATCCCACTTATTACCCTACATGAGAAACTTTTACCATTCACTCCATCCAAATACCTGTCACCATCTCCTCCATATCAAAATCTCTCCCTTTCATCCACCACTCCACTTCAACATCTTCTTGTTTCCTTCATCCCTGCAAGTCAAGATCCATTTCCATCAACACGTCAAAATCAAGATCCTATCTGTCCATCTCCTCTACTCCATGATTGTAGTGCCTCTCCCATTTGATCTCTATAAGTCATCCTGATGGATGCAACCTTGATGATCTTTATTGGTGAGTGATCATGATTGGGACCATGATTGGTCTACACCCTTGAGATGATTGGATTTATGTTACTGTATTAGTTGCTTTGATTATGATTTTGGCTGATTTATGAGATTATGATGTGTTAGATGGTTCATTGAGGTTTGTGTTAGTGGTTACCAGGATTGATGCAGTATCATGATATTTTTTTGTAATTACCCTAAGATGTGTGCAAAGATTACACTATGTACTATTACACTGCTACATTGGACTAGGTTCCTATAGCAATGGTTAGTCATGTTTATGACTTTTTTCACTTATGTATTTTAAGTTCCTTTTCTTTTTGTTTTTACAACCATTATTAAATGCTTAAATAATTAAAAATATATTTTCCATGTTGGATTCATTGGTTTTGTGTTGTGGATGTTTACCTTGTTATATTTTGATTTGAGAGATGTTTCTCATGTTATGTTTTACATTTGAGATGACCTTAGGGTTGGATGTTGTACTTTGATTTTAGTCATAGATGTTAGACTACTATGTTATTCAGTTGATCATATGGCATGGTGATGCCATTTGTAGATGATAGTATGTTTTATGATGATATATGGTTATCAAATATTTGGACATATCTGTGATTATGTTATGTGGTAGATTTAATATTATGGGTATTTACTTCACTCCTACATTGTTATGTTTTATGCGAACATGAGTGATGTAAATGGATTATTTTGGTATAATTGAATAAATGGTTAAATTAGGTTATTTATTGCATTATTGCTTTGGCTATGTTGTTATATATAATTGACTTGATCATGTTGTTTTGTGTGCAGGATTTATATCCCTGGCAGTGGCACATGGATTTAGGGATTCAACCATTCATATTTTACCAATTTTGTCCCTGTACAGTCATGGTATCCTTATTTTAAATTGTTTAATTAATCCTTTTGGTGATTATTAAATCCAAACTCATTTGAATTATGTGATCAAACCTATGAATGTGTCTATGCATTTAGAGTTTAGCATTGTCACAAAAGTTGTTAACAAAATTTTTGTAATTTTTGGTTTTCGGGCTTTTAGTTTTATTGAATTTAATTTTTGGTAGCTCTTCCATAGATGAATTCCTATTTCTAGGAATTGCCTATTTTCATTTAATTTGATTTAGGGTTTAACTAGGTTGGCTAGTTATTTTCCCTAATTGATTATTCACTTTTTCTCAAAAAGTGAATAAGTACTAAAAAAGGGAATTTAATTTCGGACTTCTCACTTTTGAATTAGAAAGTTTAAGAGTAAAACCCAAAATCCTCTTCATGAGGATTCACTATGTTTTTCATTGTGGGAGCTATGGGTGTGGGATCATCATGAGATTGATCTCCTTGGATCCAACTCGAGGAGACCTTGGATTGCTGTAATTTTTGACTACTTCTGTGAGATTTTTATTTTATGGTTTAGATTCTCATTTTTCCATTTTGGCTATGAGGTAGGTCTCTCCCATTTTATTTTTTCTACTTTATTTCAACTTCTATTTTTGATATAAATTTGTTAGGAGGCTGAGAAATAGTGTTCCTTTCCATTTCTATATGCTAGCTCTATTCAGTTGTGCAGGTATGGGCATTTCCCTATTTTCTAGGATGAGGGTTTGGGGTTTTACGTAGTCATTCTAGCCATTTTTGCATATAGACTCCAAACCCAAATTTTATTGGGATTTTGTGGCTTTTGTGTCCTAAGACCAAATGGGTTTTAATTTTTAATTTTTTGAGTTTTGAGGTTTTTCGCCTCAGTTTTCATGTCGCCTAGTTTTCTTGGGTTTTCTTGGCATGATGTTGGTCATAGACTTAGATTATCCATAGGATGTCAGTTAGACCACTGTTGAACTTTTATGTTTGCATTAGGATTTGTCTCACATCCATACTCTTGACTTTATGTTTGGTTGAGTGATTTTATACATAGTGTTACTATTTCTTTTGGACCCTTGTTATTGTTCCATGGACACTAGGATTCATGTAGAATTCATACTCCTAGATTGAGGCTAGTTGAGTGAGTTCATGATGTTTGATCTTGTTGTATCATTGGAATTTTTGAAGAATACATACTCTTGGATTGAGGTTGGTTGAGTGAGTTTATGGTGTTTGGTCTTGTTGCATCATTAGGATTTGTGTAGAATCCATACTTCTAGATTCAGGTTGGTTGAGTGAGTTCATGATGTATGGTTTTATTTTTTTCTTGGGATTCATGTAGAATCCATCCTCACAAATTTGTTTTTAGTTGAGTGATTTTTTTCTTGTTTTCTCATCCACTCCATGGGTTATGATCTTTGTAATGGTGGTGTGCCACACATGAGTACATGCACATACATTTGTCGAGTGACTTGTGAGTCTTGATCTTCCATGGACTTGCTAGAAGTTATGATCATTAGGGGTTGGTCTGGGATTATGCATGCCTATAGAAACTCATTTTTGGATGAGCATGGGTAGGGTAGGGTAGAATATGGAGGGGGTTTCTATCTTGTGTATTGGTGACCTTGTCCCATAGGGTTGGCAGAGGAAGCTTTAAGTAAGTGATAACTAAATAAAATGAGTAATAAAATTTAAGATAATTAAAATGTGGATTGTGTTCCTTCTCCTCGGAAGTTATGCCACCAAAAATGTGCACCTTCCATTGGGAATTTGATGCTACCAAGATTGTGTGCCTTTTATTAGGAAGTTGATGTTGCCAATACTAGCTTGGGCTTGTCGATGCCAAGTGACTCTCCATGATGTCATCCCCTACATAGTATCCCATTGAGTACCTAACTAGGACATGTTGTACTTGCATTATCCCATGATCTTGGTTTCAATCAATATACTATTTGGCATGAGTTTTAGCCATGGATCTTTTCTTTATGTATGTTTGTGGTTGGATCATTATCTCCATCAGCATGATGAGGGTGGACCTACAAGTTCTATGTGGTTGGGAGGCATAGCTACATTCACCAATGCTGGGGACCAATGTACAAAGATGATCTATTGTCCTAGTGTGACTATTACTAGATATTTTTAGTTAATACTTCACTTTTGGAGCATGCTATCATGTGATTTATGCTTTCATTGGAATGGTTGGATATCATGTTTAGATGATGTTAGTTTATTTGACTTATTCACTTAATATGATGTTTATCATATGTTAGATGATGAGTTTGATTGGTAGGGTTATCTTATGCTTTACTTCTAGCATGTTAAATTTCCTTATTCTTATGTTGTAGCACATTTTAATAGTGATGTCCTCATAAGATAGCACTGATGATCTGGTCGATAGGTTGGGATGTTACCAGTGGGGGATGGCTAGGACCCATAATGGTTTCATGATGTTATTACAGTTGGGAGGAACTGTGTACTTAGTTTGGTTGTTTAGTTCATTGCAACTTTGTTTCAATAGACTATGATGTTGCTTTTTTTTATTTCCCTTCATTGCTATGTTATATGGTTAGATGCAGATTCCATCTTGTAGCTTTTGTTTCGAGTGTCTATGCCTTGACTATGGGTCTGGTACTCCCTAGTGTAGAGATTTGATTTACCATTTCATCCCTTGTTTTGGTTAGTTATTCTTTCTTTCTCTGGGTGACCATGCATCAGCATTTGACAATACTTTAAATTATCACACACCCAAAGGAAAAGAATTGGGTGATACTAGAAAGTATCGCATGCCCTTATAAACTCTATCATGTGATACTTTATTGTATTGCATGCCTCTTGGAGAAAGGTTGTACGATACTTGTAAAGTATTGCATGTCTTCATGAGAAGTGTCACCCAAACCATGATTATATCACATGCCTTCATTAGAAAGGTCATATAATATTGGAAAGTATCACACTATGCTGATTTAAATTATTACATAGGTTTTGGAAAACTCTGTCTAGGAAAAAAGTAGGCACTTTTCAGTTTGATCAAAAGTTTTTGAGAGTTGTTTTCGTTACCCTTTATGGTGTTCATGAATCCCTTGGTTTTGGATTTTGATTTCAAAATGTTTCAAATTTGAAATTATTTGCATTCTTACGTGGTTGTCATTTTGTTTGGTTGTGGTGTTTGGAGATATTATTGGTGAAGTCTTCGATTGCAATCTTTGTGATCCCTATATGATTTTGTGATGTGCATTCATCCTTGTAAATTTTTTTTATCTTGTATTATATTTATCCTTGTTCCAAGGGTCTCTATGTGGGACATTACATCTAGTATTAGACCCCATGTTCACACATTGGGATTTCTTTTTTTATGTTTCCCATGTGGTTAATGTTGCATTGTGTGAGTGTGAGTGTCTTGGAGAGAGCCTGTGATCTTTGTTACTTTGGTATCTACTTGGGATGGAATTGCTTCTCCAATAGATGTAACTAGAGTAGTGTGAGGAGAAGGAATCAAGTCTTCTTGGTTTTGTAGATGGAATTGATGTGCCTTGTCTATGTGGTTGCTCATGTGACCCTTTTTGATGGAACCACTGATTAGTGTCCATGTGTTGACCTTGACTACCTCTTTTGTTCTCCTTGTGGAGTAAGGTGCATTTTTTCCTATTTTCTCCTAATTGTAAGTAAATAAATGAATCTTATTTTGTGATTCTATGTTATGTCAATATAGTAAAGAAATAGTTCCTTTCATTAACAAATGAGTGTTAATATGAATCATTGCAAAGAAGTTGTTGTTGTATTAAGACCTTTTGGGTTAATGACTTAAGTCCCCAAACTAATTACTTCATAAGATTATGGAAATTGTATTAAAACTAATGGATATATAAATATTTCATTGGATGGAAAATAATTAAGAAAATGATTGTATTTAGCATATGCATGGGGTTATTGATGGTAGATTGCTTGATGTGTGTGAGTGTGTTCTCTAACACTGCTAGGATGTTGTGTTCCTTTGAATTGTGTGGTGGTATATCCCTCTTGTGTGATTGTTCCCAATCATCACATGTAATGTGACTTGATTGATGCCTTATTTTATTTGGTTGGAGGTACTTTCCTAATGTTATTGGGCTAGCATTGATTTTCAGTATTTTCCTTTCTTGGGCTAATCATCAAATTTTCTCTATTGCTCTCTTTGTGGCTCTTTTCACACTTAACTTATTATTGAACTAATATTTTTTGTGATTTATTGTTGGAATTGAGAATTCCCCATTTGGGCTTTTTCTTTTGGTTCATGATGACTATTTTGAATGTCTTTTACTACTACTCTGTTGTGTGTTGTGACTCTATCACATTCATCTTGAACCTTTTGTAGTATATACAAGGGATATAATATCATAGAGAACATATTAGTGTTCTTGTAATAGATATAAATTTTTTAATGTAATTGAATGGTTTAGATAAGGATTAAATGCAATGATTTTCTGGAAAGAAAGTTGTAAAGATGTGTACTTGTTTTATGGTAATCAACTCTTGAACCCTTGCTTTGAAAACCTTCTAGTTTCATGGTTTATTAATGCTTGTGTTATTTTTAACTAATGAAATTATGAAAGAAGAGTAATATTTATTTTAGTGTATGAACTACCTTTCATTTCATGTCGTATGTCATTTTGGGCATGTGTGCTTTTCGATTGTTTTGGATGTTTCATCTGTTGTTCATCTTGGTAATCAAGACAGTTTGAGTTGCCTATGATGATATATCTTGAGTGATGATTCAAAATCTTAGGTCTTAGGACTCTCTAAGCTCCATCATTTTGTAGGCCTCTTCAATATCTAATGCTTTTTGAATAGAGATAATCAAATTCCAGATGTGAAAGTTATGGCCTCTGATGTGAAGGAAATTTTCATGTTGATTTGAAATTTCACATGAGAAACAAGTGGACATGCACTTTCTTTCCTAGTTCATTTCATTTTCTCACCTAGTTTGATGAGAAACTTCATGCGAGATTGTGCTAATGAAAAATGTTTCCTAGGGAACAACAAGAAACTCGTTCACACTTATGAAGGTGTAGATCAATGTGCTAAGTACCATTTATTGAGTAGAGGTTGATTCAATCATGATGTATCACATTTATGGTCATTGGAGAATTTTAACCCTTCATTTTATTCTTAAGGAGGAGATAACAAGCCTTCATAATGTACTAGATACTTGCTAGGATTCATGCTTGGGTTTATGTGTTTCCTATAGTATCGGCCCGCCCTTGTGAGGTGAAGTATGGTTTGTGAGAGTTCCTTGTTTGAGGTGGATGTTTTCTTGTCATTTGAGTGTAAATATGTCTTTTGAGGAGTCTATATCAACTTTGTAGACATTGACTTTGGCACATCTCTATATCCCTTTCTCTCTTGAGAAAGTAGGCTAGCATGGTTATGCCCATAGCTTAGTTAGTGTTGGATGAGTGTTTTGATGGTTGGTGGAATGATGAGATTCCCTAGTACATCTTAGGCTGATTTAGCGCATAGGTTGAGAGAGACTCCCTCTAAGCCCTAATGCTCTATATTTTTTATTTCTCTAACCTTGTATCTTTTAGAGGAGTGTGTCTATCAAGTTGCTCATTAATAGTTGGTTTGAGGCTGGAGATTGAGTTTAATGGTAGGTTGGGTGTGGTTTTCCCAACATGGTGCTAGAGGGACATGGTATTGTTGGACATATATTACCATCTTATGAGTTGGTATACATGAATTTTTTCACTGATGATATTCTTTGCAACCTTGTGGAAAGGAGATATCTTGTCTAGATGGGATGTAACCCGAGTTCCCAGTGATAGTTGAGCTTTTGTATCATAGAGATTAAGTGCTCCTATGCTTGGTGGTTAGTGTTAGCATAAGTAATTATTATTTACACTTTACTTAAGTTTACTTAGGATAAATGCATTATTTTATCATTTATTAGGTTAGACACCTAAGAGTTTGCATACTCATATGAGTTGTCATGTTGACAACATAGGAGTAAGAAACTCTAATTTAGCACATGGTGTCTACAACACTAGAGTTTGCATAATCAACTGAGTTATCATATTGACAACATATTTGTTCATATTCTTAATTAAGCACATGTTTTCCAAAACATAATTTTATGTGACACACCTTTGTAGGCTTATCCTCTCATCATTGCACTAGCTCCTGTGCATAATGGAGGATAACCCATTTTTGGTGGACATGTGCTTAGTTGTGAGGCTTATCATATTGCTAACTCCTAGACATTCTAGAATAATTTTAGAGGCCTTTATATATAGGCACTCCCAATGTACTATTATATCAATTGAACGTCGTATTGTTATTCTGATCATGCTCTATTGGTCTATTTTGTGCTAGTTATTGTGCTTATTGGTCTTGGGTGATTTTTCCCTAAGGAAAATTCTTACATGGTATTAGAGCCATACGAGTGTCATTTAATAGCCATTGGAAACCATTCTTGCTTCACCTCTCTAAGGACATCCTGAGACAAGAACTAAGTCACAAGTTTTCATGGGTTGGCTTAGCTTTGCAGGAATTTTATACTAGTGTTTGACACCATAAAGGTTGGCTCAAGAAAAATTTTGTGTGGAAAAAGGAAGCCAATCAATATTTTGAAAGATTAAAGAAGGAAGTGGCTACGCAACCTATATTGGTGTTGCCAAGTTTTGATAAGTCAATTCATAGTGGAATGTGATGCAAGTAACATTGTATTGGGTGCAGTCCTAAGCCAAGAGGGTAGGTTACTGGAATTATTCAGTGCAAGGTTAAATGACACCAAGTCTAGGTATTCATTCTATGACTTAGAACTATATGCTTTGGTACAAGCCCTTAAAAAGTGGAGGCACTACCTATTGCCTAAGGATTTTATGGTTTTCATCAATAGTCAAGCCCTAAGTTACATCAACACTCAGGACAAGCTAAGTTTGAAGCATATCAAGTGGATAGAGTTGCTATAGTCTTACACCTTCACTATTAAAAATAAGAAAGGAGAAGACAATAATGTTGTAGGTGCACTTAGTAGGAGGTTTCTCACTATTCAGGAGATCCAACTATAGAGCTTTGGAGTTGAGGGGTTCAAATACCTCTACAAAGGAGATGCAAACTTCTCAGATATTCACAAGGTATGCATTGAATTTGGTAATAATTTTCATAGTTAATATGTTGACTACACATTCCAAATTAGGTTATTATTCAGGGGCAATTAGTTGTGTATTCCAAAATGTTCCATGAGGGAAAACCTCATTCAAGAGAAACAAAATGGAAATGTAAATGGGCACTTTGGCTTGAGTAAGACACTAGGTTTAGTAGAGAGGTTCTACTATTGACCTAAGATGCAAAAAGATGTAAGAAAATATGTGGAATAGTGTGGAACAATGTGGAGTGTATCAGAAAGAAAAGGGCACATCATCAAATGCAAGTCTCTACTAGCCACTACCCATCCCAAATAGACCTTGGGAATGTATAAGCATGGATTTTGTAGTAGGGTTACCTAGGACACCAACTAGTTTGGATAGTGTGTTTGTGGTAGGTATGTAAAAAGGCTAATCATATCATCTTTAGTTATATTTAGGGCCAAAACCTCATCATAGGCCAACCCATCATCAAACATGGCATGCATTTGGTCATGCTAGTGAAGGGAAACATTTTTCATTGGTAAGTGTTTTGATATTATCTACTATGGTGTTTAACATGGATAATATGGGAGAAAATGTGGGTATAGTATTATATGTGGTTTTCAAAACCCTCAGTTCAGCAAGATTTTCAAATATCAAATCTTCAATTTGAGGAGATTTTTGAGGGGGGTAGGGGATCATTTGGTGGATGGTTTGGGTACTAGATCATTTGGTGGAGGGCTATGAGGAACATTATTTCTTGCCTCAATATCATCATTTGGGTCAACCATACCTATTAATTTACAAAACATAATTTTTATTAAAAACAACCTAAATTTCAATAATTTCTATTAAAAAATCTAATTTTTAACAAATTCAATTAAAAATAACTAATTTATAATAATATTCATTCAAAACATTAAAACAAAAACTTACCCTTATCGTATACCCATTATGAAATTTGATACTCGAATGGAGATCAACACTCAAACCGAAAAAATGCAATGTGAAGAAAGCTCTCAGGTTTTTTTTAAAAATCAATGTTACAAGTTTTGGATATCCAATTTCATAGTGGATACCCGATATAATATCAGGTATCCAATATAAAATTAGATACTCGAAAAGGCTTGGTCCTAACTTTTTAGCTTTGTTATCAAGATGGGTGGGAAAAAGTCAGAGCAGATTTTGAAACACTTTTAGATATTTTCAAACTCTATTTTTTCACATTGCCACTTTTTGGAACACCATGATCCTGCACATACCTTGGAGAAAGACACTAAAAATGGTTGAATTAGATTATTTTGATGAATTTAATGAAGACATGCCTATAGAAAAGGTAGTTGGCCAAGTGAGGATAGTCATAGGAAAGAGTTCTTGGAATCCAAAGGTAGATAACTTGAACAAGCAAATCATAAATGATAATAATTTCATTTAGTTGAATAATTTTCATAACACATATAGTAACAATATGGCTCCATAGAGCTCTAGCAACAAACTAGCATAATAATAATTTTCATAGAGCTCTAGCAACAAACTAGCATAATAATAATGCATATGAGGGAGATGCCAAATGCTTGAGACAAGGGCTCTATTTATAGACTTGAGAGAGGCCTTGGTGAGGTGGCATCTATGTGGCATCCACATAGGTGCCACAAGAGAGACATGTAGGCAAGTCATGCAAGTGGTCAACATTCAAAGTTTTTTCACACATGTGGGAGCAAACTTGAAGAAAAGAGTGGGGGACAAAGGTGTAAGAGGTGTGGAAGGCATGAGGGATGTGGGAAGTGTGAGTGTTCCTCACGCATGTGTGAGAACACACTTAGGATTAAAAAGGGGGTTTAGCAAGGTGTTTAGGGTAATTAAGTGGGATTAAGTAGTGGGTAGGCTTAGAAGGTGAAAGTGATGGTTGTAGACTAGGTTTTAGACTAGGTTTAAGATTAAATTAAATAAGATTTAATTTAATCATAGGTTTAGAGAATTTAATAGAATGGAGGAATTTAAATAAATAAGATTTATTTAACAAGTGGATTTATGGAGGATCGTGTATTAAATAAATTTAACACATTAGGGATGGAAGTATTTAAATTGAATTTAAATACATTAGGAAGGTGAACCTATTTAATTAAATAAGTAGAAGAATATGTTAATATAATTAATTAATTAATAATTAATTATAATGTCAAGGGAAATATTAAATAAATTAATAGAGTGTTTGGGATGATTTTAAGCGTCTACAGATGCATCACTAAAATTTTATTTTAGTGAGCTTCAGATAGGGAAATGACCCCTAACTTAGCTCTTAGATACAAGAATGCATCCTTAAGTAATGGCTTGGTGAATATGTCTGCAATCTGTTCTTTTGTATGGACATATTCCAATCTAATTTCCTTGTCCTGCACCAATTCTCCGACAAAATGTTATTTTATAGCAATGTGCTTCATTTTGGAATGCATCACTGGATTCTTTGATATGTTAATTGCACTTGTATTATCACAAAACATAACAACTAGTTCTTTGATCTCAACCTTCATTCCTTCCAATAACTATTTAAACCAAACAATATTAGAATAGTGCACTATTGCTGCAACATATTATATTTTTGCTATAGATTGGCATGTGCAGTTTTTCTTTTTACTTGTCTAAGATACCAACCTTTTTCCAAGAAAGAATGTTCCACCACTTGTACTCTTTCTGTCATCAATGTTTCCTACCCAATCAGCATCATTAAATGCTTATAAGTCCAGATTCCCTCCTAGTTTATACTGTAGACACCTAAATTTGATTACACTGCTTTGGTAATCTAATTTAGCCATCTCTAAAGGCATCATTAATTAAATTCTTATTTAATTAATCTTTGCCATCCCTAGTTGATTAATTTAATTAATCATCTATAGTCCTAATTGATAAATCAAATAATCTATTATTTATCAATTAAATCTTTATCTCCTATCTAATTCCAAAAATCCCCATTTATTAAATAAATCTATTTGATAAATGAAATCCTCAAATTCAAAAACCCCTAACCTATCTCTAATCCTCCATTTAGCCTAATCCACCCCATCCACCCATACTAACCAAGCTTAGCCACTAACTCACCCACCCTCATTAATGCCATCCACTTGCACATCTCTAACATTCCTAATCTAATCCTAAACCCAATCCTAATCCACCCCCTAATGTTGTCACATTCCTTAAACAAGTTTAAGACTTTCCTAATCCAAATCAAAGTCTCCCCTCAAAAATCCCAACCACCAAGTCATGAGTTCTCTTACAAACCATAAAAGACTCTTACAAGCCCACTCATGACTCTTACATCCATCTTCCACACTCTTCCCTCTTCCACACTCATTCCTCTTACATCTCTCTTACATACTCAACCCCACTCATCATGCCTTTAACCAACCCTTTACCCTACCCTCTCACACTCATCCTCCTTGTGACAAGTGTAACCTTCCCATTGGTGCTAAACAAGTACAATCCATGTGCTCTCCTTTGAGTGCATCCTAGCCCTCCTTAAGCCTTCATCCATCCTTGCATCTAAGCCCTCCATCCCTCTACCCCTTAGCCTATAAATTGAATCCCATCCCAAGCCATTTCATCAACAATTTTTGAGCTAAAGTTACCATGCCCTTTTGAGAGCCAAAAGCCATACCCATACCCTTATAATGCCAAATTGAGAGCTCACAAAGCTACCAATTTGCTATTATCCATCTTCACCATTGAAGCAACTTTGAGCATTTGAGCATACATCCCCAATCTACACATAGACACATCTCAAAAATAAGAGAACAAATCTCATTGAGAGAGCCTATCCATGGCTCACATTCTCATTAGAGTTTGTCTTCTCTTTGTCTCTCTTATATGTTATGTTAGTTTAATGTGTAAATGCTTTCATTAGATTAGTATTTCTAGCACATTAGATTAGTGTATACATTTTGGCACGCCCGGTGGGACCCCACTATGGTCATTTAATCATCCATTTTCATCTATATGTTGTTTTTTCTAACCATCTAATGATTGTTGTTGTTTGAGTGTGTTGTAGGGTGTTTTGCTTATTTTTTTAGGTTAAAGAATGCACTTAGGAAAAAGAGATACCCTCAAAAATTCGAAAACAACCAAGAAAATAAAAAATTTTGGAAAAAACCTGCATCCGTCAGTTCACTTCGCGCAGTGTCGTCTCCACCTATCGTCTCCGCAGTTTGGCGTCTGTGCCTACAAATTGTCATCTTCACCGGCTACTTTGTCGTCTACGGAACCAAATCGATGTCTCCGTAGTTTGGTGTCTCCGCCTGGTTTTCTGTTGTCGACGCTACCACTAGACTGTCATCTGTGCATCCTCAACCATCGTCTCCGCCAACTACTCTGTCGTCTCTGCAACCTGTTCTGTCATCTCTGCCACCGCCAACCCAAATCGTCATCTGCGAAAATCCGCTTCTGCGCAAATCGACGTCTCTGCCACCGCCAACCCAAATCGTCGTCTACAAAAATTTGCATCTGCGCAAATTGACGTCTTTGATTGTCACATATTTTTTGCGTCACAAAATTTGTTCTGTCGTCTCTAAATACTAGCGTCTCTATATTTCAGCATCTTCGCAGTTTGGCATCTACGCTTGATGAATTGTCATCTTCGCCTGTCACTGTTACACTTTTTACGCATAGGAAAAACAACAAAAAAAGCTAAAAAAAAATTCCCATAGTTAAATTTTCCTTTTTTGAAGATTTTGGTGACTAATCAATTTCTTTTTTGTCTTATTGCAGGTTGGAGCAACTTTTTGGGTGACTAATCATGTTTTTTAGGTTTTTCATGGAATGAACCTGAATGGTTAAACACATTTTCTATTGAATGAATGTTGCTAAAAAACACACTCTTGAATGCCATGGGTTAAAATCAAATTTTCCTTGAATGCATGATTAAAACAACAAATCCAATCTTGAATGCCAAAGATCAATTAACTATTGCAATATCAAACACTTCATTTGGAGCTTCTAAAAATTAAACAAAACAAATCTCTTTTCCACATGCAATCTAGGTAAAGTTTGATTTTTGGACATTTAAGAAACTTTGTTAAGTTAAAATACAAATTTGCAAAAATCAATTTGAGTAGTTCCTTGGACTCACCTCTATTCTAATCACCCATCAAATATTAACCATTGGTTGCAATCTCAGCGCCATTTATGGGGATGGGTCTACTTGAAAAAGGTGTTAAATGTTCCACAATCTAACTCACTCACTTGGTCTTTGAACGTTTGCTTTAACTTTATCAAAATTTTTAAATGGCCAAAACTCTAGATTAAATCGATCACACTTCAAGTTTGGGCACTAAAATTGAACAACAACTGACGTGGAGAGCCTCTGGGCGCGTGCTTGAAATCGAATCTCACACACTTTTGTTTTGGGCTTAAAACAAACTCACGCTCAATCTTGAATGCCTTAAAAAAAATTAATTGATACTTGACGTGGAGGGCCTCTGAGCGCGCGAGTTTGCTTTTGTTGACCCTAACTCTTCTTATTGTTTGCATTTTTCGATCAATTTACTTTTGTTGGCGCTTCAAGTTGGAATTGAACATTGTCTCTTAAACATGAGTGGTTGCAAAGTCTAGATTAGCACACATAAGAGTCAGTTGGTAAAAGAACAAGCATGTTTTTTAGCCCAAGGTCATCCAAGTCTTCTTTCCCCTTATCATCTTTCAAGGCCATCTTGGGTGCATAAGATTAGGATCCAAAACCTTGTTTCTTTTTAGGAGGCCTGCTTGAGGATTTCATCACCCCTTGGATGACCTCAACTCCAGCGTTCTAGCGGAGTATAAGAATCGAGAGGTGAATGGAAAGACACCTCTCTTGGGATCAAGATTTTGTCATTCGGGCTAAGCCTCAAGGAACATTATACGCTTGAGAAGTGAAAGAGGAGAAGTGGGTTATCACTCCTCTCAACTATGTGACATCATTTTGGTCTCATGTACGGATTTGGGCCTCACGTACCTTGCGTATATTGAGGACTCCCTAGCTAAACCAACTCTCAACCTTGCAGAAAACCATCTAGGATGTTAATGTGTTTGGAGTGACTAATCGAAACATTTGTAGAACATACACACTTCTCGACGCAAGTATCACATTCTAAGAACCACAAACTTATATCTAGGTGTTTTTATCTATTGCTTGATTTTATTTTACTTGTTGAATGAATATTTGCCAAACTTGGTCAATCCTAGCTTAGGGCACACTTAGCGTAGTCACTGCCTATTTTAGAAGTTGAATGAGTCAAAGCAAAACAACTGAGATCTCTCAAAGCCAAGAAAATTTAGGAATTTATGTCGGAACAACCCAAACTCAAATAGAAGTTTCACAAAGTCAAACTCAAGCCATCTCTGGCATACCAAGAACTTTTAGCCAAGAGAAAAGAAATAACACCAAGCCCGCGAATTGCCAAACTCCACAAAGCAGAGGACAAAGCTACCGACAAAGCACTTCAAGAGGCCTGGTTAGAGTGCACCATAAAATTTAGCCAACGTCCAGGAGTTAATCCTGCTTATGCCTTACCAACTAGGCATGATTTCTATGATTAGACACCCTTGTTTCTCCCATCTTCTTGGATAAGCTTCACTTTAGAGTCATCTTTGTAGAAAAGCAAACCATCTTAGGTTATCCCCATAAGCATTATTAGCTCATCCATCTCATTTAGAATCAAACCATCTAGCTAGCAATCCAAAATCTGCACATCTAAGCTTTCAAAATTATTGTCACCTTGCCAAAAGTTTGCCATTCCTAAAATCTTTCAAAATCCACCAATCTCACCAAGGTTATCCCTTTGACAGAGCTTTGTCTAGGGTAATCTAACTTTGTCACTTGTTATCCCTCATCACCTTGAGCTAAAGGTTGGGATCCACAAGTGGTCAATCTTGTGTTCTTCTTAAAGGATCATCAGTCTATCCTTAAGTTGACACAATCACCACCAAGCTTGCACATAGAAAAGCAGACCTTTTGTGCTTTGACAACATATCTTTGAAGTTAGAATCCCCAACCTAATCCTCCTTAGTTTTTGTCATATAGCTTTGCCTTAACCTAAGAAATCATTTTCATAGAGAAGCCTTCCCCCTTTTGCATCCATCAGCATTAATGCATCTCATCCCTAGGAGCATTTTTCATGCCACCCGTCACTCGCTTAGCCAAGAACAAAGAAACAATGGAGCCCTATCATTTGGATCGAACAACCTCACCCCCCTTGAGCACTCAGCCATCCTTCAGCCCAGAGAAAGCTATGCCATCACCTACTGACATTGAAGCTTTCATGAACCAACCAGGAAATGCAGTATTGGTAAACGCCATTATAGACAAGAACAAAGAGACAATCATGGCTAATTTTTGAAGGGACAATGTAGGAACCTTTGACTTTGGAAGACCCCCTCCATTATCAGATCCATCTCACCCATTTTTTGGGTAGCTGCCACCACCCATAGGCTCTTATGATCCAAATTATCCTCAATATATGCCAAAAGAAGAGCCTCCAGCCAATCCATATGACCCAATAGACCCAAACATACCATCATCCACCCAAGTTGAAATCTCCATGCCGCAAGCCAACCTGGCCACCACCACTCCATCCTTGGTTCATACCTCTCCACTCCAAACCCCCTTTACCCAAAACACTTCACCATTCACCCCCTTCACTATTGTTGCTGCTGCTCCCCAACCCAGCCTTCCAAATCCACCCATTTCCCAAATTAGTGCTAGCATCTTTGGCCAACCTCAACAATATACAACAGGGATGCCACCTATGGGGCCAAGTAATCTACCTTTCATCACCCCTAGCTTGTTCACCATAGCCCAAAGCACAATCCCATCATTTCCATTAGGTCTTGGGAGCTCAATACAATTAGCCACAAATCCACAAGCTACTACCCTCACTCCACAAAGCTATCAAATCCCACAAGCTACTACCAATTTTTTGCCAAGCTCCCAAGTGACCCTTGCCCCTGCCACCACTCTACCAAGCTTCCAAATCCAGCCACAAAGCTATCAAACCCCATCAGTTCCATTCCCAAGCTTTCAATTCCCACCACCTCCACCACCAACTAATCCATTACCTCTAATTACCAACTACTTTTCAATGCCACTTCTAGGAGGTAATCCACCACCCTAGCCAACCACCAATTATTTGCAGATACCATCCCAAATGGGGGCACAACCCACATATATTGGTCAAACCCCATAGCCCCCCGATCCTTTCCCCAAGCCTCACAACCATCTTATACCTTACCTCCACAAAGCAATCCATTTATCCCACAACCAATTTATGTTCCTCAATCCCAGCCTCAAATCCCATATCAACAGCAAGCCTTGCAGCACATGCAGCAATATGCGCCACCTCCCCCTCAACAACCCGTCATCCACCATGCAGCTGCCCAAACAATGTACAATCCCTATCAGAAAATCCCTCACAGCCATCTATATTCAGTGGCCCCATCCAGCACATACCTACCTCAAGGCACTCCTACATTGGGGGCACCCCAGCCATCACCTATCAATTCAGAATGGGAGCAAATGAAGACAGCTCTGAAAGCCATCCAAGAAGGGAATGATCTAAAGACATTCAAGTTTGAGAATGTGTGTCCTTACCGATTTGACAGAGCCATTACCATGACACCATTTCCAAAACACTTTGAGGTACCCAAATTTGACAAATTTAGAGGAAAAGGAGACCCTGTCACACATATCAAAGAATTTTACATGCATTGCTAGGATGTGGCATACAATGATGTCTTCCTCTTGCACCTTTTTCCCAAAAGCTTGGTTGGACTAGCTCTTGAATGGTTTTATAGAATCCCCTATGGCACAATAAAAAACTTTGCTGAATTATCTGAGGCATTTGTAGCCCAATATGCCCATCTTGTTGAAACAGAGCTATCAAAAGCAAAAAGGTGGAGAAAGCCTTGCCGAATACCTACAAAGATGGCAAACCCTTACCACCCGCATATCCTACACCTTGCCAAAACACCATGTGGTGAAAATGTTTATTGATAATGCACATCCCAGCTTGGCTCACCACATGACCATGAACTGCTTGCAGACCTATAAGGATATCAAAGAGAAAGGAATGATCCTTGAGCAAGGACTCATCAAAGATGGTGTGGTAAAGATTTACAAAGAGGCCAACCAAAATCAATCACATTCCAATGACAAGTCTACGTATTGGAACAAAAACAAGCATGTTGTAATAGATGGGGTTACTGACACCAGACATGTGAATATCGTTGGTCCTTCCCAAAATCAATCTAACCCACCATATCAAACAAAAAATCAACAAGCTATCAACTACCAAAAATGAAATAACCAAAGCTATCAAAACCACAATACAAGACCCAACTTTCAAGGGTCTAACAATCAAGCTAATGCCATCAATGCAGCTGCAGGGCAAAAACCCAGATTCCAACCCGCACCTAGAAACTATACACCCCTTGGTGAGCCATTGGATGTCATTTTTGAGAAATTGTCAAAGGAAAACCTCATTGAATTTCTTCCTACCCAGCAAATTGATCCAAGCCAATCCAAAGCTGCATGGTACAAGGACAATGAGTATTGCAAGTTCTATAGGGTAAACGGTCACACCACCCTTAGATGCATGAAACTGAAAGATTATGTGCAGGACCTCATTGATCGGAAAGAAATCACTTTTGGTGCCCAAACCTCTCCTAATGCAAGCTTACAGATTTATCAAAATGCTTTTCCTCCACACAACAAAGAAAATCCTAGAAAAGCACCTATCCAAAACAACACCAACAACCGTCAGCCAAACCAACAACATGGGAAGAACAATGACCACACTTCATCCTATATAGACTATGGTAGCCTTATAGGTTGTATATCTGAGAAAGAGCCTTCTGTCAATGTTATCAATATCCGAGGACCAGACAATGAGTGTGCAGTCACCACTCGAAGAGCGCAATTTAACATCGCAGGCCCACCAGTTTCATCAGCACCATCAGCTCCATCAAAAAGCTGATAAAATATCTTGGAACACCTTGGGAACATGCCAGCCCAAATCTCCATTTTAGACCTTCTCCGCACTAGTCCTGTGTACAAAGACATCCTTGACAGTGCTCTCATAGAATCATGTGTCCCTTCTGATATCAATGCTACTGATTTTCGTAATCTTGTTGGAGACCTTTCATCCTCATGTGCCCTATCTTTCAAACCCACCGACATACCCGTGGTTGAGCCAGATCACACCCTTCCACTTCGCATAGCCATCATGGTATCCAATTTCACCATGAAAAGAGTAATGATAGATAATGGATCAGCCTTGAACATTTGCACCCTAAAATTCATAAAACAAGCTGGGTATACTGAGGCAGATATGATCAGTGAAGTTATCACCATCAAAGCTTATGACAACTTGGAAAGAACCATAAAAGGGACTATTTTGCTACCAATCAAGGTTGGGTCTCTCATCCAAGAGACAATTTTCCATGTTGTTGATCTAAACCTACCATTTAACATCCTCCTCGGTCACCCATGGATTCATGCTATGAAGGTCGTTCCATCCACCTACCATTAGTGCATCAAATTTTTGTATCAGGGCACTGAGGTAACCATCCATGTCAATCAAGAACCCTTTTCTTACTGCAATGCGGTTGAAGCTTCATATACAAACCATTGCCCTGGAATAGACATCGGCACAGCCATTACCAACTCATCCCACACTTGTAATGACGCAAAAATCATCCTCACCTCCACCCTATCTATCATAAAGATCAACAACAAAGGTTGTGAAGAATATAGTCTATCAGATGCATTTGTTGTCGGAGCAATCCCACTTGATCCACATACCCATGGACGGCCAACATATCACAAAGCTAGGGAGATTCCACCTCCTCGATACAAATAGTTTGGCCCAACCACCTTTGTGTCCTCAAAAACCCCTCTTCATGAGGAGCTCACTCTAGATATCAACAATTGGTTACATAAGGATGCACCTCTAAGAAATCAAGCACGTCTTGATCACTTCAGCCAAAAGTATCCCCGACAACATAAGCTCATCACTGAAAAATGGAACTATCAAGGAGGTGGACTAGGACCAGAAGAAAGGGGCATGCAATGTCCCATCGAAGCACATAATTGGGAAACAAAGTCAAGTCTTGGTTTTGGCATGCCCACAACTAGGGGTACCAATGAGAATGGTCATGCTTTTTCGAACATCCACTGCGAACTTGTCAAAATTGAAGACATTCCTAAGGAAGTTGAAAAGAGAGCCTACGGCGATATCCCAGACCAAATCTTCCTAGGAGACTCTGTTCTCTGAGAACTATCCATCCATCTCATTGACCTACCACTCGCTCATCCACAACTCATAGATTGGGACCAACCAAGTGTCATACATATTGAAGAGTTTGCATCAGAGGAAGTGCTTCTAAGATTCATGGGAGCCAAAACTCCTCATAAGAAAACAAAGCCATATTTTGCCTACATCTACAAGCTAGATCCCAAGGGGTATTTTTGAGAAAATCCCCAACCTAGTTTTGATACACCCAAAACTAGAACTAAGGTAAATCTGGGACTAGCTAAGGCAACGAAGAGAACCCCTCAGCAAGAAAATCCAGAGCCACAAGCAGAACATGAGGATTTAGTATTGCCTCCTCAAGATAATTGACTAGAGGTGTCTTCTATTCTAATAGAGGATACTAGAGAATTCAACATTGGTTCTTCAGAGATCCCTAGACTTGTTCACATTGTTGCATCCCTATCACAAGACCAAGCTGACCTCCTCTTTGAGGTTTTACGAGAGAACATTGGCCGATTTGCATGGTCATATCAGGACATGCCAGGACTTGATCCAAAGCTTGTAGTTCATCATCTTGCAGTCGATCCAAAGATCAAGCCCGTCAAACAAAAGCTTAGAAAAATGCACCCCAAGGTGGCATTACTGGTCAAAGTTGAACTAGAAAGAATGTTAGCCGCTAAGGTTATCTGACCTATCAACTACTCAGAGTCGATCTTCAACATGGTCCCTATCACTAAGCCTTCTGGTGACATCAGAATCTGCACTGATTTTAGAGATCTTAACAAAGCTTGTCCAAAGGATGATTTTCCCTTGCCCAACATAGATATGATTGTAGATCTTACAGCTGGACATGAAATTCTGTCCCTTATGGATGGATTTTCTGGGTATAATCAGATCAAGATTGCAGAAGAGGATCAGCATAAGACAGCATTCACTACCCCTTGGGAAACCTTTTGCTACACCATGATGCCTTTTGGCCTAAAGAATGTTGGGGCTACCTATCAAAGAGCTATGACAGCCATTTTCCATGATCTTATCCATAGCATTTTGGAAGATTATGTGGACGATATCCTAGTCAAATATCACACCTTCATGGATCATCTTGCTAACCTGGAGAAAGTCTTTGATAGGTTCTCCCAATATCATCTCATGCTAAATCCCAAGAAGTGTGTCTTTGGGGTCACATCTAGCAAGATTCTAGGCTTCATAGTTTCTAAACGAGGTATAGAGACCGACCCCAAAAAGGTCAAGGCTATCTTAGACATGCCTCCTCCCCAGACACTGTGACAGCTTCGCTCTCTTAAGGGAAAACTTCAATCTGTTAGGCGCTTCATCTCCCAGCTTGCAGATAAGTGTACACCATTTTCACACTTGCTAAAGAAGGATGAGAACTTCAAATGGGATCCTTTATGTCAGCGCAGCTTCGATCAGCTCAAGCAGTATCTAGCCAATCCCCTTATCTTGGTCCCACCAGTTCCTGGTCATCCCTTGATCTTGTACATATCAGCAACACCTACTGCTCTAGGGGCGCTTCTAGCATAACATGATGATTATAGCAGAGAAAGAGCCATCTACTACATCAGTAGAACCCTAGTTGGTTATGAACTCAATTATACTCCTATGGAAAAAGCTTGTTTGGCAGTTTTTTTCTCAACTCAAAAGCTTCGCCACTACATGCTAAGTCATACCATCCAACTAGTCTCTAAGATTGACCCTCTCAAGTATATGCTCTCTAGAACAGCACTCATAGATTAGCTAGCAAAGTGGGTTATGCTACTAAGTGAGTTTGACATCCAGTATGTGGACAGAAAGGCAATCAAAGGGCAAGCTATAGCAGATCACCTAGCTGATGCACCTCTAGTAGATGCATATCCTTTGCTCATAGAATTCCCAAACGAGCATATCTACTTAATTGAAGAATAGCCCCCATGGAAGCTTTATTTTGATGGCTCATACACATCTCATGGATCAGGGGTAGGAATATTATTAGTTACACCTCAAGGAGATTACATTCTGAAAGCCTTCAAGCTACAATTCCCTAGCACCAACAATATAGCAGAATATGAAGCTCTTGTAGCAGGATTAAAGATAGTTGTAGAATGGAATATCACTGAGTTACAAGTCTTTGGCGATTCCCAGCTCATCATCAAACAAGTCTTAAATGAATATCAAACCAAAGATGAAAAGCTATTACCCTACAAAGAGTTAGTTGATCAGATGACCCAGCATTTTACAAAGCTTCAATTTACACAAGTGCCACGAATGCAAAATAAAGTAGCAGACGCCATGGCCACTATCAGCTCGCTCTTGGAAATTCCCCAAGAAGCTACGCAGTATGAATTTTTAGTTGAGCAGCTCCTCACATCCGCTTATGCGAATGAGGATTCAAACCGTGTTTGTATCTTGGTTGGTCCCCAATCCCCTTGGTACCATGAAATTCATGCTTACCTTAACAATGGTATCATATCCCCTCACCTCACATGCACCCAATGCCAGAACCTTATTCAAAAATCATCCCTCTATGTTATCATAGCCAATACCCTATATCATCGGGGTTATCATGATACTCTCTCGATGTTTAGATGAAAATGAGGCTGCAATGGCATTAAAAGAAGTACACTCTGGACTTTGCGGTGCCCACACGAGTGGTATTTTCCTAGTACGAAAAATCCTTAGAGAAGGCTACTATTGGCCTACCATTGAAGAAGATTCATGTGACTTTGTCAAAAAGTGTCTCCCATGTCAGCAGCATGCAAATCTTGTGCATGCTCCAGCACAGGATCTACAGCCTATTGCACCACCTTGGCCTTTCGCTTGTTGGGGCCTTGATCTAGTTGGAACTATCACACCTCTCTCATTTGATGGACATAAATGGATAATAACAGCTACAAACTATTTCACTAAGTGGGTGGAAGCAGTCCCCCTAGTCTCAGCTACAGGAGTTCAAGTCTCCAAGTTCATCTTGTACAACATTGTTTGCCGCTTCGGCATCCCATCCACCATCTTCACTGACCACGGAGGTAACTTTGAAAATCTCAACATGGAAGAATTATGCACTTCCCTCTGCATCCATCACCGCTTTTCTAGCCCATATTTCCCACAAGGTAACGGCCAGGCAGAGGCAACTAACAAAACCCTCCTCAAAATCCTAAAGAAAGTTGTTAATGATTTCGGCCGTGATTGGCACCTACAAATAAATCCAACCCTATGGGCCTATCAAATTTCCTTTCGTACATCCATAGGAACAACTCCATACTCCCCATTCTATGGTGTCAAAGTGGTATTACCTATAGAAGTTGAACTTCCCTCACTACGCATATCTTTGTGAGGGAAAATCTCAGATGAAGAATATAGAGTAGCTCGACTCACCCAGCTAGATCTCTTAGATGAGAAGAGACAACAAGCCTATGACCATCTCACAGTCTACCAAACTCGTCTCAAAAGGAATTTCAACAAGAAGGTTCTCCCACAACACTTTCAGCCAGGTGACATGGTCCTCAAAGAAAACATGAAAGTCCAAGCAGATCGAGAAAAGAAAGGCAAGTTTGAACCTACATGGCTTGGTCCCTATGTGGTTATTGCCTCCTTTGGCTCCGGAGCCTATCAATTATCTACACCAGAAGGAGAACTCTTGAATGATCCCACTAACATCATTCATCTCAAGAAGATCTATGCTTAAAGATCGTTGGTATACCCAGCTTTTGAAAAATACAAAAAAATAGTAAAGAGAAATAAGCGTCCAATGGTGAAAACTTGGCAATTCAAGTGCCTTGGATAGGTACCTTGGTGAAAACCTGGTAATTCAAGCACCTTGTGTACTAAAGACTAATCCATTATCTATCACTATCCTATCCTTCATCCATTCATCCACCATCTCATAAAACACCTACTTGTTCCCTTGGTGTTCCAACCAAATATCCAAAATCTATTGGAGCTTGTAAATACCTCCTGTACAGCTTGTAAATCTTGTACCAAAGCTTTTATTATACCTTGTAAATCTCGTACCATACCTTGTATGTATCCGAATCTTGTACCAAAGCTTGTATTATACCTTGTAAATCTTGTACCAAAGCTTGTATTATACCTTGTAAAACTTGTACAATACCTTGTATATTTCTGAATCTTGTCCAAAGCTTGTACCATATTCCAGCTTGTAAATAATCTTGTATCCTAACTTGTATCCTATCACATGCACACACAGAATCCCATTTTCCTTAAGCTTTTCGCAAACCATCTACCTATCCACCTATCAACTATTATAGACATCCCATCCTTCAGAAACATTTCCATCTCACAAAAAACAAAACATGAACAAACTTGTACATTTGTAACATACCTTGGTCCATTAGCTTGTACATCCTCTTTAGCTTAGTATTATTGTATCTATCCGGCTTTCGTGTTAGTTCATCCTTGGTCAACATCTTGCACACATTGCACACCTTGGTTAGCTATTCCAATGCATCCTTTAGCTAGATCTCATGTCACCAAAGTGTTATCCTTCTTAGTTCAGCTTGCTAGACGCACCACTCATTCAAATCCACCAGCTTAGGTGCTCTCTGATAGATCCTTGCAGGATATAGCTTTTCTCATGTCTGATCTTGGTCCGTTAGTACCTCGTCCTACCCATCTCGTTGGCAAACAGTTCTCTTTTGGATTTTCACTTTCTTTTGATTTGGGATCTTCCCTTTTGGGTCTTGAAGTATCTTTTCCAAGCAATCTCCTTGTTCCCTCCTCAAGGTTGCCACAATCTTCCATATCATGGTATGCTACAAATGGGGCAATCAAAGCGTAAGGTCTTGATCAGGTCTTTTTCTTGTTTTCTTTTTTTGCTTGTGGGTTACCTAGTGTCATTTCCATGCTGCTTCCTCTGGGATTCATGTGTGATATTGGGGAAATCCTTGTGTGTTTGTTTCGAGTTAGTTTGTCAATCCTCTGGATGGTTGGTAAAAATGCCTTGATGTTCTTGGTAACCTTGGCAATTAACCAACAGTCCTATAGCAAATCTAGTGCTCAACTACATGGTGGTACTTCTCTTTGAAGTATCCCCCCGCTCAAAAAGATTCAATGGATTCCCTTCATCTCCATTATCCCCCATCCATATCCTACATCTGTCGCTTCTACCCCAGCTTGTGCATCAGTATCTCTTTGAATCACTCCTCATGCTTAGCTTTAGGGATCCACAATCCTAGTCTTAGGGATCCACCAATCAAATCAATCCACCAAGCCTCATCTTTCGAGATCCACAATCCTAGTCCTAGGGATCTCCGAAACCCATCTTCTACCAATCTGACTCTTTGAAATCCTGTTGCATCAGCTTTATCATTCCATCATCCATCTCCCTACCATGGATTCATTTTATAGTGCTCCGCTCCTCCACCCCCCCCCCCCCCCAATCTTGGAAAGTCTTAAGCTTGCTTTACTCTTGTGCATCTGATTCTCCTTTATCATTCTCCCATAGTGCGAGTTTGAGCTAATTCAACCCCTTCTCTTTGCCAACCTGTGTCTTACCTCATCTCAATTTCTTGTACTTTTCAAGAAGTCGTCGAGCCTCATTTCTCTCCCCACTGCCTTCTTGAGGGGGCATCATCTAAGTCTAGTCTCTCCTCTTCTTATCCGAGACTGGGGCAACCTTGTTGCTAAAACATCTTCTTCGTGTCGTCTTCATTCGAACTTCTTTGAAATAGTGTTGTCTCAACACTATGTCAAAGAGGGGCAAAATGTAGACACCTAAATTTGATTACACTGCTTTGGTAATCTAATTTAGCCATCTCTAAAGGCATCATTAATTAAATTCTTATTTAATTAATCCTTTGCCATCCCTAGTTGATTAATTTAATTAATCATCTATAGTCCTAATTGATAAATCAAATAATCTATTATTTATCAATTAAATCCTTTTCTCCTATCTAATTCCAAAAATCCCCATTTATTAAATAAGTCTATTTGATAAATGAAATCCTCAAATTCAAAAACCCCTAACCTATCTCTAATCCTCCATTTAGCCTAATCCACCCCATCCACTCATACTAACCAAGCTTAGCCACTAACTCACCCACCCTCATTAATGCCATCCACTTGCACATCTCTAACATTCCTAATCTAATCCTAAACCCAATCCTAATCCACCCCCTAATGTTGTCACATTCCTTAAACAAGTTTAAGACTTTCCTAATCCAAATCAAAGTCTCCCCTCAAAAATCCCAACCACCAAGTCATGAGTGCTCTTACAAACCATAAAAGACTCTTACAAGCCCACTCATGACTCTTACATCCATCTTCCACACTCTTCCCTCTTCCACACTCATTCCTCTTACATCTCTCTTACATACTCAACCCCACTCATCATGCCTTTAACCAACCCTTTACCCTACCCTCTCACACTCATCCTCCTTGTGACAAGTGTCACCTTCCCATTGGTGCTAAACAAGCACAATCCATGTGCTCTCCTTTGAGTGCATCCTAGCCCTCCTTAAGCCTTCATCCATCCTTGCATATAAGCCCTCCATCCCTCTACCCCTTAGCCTATAAATTGAATCCCATCCCAAGCCATTTCATCAACAATCTTTGAGCTAAAGTTACCATGCCCTTTTGAGAGCCAAAAGCCATACCCATACCCTTATAATGCCAAATTGAGAGCTCACAAAGCTACCAATTTGCTATTATCCATCTCCACCATTTAAGCAACTTTGAGCATTTGAGCATACATCCCCAATCTACACATAGACACATCTCAAAAACAAGAGAACAAATCTCATTGAGAGAGCCTATCCATGGCTCACATTCTCATTGGAGTTTGTCTCTCTTATATGTTATGTTAGTTTAATGTGTAAATTCTTTCATTAGATTAGTATTTCTAGCACATTAGATTAGTGTATACATATACCATAAGCCATAATCTTCAGTGTCTTTCAAATATCTCAAGATCCTTTTGATTGCCATCATATGATTTTCTCTGCATTTTGTCAAAAATCTTACCACTATACCAACTGCAAGAGCAATATCAAGCCTTGTATGAACTACATACTATAATTTTCCAATCATTGATCTATATAAGGTCTGATTTACCTCTTTTGAATCATTGTCTTTCATAAACTTTAATCTAATACACATGGGGGTTCTAATTGGTTTTGAATCTTCCATACCAAACTTCTTGAGTATCTCCTTGATATACTTAGACTGAGTGATGTAGATGCCATTCTTGCTCTATAGAATCTAAAGACCAACAAAGAACTTAATCTCACCAAACATAGACATTTCAAATTCTTTGTTCATTTTCTTCAAAAATTCTTTGCATAGATCATCATTCCCTATAAAAAAAAGTATCATCCAAAAATATTTTTTCCAAAACAATCTTGTTATCTAGTTCTTCCTTGATGTACAAACTATTGTTATCATTAGTTCTCTAGAAACCAATCTGAATAAGGTAGTTATGAAATATCTCATACCGTGATCTAGGGGCTTTTTTCAGACCATACAATGTTTTATGTAATTTTCAGACCATGTCCCTTTTGTTTGGATCAAAAAAACCTTCAGGTTGTTCAATGTAGACTTCTTCATCAAGAATATCATTGATAAATGTTGATATAACATCCATTTGATATACTTTAAATCATTTATGTGATGCATATGCAAGTAAGGTCTTGATACCTTTGAATCTTACAACAAGAGAAAAAGTCTAACCATAATCAATTCCTTATGCTTGAAAGTGGCATTTACATACCAATCTAGCTTTGTTTCTTAATATTTTACCATCTTCATTCAACTTATTCCTGAAGACCCATTTTGTTCCAATCACATTTTTATCTTTAGGCCTCAGTACAAGAGTCCAGATTTTTTTCTTTTCTATTTTCTCTATCTCTTCATTCATGGCCTCAATCTAACTTTTATTTTCCAATGCATCTTTGACATTTCTAGGTTCAAAATTAGCAAGTAAAAAAATTCCTTTTAGCTTACTTCTTGTCATAGTACCCTCTGTTTTGTCTCCAATAATCTGATCTGGTGCATGATACCTTCTAACATACTTAGCCAATACAAGTTCCTATCCTTATGAATGAATTGCATTTTCATCTTCTTGAACTTCAACTTCAAGTTTTGGTTGTTCAAACTCGGTAGGTATTGGCTAGGTAGCTTCAGAATGTGACTCGGGTCCTTGTGATTTGGTTTGAAATTCTTGCAAATCGGTGACTGAGGAAGAATTGGAAGTAGAAGTTTCCTTATTGAAAAATGTGTCTGATAATGTATTAGATTCAATTTTAAAAAAATTTCTATAATCTTCTGGTTCCTTTTTGCTTTCTTCTTCAGTCTTTTCTGCAAACTCATCAACTTTCACATGTGCACTTTCCATGATTTTGTGAGTAGACAATTTCAAACATTTGTATGCCTTACTCTTGCAAAAAATATCCTTAAAATATACCTTTTTCACCTTTCATATCAAATTTTTCTTTTCTAGATTTTTTTAAGATGTAATATTTACTTCCAAATACTTTTAGGTAACTTACATTGGGTTTATAGCCATACCATAACTCATAGAGGGTTTTGAATAAGTCCTTTAACTATACTTGGTTTAAGGTATAAATTATAGTGCTGATAGCTTCCTTCTAGTATTTGATAGCAATTTTCTTTTCAATCATTAGAGTCCTTACACAATCCATGATAGATTTGTTCCTCCTTTTAGTTATTCCATTCTGCTCAGGAGCTCCAAGGGCTGATACCTATCTTTTGATTCCTCTTTCAATGCAAAAGTTATTGAATTCATTGGAGATGAATTCACCACCTCTATCTGGTCTTAAGAATTTCATTCTTTTCCTTGTTTCCTTCTCTACTCTTGCCAAATACCATTTGAATTTCTCAAATGCTTCTAACTTATCCCTTAGATACATAACAGTCATCATTCTAGAGTAGTCATCAACAAAAAGAATGAAAAAAATTTCTCCACTATAGCTCTTAATTCCAATAGGTCCACATAAATCAATATGCACAATTTTCAAAATATCTTTAGACTGATAGTTTTTTCTTTTAAAACTAGTCTTTCCCATCTTTTGAATTTGACAATTCTTGCATAAACCAACATTAGGTTTTTTTAAACTAGGAATGCCTTATACTTTCCTAAATTTTCTTATTTTCACCACGTTATCATAATTTATATGACATAACCTTCTGTGCCATAACCAACTTTCTTCAACTTGAGCAATAAAATATGAACACTCACCAAGATCAAGATAAAACAAGTTACCTTTTATTTGTTTGCTTGATCCAATCAATTTTCCTTGTCATCTAGCAATCTTGCCTTACCATGCATAAATTCTACCCTAAATCCAATATTGATTAGTTGTGCCACACTCAACAAACTATGTTTTAGTCCTTCAACCCAATAGGCATTATCACATATAAGTTCTTTGGTTAATGAGATTCAACCTCTTCCTTTTATACAACAAGGTTCATTGTTTCCAAACCTTACACTACCACCATCATAGTCTTCAAAGTGTTCAAAATTTGTTTTGTCACTAGTTATATGATGTGAGCATCCACTGTCTATGATTCGTGTATCATTTTTTCTCACATGAGAGATAAGTGCCATCTTATCTTCTTCATCATCATCAGATTCATCTTTCACAACAATGTAAACTATTTCATCTTCATTGTTATCAGAATCCTTAGCCATAAAACATGTTTTCTTACCTTTTTTCTTGAATGATTTGAAATCCTTGTTGCCATTACACTTATGACCTTTCTTCTCATCCTTGCTAGCTTTTTTTGGGTACCTAGCTACTATATGACCAATTTTTTCACATGGAAAATAAATTAGGGGAATTTTACCTTTGTATTTTCCTTTACCTCTAGAATATTTCCTTGCAAGTAGAGCTTTAACAACTTCAAGATCACTATTAGAACTTTCCTCTAATTATTCTTCACTTTCTGATTGAGTATCCTTTATTTTCTTTCCTTTTTCTTTAAGTGAAAGCTTGGCCTCAAATGTTGATTCAATATTCTATGAAGCTGGAACATAATTATCATAGTTATCTAGCTCAAAGGTTGTTAATCTTCCTACCAAGGTATCCAAAGTTATCTTATGATTTGTTTCACACCTTTTTTGAATTGCAGATACTCTAATTGCATAAATGGGAAGCAATTTTCTAAGAACTTTACTTACAACTGTTTCTTCCTTGATCTCTCCTCTAGAAGCTTTGATTGCACTAACACTTGGTTTGATCCTTTCAACATATTAGGCAATGTTTTCATCCTCTCTCATTCTCATCTAATCAAATTGTCCTCTGAGGCTTTTTTCTTTTGCTATCCTTACATTATCATCACCACCATAGATATCTTTTAGCTTGTTCCACTTTTTAAAGATAGTTTTGCAATCCTTGATGTCATCAAATTCCTCATAGCTTAGAGCAGATGCAATGTCTATCATCATGGTGTTATGAGTCTTTTTCTCAGTAATGTCATTAATAGATAATTTACTAGGAGGAGTTGTGTATTCTTCATCAAGGTATTTCAATCTTGAATCATTAATGGAAGCTAGATGAAGTCTCATGAGGCCTACCATGCTGAAAAGTTATCTCTATTAAGCCTTGGAATTTCTCTTTTGTAAGACATCATGATCTTTAGCTTATGTCCTTGAAACCCTTCCTGCAAGAACCAAAAGCTCTAATACCAATTTTTGGAAATATAAATGGAGTAACTGAGGTGGGGGTGAATTAGTTACCACAAAAAAAAATCCACAGATCCCTTAGATGTCCAATAAAACTATTTACTGCTATCACTTAGTAAATATACTTAAAATGTTGTAACTCAATAAATGCAGTGTATGTTTAACTTTAATAGATCTTAAACATTCATAGTGATTAACATGCAAGAATAAAAGAAATATTATGAACACATGAGACACCAAATTTTCACTACCTAGTTACTATGTTAACTACCAAGTAACTAGGTACTGATTTTCACTCTTCTGAGGTGAGCCATGTTAGGAGCCAACCTAGTTAAAAGTTACAAAGCACACTGTTAGGTGTGACCTTGTTAGAGGATTTAATCACCATGTTAAGAGTGGCCTTGCAAGAGGTCTTTAGAAAAATTCAATGGAATTTTCACCTTGTTAGAGGATTTACAACTGGCTGTTAAACCAAATCTACTAAAAGATTTTGGAATCACTACTACAATGATAAGAAAGTAACAATGAAATGCAACTAAATTTGCTGATTACATATCTCTATTTCGCTTCATCCTAGATCCTTCCTGATCAAATATAACTTTGCTACTCCTCAAGGATATCTAACCATCCTTCAAATTCACTCACACTTTTCTTCTTCAAATAATCAATACACTTGCATACTCACTCATACACTTAGAATCTCAACTTGACCTTTCATATATACTATTCAAATTATCAAGTTAGCCCAATTACAACTTACAATTACCAATAATCATTACCATAGTCAGCTGGAATCAATATTTGAAACAATTTAACAAGTCATTTCCCAAATTAAAAAAATCCTTTATTGGTCGACCTTGCTCGGTAAACATTGATCCTAAAATGATTTCTTGTGTTGACCAACAGAAGCTTGGTTAACACTATGAACTTGCAAAATCCTTTGGCAACCGAGTGAACTTGGTGAACAATAACTTTCTTTCATTAACCATGAGAGCTCGGTTAACACTACTTTCTGCCACAATTTCCTTCAACGCCCAAGTGAGCTCATTAGACACTGTATTTGCAGAGTAATCTCTAGGAATGCTCGGTAGACACAGAAAATTGCTTTGTTGACCAACTAGGCTTGGTGAGCACTATCTGCCAACTGATATGACATTTGTGTAACATCAAAGACAACACACAATTAGACAATTGTATCCAACAACTTTTTCAAGTTTAAGGAAAACCAAGACATAAAAACTAAAATGTAAATTTTGGAAGAGATTCAGCTATAATGAGATTAAATGTATGCATAAATGAATTCACAACCTAACACATCTTCTTGAGTAACATGTGATTTCAAAACAAAGAATATAATTTTCATTAAGTTTATAATTTTCTAAGATAATGGATAATACTAGTAATCATGCACCTGCAACTTTAAGTATGTATTGTTCATCTTAGCTACAACTTGTTCCATTATAATTTGAACATTATTTTTATTGAGAGGATACATATGATAATTTGTGTAGCCCATCTCATGGATCATTTGTATATCTCATATGAAGGCTCTTGGAAATATAAGAGGACTAACTAAGAGGAGAGGGTTGAATTAGTTACCACAAAAAATAAATCCAAGATCCCTTAAGATGTTAATACAATACAAAAAAAAAAAAAAACTCTTTTGAAATAGAAATACTGACGTAACTCAGGTAACATAGGAACACTCAATTTACACTAAAAATTATTATCATTTGGTAAACATTTTGAAATACTCTAATATTTTAAGTAGGTTCAACCTTAATTAACTTGGTTGTAGAATCATAAATAAAATAACATGAACACAAGAGATATCAAGATGTAATGTGGAAATCCAATTTGTAAAAAGCACCAATTGTAACTAGTTATTATTTTTTCCTATTTTCAAGTGAGCCCTATTAGGATCCAACCATTTTAAAGGCTACAAAATACACTATTAGGTGTAACTCCATTAAATGATTTAATTCACCCCATTAGGAGTGGCCTTGTTAGAAGTCTTTAGACACTTCAATCTAGAAATACCACCTTGTTAGAGGATTTTGAAAATAGCTATTAGGCTAACTCTATTAGGAGATTTGATTCACTGGTACAATTATTAGAGAGTAATAATGGCTTGACCTAATTACTAATGCAACTATCTTTTGTAATGAAATAACTTGCACAATAGAAGAAATAATATGAAATATTATATAAATAGTCGATAATAACTGAGAGTAATAGGTCACTTCGAGGGGGCAACCTCCAAATATCTCCAATCATATCACACTTCATAAGATGATGTTGAAATAAGACTCACAACCTCCTATATATACCTAATTATACTTAATTTTAATACCTACATAACACCTAGGCCAACCTACCTATTTAAATAATACTATAATAATGATAGCATGACTTAATTAAGGATTACGATAGCCACAAGTTGACTATTCATAACCCTATATACACCAATAATTAGGGCTTAGCATACACCCTCTCCTGAAAGAAGCACTATCCTCAATGCTAACATAGTGTGGATTCTTTTGAATGAACTCCTCCTCCTCCCATGTGGCCTCTTCAACTAGTAAGTTCTTCCACTGGATAAGATAATGAGGTAGGGTTCTATTCCTTAGCTTCTTGATGCATGTTTGAAGAATGCACTCTAGTTCCAATATTATTCTTCCTTCTTCATCAAGTTCGAGTAGTACTATGTGAGTAGGAATATTCTACCCAATTACCTTCTTCAAACAAGAAACATCAAAAAATGGATGTATCTTTGTTTTTGGTGATGAGGAAAGCTTTCAGCAAACACTATCAATCATTTGCATGATTTGGTCTGGTCTATAATATCTTGGAGACAAATTATTATTCTTTTTTTTTTTGCTTCATTGAGGTTTTTTTATAAGGATGCAATCTCAAGAAAACCCAATCCCTAACTTCAAATTTTCTTCCACTACAATGTTGGTCCGCTTGTTGTTTCATTCAATTTTGTGCCATAGCTAAATTCTCCTTGAGTCCTAAAAGTACCAATTGTTGATGTAGCAAGTGATCCTCTACTACCTAAACTCTTGGTGACACCTTTCATGATGATGCAATGGAAGGAGGATGATATCCTTATAGTGCCAAAAATGGAGACATTTTTGATGAACTATGAAAACAAGTATTGTAGCACCATTCTGCAAGAGGTAGCCAATCTACCCATTGAGATTATTTTTCTGAAGTGAAATAATGTAGATATATTTCCAAACATTTATTAACAACATTAGTTTGTCCATTTGATTGAGGATGGTATGAAGAAATATGTACCAATTGAGTATCCAAACATGAGAAAAAATGTTTCCAAAAGTGACCAGTAAAGATAGGATCACGATACTAATAGTAACCTTAGGTGTACCATGTAACTTTTGGATATTCTCCAAGAAAACTTTTGCCGCTATACTTTTTGTAAAAGGATGTGATAATGCAATGAAATGTTCATATTTAGTGAGGTAATCAACCGCTACCATGATGACATTATGAACTTTAGATTTGGGAATCCCTATGATGAAGTCCATCGACACCTCTTCCCAACACTTGCTAGGAATAGATAAAGGCTACAAGATACCTCATATCTTAATTGTCTCCCCCTTATTTATTTGACAAACCAAACATTCTGCCACAAATTTTTGAACATCGCCTTTTAACCCTTCCCCAAAAAAAATCTTGCTTGACCTAATGATATATCTTCGAAAATCCTGAATGACCACAAATTGGGGGCTCATCCATTTCTTTGATAATCTTGTGTTTAAGAGTGTAATTCTTGTAGAGATACAAGTGGTCTTTATACCAAACAATATCCTCCTTTTTAAACAAAACTTATCTGAACTACTATGGTCACTTTTTATTTTTTGGATGAGATTACTTGTTGCAACATCAATTTTCCACTCTTCTTTGGCTTCTACCACCCAACTTTCTTGTAATATTGAAAGGGCATGCAATAAGGCTTCATATTTTTCATCCTTCTTGGAAAGTGGATCAATTGCAATATTTTCCTTCCCTTGTATACAATTTCAAAGTCATATCCCAACAGCTTAGTGACCCATTTTTGTTACTCTTTTGAAGATAGTCTTTGTTCCAAAAAATATTTTTGGCTAGCATGATCTATCTTAACCTTGAAGTGGCAACCCGTTAAATAAGGCCTCCATTTTTTAATTGCATGAAGGAGTACTAGCATTTCTTTTTTATAAATAGGTTTGAGTTGATTTTTACCTTTTAATTGATGACTCTCAAAAGAAATTGGTCAACATTCTTGCATGATAGCTGCTCCTATCCCATTTCCAGAAGCATCACATTCGACAAAGAATTCCTTAGTGAAGTTCGGAGTGGCAAGCACTGGAGTTGTACACATAGCCTTTAATTGCTTAAATGCTACATTAGCAAATTCATTCAAATGAAAAGAATCCTTCTTCAATAGAGTGGTAAGGGGTGCTGCTATATGACCATAATTCTTCACAAATATTTTATAATTACACCCTTTCAATCCCAACAAACCCCTCAACTTCATAATGATTTTTGGAATAGGCCATTCCATGATATCCTTAATTTTGTTAGGGTCCACCTTTACTCCTTCATGTGAAACTATGTGTCCCAAATACTCCACCTCCTTAAGACCAAAATTATGATTGGATGGCTTAGCATAGAGTTGATGATCTTCAAGTAATTGTAATGCTTGATCTACATGTTGCAAATGTTCTTCCCATGTCTTGCTATAAATTAATATATCATCAAAAAACTCTAACACAGACTTTCTCAAGAACTTATTAAAAATGGAATTCATCAAACTTTGGAATGTCTATGGTGCATTGGTAAGATTGAATGGTATCACCAAAAATTCATAATGACCCTCATGAGTTTGAAATGTTGTCTTGCAAATATCTTCCTCCTTAATCTGAATTTGGTCATAACTTGATCTAAGATCTAACTAGGTAAAATACAAAGCTCCATTTAATTCATTTAGAAGATCATCAATGACTAGAATAGGAAAATTATCTTTAATGGTTTACTTTTTGAGCACTCTATAACTTGGACACATGCACCAAGTTTCATCCTTCTTACACACCATCACAACAGGTGAGGAGTAAGCACTTTGGCTATGCCTGATAATTCCTCCCTCTATCATTTCCTCAACAATTTTTTCTATCTCACTTTTTTATATGTTTGGGTACCTATAAGACCTGATGTCTAGTGACTGGCTCCCTAGAACTAGTTGTATGGCATGGTCATGATCCCTCTTAGGAGGAATTCCTTTAGGCATATCTCCAAGAATCACTGAGTGAAAATCAATTATTTCTTGTAAATTGGTATGAGTAAGAGCATTAGATTAAGAGACTTCTAATGAACATAGCTAGGCCAAAAATCCATCCACCCCTTAAGAAACTTTTGCATTTGATGAGAGCTTACCATCTATGGGGATTTTTCCTTTAATCCCCTTAGCTTCACTACCTTTCCTTTTGATTGAATTCACACAAATAGTTCTTAGAAGTTCATCTCAATTGTTACCAATGTAGTAAGCCATTGTAATTCCAAAAAAAATATCTTTTGCACCCATGGATATCACATACATTGGGGTATCAAGTTGATAATCTCCCATAGATAATTTGATGCTATGACACTTCCATGAAAAACTAATTGTGCCCCTATCTACAATCAAAACTTGAAACTTTGGGCTTGGATATATGAAACAATTTAGAAGAGTTGCCAAATTTTTATTGATGAAATTATGAGTACTACCTGAGTTGATCAACACTATTACTTTTTGCTTCTTTAAGAAACCCACTACCTTGAGAGTTTATGGTGTACTGAAACCTGAAAGTGCATGACAAGAAATGATTGGTTGAGAATCATGTGATTCCTAACTTGACTCCTTATCCTCCTCTGATATGGGCTCATCCTCTTCTTCCTCAATTGGACCTTCAATATATTATATATTTTTTTCACTACATTTATGTCCTTGACTACATTTTCTATCACAATTGAAACACAATCCTTTTTCCCTTTTCTGATCAATTTATTATGGAGTCAACCTAGTAGGTTGAGGAAGATAAGGTTTTGAATAACATTTTCTCTTGTCACATTAGCCTCTTGCTTTCTAAGAACCAGCAACTTCACTTCTACCCTACGTGTCAATATAAAAGACTCATTTACTAAGCTAGGACTAAACACGCATACCTCATGTTGAATGTGATCCTTGAAACCACTCAAGAATAAATAATTCAAGTTTTCATTTGTAATTGTATCCACTCTTAAGGATAGATTTTGGAATTTTTCAATATAATCTTGAATTGATCCTGTTTGTTGAAGCTTAGCAAATTGGCTAAAGAAGTTTTCTGGACCACACTATTGTTATATTGTGCTTGGAGTTCTTTTGTAAAAATTGACCATGATACGGTGGGACCCTTTTTCCTCCTATGAGTACAAAGCTGACAATACCAAATGAATTGATCTAGTTCTAGATATAAGGAAGCTGTTGTGACTTTTTATCCATATGGAGTTTGATGTGCCTCAAAAAAATTCTCCATCTAAATTATCCATGTTAGAGGATCCTTTCCATCAAATTTGCACATATCCACCTTTGGAAAAAAATTCCTATACCTCATAGGAGTATTAAAATTTGTATCATTATTAGTCGACTTGAAGGTTTCACCTTGATTGCTTGACAACTCCTTCCTTGTTTCATTCATATAGGTGCTTAACATGCTTCATATATATGATATCTCTCCTTGTAGGTCACACATATCCCTCTTAACCTCTTCCTTGAACTTACTTATTTCCTCACTGGGATTACTTTCCTTTGTTGTTTCCCAATCTTGATCAAAAGATTTCCCTAGTGTGGTAGCATTCCTTTTGCATGTTGTTGGAGGACCTATCATGATGGAAACCAATATTTTTTAAATAAATAAAACAAATAAAATATAATTTCTCTAATTTTTTAATTTATTTTTTACTGTAACTTACTAGTGCCAAGATATCCTTAGGAAATTTTTAAAACATTGGCAAATTCGCTGCCTTGAAAGAAAATTTTCCTAGTTTTGTAATAACTTTCTTTTTTTTGCTTCAATTTCTCCAAGATTTGAAATGTAAGCTCCTCTCCTATGTATTCAAAAACCCAATACAATTTATACTCCAATTCAGAAGGATGTGAGACATATGTAGATCTCAATAAATTGTGTAGAAATAGAAATTTCTACAATAATTTTCTCAAATTTCTTTGAATTCCTCTGAATTTTGGACTATACCTACTTTAGTATATTCTTCATAAATGCTTTAAAAATATTTTTAAAATTCACTAAAATCTGAAAGTTATGCTCTTCCCAAAATCACACCAAGGTTGAGAAAAAATCTTGCCTCTATGGTGCCAAGATCATGCTTTTATGCCACTTGTAATAAAATAAGTTGCACAATAGAAGAAATAATATGAAATATTATATAAATACTTGATAATAATTAAGAGTAATTGGCCAATTTGAGGGGGCAACCTCCAAAAATCTCCAATGAGAACACACTTCACAATATGATGTTCAAATAAGACTCACAACCCCTTATATATACCTAATTATGCTTAGGTTGAATATACAAAACCCTACATAACACCTAGGCTGACCTATCTACCTAAATAATACTATAATAATGATAATATGACTTAATTAAGGAATAAGATAGCCACAAGTTGACTATTCATAACCCTATATACACCAATATTAAGGGTGTAACATCTTTTCTAATTTTAGATCTCTATTCTGGCTTGAATATTTGATCCTCCTTGATCAAAATGTTCTTTGTAACTCGGCCAACTTGAATACTTTGATATCCTTCCAATTTACCTCCTTAATTTATCTTCCTCAATTCGAAAAGTTAATACATATCAAAAGACTGATAATAAGAAACAAAAGCCCAGCCATAATATTACAGCCAACCAAAAGGCTAGGACAACAAATAGGGAAAAAGCCAAAAACCAAAAACTATAGAAACCAAATAGTCCAAAAGATAGGAAATGAAAAACCTTTGTTACTCCTCCACCTTTCTTTCAAACTCTTGCATTGTTTCCACCGCTTCATAGGCTTTCTAGATCTCCTTAGCCATATGCTCCTACTTCTTCTGACTCGTCTGATCCAAATTGCTGAAGGTAATGTCTATACTCATGTCCTCATCCATCTTATCTTTGGCTCTGTCCTTTTCCTCATTACCCTCCAGGAAACCCCTAGCTTTCAGCTTTCCAGCAAGAGAAGAGATGTTTTTGTTAAGAGAAGTCAGAATTAAAATCAACTGGTTTGCCAAATTATGATTGTAATTTTCTAGATTCTAAATTCTTTTTCCAACCAACCTAAGTTCATCGCCTTGATCTATAAAATTTCCATGTTCTAACTTCTTCCCTTGGTTTTCCAGCTAAACCATTCTTTCTTTGACCTACTTCAATTCGTGGTAGAGCCATTTAATTAACCTAAAATTGTCAATCATACAATTTTAGCATTATTTATCAAATTTTTCAATTTCCCTTGCATTATCAGTAATAACCACCAGCACTGGATCAATGAGTTCCTCTATCTAGAGCTTTCCCTCTTTACCTTCAAGGATTTGGGGGTCATGGTTTCTCTCAAATTCCCATTTTTGAGGTTCTAACATTAAAAAATTTCTAGGCAATATGCCTATCTTTTATAACCACCTCTCCACTCTCATCCTTTGTCTTCTCCTTATCATGTTCCTAAGGAGGGGAAATAGGGGAAGGAGGAATGGTTGTGATCTCAGGCCTAGGATCCATTTTCCCCTCTAGGGGCATGTCCTCCTCCTTAGAAATCCTCTATTTTTTAGCTACCAGCTCCTCCATGGCTCCATGATGTTATTATGGTAGATCAATTTTAAGTTTGGAGATATCCTAAATCCTTCATACCAAATTCAAGATCTACACCATACATCATGAAAAATGCTTATTGAAAAGGGATTCAGCAATAAAGGTAAATATTTATATTTATCTTATTTCATTTTATTTACATTTATTAATTAAACTAAATTCCTTAACCTAGGGCTTGACCAAGGAAATCCCTTTCCCAAAAAAACCTCCTAACTCCTTTTCTGTGTTGATTTACAAGATATCAGTGAAACTCTTGTAGATCTAGAATCTACTTTTCAAGAGCTTTTTAGAGAAGTCAATTTGAAGCCACTGGACTACATCAACTTGGTTGTATGACATCTTCCCAAGTCAACCTAGTCCTTAATTCTCCATTTTTGGGGATATTTCTAAGTTTTGTTCCTTTCATCATTTTACTCCAAGATGTGTGATCAAAAGCTCAAAATTCATTCAAATATGTGAATTTTTGGAGATAAAATTCATCTTCCTCTACACATTTCAAGGTGATTCTTTCATATTTTATTGCCTTTCATATCTTTTCCCTATATTTATATCTTAATTTTTCTAATTATATATGCATAACATATGGATTTATATTATTCAAGCAATTAGTTTGATTTCACATTCACATCATCCTATCAAGGGCCAAGACAATTATATTTCCTTGTATTACATTCTCCTATATAATTCAAATTTAGTATCATCACCCTTATTCCTTTGTGTTCTAGTTAACCTAATTTTGATCATAAGTGGAATCATATTTGGAAATTCCCTTCTTTCCTTCACATACATATTTTAATGGCTCAGTGCCCAATAAAGTAGAGGTCTACACCCTATTAAAGTACTTCCATTTTACTAGTGAAGATTTTGGTGAACCCAATGAATCTCCTCTTTTTGAAGTTGGAGTTAGATTGAGCTTGATCTCCCTTCTTTGGTATCATCTATACTAAACATTTTGGTTAACCTGACCACTCACCCTCTTCTCTTATTGGAGTTATATTGTTTACATTAGGTTATACTTTTTTTAGGGGAACCTAATACCTTTTCCTCTCCTATTGAATTTTTGGTGTTAGATTTGGATATCGTATTAAGTTAGATTTATTTATCTCTTCTTTTAATTTTCTTTTGTATTGCATGTTTAGATCTAGCTTGTATGCATTCAACTCATGTTGAAAAATTTATTTAGAGTATTTTTCAAGTATTGCATTATCCCCTTTTCCATAAAATGACATCCTTTCTTAGATTCATTTATATGGTACTAGTTGTTCAAAAGCATACACTTGAATCTAACAAAGTAGATAAAACCTTTAATTCTCCTATACTCATGCAATGACAAAGATATGCAGTAGAAAATTGAAAATCTTATGAAATCCACAAACTAAGTTAGGGCATCCTTTCAACTCTTAAATAGAAAGGGAAATGGATGGTTATAAATTTGATTTTAGGTAATCAATACCTTATCTCTTGGGCAGTTCCATAAATCATGCACATACATCTATGATACTAGTCACATATTCCATGTATAAAGATATCAGATCTATCCTATCACTTTGTGAATCAAATGTTGGTGTTCATAATGACCTTTTTCTGATGAAATATCCTTCTTAAATAACTAGCAACCCTGTCAAATATATTAAGCATTTACTTGATTCTTTGTTCCAACAAAAAAATATACAAGACATACAACCTTATGGGGATGCAAAAGGTTATAAGTTTTTTGTCCCTAAACCACAAAATATTGCAAAGTATAGAGATAGGAGATGAGAATTAGAATGAAACCAAGAATCTTTCTACTCATTGAATTTATTTCTTTGAAACTATACATTCAAGATGCATGTAAATAGCCCATAAAACTATTGAATAGATCAAAACTATTTGTATTAGCTTCATTATAAGAGAGAAATATGTTGAAGAGAATGGTATCACAACCATGAAAAAAATTTCAACCTAATTGGAAGCATCCTTGTGGTATCATAGTAGTGAAAAAATGTCCAAGAAACTGGAACCAATATGGTATCACAACAATGAAAATTATCAAAAATTAGAACCAACATGGTATCCCAGAAATGAAAAATATAAAATATTGGAACCCTTACAATGAGAGAGAAAGAGAAAGATATAGGAAAGGAATAAGAAGCTAGATCTAATTTCTAAATTACATGTTTCCACTTGAATCTACATCTACTATTGTGGCAAAGCATCTCTCTTCATTCTACAACTAAAATCTGAAAGGAATCTCATCATTATGTGTAACAAACTCAAAATATCTCCTCTAACTAATGAGAAAACCTTGTTCTAACTAAAACATCAAATATGCATCTAAAATGCTGATAAAACCTTCACTAAGCTAACTTAGAAGTAAGAAAATCTATCTCTAACTTCATCCCTACTATCTCTAGCATCACCCAGTTCACCATTTTGCCAAAACTCATATATGAATTTCCTTAACTGAATGAGGTTGAAAAATAGGAAATCAGTTCAAAACCCTAAATAACTCTAATATACTACTTCATATGCAAAAAAAAACCGTGAAAATAAAAAATTTGTTCTCTCCTAGTTCCAATGGTATATGATAGTTATATATCGACTTACCAGAAACACCCAAAATCTTCATTTGAAAATTAGGTCCCTAGTATAACTCTCTACATTTCTATCTTTTATATAAAGATTTGAATTCTCCTAAAGTCAAAACATTATATTATAAACCAAGGTTTATTTTAAAAGACATGTATGTGCTTTTAATAGAAAATCTTTTAAAATTATATTTCTACACCTTTTGGATTTTTCCCTCTTATTTTCCATTTGGGTCAAACTAGATTTGACCGTCCTGACACATGTCACCTTCTGATTGGCCTATTTCTATACCACATTAGACCCAGCTACAAGCATATCATCAACATATAAACATAAAATAATGTAGTTTTCATCATCCAACCTCTTAAAATAAACACAATGATATGAATGAAACTTGCTATATCCATGCTCTTGCATAAACTTGTCAAATTTTAGATACCATTGTCGAGGTGTTTTCTTCAAGCCATATAAACTTTTCTTCAATCTGCACACTAAGTTCTCCTTAGCTTTGACCTCAAATCCCTGTGGTTATGCCATATACAAATCACCATGAAGGAAGGTTGTTTTAACATCAAGCTACTCCAAGTAACAATCTTTAGTATCCACAATACTTAAAATAGTGCAAATAGAAGTCATCTTAACAACAAGAGAGAATATGTCATCAAAATCAATGCCCTTTTATGTGCAAATCCTTTTACAACTAACCTGGCTTTAAATCTAACCATCCCCTTCTAACAAGCTAGCCTTATCTACCTCAACCACACTCTTGCCTTCTCCCTACAATCATTCACAACCACATCGATAGGTCAGTGTTCATATAAACATTTTCATATATCTTTCTATCATATATCATTAATCAAATCAAATATCTAATAAATATCAAACCTAACACATCTTTATCTCAAGAATTCTCAAATTTAAGTAACATATTACCTTAAAATCACTTGATATCACACACATACCTGTGTTTTCTTATCATACCTTAGCATTACATGGATTTGATCATTCTAGTAGATACTTCATATCCACTTCCTTTCATAATCATACATATGCACTCACAATACCTTTACATCATCCCTAATTTCAATTATCTCAAAAGATAATTATTCAACTATAAATATCAAGAGTCAATGTTTCCTTCAAACTCATCTTTAATCACACCTTGCTAATGAGTAATAAAAATAATCAACCACACATTCCATCTAGCATGTCGTGCTTACTAAGTGAGTGAGCATCCATAACTTTAGGTTAGTATCCAAAAAACATAATCAAGTAGTGTACAATTACAATACATCTAAATCATCATCAATTAAATCATCATGAAATATAAAGACATCCACACATAACATCATCAATGTACTCATTAACATTTAATCATCAATATGCATAAAAATATTTGCAAAATTTGATATTTGATATCAAAATGCATCATTTAGCTCAAAATTAGCAGTATATATTTAACCAATATGATGACAATAAATGATAGATAGCCACATAGTCAAATGTATCAAACAATTTGATGCAAAGCTCTACATCTAAGTAGCTAATAAAACCAAATCCCAATTACACATATCAACTAAAGGTCTAAGTCAAATACATAATGCCCAAGCCTATATCAAACAACATTTTGAGTAGGAATCCAAGACAAACAACTCAAGCCAACCACTTCAATAGTCAACATTAATCAACTAAGTTTATTAGGTCAAAAAAATTGGTGACTTCCTATAAAATAGGAGTCACAATATCCACTTTACTTTAGATTATAACTCTATGAAAAACCATATTTTTGTATTCATGCCACATAGGCCAAAAAATTGAGTCGGTCAGAAGTTGACTACAGATAGTCAAATGAACTAGTAGATAAATATCATCCAATTAATTATGTATCTTTGTACTAAATTTTGACCTACATGTTGAAATGATAGGTATGATAATGTTTACATTTTATATATTGATGATCGCCCAACTATCAAGCATAATATATCATCACATGACTATGTCATAAAGGAATACACTCATGAAGTTTACCTATGTATCAAACTTCATTTTATCATAAGATTACATCAAGCATAAGCTCAAATTCCCTACCTTAATGAACATTATAGAAAATGTCAACCTTTAGACATAGTACAATAGATACATCATAAAAGTATCATACCATCTATCATGTGATCCATGCAAATCAAGTAACTCATCTAGGCATAGTTGTCAATCATCTACAAGGATTAGTAGACCCACTTTTCTCTTTTTTGTGACCTAGGCCCTCAAGATAATCTCATCACCACAATTTTCAAGTAAATTTTTAAGTCAAAAAATGTTACATCAAAACTTAATATGCATTAATAGTTTCATTTATATAAGTGTTCTTAACCAACATATAAGCACAAGTTGTTATGTATGGCCTTCTCATCATTCAATCATCACATAAAATAAGGTCAAGGTTCTTTCTTGTCGAACCATGAAGCCTTATATTTCCTTGGGATCCTACCTAACACATAGAATTTGCAACCCTACAATGCCCATAACACCAAAGGTAGGAGGTATTAGCCACCCATAAACATCACACACTAAGTGAAGAATTAAGCTTGGGAAAAAAAAGTTAACTTTGACCATTTAATACTTTTGGTCTAAGAATTAAGCTTAGTGTGTAATGTTTAAGCCATTCTCGTAGTATCTAGTCTACTAAGGCTAGTATAATCACACCAACATTAGAAGGCAGTCTTTCCAAATTGATTACATAAAGTGATTTAAAAAATTAATGCAAGAGGAAGAATGGCATTTTCTTCACAATCTACTCCCATATACATCTTTTTAATATTTCAAACAAAACATGATAGATGACATCACTCAAAAACACAAGACTAGCATCATAAAACATACACACCATAGCCACCTCAAGAATCAAAGAAATCTTGAAATCAAGATTCACAATTCTAGTTCAAGTCCAAAAAGAAGGAACAAAACAAATAATAATAAAAGTGAGCAAGAGTCATAGAAGATAGAGCACTGAGAAAATAGGTGGCTACACAGTCACAAGGCTAAAAACTAAAAGATTGCATAATCAAATGAAAACTAATTCACATAAAATAAATTGACTTACACTACAATCACCAAGAGGGAGTAGATTTTTCATGACACCTTGCATCCAAGAAACTCTAAGAATATAACCAACCTTCAACATGCATTAGATGAAATACATCTTGATGATCACATCTTTTCCTTCTATAATCTCACACATTTCTAAATTCAAAATGAAACATGTATTTCTTTTGAAAAGAAAATCCATGTTCTTTTTGCATATCATGTTAGATTATTTCAATAATCGCATGAATCTAATATCATATTTCTTTCACCATCAATGCAACATGTGCCACTTGCACAATGTAAGACATATTCCCTTGTTATCACAAGCCAAGTTTTGAATCTTATATACATTCATAACCATCAATTATCTACCTCAATGGATATTAGAAATTTACATTCTTCTTGCTTTACACATGCAAGAATTAAGTACTTCATGGTTTTAACTCTAACATAAATAATATGCATTTTATGCAGACACTGAATTCTTACAATCACACCAAAATGAGATTACTTAACTTACCACTCATTTCAAGTAAGTTTCATTTGACCATATTTTAAAAAGTTTAGGGTCACACCAACATCATGACATAATTAAGGAGTATCATTTCCTTTCTTTCCAAAAGTAATCATACTTATAGAGACAATAAGAAACCAAAGAGTCTATATCTATAACCATAGACTAAGCTTAGTTGATTTAAAATTGTGTAATCTATAATCATCTCTAAGCATAGTAAACTCAAGGTTCTAATGTGAAACCAAGAGCTCTAGTGTTCATGGTGACAGATCAAACATCTACACCCATACACATTTGTGCACATTAGCACAATAGAACAAGGGCTTAGGATTTAACTCCACTCTGATACCATATGTAAGAACCATGTCCTAGTCAACATATGTCACATCATACAAATGCTAGAAATGTGGAAGATATATGGAAACCCTAGTTGAAAAGTCAAATTATATTTGTATTAATCATAATCAAGATTAATAATTCATTAATCATAACAATGTACATAATTCCAGTAGATAAGATGTTAGTTTTCACATTGATTAATACAATAAGATTATTAAGATACATTATCCTTTATATAATTACATCATAATGATCATCTACAAATCATTACACAATCCATTAGGAGAGAAATATACATACAAACTTGATGTGTGTCCATTAGTATGATTTGGTCTCCAAAACCAACAGACATCAACCATCTACTACCTAAGATGGGAGTGTGGCCCAAGAACTTTGACCATGGAAACCATAGAGTATTTAACTCTCCTAAGGTTCTTTTTACTTGAATAATTCCCCACCCCTAGCATGAGAAGACTAGCTTCTAGAAACAAGATGGATTGGATAGATCCAGTGCACCTATGAAACATACTACATCCAACCATGTGCCTAGTAGCCTAATCATAGAATATGGTAGGGAATATATATACATTCTACACATCTACTCATATGCAAAAAAAAATTATTGAACATATCTACTCATATCTATCATGTTTAGCATAACTACTCGTATGCTCAAATACAAAATGCATATCTACACATATGCAATGCCAGTAAATAAAACAATATAATAATGGTAGTAAGAAAATAAATGGCATGGCCAAGCACTTATTTTCCAGATTTAACTAAAAGGAGAAGAAAAAATATCATGAATCCATCCTATCAAAATCTAACAGGTAGAGAGAAACAAAGTGTAATGTATCCATCTCTAACCCTCATATTTTCCACATTACACTTGGAACCATAAGGAAGTTAATACACACACACACACACACACAAAACATTAACATGTACTCAAGAGAGTGGGATTCAAATAATGCACTCATTTACAATTAGTATAAGAGTAATTCTTTTAAAGTGTACTCAAATGTACTCATCTATTTCTAATGCCATGTCTTTTCATAGTGACATTATGAGTTAGATTTAATGTATGCATTTCAATTCACAAGGACCAGTGAGTTTCAATACTCATTGTAACAATAAATCTATATTTCATCATGGTGCCTTATCAATACCTTAAGCATAAATTTTTATTGAAATATACTTTTATTGGGTACATTATTGATCTTCGTTACATTGTGTAACTTTAAGCATCCTTGGTACAGATTTACTATTCTAAAGAAAAGAAAAATTCTCCACTTCTAAAACAAAAGAGAACATCATTTTTTATTGTTGTTGATATGCTAGGCCTTCAATATGGTTTCAACTTAATCCTATGAAACTCTTGATTTACTTGAAGAGAAGAACACAAGAACACACTTATTTATGAGGCTAAGGCAAGTATGTTGGCCACTAGAGAGTACAAAAGAATATATGAAATTTCTTCTCACATTTTATGTCGATGAGGTACTTATACACCTCCAAGAGGATTTGGATCCACTAAAACAATGAATGATTCTCCATATTCTATAGGAGATATTCTTAGGCATATCACATTGATGCATGAGAAAGAAGGTGAACTCATGAACAGTCATAAACAAGGATTTAGTGAATGACTAGTAATATTATTAGAATAAGAAAATTCACATTGAGGACCAATAGAAAACATGAACTTAGTGCATTCCAATTATTTGCAATTTAACATTACCATTCATGAGGATTATTTTTTCATTAGAATCATTCTTTTGAATTGAAGGAACTATCTGCATACAAGGAGTATACAAATACATTCTTATAGTGACCTTTATTCATATCCTAAGGGATTTAAAATCTTTTTATCTATCAATGTTCATACAAGAACAATTTGACATCAAAGATTTACCATCATATTGTATGTACATGTATGATGTAGACATATTGCTAAAAAAATTGTTTGAAAAAATTGCATTGCAAAGGGATCAACTATCCCATGCACTCTAGATTTCTCATGACATTCTTATATAAGAAAATTATGAGCTCATCCCTTCACATGCATCAGTGGAAAAGAAATCTGATTGGATAATTGATAGTGGTTGTTCACATCACATGACTAGTGATATAAATAATTTTGTTAAGTTCTAGAATCATGATGGAGGTATTGTTAGATTTGGAAACAATGAAACCTTTCATATAACATAAAGTGTATCCATTAATCTTGATGGTAAAACTAACACTGATGATGTTTATTTTGTTGATGGATTGAAGCATAACTTGTTAAGTGTTTGATAGCTAGTAGAAAAAGGTTATCTATTGTAGGTCACTGAGAAAACTTGCATTATCAAAGACATAGATGGTAAGATGATTGGAACTGACACTAGATCCAGAGGTAATGTATTTTTGTTAAATCGTACTAAAATGACATGTTTTGTAGCTAAAGTGGATAACAATTGGTTGTGGCATAGAAGATTTTATCACATAGACTTTGATAATACTCTAAAGGTTAGTAACAATTCTACGTTTAGACTTTCCTAAGATTACTAAGCCTACTAATGTTTTGTGTAAGGAATGTATTTTGGCTAAGCAGAAGAAATCATCATTTCCTAGAAAGAAGTTCACTACCACAGAGAAGCTAGAGATCATTCACACTGATTTGAGTTGTCCTTGTAGATCAAGAGGATTCTATGGTGAAAGGTATTTTATAATTTTTGTTGATGATTTCACTAGAATGATGTGGGTAGAATTTCTTAAAGAGAAATTTGAATCTTTTGAGAAGTTTAAGATAGTTAATAATAGAGTTGAGAATGAATCTTGTGTTAAGATAAAGTGTTTGAGATTTGATAGAGGGGGAGAATTGACCTCTAGAGATTTTAACATATTTTGTGAAGAGAATGGAATCAAAGAGCAGCTATCTACACCTAGAACACCTGAGCAAAATGGGATTGCTGAAAGAAGGAATAAATCATTAGTTGAAGTACTAAGAGAAATGTTGTTTAAGAATGATATTTCTAAGACATTTTGGAGAGAAGCAACCAATACAACAATATTTAGTCTGAACAAAGGATAGATTTGAAAAGGTATGAGAAAGACACCTTATGAACTATGGTTTGGTCATTCACAATCAGTTAAGTATTTTAGAATATTTGGGAGAAAATGTTACCTTAAGAGAGATGATGACATTGATAGGTTTGATCTAATAAGTGATGAAGGTATTTTTCTTGGTTATTCATTGAAATTTAAGGCTTATAGATGTTTCAACTATAGAAATAAGACAATAGTTGAATGCACAAATTTAATAATTGATGAAAATTTTGGGACTAAGGAAAAGATGGTAGACTATAATTCAGATGAAAAATAATCATTCTTGAATTGTTAGACAGAATGCTAAAGTTTTCTTTGAGATTAACAATTAATTACAAAATGGTGTGCTAAATATTGAGCAAGGAGGAGAACAAAGATCTAAACCTAGAGAAAAGATAAGAGTCCAAATGTCAACTCTACCCCTAATAGGGATCTCATAAAGAATCACCCTCCTAAGAAGATAAATGGAAGCAAAGACAAATGTGTGATGACAAGAACAAGAGTTAATGAGGATATATATCTTATAATATCTCAAGTTAAACTTAAGAGTGCTGATGAAGCATGTAAAGATGATGATTGGATTCAAGCAATAAAAGGAAGAATTGGATCATATTATGAAGAATGATACATGGGAGTTAGTTCCTAGATCAATAGACTAGAATGTGATAGGAACCAAATGGGTATTCAAAAATAAGATGAATGATAAAGGAAAACTTGTGAGGAACAAGGAAAGACTTGTATAAAATGGGTATTCACAATAGGAAGGCATATACTATGAGGAAACATATGCATCTATATCTAGAATGGAAGCAATAAGGAGGTTCTTGACATATGCAGCAAATAAGTAGTTCAAGGTTTATTAGATGGATCTTAAATTAGCCTTTCTGAGTGGAGAACTTGAAGAAGAGGTATATGTTCAATAGCTAGAAGGTTTTCCTTTATCAAAAAATAAAGACATGGTATGCAGACTAAAGAAACATTTATATGGTCTAAAGAAAGCAGCTAAAACCCAGTATGCAAGGTTGGATAGTTATTTGGCAAAGCTTAGATTTTCTAAAGGTACGACAAATAGTAACTTGTGTTTGAAAGAAGTTGAAAATGGTTTGATGATTATGTATTATTTTTTGATGATATCATTTTTGTAGGTAATGATGAAGCAAGTGATAATTTTTCTAAAGAAATGAAGAATGATTTTAAATGAGCATGATAGGAGAAATGAAGTTATTTCTAGTATTGCGAGTTATACTATACAATGATGGTATTTTTATTTTACAAGATAAGTACCTAAAAGACTTGTTGAAAAGGTTTGGTTTGGAAAGTTGTAAACCTATTGGTACACCTATGATAATTAGTCACAAGTTATCTAGCAAAAATGAGACACCTACAGTAGAATAAGAAAAGTACAAATCTATGATTAGAGGTTTCTACTATCTAACTCACACCAGACCAAATACAAAAAATATAGTTGCGATTGTAGCTAGATTTTAAGTTGATCCTAAGGAGTATCATTTTGCAGTAGTGAATAGAATATTTAGATATTTGAAAGGGATATTTGACTATGGAATTTGGTATGATAGATCAAGTGATTTAACTCTATGTGCATATATACTAATCTGGATTGGGTAGGAAATATGGATGAAAGAACAAGCACCGGTAGTGGAGCATTCTTTCTTGGAAAAAGATTGGTTCCCTAGTTAAGTAAGAAGCAAGATTGTATTTCACAGAGTACTGTTGAGACAGAGTATGTTGCAACAGTAAATAATTTTAATCAAGTTATGTGAATGAAGCATATGCTTAAGGATATTAGAATTGAGTTTGAAGGACCTTTTTATCATTCACTATGATAACACAAGTACAATGAGTATGTCTAAGAATCTTGTATTGCATTCTAAGACTAAGCATATATTTATCAAGTATCATGTGCTGAGAGAGAAAGAAACAAAAAAGGAGATCAGATTGGAGTATGTGAGTACTAAAGATCATATTGTAGATATCTTTATGAAACATTTTCCTAAATATCATTTTTTTTTACTTTAGAGGTATGCTTGGGGTTATGCCCCTGCCTACTTCTAAGTAGTTGATTCAAAGGCTATGTCAGTCAAGTGGTACAAAGCACTATTGTTAGCTTGGACTAAATGTTGATGCTTCCCATATGAGGGAGTGTCTGTGATGATATGACTTACTAAGGACTCTTAGTATTTGGTATTGGGTAAAAGCATAGATCTATGTCACTGTTTAGGATACTAAAACCTATTTTGGTCAAATCTCATTTCTATATCAAAACTCATTTTTTTCCAAAAACTAAAAATACCCTTTTGTAGATCTAAAATTCAATATCATCATTATATAAATTTTTGAGTGTTTTGTTTAGTCATAATATGTTATAATTTCAAAATATTATAAGTCGATATTTCAACTATGTAGAAGATACTCCATCAAAAAAGGAAAACAAATAATAAAACATATTTAAAAAATTAAAAAATTATATTTATCTCTAGAGGAGAGAGTCCTCTTCATGAATATGTACTTTTTTTTTCAAGAAGGTGTCAATTTGATAGGGAAGTTTTGATGGGAGGGAAAAACTATTGCATTTTGATAACGTTGATCTTAAGTACTTATAATAAAGAAAATATACATAAAAAATAATTGTTTCTTTTTTTATTCCCTAGCTATACATGTCATCTATAAGATATTTTTAAATCAAAACAAAAAATGATGATTTGCATATACTTGTTTGACGAGAACTAACCCAATATTTTTTTATACTTAAAAAGGGACTTCAATATAAAATAAAAATGAATAAATTCTTACATTAAAAAATTATAAAAAATATAGGCATAAAATTCATCCAATTCTACACATTTCATCAGTTTACATCATCTTCAAATTCTAAACACAAATACCATTTTTTTGTCATTAATGTTGACCTGTCACATTCTGATATCTTGTTTCTTAATAAAAGGTGACATAGGTTTGTGCTTTTACCCTATTTAACAACGTCTTTGGACAATCAAGTTAGTTGAGGACATGGTGCAACATATTAGAAATTGGTATTTCACAATTGGTGTTGTAATATTGAGATTGAGGTCTTTGACACTGATGTCAATGGGGGACATTATGCATCAAAAACACATCTCCTAAGGTATGGGGGAGAGTATCTCTTAAGGTATGAGGAAGAGATATCTCTTTAGAGAGATTTAGAAAGATTCATGAAAGGTAGCATGAATATGCACCTAATGTAATGACCATCCAACCTTTCCTAGTGAATGACTAAGTGTTTGAACACTGATAGGAAAATTAGGCATATATATATATATATATATATATATATATATATATATATATATATATATATATATATATATATATATATATATATATATATATATATATATATACATACATATATATATATATATATATATATATATATATACATACATACATATATATATATATACATACATACATACATATATATGTATATATACATACATACATATATATGTATATATATACATACATACATATATATATATATATACATATATACATACATATATATATATATATGTATGTATGTATATATATATATATATGTATGTATGTATATATATATATATATGTATGTATATATATATATATATATATATATATATATATATATATATATATATATATTTTTTTATGTTTAAATTAATATATGATAGAAGAATCTTGTCATAGATTTGTAGATGGAATAACATGTTGATGATTTGGAAGATGCATGTGTTATATTGCAAGTAGATCGAAACCCAAGTTAAAGACTTAAAAATTGTATGTTTAGTGCCAGTAAAGTGAGATTGTTATTTTATGTGTTTGATATCTTTGCACAGAACATAGAGAAAGCTTAAGTATATATATGGGGAGCCATGTCCCCAATTGGAGTGAATCCATTGTAGAGTCACATCACATTGGGTATGTGGCTTCTAGTGATAAAAAAAATTACATTAAACAAAACTATCAATCAAGCTCAATCATGGAATAAGACGACCACACCAAAAAATTAGTCAATCAATAATAATTGGATTTTTTATAATATGAAACATATATGATATCATATTTTGGTTGTTTCTATATAAGTTTCATTCTAATATAGCATATATTAAAATAATACTATAATATATTAAAAACATTAAAATAATATATTACACAAATATATTTATCTTGCAATTTTATCCTGATTGAAATATCACATTAACATTCTCTCTTAGTTTATAATGAGAAAAATATATGAAAATAAAATATCATTGGCAATATTGAGTCTGGAACACTTTTAAGGATATATCTTTGATCAAAAGATTTCCATTATTATGATATCACATATGATATCAAGAATATTTTCCTTTAGAATATCAACATATGATATTGACCAAAACTCTAAGTAATGGTCTCTAGAAAATCAACACTCGATATTCACCATATACTCAATAAGGAAATGGTCTACATAATATCAATATAAGATACTTACCATTTTGATATCACATCTAAGTATCAGTCTCTAGAATAACTAGTGGGTAGTCCTAGCTATTTAGAGCCCTCTAGTTTGGCCTACACTAACTTTTCCCAACTTCCACTTTTTACTTGGTCAAGCTTGGCAAACATATTTCTTTACTTAGCCTTCTTCTAGTCTTTGCTCAAGTATCCTTTCATTTTAGCCTTAAGTAGATAAACAATACACTATATCATTGATGTCTTTCTTGGTCTTAGTGTTTTTTTTATACACCATATAACTCAACCTTTCTCTAGGTTCTCTTGTTATCCTTTCTTTTCAAATCCTCTTTAGCAATCAATCAATTGATAGCATTCAGACCAAAGTAAGCAAGTGTCTTACCAACAACTAGTAGGTTTGACATTAGTGATAAAATAATGATTGTTTTGTGATAGATTTCATCAATCTTCTTCACTGCAACAATCTCCTTTAAACAATCTCCTTCTTTGGCATTGATGAGAAACCAATATCATCAATAATACCAAAAAGAAACTCAATACCTTCTATTGAAATCTCTCCCTTTATCAGTATGTGAGCCTTCCTTCATCTAGTCTTTTTCCCTTTTTTATAATATTTCTCCTTCTTTCTTAGATCTCTCTAATATCTCTATCATTCTAATATCTCTATCTCCCTCAATATATGCTATAGGTACAACTCTTGAAATATTCTCCCTCTTTATCACATATCTCCCTCATTGACAAAAATGCCAAAGACTTATCATCTATGCATGTAGAATCCTTTTTCACCTTGTATGTGACTATAAATATTCTATTTTTAATACCTTCTTTACTTTTGGTAGGTCGTAAAGTAAGATCAAGTGCGTCAATTTGTAAAATATGTCATTCAAATCAGTTGATGTAGGGCATTACTCTTGCTTCTTAAGTAGCTTTAGATAGGGGTATCACCCCTAGTTTACCTCTAAGATATTCATGTGCATCCTTAGGTAAAGGTTTTGTGAATATATTAACTATAAGTTCTTTTGTATTCACATATTTCATTCTCAATTCTTTTGTCTTGAATTCTCTCAAGTAATGACACTTTATTGCAATGTGCTTTGTCTTTGTATGCATCTAGGCTCCTTTGATATGTTTATAGCACTTATATTGTCATAGTAGAGTACCATAGGTTCAATAGTTTCCTCCTTAATTCCTTTGAGTAACTGTTTGATCTGTACCATATTTTTACAATTCATTATAGTAACCACATATTTAGCTTCACCATTAGACTATGACATACAATTTTTTTTCTTGTTGGTCCAAGTGAAAAAAAAATTTCCTAAGAAGAATGCTCGATCACTTGTACTCTTTCTATCATCAATGTTTCTAGCTCAATTAGCATTTGTATAGGCTCTCAATTCAAAATTTTCATTTTTCTTATAGTAAAGGTCATAGTATTTTGTTCTTTTTAGGTATCTCATGATCTTTTTAGTAGCCATTAAATGATTCTCCTTGGGATTTGTATAAAACCTTGCAAAATCCCAATAGCTAATGCAATGTCATGTCTTCTATAAACTGCATATTGCAATTTTCTAATCATATACTTATACAATGTTTGGTTTACTTCAGGAAAAGCATCCATTTGGGATAGTTTGTGTCATGTCACCATAGGAGTACTAACATGTTTTGAATCCTCCATACCAAAAGATTTCAAGATTTCCTTCACATACTTGCACTGAGTGATGTAAATACCATATTCCATTTGATGTACTTGCAAACCAACAAAGAAATTTATCTCTCCAAACATAGGCATCTTAAACTCTTTCTTTATTTCATTTTAAAATGCCTTACACAATGCATTTTGTCCTCCAAATATGATATCATCAAAAAATATTTCAACTAGTAAAATTCCTTTACCTCCTCTCTTCAAATATAGATTTTTGTTTTCATTACTCTTCTCAAAAGAAATCTTCTCAATATAGTTGTGAAGCCTTTCATACCATGCTCTGTGAACTTGCTTCAAACCATATAAAGCTTTGTGTAATCTACACACCATGTTCTAGTTGTTTGGATCAACAAATCCTTTTGGTTGTTATATGTAAACCTCCTCTTCTATATACTATTCAGGAATGTTGACTCAACATCCATTTGATAAAATTTAAATCCTTTGTATGCATAGTAAGCAAGTAGAGTTCTTATTCCCAATCTTGCAACTGGGTCAAATGTCTCTCCATAGTCAATTCCTTCCTCTTGTGCATATCCTTTGCAAACTAATCTTTCTTTATTCCTTGTAGATTCACCATTCTAATCCAACTTTTTTAAGTACACCCACTTGGTTCCAATAACATTCTTATTCTTCAGTCTAGCTACCAAAGTCCATGTTTTGTTCTTCTCAAATCAACCAATATTTTCTTTTATGGCCTTCCTCCAGTGTTCATTCTCTGATGCATCCTTCACTAACTCAGGTTCATGCATACTTTACAAAAATATCTCATTTCTCAACCTATTCCTTGTTATTGGTCTATCTTCTTTATCTACAATAATTTGTGTAGCGGGGTGATGTCTTTCGACATACTTTGACAACATTCGGTTTGCTCTTCTTTATACATTGGATCTTTCAAGAAGTTCAAATTCAAATTCACTATGTACTTCTCTATTAGGTAACTCAACATTCCTTTCATGTAAACTAATGTCAGTATCAAAATATACCTCAAATCCTAATTGCAACTTGGCTTGTGACTGAATCTTGGCTCCTAAATGCAACTTGACATCCATTGTATATGACTCAATAGTCATTGATTCTTGTTGATTAACAACTTGGTTTGTAGAATTATCAGCATTAGTAGACATGTCTTCATTGTAGTACATAAAGGTTCTATAACTTTTAGGTTTCTTCCTTTGTTCATCTTCATGCACTTTTGTATATTCATCAAACTTTACATTTCCACTTTCTACAACTTTGTTAGTGTTAGCATTTAAACATTTATAAGCTTTAGTTATTGTAGAATAGCCTAAGAATATACCTTCTTCATAGTTTGCATCAATTTTACCATTTCTATTGTCCTTAATAATGTAATACTTTCTTCTAAATACCTTGAAATATTTGACATTGGGTGAGAATCCATACCATAATTCAAAAGGTGTAAAATTTTTACCTTTTTTAACTTGTACTCAATTCAAGATATAGACAACTATATTGACAGCTTCACTCCATTATTTCATAGTAACATTCTTCTCCATCATCAATGTTCTAGCACAATCCATTATAGATTTGTTCCTCCTTTTAGCAATCCCATTTTGTGGAGGGTCCAAAGTGCAAAATTTTATCTCTTGATTCCTCTATCATTATAAAAGTTTTTTGTTAGTGTAAATAATTACTTATTGTTACACTTTACTTAAGTTTACTTGGGTTAATGCATTATTTTATTATTCATTAATTAGACACCTAGGAGTATGCATACTCATATGAGTTGTCTTGTTGACAACACAAGAGTTAGAAACTCTAATTTAGTCATGGTGTCTACAACACAAGAGTTTGCATAGTTATCTGAGTTGTCATGTAGACAACATAGTTGTTCACACTCTAATTAAGAAAATGGTATCTACAACATCTTTTTACATGACCTACCTATGCAAGCTTATCCTGTCATTATCGCACTAGCTTTTTTGTTCAATGGAGGATAATCCACTCTTGCTGGACATGTGCTTAGTTGGAGGCTTATCATTTTGCTAACTCTAGTCAGTCTAGAGGCCTTTATATACAGGCACTCCTAGTATATATGTATATAAATTTAATTTCATGTTGTTATTTTGATCATACTTTATTGGTCCATATTGTGCTCATTCTTGAACTTCTTGATCTTGGGTGATTTTTCCCCAAGAAAAATTCTTACATGGTATTAGAGCTGAGGGAGCTTCTCTTCACATAGCCATTGGAGACCATTTTTGCTTCACCTCTTGAAGGACCTTGATTCAAATCTAAAATATTTGCAGCTATTGGGAGCATCTAGAGCCAAAGCGAACCTCACCATTGCATCCAGAGGATTAATTTTGGAATATTGAATATAAATTTTCCTACCCTAGGCCATAGTCTAATCTAAGGAAAAAAACTTTAAGCAAACCAGAACCCGAAGGCCTGATTTGATAAATTAGTATGATCTCTTTAGATATGTGCAATTAATTTTTCAAATCTGAATATTTTTGCATCTCGACATTCTTACTTTGTGGATTTGCATTTTATTTTCAATTTTTTGTCAAAAAATTGGACTTTTAGGCTAGTAGGAGAGATTTTTTGCAGGACAAGATTGGAGCTTGCTAGTGCAAATCAGATATTGGCATCATATTCAGAAGGTCAAAAATCTCCCAAATTGACTTTTATTTCATCAAAATTGGACATATGAGGTGAAATCTAGAGTCAATTAATTTTTGGAGGTGTGACAGCGATGATTCAAGAAAAATAATTGCAGAGGTGATTTTCAAATAGTAATATCTCCCTCATACGAAGTCCTTTTTTAAGAAAATTTTTTTGTTCTAGGGTAGAATGTTATGATCTACACATCGGTGTAGGATGTTTGAGATCTTTGTTACTGAATTTTTTTGCAAATCACAAATTCTAATTTTTACAACTTCAAAGGCTTAGTTCGGGCTCATCTGGACACATTTTTAGGCTCCATTTTTTTTGAAGTGCTTAATTTTCTATCTAGTTTCTAGATCTACAATTAGATTATAGGCTTGTGTGGATAGAAATACAACTTTCATAAATAGGTCCTTTTTTGCATTGTATTGCTTTGATCAAACTTCAAAATTGTTGTACATTTGAGCTACAGTGCTAAGTATCAAATTTGAACTCCAAAAGGAGGTTGTAAATAGAAAAACAAGAAGCCCACTTTTTTCCATTGCAAGGGGGGGGTTCTTTGATTGATTGATTGGGGGGTCATCTTGTGTTCTTGTGTCTCTCTTTCTCTTTTGTGCTCTTTTAATATTTTGCATCATGGGTTCACCTAAAACTCCAATTTTAACTTCACACAATTATACTACATGGAAAGATATTGTATATAATAGACTAATGTAAAAAGGTTTAAATCTATATGTTGATGGTAAATTGTAAAACCCACTGATGTTGTTGCACTAGTTGATTGGCAAGTTAAAGATAACTAGGCATTAGGAATTCATAGGAGTTGTGTTCTAGAGATCTCTTCTTCCACATTTCTAACTTTAAGGAAGCCAAGGGTGCTTGGGAGAAACTTGAAGGTTTGTATGGTAAGGTGGATGAGAAAAAGAGATTCCAAATTGAGGATGATCTATTTCTATTGGATCTTAAGAATTTTGACACAATTCAAGATAATGTCAACAAAGCCAATGAATTGAGAGCACTACTTAAGGATTGTGCTAATCCCATGAAGTATGATAGATTGATTCATCACATATTGAAGAGGCTACCTTTAGAGTATGCATCTTTTTTTTGAGTTACAACACTCACAGGTTAACCATGGGAACTGCCTTCACTAAGCCTACATTTGATGCATTTACAAAAATGTTGATGTTGGAACAATCCAAGTTGGTACATATGGGAATCATCAAGTCAACCAAGTCTATAGAATTGGTGGCTAGTAATGAGAACCAAAAAAGTCAAGGAAGCAAAAGTTTTACCAACAACAAGAAAAGTAGTGGAAGCCAAAATCGCAATCAGAGACAAGAAACCAAATCATGATGAGCATCATTACAAGACTAAGAGAATAAATGAGTTGGAAAACTTACTTAGGAAGAACAAACTCAATGTGGCAAATGCTTCCAAGGATTCAAATCCATCCACTTTATAGGGAAAAGGGCAAGCATTTATGGCAAGTAAAAGCTCTTCAAGAGAATAAATTTTTGACTTGGGTGCCTCACATCATATGGGTTCTTCAAAAGGACACTTTTCCTCATTGAAGTAGTCTAAGGTACCTCACATCTTTGTAGGAAATGATACACAAGTGGAAGTTAAAGGGAAAGGACAAATTGAAATGGAAAATGGAGAGTTCAAAAATGTTCTCTATGTTCCTAACCTTAGCACTAATCTCCTTTCAATTTACAGAGTCACTCACTATAGAGGTGGTAATAAAGTTGAGTTCCTTCCTGATTTAGTAATGGTGTGAAATCTTAATGATGATTCATTGGTTGCAGTGGATAAAGTTGACCATGACACATTGCTTTATTCTTTCTCCCACTTTGTGCCTAAGTCTCCTTCACATGCCTTGTTGAAACATTCATAATCACAAAGTAAATTATGGAATGAGTGGTATGGACATCTTGCATTCCATTATCTTCATCAACTTAGCTCAAAAAAATGGTCAAAGGTCTACCTACAATCAACTTTTCTATAGGTGAATGTTCAACTTGTTCAATGGATATGCATCTAAAAGAGAAGATTAACAAAGGGAATTCTTGGAGAGAATCAATTGTTCTTTAGTAAATCCATGCCTTGCAAAGTAACTATCCAACCTTGCATGCCAAGTTCATGGTGCTTGGTTCAAACCATAAAGAGATTTCTTCAATTTGCATACCATTTCTTTTTCTTTTGATAAAGAAAAACCTTCAAATTGCTCAATATAAACCTCTTCTTCTAGTTCTCCATTCAAAAGGGTAGATTTAACATCCATCTAATAAACCTTGAATTTTTTGTTGAGTGGATAAGCTAGAAACATCATCATTGCTTCCATTATGTTGGAAATTACAATAGGGAAAGTAAATTTTGAGTGGGGGTGGGGTCAGGGTGGGTGTGAATCAATCCTTCAAATATTTATCCATAAATTCATTCACCACACATCCATCTCACAATTTTCATGTAAACTAAAACCTAGCTAAACATATTCATCTTGAGTATGAAAGTAAATCAAATTCAACACATGTATGATAGAAGATATTTGGTTACCTAGAAACCCTCCAATAACCTATTAAGACTACTTTGTTAAGAGATTTAACTGATTCACCTACTAGAATGTACCAACAATGATCCTATGGTTACCACTCTACACCTAGATAACAGATCACCTCTTTCCTAATGTGTGCTTGATCCTCTCTAATTAGATGTATCACTTATATCCTCTAATTCCTTTCCTCTATTCTCCTCTAACTAATTTGACAATGTATCTCAATTTACAAATCCTTAGCCACCATGAATACTATGGTTGCACATACAAACTTATCTCTTCACTCCTTCTACATACACATAATGTTTAGGGTTTATCCTTCTTAAGAAGACCTAGGTGACTTAGGGTTAGGTATGAATAAACAATTGTGATTCACCCATTTTGTTGTTTAAAACATCCCTTCAACTTATTGGCTACATGTTCTCAATATGAATTCTCAATAAAGATTCATCCTTATCATCTAGAATCGCAAAAAAATCCTTAAGTTAGCTCAAAAATGGTTTACATGGAAGTTTGTGCCATTACAAATAACTATGTCCAAAAAAATTTACTTGACACTTGAAGTATCTGATGTTCAACATCCATTATCTCTTCAATGTTGTAAATCAGCCTCTAAATGACTTGACATCCACTGATCACTTGACAACTGAATGACTCGGCATTTACTATCTGCTTGGCATTTGAGTGACTTGACACTTACTAGTTATGTGACACATACTATGTATCTCTCATTTAGCATATACTATCTAACAACTTATGCTCATCATACATTACTTGTTTGGGATGAACTAAGAAAATGACTTAAATATATTGTCACTTATATGTCAAAACCAATCTAAGATTAACAATCTCTCCCTTTGACATGAGGGGCAAAAATACCTTGTCATGCATGAATATCTTAGCAAATAAGCATAAATTAGATAATATCCTTTAAGTACTTGTATAAAAAAAATTAAAACTCCAAAATTTTGCAAAACTTATGACTTATCAATCATACCTCAAAATTGTATAACCCCCCTAAGTTGATTGTTCCATTTTGAATCTGAAATTGAATACTTTTGCTAAGTAGATCTTTTGTGTTGACTCTATTTCTATAGTTTCTATTTGTGACTCCTCCAAAACTTATCTTTCCTTTCATTCATTCTCTCCCCTGTCTTCATTCATTCTCCCCCTTTTTGACATGTATTTCATGGGTTCTACACGAATGGTGTGTTTGTCTAAGAAATATTTATGGACCTCCATTATAATTTTTAGTGATACATCTCAGTTATAACATGCTACCTCCAAATATTTAATGTGTATGTCTAACTCAAAAGCAAGGGTGATTAAGCCTTCATGTGTAGAAAGATGGGGATCTTTCTTCAACAGTGTCTCTACATAGGCTAGTTCCTTACATGACACCTCCATGTGAGGGGTTAACATGGATTGGATTCTGATTAGTGTAGTCCTAATATTTTCATCTTGAGCATGTAAAGATGATAACTGACCTTGTGAGGATAATAGATTTCTGAAATAAGAATGACCTTGACTAGGAGATTGTTATATAATATTACCTATTTTCTTTAGATCTTCCTCCAAATGGTCAATATGTCTTTGCACTTCTTGTGTAAATAGGGGTTTGGTGTAAAGAGAGAAAATGTGTTCCAAAAACTTCTTCACACCCTTAATGTTGGTTGCTAACTCAACTTGGTGTAGTGTAATGGCATTAGATATTTGTTCATACACCTTGGTTTGAAATTTCTCATAGGGTGTCTTACCAATACCTTTTCTAATTTGTACTGTGTTCATAGTATACACTATTGTATTTACTACTTATCTCTAGAATATATTCACCATATTATTCTCAACATCATAGCTCTTGCTGCCTCTATTATAGATTTGTTTGTCCTCCCTACTATACCATTTTTCTCAAGTATCTTAGGGACTAAAAGTTGTCTCTTAATTCCACATTTAGAGTAAACTCTCCTCCTCTATCACATATAAAAAAATTAATCTTTAATCCACATTCATTTTCAAAACTATTCTTAAATATCTGAAGCTTCTCAAATGCTTTAGGATTTTCTCTAAGAAATTCTACCCACATCATTCTAGTGAAATCATCAACAACAATCATGAAATAACTGTGTACTATCTCTAACTTCATAGATGTAGAAAAATTTGTTCTTGGCAATGAAATTTTATTCTTCTTTTCCATAAAACATTACTTGTATACCATGTTAGTAGGATTCAAAATTTTAGGCAAATATTTGACAAAAAATGTAGTACTGATCTTGAAAATGTTATCAAAGTTTATATGAAAAAACATTTTTGGCACAACAAACTATCATCCACTTTAGCAACTAAACATGTCATCTCAGTAGGATTCAATTGAAAAAGATTACCTCCTTTCCTTGTACCAATACCAATCAACTTAACATCTTTATCTTTGATCATGCATGTCTTCTCTTTGATTTGAAACTAATATCCCTTTTCACCTAGCTCTCTAATACTAAAAAGATTATGTTTTCTACCATCAACAAAGTAAACATCTTCCATGTTAGTTTTTCCATCAACAGTAATATATCCTTTTCCCTTAATATGATAGGATTCATTGTTTCCAAATCTAACAATTCCACCATCATAGCTATTGAATTTAATGAATTTGTTTATATCTCCAATCATGCGATGAGAAAAACTACTATCAGTAATCCAATCAAATTTCTTCTTTTCAACTTATGATACTAATGCTCTTTTTTCTCCAACTTCTTCTTTTTCAGGACTTTATTCCTTAATAGCAAAGAAACCCATTTCATCATAGTATCTTTGTTAGCTCAGTGTGCCTCAATTTCACCAAATGCTTCTTTGATCAAAAGATATTCATTATTAGTCTCACTGGATCTCACATACAAGCTCACATACTCACATTACACAATCTCATCACTTGAATCACATAATCACATTCTACCACAAGGAAATCATCTTTTGTTTATACCAAGTCCTAAAAAAGTTATTGAGTCATCATTGGGGATTTCTCAATTTGTAAAAATAGTATAAGACCATCTTAAGATATTATATTTACACATTACATTACAATATCAGATCTTTTCACAATTACAACCGAACTGTTAGCTCATAGTCTTCATAACTCTTCACACGTGTAAGCTCTAACTTTTCTCACTTAACCCTATCATCTTCAAAAATTCTTCTTCATTTTTATGGTCTCCCTTAACTAGATTATACATATATTAGGAGAAATAACAAAAATATTAGTAACTACTACACAGGAACTCTGTCTAAACATTGTCTTTAATAAATATTGTATAATTGTCCACTGTCTCTATATTTGCACATGCACTCTTAACCACATCACTAAGACACTCTATAGAAAATGTCCTCAACTATGCATAGCCTCATTTTCAATCCTCAAATTTCACAAATTCAATATCTACTTCTATGCCAATCTCACAAAATAACATGTATATTGACATCACTGACAAACACTGCCATGAATGCAATATATGACCATTGCATCATCTCTCCAAAAATGATAGGATAATCCCCCATAGTAATATCATCAACATCCATGCTAATAGTTAGTTCATTAATAGAAAATAAAATTCAACATAAAAAATCAAAGAGAACAAAGGAATATGATAGTTGTAAGAGGATGAAAAATCCCTAAATTACATTCACATCAATAGAGTTAAGAATAGAAAGTTCAAAAAAGTTTTCTTTTTTTTAATACTCATAAATAGAACCTAAATCACCCTTTGAAAATTTATCAAAAAAAATAGTAAGGTGAATATGATGGACATCCCTCCACCAAACAAAGGTTAGGTTGCAAGCACTATGGTCATAGAAAAGTAATTACAACAAAGAAAAGAGATCCAATAATAGTCCACTAAATAACATCAAGACCTATCACTAACCTATATAATAACTTCTTGAAAAGGAGATTTTGAAATGGTTAGTCCAACAAGAATACAACAAAATAAAGTGTGATCAAAGGTTTTGGAAAAAGTCCACTTAATAAGAATTTTGTAAACATATTTCTAATGGTCTCAAACATTTTAATTTCTTACCAGACTCATTTTCAACCAAGCATTTCCATTTCTTAAAAGTTTGAAATACATTTGATTGTTGTCTAAGGAAATAAATCCATACCTTTCTAGTTGCATCATCAATAAATCTAACATAATAATGAGAGCCACCAAGGGAAGATACCTGAGTTGGTCCCCATACATTGGTATGCACAAGTTCTAATTTATTCCTTTTGTTTTCCTTCCTAGTCTTCACAAAACTCACTCTCTTTTGTTTTCTATACACACAAATTTCACCAAAATCCATATTAACACATTTTAGACCTGGTAGAAATTTCTTTGAATGAATTACTTTCATACCTTTCTCACTCATGCCCAAGTCTATTGTGCCACAACATTGTATCAGAATTTACAATAGCTATTTGTTCTCCCTGCTCAACAACAACAACTATTCCTAAACATTCATTTTTCTCTAAAATAATTAAAGTATAAGGAATAATATGACCTATAAAAAGATATAAAGTGCCTACTTACACACCTTTTTCCACTACAAGGGAACCTTTTGAAACCTTCAAATTTTTATCATTACAAGTGACTACACAACCCTCATCACCAAGTTGCCCTGCTGAAATTAAATTCCTACTCAACCTTGGAACATGTCTTACCTCATGTAGTAGCCAATGATTCCCATTCTACAACTTAATCTTAACTTTTTCCTTTCCAACACTCTAACAGGGTTCATTATCCCCCAAATAAACAAGTCCAAAATCCCCTAGAAAATAATCAATGAAATAATCTCTATGAGGTGTAGCATGAAATGAAGCACTAGAATCTAAAACCCATGAATCATCAACACTTTCTAAAGACAAAAGCAAAGCATCCTCTTCAGATTTGTTACTTACCACATTTTCCTCTTGTCTCCATCTAGTTTATCTCCTTCATTTTTCTTTTGAGTCCAACAATCTTTCTTTTTATGCCCTAGTTTTCCACAGTACCAGTAGTCATTCAGTCCTCTCAATTGAGACCTCCTCCCCTTTGACTTTCCTCTTGATTTCCCATGATTTCTAGAATTACTTCCTCTCTCAATCATTCTACCCTTGCTTTGTGCATTCAAAGCACTTCCTAATGTAGATATACTTGAGGTTTTCCTACAAGTTTCCTCACTCAAAACAACATCGATCACATCACCATATTTTAAGGTACTAGATCCAGGAATAGAATTACTCACAACCATTACTAAGCCATTCCAACTTTTAGGAAAAGAACACAAAATCAAGAGAGCCATAATTTCTTCATCAAAATTGATACCCACAAAAGATAACTAACTAGTAAAAGTATTAAACTTATTTAAATGATTTGCAACATATCTATCTTCTTCCATTTTCATATTAAATAAATGCTTCATGAGAAATACCTTGTTTGAAGTAGAGAGCTTTTCATACAATTTTACTAGGGTTTGCATCAATTCTTTTGTCATCTTCACTTTTGTAATATTAAATGCAACTAATGGTGCTAGGCATAATTGAATGCTTCCAAGTGCCTTTTTGTCTAAAAGATCTCATTCATCATTTGACATAGATCCTTGATTCTTGGTTTTGCCTTCCAATGGCTTCCATAAATCCTTCTCATAAAAATAATCTTCCATTTGCATCTTCCATAACTAGAAGTTTTGCCCATAAAACCTATCAACTCTTAGCTTACCCTTGTCTACAATTGCTCCCACTCAACTATCAAACTTTCCTATAGAAGATAACTAAAAAAACAACCTCACTCTGAGACCACTTGTTAGGATTAAACTATAGACAAAAAATAACAAATACATGCAAATATAACCAATAACAGAAAATAATAGATCACATAGAAAAGAACACAAGGAACCAATATTTAACGTAGTTCACCCAATCCTTGGGCCATGTCCACAAAATAGCAAGTCCAATATTTTTACGATCTAGTGATTACAACCTAATTGCAATCCATAATCCCTTACAGTTGAATGCTACCGCAAGAACCAATTTTGCATTATAACTTAATGAAAATACATAACCCTAAGCCTTTTTATACAATTAATTTTATGCCACTTTAGGGTTACAACATGTCAGCCATATGTTGGCCATATGTAGGCCACAACATCTGCTATAACCCAAAAAAAAAAAATCACAAACGAACACTTCTAGTATTGCAACATGAGCAAAAGTCTCTCCATAATCAATACCTTCATCTTGTGCATAACCTTTGCAAACTAACCTTGTCTTGTTTCTTTAAACTTCTCCATTCTCATTCAACTTATTTCTAAATACCCATTTTGTGTCAATTGTATTTTTGTCCTTGGGTCTACAAAAAAGAGTCCAAGTTTTGTCCCTTTTAATCTAATCAATCTTTTCATTAATTGCCTCAATCCATTTTTCATTTTCAAACACATATTTAATAATTCTAAGATCAAACTCAGTAAGAAAACATGTACCTTTTAATTTGTTCCTTATCATTCTTATTGATCTCTAATAATTTTCTTAGGTGCATGATGCCTTCTGACATATCCAACAAGTCTAGTCTCCTTCTTTTGGATTTTGGACTTGTTTCACTCTATCCACCTTTCTCAAAATGATCTTCTTAATCTTTCTCAGGTCCTATTATCTATTACTCAAGTCCATTAGATGACCTAGTTTTCACTTGCTAAAACTTAGGTCCTTCTGAATGAGACTCAGGTTGCACTAAATGCAACTCAAGTTAAACTGGGGATTTTTGGGACTGAAGTGGTGAAGATTAATAATCTCCAATTGTATTGGCATGAACATCTTGTAAGGTATCAAGTACATAATAGAAAAAGTTTCTATAATTTTTAGGTTCTTTTCTGCTTTTTTCTTCACACTCTTCTACAAATTCATCAATCTTTACATGTGCACTTTCTATAACTTTTGTAGTAGATAGGTTCAAATATTTGTATGCTCTACTCTTATTTGAGTACCCCAAGTATATGCCTTCATCACTTTTCACATCAAATTTTCCTTTTCTTGACTCCTTCAAGATATAACATTTGCTTCCAAATACTTTGAAATAACAAACATTAGGTTTATAGCCATACCATAATTCATAAGGTGTTTAATTTGAGTCCTTATTCAACTGAACTCAGTTCAAGGTATGAACTATTGTGATGATTGCTTCCTTCTATTATTTGATAGCAACATTCTTCTTTATCATCAGTGCCCTTGCACAATCCATAATTGTTCTATTCCTTCTCTCTACTCTATTAAGGTGTACCAAATCTAGATACCTATCTTTTGACTCCTATTTTATTGTAGAATTCATTGAATTCATTTGAGATGAAGTCACCTCCTATATTTGACCTTAAACATTTTAGTTTCTTTCCTCTTTCTTTCTCAACTCTAGCTAGATTCCACTTGAACCTTTGAAAAACTTCTAATTTATCTTTTAGATACATCATTGTCATCATCCTAAAATAATTATCAACAAAAAAAATAAAGTACTTATCTCTAAATTAGCTTTTTATGCCTATAGGTCCATTAAGGCCTATATAAACTAGCTCCAAAACTTCTTCAGAATGATAATTCTTTCTTTTGAAACTTGTGTTTCCCATCATTCCAATTTTACAATTTTTGCACATGTGCATATCAAGTTTCTTTAGGCTTGGAATGCCTCTAACCCTTTTATTCTTGATTATTTTGACTAAGTTACCAAAATTTACATGACACAACCTTTTATACTAGATATAAAACTTTCTTCTAATTGAGCTATGAAGCAAAACTTTTAGTTAGATCTAGGTAAAATAGATTACCTCTTGTTTGATTGCGACTCCCAACAAGATTTCCTTTTACATCCAACAACTTGGCTTTCCTATTCATGAGCTCTACCTTGAATCCAATATTGTTCAACTATGCCACACTAAGTAGATTATGTTTTGATCCTTCAACCCAATAAGCATTGTCACATATGAGATTATTGGTTAGTGCAATATAACCTTTACCTTTCACATAACAATGTTCATCGTTTCTAAATCTGACACTCCCATGATCATAGTGTTCCAAGTGCTCAAACTTAGATTTATCACTAATCATGTGATGAGAACAATGACTATCTATGATACATGTATCATTCTTGCTAACATGAGAAATGAGGGCCATCTTATCATTTTCATCATCTGACTCATCATTAACAAAAATGTAAACCATTTCATCTTCATCATTACTATCAAAATCTTTAACCATGTAGCAAGATTTCTTACATTTTCCCTTGTAGTATTTGTACCTTTTGAAATATTTCTTTCCTTTTTACTTTTCATGCTTCTTTTCTTCTTTTCCTTCTTTGTTTGGACACCTTGCAACAATGTGACCAACTTCTTCACATGAAAAATAGATCAAAGTTATTTTGTCTTTGTACTTTCCTTTTCCTTTGAGATATCTTCTTGAAAGAAATGCTTTAATTACTTAAAGATCATAATCAAAACCATCTTCATCTTTACTATCAAACCTTTTTCTTTAATATTTTGAATCTTTCTTTTTGATTGATAGTTTAACTTGAAATGCAGACTCAATGCTATGAGAGTTAGGAACATGGTTATCAAAGTTATCTAACTCAAAGGTTGTTAACCTTCCCAGTAGTGCATCCAAAGTTATATCATTCTTAGGATCAAATATAATTTTTTGAATATATAAAACTCTAATTACATAAATAGGAAGAAGAGTTCTAAGTACCTTTTTTACCAATTTTACATCATCAATTTTCACACCTAAGCATCTGATTATACTCACACTAGCTTTGATTCTTTCACTGTACTATGCAATGTTCTCATCTTCTTCCATCCTTATTTGATCAAAATAACCTCTATGGGTTTCTACCTTAGCTCTCCTCACATTTTCATCACCTCCATAGATATCTTTCAGCTTGTTCCACATTTCATGAGTAGTAGCACAATCTTTGACTTCATCAAATTCTGCATAATTAAGAGTAAAAGCAATGCCAATCATCATTATGTTATGATTCTTATTTTTCCACAATTTGATCCATGGTCAAAGCTCCTATATGTGTCACATATTTTTTCTCCATAAATTTATAGTCTCTATCCCCAATGGTTTCCAAATGGAGCTTCATGAGTTCCTACCATGCTTGGAAGTTATCTTTGTTCGACGTAGGAATCTCCCTTCTAGAAGACATATTGACCTTTAGCTTAGGTCCTTGAAACCTTCTCTATAAGAACCAAAGTCTTTGAAACTAATTATTTGAAATATAAGAGGAGTAACTAAGATGGGAGGGGTGTGTTGTGATGTGGACCCTAATCAAACTTGAAGGTTTTTCTGGCATAGTTTCCTCCCCATATTATTTCTACAAGGGTTTGGGGGTAGTTCCCTAAAGACAAGGTCAAGGGGTACACCCCTGTGAGGTCCTATGGTAGTGCCATAGGTAGCATACATGCCCAACTATAAGGCCTTTTGGGTTATGGCCAAAACAAATTACAATCTTCAAATTTTCACTTCCAAGCACATATCTTATGTTCGCAATCTCACCTCTAGCTTCTATCCCTTATTCCTCTGACTCTCCCTCTCACTCTCTTTAAAACCTAACCTTAGACTTCCTTAAATACCTATCAAAATAGCTTATAGAAGATTTTAGAACATAGAAAGACCATAAGTTGGCTCTTTACAAATATTAGCTACCTAACAGAAATTAAATGCAAGTTAGCCCAAACTAGAACCAAACATAGATAACTCGACAAATGAAAATTGGCACTTCGTATCCACATGAGCTTGACAGCCAAAGGAATCACTCGACAACAAGTAAAAACTTGACATCCTCCAATTCTTGGCAACCAAAGGAAATCACTCAACAACCAAAGTATTCACTCAGCATCTAAAGAATTCACTTGACAACCAAAGGAACTTGGCAGCAACTAAGAATGACTTGACATCCAAAGAGTTCACTTGGAAACCAAAAGAACTTGGTAGAAACTAAAAAGTTGGTAGTCACTGGCAGAAAGAGAAAAAGTGTAGGATTGCAAGGAAACCCAAGATGTTCCTGCATTAGACAACTAGAGTTGGAAGAAATGATTCTCCTAATTCATGCGAGTGTCACAACTTGAGCTGAATTCAACTCAGATTGAGAAATCCATGTAGCATCTTCAATAGGTCTATTCCTACATTTCACCAAATACTCATTGTAATCTTTTCCTTTTATGCTCTTACAAATTCTTTGACTCAATATCTATTCAACTTCTTCAATCTACTTCTTAGGCTAATCATTAGGTATAGAAACTTCATCATCTAACTCATAATACTTGTATAAATCAGAAACATTGAATATATGAGATATATCCATGTCATCAAGTAACTCAACTTCATAAGCATTACCACCATCAAACTTCTTCAAGATCTTACAAGGTCCAAACTTCTTTATCTTCAGCTTAGTATATGTTCCAACTAGGAATCCTTCTTTCTTCAAATGAACCATCACCTCATCACCAACTTCAAAATCATGATGTCTTTTAGACTTATTAGAATTCTTATTATATTTATGATTGCTTTTTTCCAAACTCAACTTCACTTCCTTATGTAAAGACTCAATGAAATCAGCAAGTGCTTCCCCTATAGCACTTCTCTTATCTTTACCAACAACATCCCTCAAATTTGATACTCCTCTAGGCTACAGTACAATAACAATCTCAAAATATGTATTCACTGTACTCCTATTCACAAAATTATTATATGGAAACTCAGCTTTTGCCAATACCATCTCCCAATTACTTGGCTTGTCTCCAACTAAACATCTTAGCAAATTACCCAAGCTTCTATTGACAACCTCTATCTGTCCATCAGTCTGTGGATGAAATGTAGAACTAAACTTCAACTCAGTACCCATCTTCTTCCATAAAGTCTTCTAAAAATAACCAAAAAAATTACTATCTCTATAAGAAAGGAGAATAAATAGTAGAATGGTTGTGACTCCAGGCCAATATACACTGTCGAGAAGGGCTCGATATGTGGTAGCTCAAAATATACAAAACATTTCCCCATACAAAAGGCCAAGATTAGGGAGTCCATCTAACATTAGTGCTCCTAAGAAACAAAGGTTAAAGAAAGGTTTATCCTCTCAAGAAGCAGAGTACTCACCATCCTAGACTCTACTTAGAATTGATAATGAGGCATCCCTAAGAGAACAATTGAGGCAAATTGGAGTGGAGGGAGACAAAGTTGTTACAACTATTGATATTGAAGCGGGAGTGCTTGAGGAGCCTCCCATGCCATCCTTTGACCTTACTATTGCTGATTATAGAGGTAACGAAATAGATCCAATAATTTCACAAGCATCTCAAAAGTTTATAGATGATGAAAATTTTGTAAAATCTAGGGCTTTTGCACAATTTTTATGGAGGAAAAACATTGGCAATTTTGAGGTAAAATGTAAAACAATAAAAGTAGAGCAACCAAATAAATTGGACTCTAAAATTGAGGAGGTTAAAACTAAATTTTTGAAGAAAAGTAGAGAAACCAAATAAATTGGACTCTGAAATTGAGAAGGAAGTTAAAACTAAATTTTTGAAGGACTTTGCCTAATTAACACCTAAGGCTGCGAGACAGCTAGTTAAAGATTTAGGAGTTTTGGTTCTATTTGAGTGGGACATAGTTAATTATATGATCTTCGATTCTATCTAAAAGGAAAAGGATGTGCAAGATAAACTAAGGAAGAAATATTGCAAGCACATAGAGGAATGAAGTTTAGCAATGATCACCAAGCTCTAGTGATCTGGTCTATTGAAGAAAGAGACAAGACCAGAATACAAGAGATCTCAAGTGTTAAGCATACTAGTACTCTTACAATATACAAAGGTAATGAAGAGAATAGTGAAGAAGCCACCAAGATTACTAAAGAAGTGGTACATTTTAGTTCAGTGGTTGTTGGGAAAGAAAAGAATAAATTCCTAGAACTCAATGCAAAATTTGAAGAAGCATTAAAAGCATATGAGGAAAGAGGAAATAGGATATAGTTGCTAGAGAATCAAATATCTGAGTTGGATAAGCAACTAGGAAAGAGGAAGCTGGGAGATTCAATCTGACCTCAAGTTACATATCCTCACCCTCTATTGAGACATTCAAGTCAACTCCAATTGTTGAGTTTCCTGATACCCCACAAAGACTTGGGTTTTATACTGCAGAGGAATTTGAAGAAGAAAAGACTAAGTTATGGGAATTTTAGGTTGAGTTGAATAATCAATATGAGGAAAAACTCAGAAATGCCATCCTATACTTAGTAGATAGAACCGATTGGAAAGCATAGAAACTCAAAAATGCTAGCATTTTGTGACCAATTGGCAGGAATCCTTACTATGTTAGATGAAATAAAAAGTGTTGAAGACATTCTAAATCCCATTGTTCAAAAATGGAGTGAGAGAGAGAAAGATGTTAATCTCATGTGTCTCTCAATTATCTAGTTATCTTGTGAACAAATAGAGAAGACCTTTGATCTAACTGATAATTTGAAGGAGTTTGATGATAAAAGGGTTCCTATTCAAAAAAGAATAATAATTTGTTTGTCAAAATATGTAGAAGAAAAATTGATCATTTCCCCAGTGCACTCAAAAGGATTGATAAGGTAAAAGAAAAGGAAGAATGGGGGAAGGAGTTGGATGATTTACTTTGTCATAGAATGAATGAAGTTATCAATGAAAAAGGACATGTGCTATGGGCCATGACCAATGAAGAATATGTCAAAGTACAACTATTTTACAATGCTATCAAAAAAGAATTTGTTGAAATAAAAAAATTAGGAAGCTTTGTAATCAAAAAATAGTGTGAAATCCTAAATTTTGATTGGCTTGATGATACTATTTTTGACAAATACAGGGAAGACCTTGTGTCTTTAGAATAGATGGAAATAGAAGAAGGGGGTGTGGGCCAAGAAGAAGATCAAGTAAATGACACCTCACTATAAGAAGGAAAAATAGAACAATCACCCTCAATAATAGAAATAGAACAACCAACCATAACTGCTAGCTTGGGGACCAAATTGATAATGTGGCAGCCAAGGACCCAGAAAGAACTTTTTTTTGACAATTTGTGATGATGAAAGTACAGAGCCTCAAGTTGAAATAACCTTGCAAAAGACAAAGCCAGACACATCATTGCCACACTTGATGGCCACATATTCTAAGGATTCAAAATAACAAAAGGCCAATCATCAAATTTTTGGTATTTAAAAAAGTATAATAGAAAAAGGGCCCACCAAAAGAATATTATGATGTAAAGTTTTTTTGTTTCACAAAATGTTGTCTCATATGATAGGTACAATTGAAAAAATTCTTTTTTCTAAAGGATAGCTATCAGTTCTCTATGCCTGAAGCTCATTGCATCTCACACTATATAAGTGAGATTCCAAGGCTAGAGAAAGAGTCTAAATTGTTGTATAATTTTAGTCTTTACTAAGTTTTCTTGGTCCTATTTTCTTGATTTAAACTTTAGGATGTTTTCTCTACAAGTATCTGAGAATACATTAATTTGGCAGGATCTTAATGTTTTATCTTGATTCATTTTGAGTTTTTATTTCAATTGTATACAATTTTCAAAGGAAATTAATACAAAGATGAACTGCCCCCATATCTGTTCTTGTTGAATCATCTCCATTTTTATTACCTAGTTATTTTTGAAGTTGTATGAGCAAAGCTTTTCCAATTGAAAGCAATCAAATCAAATCGTATATCAAGTTACTATTGCTTTTAGTTCAAGGAATTAAGTAAATGCTTTAGTGAGATTGATAGGGTTTCCATGTGGTGCAGGAGCACCCTTTGATGACTCCCACCTTATCAATTTTTTGTGTGATGAACTTCTTCTAAGAAGTATGTAGATAGAATAAGAGTTTCTAACTCATTTGGTGTGTTTTTCTCTAGTTTAGGCTCTTGGTCTAGGTGATTGGCAATTTATTGTCATGTTGTGATTTTTTTGCTTTCTAGGTGCATAGGGTGTTCCTAAAATATTGGAATGGTGTATTGGGGGAAGTTTGAAGCCTAGGAGTTCCTTGATAAGACCCAAAAATGGTCTTGGTGATGGAATTGCAAAAAGAGAAATAAAAGAAATAAAAATTGCTAAGTTGCTGGTCACTTATGTAAAAGTGTTGAGCAACTTGTATTAGAAAGAAAGTTAACTTGCGTAAGTGGCTAAAAATGCCCTAACTCAACCCATACATGATGGGATAGCCTATTTAAGGTTGGAATAACTTTAACCAATGGTTGGAAGTCATGTTTTTGCATTGCATTGTGTTGCTACAGCAAACTGTGACTGGATTTTAATACATTTTTACTGGTTCTTAGTGTTGTTTGGCAGAAAATCACATTTTTACTGTCATTTTTTTTCATGTTATAGTTTTTATCTTGTATATTCTCCATCATCCATGCATTATATTGGATCTACAAACACATTTTGGAAGGTTTTAGTAAATTTATTTAAAAGTAAGAGTTTGATGTCCAATTTTCAGTTGTCAACAATGAACGGGTTGTAGCTCTTGTTTCCACTATGGGATTTCCATGGCCATTTGTATTACAATACTATATACCCTAATGTGTAACATATTGCAAGAAAGGGCCAAGAAAATGTGTGCAAGCATTTGTTTAACAAAGCCCTAGGCGAGCTAGGCAATGCCCAGCTAGGTGCAAGCATCAAAGAATTTGTTCTCAAGAGAAAAGCATAAAGATTCAAGAATTTCCCTTTGGAGGGATTCAAGAGGGATATAAAAAGGTTATTTTTTGTATAGTACAATTTTCTATGAGTTGAATAAGGTGTTTGAAAGTTGAGGACAGCAGGTAGCCCTCAAAACCCTTCAAAACCCTCATTTTTACCATTATTGTTGTACGGCTTTTTGGTGGCCTAAAACCTCAAAAATATTTGAGTATGTGATGTATGAAAAAAATGTTATTAAGGCCAATTATAATGAATCCTTAAGAGTAATAAGTTATTAGCCCTATAAATCTGGGTGGAGGCCTAATTTGGGGCTCTTCTAGTAGCCTTTTTGTGAAGAAACCAAGAAATTGGGTGTGAACCCATTATTACGATCTATTCAAGCATACTAAAAGTATTCCAATAGAACCTTAAAACTCATCAAAACCTTCATTGGACTGGGTATTACCATGGAACCCTAGTAGACCTACATATGCATTTTGGAAGAATTGCACTCCTAAGAGGATAAGTGAGTCATGGATCAAGATTCGATCATTTTCACCTCGTGGGAAGGTTAGGGAAGGTTAAGGGATATTATAAGTTGTAGGAAATCCTATAGACCAAATAGGTGTAGAGAAAACACCAAGATACTATTGTTGGATGAGAAGCATAGACTGGCTAGTCTATCCTAGCCTACCCCATTAGATTGGTATTAGAGCCTGCAAAGGTGTGGGTCAAAGAAAGTGCAAAGAAAGGTGAATGAAGTCACCTAGTGATTATAGTGATTCTAACACAATGGTAACCAATGTTGAATTGGCCAAGAGGGTAGAAGAGCAAGAAGAAGACAATAGGTCTTTGAGAGAAAGATTGGCACAACTAGAACAATTGTTAAGCGAGGTCCAAGACACTACAGATAAAGTCAAGGAAAAGATGGTGTAGAAAGAAGAGAAGGAGGCTAAATAAAAATACATTGAGTTGGAAGAATAAATTCCAACACCAGATCCTATTTTACCAGAAGAGCCTTTCTTGAAGGCAATCAAAGCAATAAACAGTAAAGCCTTGGAAGGCATTCCTCTATTTATTGGCAAGATGGATCCTAATCCCATCATGGAATGGATTGAACGAATGGAGAACCATTTTGAATGTGATGGTGTCTCTGATGCTCAGAAGGTTAAAGTGGCAAGGTCAAGATTGAGAGGCACTGCTCTCACCTAGTGGAAATTTGTGCAAACAAAGAGGGAAAAAGAAGGAAAAAGTCCTATTACTTCTTGGAAAGGAATGGTGGCTAAAATTAAACAAGCCTACATTCTTGAAGACTATGAAATATAGCTACATAGGAGGAGACAAAATCTTAGGCAAAAAGACATGGATATGCATTCCTATTCTGAAGAATTCCAAAAGTTATGCTTGAGGTCTAAATTGGTTGAAGATGGAAGCATCCGATTGGCAAGATATCTAAATGGACTCAAATGGTCTATTCAAGAAGAAATGAGCCTTGTCACTCCTAAAATAGTTCATCAGTGTTATCAAATGGCCCTAAACATGGAGGAGAAAGGAAAAAGAAAGCAAGATTGTACTTCCAAGAATAGAGGAAGAGGTGGAGATTCTAGAGGTGGTCAAAGAGGTGGTTCTAGTAGAGGTGGTGAATCAAGAAACTAAGGGGAAAGTAGACTCTTGGAAAAAAGTTCTGAAATTTGCACAAGGGGATCTTTTGGTAGAGGAAGAGGATCTCAAGGAAGTAGATGAAGAGGAGCAGGAAGGAGCAACTCTTATTTTTCCATGATGAAGTGTTACCAATGTGGATAGCTTGGGAATCCTGTTTACAAGTGTCCTCATAAACCATCAACCTCTACTAATGAAAAAAGAGTGGCTTATGCTCAAGAAGATGGTGGCAGCTCAATCACTAATGAAGTCAGCAAACTAGAGTCAGAAATGGAAGTTGTGTTTCTAAAATAGAAATTTGATTATTTCCAAATGTTCAAGTGGTACTTAGTAAGAGTTGAGAAGGAAATAGGTAAAAGTATAAAAAAATTTAGATCTAAGAGAGGAGGAGAATTTACATCAAATGAGTTTGAGATGTTTTGTAATGATAAAGGAATCAAAAGACAGGCATCTACTCCTAGAACCCCTCCACAAAATGGAATTGTTGAAAGGAAGAACAGATCTGTAATGGACTATGCTAGGATACTCATGATGGAGAAGAATGTTGCTTTGAAATACTAGAGAGAAGCTGTAAGTATAACTATATATACCTTGAACCATGCATAAGTCAAGAAAAGTACTCATTCAACACCTTTTGAACTATGGTATGGATACTCACCCAATGAAAATATTTTAAGGTATTGGAAGGAAGTGTTATATTATCAAGGATATTAGGAATGGTAAATTAGATGCAAAATTGAATAAGGTATATTCCTTGGCTATTCCACAAGACGGAAAGCTTATAAGTGTTTAAATACTACCACTAACAAAGTTGTGAAAAGTGCAAATGTAGTGCCTCTAGTATTTTTCGTCTGTACCTTGTCTATTTAGAATTGAGAGATACTTCATACTCTTATTATTATTTGTATTTTGAGATGACCTAAGGTTTAGATGTTGTACTTTGATTGAGTACCATAGATGCTTTACTACTATGCTATTTAGTTTATCGTATTTGCATGTTGAAGCCATTTTAAGATGATAGTAGATCTATGATGATATCTTATTATCTGGTATTTTGGAAATACTTTCTGATTATGTTATGTGATGGATTTTATGCTATGGTTATTTATGTCATCCTTGTATCTTTATGCTTTGTGCGAATGTGATTGATGTAAATGGATTAATTAAGTATTTAATGCATTTTTCTTTGACTATGATATTTTATGCAATTGTACTTGATCATGTGTTTTAGTGTGCAAGAATTATATCCCTAGCAGTGGCACATGGAGTTAGTGATTCAACTATTCATATTTACCAATGTTGTCCCTATATGGTCGATGTCTCCTTATTTTAAATTGTTTAAATTAAAACCTTTTAGAGACTATTAAAGGCAAACTCATCTATATTATGTGATTAGACCAATAAGTGTGTCTATGCATTTAGAGGTTCACATTTTCATGAAAGTTGTTTAGTGATTTTTTGTGATTTTGGGTTTTCAAGTTTTAAATCTTTTTGGATTTAATTTCTAATAGCTTTTCCTTAGGTGAATTCCCATTACAGAAAATAACCTATTTTTGTTTGGGTCAATTTGGAGTCTAGCTAGTCTAACTGGCTATGTGCCCTAATCGACTATTCACTTGAAAAGTAAATAAGTATTGAAAAAGAGTTTTTATTATTCACTTCTCACTTTTTAAAATTATAAATTTGAGGGCTCTTGTGAGAATCCTCTTCTGAAGGATTCAATTTTTGCTCATTCTGGGAGCTATGAGCATGGATTTTTTGCGAGACCAATATTATTGAATCTGGCTTGGGGACTTCTTGCTTTGTTGTCACTTTCAGCAATTTTGGCAAGATATTTTATTCTACAGATTTTAGTTTCTGCCCTTTTTCTATCAGGTACTACCTTCCCATTTTATTGTTTTGGCTATGTTTCAACTTTTGTTTCTTGTAGTAGTATGTCAGGAGGCTGAGAACTAATGTTACCCTCCATTTTTGTTTACTAGTTTAGCCCAGTTGGTCAGATATGAACATTTTCCCTATTTTTGGGATAAGGGTTTGAGGTTTTGAGTCCTTATGCTAGTCATTTTTGTATATGGTGTTTGAACTCATTTAATTTTGGATTTTTAGGGTTTTTTACCCAAAGGTCAAATGGGTTTTAATTTTAAAGTTTTCCAAATTTTAGGATTTTTACCTCATTTTGCATGCCACCCTATTTTCTTAAGTTTTCTTGGCATGAGTTTGTTGTGGAATTGGATGATCCATTTGGATGTCAATCATACATTTATTGCACTTTTATGTTGCATTGGGATGCATGTTACATTCATCCTCTCAATTCTGTTTTTAGTGGAGTGAGTTTCTGCTTTGTGTTCTCATCCAATCCTTGTGTTATGATCTTCATGGTGGTGGTGTGCCACACATGAGTATGTGCACGTACATCTATCAGGTGACTTGCGAGGCTCGATCTTCCATGGTACTTCTAAAAGTTATGATCATTGGGGTTGGGTTGGAAATTTACATGCCTATGGGCACTCATCATTGGATGAGCATGGGTAGGGTAGGGTAGCATATGGAGGGGGCCTATATCTCATAGCTTAGCATTCATGGTGCTAGAGGTTGGCAGAGGAAGCTTTATATAAGTGATAACTAAATAAAATACTAGGTGGTAATAAAACTTAAGATAATGAAAGGATAAAAGTACAAAGCTGTGTCACCTTTCAAGCTAACTTGTTAGAAAAACTAAATTTTAGTATTTCTATCTAAACATCAATTTTATTCAAACATATGGTCTAGATAAATTCATTCTAGCTAAGTTATATATGGTCTCACACTTTTCTAATTGGAAATGTCTATTAAATGCATGTTTTATACTAGTTTGTATCCAATTACTAAAGAAAAAAATTATTTTAGAAAAGTGGAATTTCAATAACTCTTACTAATTTTTATGATACTTTTTTAATAGTATATAAACACCATTTTAGAGGGCTTAGAGTCAAGAATATTCTCATTTAAAGTTTATAGTGTTTTAATTACATATAGTATATTCTAATTAAAAAATTCTACACACACACATTTTAACACTTGAAAAGATTTCAATTTAAGAAAGAAAAAAAATTTAAATCATATCAAAGAAATTTAAAAATTATATGAAGTTCCAGAGGAGAGAGTCCTCTTCAAGAATGTACAATTTTTCTTCTAGTTAGAATAGATTTGTTTTGAAAAATGGGCTGGGAGATGAAAACTATCAATTTCAAATGAGTTGAAGTTTGAATCATTATAAAAGAGAAAATATAGGTCTAAAGCCAATTTTTATTTCTAATTGTTCTAGCTATATATGTTATCTATAACATAGTCTAAGATCAAAGGGAAATAAGTTTATTTCCATATAGTTTTGTGGTGGGAACTAGACCCCTAATTTCAACATTTTTTAATAGCTTAAAAAATATCTATAAAAATTTGGAAAATTCATCAATTGCTATTCCAAATAATTCTTCAAAATTATAATCCTATAATTCATCCATTTCTACACATTTCATTAGTTTACTTCATTTTCAAATTCAAAATAATAATACCAATTTTATGTCATTGAAGGTGAATAGTTATACTTTTGTTAACCTTTTCCTTTATAAAAGGGTGACACAAGTTTGTGCTTTTACCCAAAAAATGTTTTGTGCTAGAGCCTTTCCATTGAGGGAGCTAAATCTGCACAATCTGAGCTTAGGATTGTTGATTCCAAGTGACTCTCCATGATATCAACCCCTACTTAGCAGCCCATTGAGTGTTTGACCAGGACCTATAGTCTATGCATTGTCTATGTGCTTGGTTTTAGTCATCATACTATCTGGCATGAGTGTTAGTCATGGATGTGCATTTTGTGTGTTTGTGGTTGGATCATTATTTCCATCAACAAAATGAGTGTGGACCTATGGGTACCACATGGTTGGGGGTCATAGCTACCTACACCACTAATAGGGACCAATGTATAGAGATAGTCTTTGTCCTAATACGACCATTGTTGGATGTTTTCACTTGGTGCTTTGGGTTCTAGATTATGCTTTCTTGTGATTTATATTTTCATTGGAATGTGTGTATATCATTTTTAGATGATATTATTTATTAATGCATTTTCTTACTTTGATGATTAGCATGTGATAGGTGATGTTATCTACTTTGTAGGTTATCCTATGCTTTACTACTAGCATGTTAGATTTCTTTATGCTTGTTGTAGCATATTTTAGTAGTGACGTCCCTATTACAATAGTACAAACAATCTAATTGGTGGCTTGGGATATTATGTGTAGGGGATTTATGCTAGGGCCCACAATGGTCTAATGATGCCATTAATAGTTGGGAGGAACCACATCCTTAGTTTTGTTGTACTACTCACTGTGATGTTATTTCCATTTACTGTGAGGTTGCTTTATGTACTCTACAATGTTTCCCTTATGTTCTTTTCCTTTGTTGTATGATTAGATGGTTAGATGTTATTTCTATTTTTTCTATATTTTAGCTTTGTTTGAGTTTTTATGCCTCAAATTGTAAATTTGGTACTCCCCAATGTGGAGGAACTTTGTTACTTATATTTCTTAGCTTTTTCTTGATTTTTGTATTTGTGTGCTAACTCATGATCTCACGTGAGATTGCACTTTATCGCGTGAGGATGCAAGTCTTCGCATAGTGTAGTGAGTTTCTTTGCATGGTTGGGCACTTCCTCACATGAAACCCTACATCAATGTTATGGTGTTTTGGTTGTACACCCAAACATGTGCTTGCATTGTTGTGTACATCTTTGTGTGGGAAGGTACTTCTTCGTGTGATATGATGCACTTCTTCGTGTGGAATTCTGGCATAGAATATTCTCACACAAAAAATAGGGGGTGTCTCCCTCAATTTTTAGGGTTTGATTTTCAGAGTTTCTAGTACCCTTTGGGTTGCCTTGAATTACCTTGGTCAGGCAGTTTTTAAATTCTTAGTGTTGGTTGTCATTATAAGGTTTCCATTCTTGTAGTATTGTATTAGTTCAAGTAGTGGCATTAGGAGATCTGTTGGTTTTTGAGATGGTGGTTTAGTCTTCCGTTGCAATATTTGTGATCCATCTATGTTGTTGTCTTATGCACTTACCATTTCTTATATTTTTTTTATCTTGGCTTGTATTTCATCCTTGTTCCAAGTATCTATGGGTGGGGCCTTACAACAAATGTGAAATTTGGGGAATATGTAGAAGTACATGAGGCTTAACTTGTGAAGGAACTAGAAGAATACAAATCATATGTATATTTTTATAAAGGTATGCCTACTGATGGAGATACTATAAATCAAATTGCAAATTAACAATAAGTTTCAGTGACTATCGAGTCACATACTATGAATGTCAAGTTGCATTCAGGAAGCGAGCTACATTTTGGTGTCAAGTTATAGAATGAAGTTGAGGCACATTATGATTCTAAGATTAGTGTACATGAAAGAGATGTTGAACTACCTAATAGAGATGTACATAGAGATTTATAAGTTGAAAAATCAATTAAGGAAAATATAGTAGAACCAAAATTTTCAAAGTATGTAAAGAGACATCACCTTGCTGCACAAATCATTGGAGATAAAGATGGAAGACCAATGATAAGGAACAAGTTGATGAATAATACATGTTATCTTAGCATGCAAGAACCTAAAATAGTGAAAGATGCCTTAGAGGATGTGGACTAGAGTAAAGCCATGAAAGAAGAGATTCAACAAATTCAAAAAAATAAGACATAGACTCTAGTTCCTAGACCAGAAGATAAAAATGTGATTGGCTCAAAGTGGGTGTTTAGAAACAAGTTAGATGAAAATGGTGAAGTCACAAGGGACAAGGAAAGATTATTTTATAAAGGATATGCACAAAAAAAAGGGAAATATTGTTGCAAGATTGGAAGGAGTAAGAACTTTTCTTGCTTAATATGCATACAAAGGTTTCAAAGTTTATCAAATGGATGTTAAGTCTACATTTTTTATGTTAGGAATAAGGTGTCTCAACCTTGGATGATTCCTATTCCTATTTTATTTTTTTTAAATGTATTTCTTGCAAATAATGCTGATGTGACGGTATCTTGAATTGTGTATAAGTAGAGCATTGCTAAAATGGTTATGACAGATTCATATGACACGTAAGAGCTATGTTAGGAATATTCAATGATAGGTGAAGACATGTGGCAACTAATAAATTTGAGTACTGTACACTCTACCCCAATAGTTTTTTGGGGTTCCTATTTTCTTAGAGAATGGTAAAACCCTAATACGGTTACCTTTGGGAGTAGCCCTAAAAGTGAAGTGCATGTTATAAGCATTTTTAGGGTTGTGAAGAGGTGGATGCAAAAAAGTGTATTGTTGATATTGTGAGTTGCTACTAGAGTCTCATGTTGTTGTTGTGGAACTTGCATTGCAAGTGTATTGTAACCTTGTGTTGAAGATAATACATTGTGCAAGTTTTGGAGGGGTGGGGTTGTTTTACTGAAAGGTTTTTCCCCATCGAAAAATCTTTTTGTTATGTGTTTCTTTCTCTATCTATTTTCTTTATGCTTGCTTGGCTGAAATATTGTTTTTTACATGATATTGAATTTGTAAGTGTAAAAGATTTTAATAGGATTTTCACCATACTTCTCTTAAGAGATTAGTGTAGGAAGTTGTTTCCACACCTGAGTTTCCTTACAAGTGGTATCAAAACTTGATCAACTTTTGATCCTAGTTGTTGGATAGGGTTTTTTGAGCTAATCTCAAGTTGAGTGGGAGTCTTGTGCAGAGCATCCTAAATCTTATTTGCATATTGAGATGGTGAGTTCATCATATGGAAGAATGGAGGTGGAGAAATTTAATGGCACTAATTTTGAGTTGTGGAAACTTAAGATGGAAGACATGTTGGAAGATCATGACCTATGGGAAGTGACTTCAAATGCTAAAAGACCAGCAACTGTAGCTCAAGCAGATTAGGATATCAAAGACCATAAAGCTAAGGGTCTCATAAGACTCTGTTTAATCGATGTAGTTCTTCTAAATGTTCTAGATGAGAAAACTACATATAGTTTGTGGGAAAGACTTGGGGCTATGTATCAGGTCAAATCTTTGGTGAACAAGTTGTTCCTAAGGAAGAAGTTGTACTCTCTATGAATGGAGGAAGGTGGATCCTTAATAGATCATTTAAATGCATTTAATCTACTAGCTGCACAATTGAAATTAATTGGTGTCAAGTTAGAGGAGGAGGATCATTGCTACACACTTTTGTGTTCTTTCCTAGATTCATGGGACCATCTTGTGATGGCTCTCAGAAATACATTAGTCACTTTCAAAATGGATGATGTGGTGTCTTCGCTGCTATCAGAGGAGATGCAGAGAAAGGCTTCCATTTTGGAAAAAGAAGCCCTTGTTGTTCTTGGGAGATCCATAGAAAGAGGAAAGAAAAATGACAATAAGTCTGACAATAAGGGTAGATCCAAATCCCATGGGAAGTCAAAGACTTCCAATAAGTCCAAGGCAAAATGTTGGAACTATGATAAACTTGGGCACTTTCGTAAAGATTGCAAAGAGCCGAAGAAGAAGAAGAAGAAAGGTTCAGATTCAGCTTCAGAAAGATCTCAAGAAGATGGAGATGCATTAATTGTAGCTTTGGCAACCCATGCATATTATGATGTGTGGTTGGTTAACTCAGGTGCATCTTTTCACATGACCTCTCATCAAAACTAGTTCTCAAAATATGAAGAGTTTGATGGTGGAAAGGTGTACTTGGGTGATGATTCTCACTAAAAGATAGTTGAACGCGGAAGGGTCACTATCAAATTTCCTGATTAATGAGTAAAGGGAATCAATGGAGTTATGCACATTCTAGGTTTGGCACAAAACCTATTATCTATAAGTATGTTGAATGATGTAGGTGTGCAAGTTGTTTTTTTGAAAGAAGGATGCAAGATGATGAGAGGATCAATAGTGCTTGCAAGGGGTACTAGGAGAGGTACCTTATTTCAGCTAGATTCATGTATTCATCTATGTAATAGTTCTTCATCCTCACCATCTGAATGAGCAGTGAAGAATTATATGGTTATTGGTTTCGATGGCAATGCAAACACTATGGAAGGTAAGCTTCCTGCAAAAAAGAAAATGTTGTGGCATATGAGATTTGGTCAGATTGGTGAAAAGGGTCTGCGAACCCTGAAAAATAAAAATCTTGGTGAGGGGTTAAATGATTGCAATCTCGAGTTTAGCTTTTGTGAACACTGTGTCTATGGTAAACAAAATTGTGTTCAATTTTACTCTAGTTCTCATAAATCTTTTGATGTTTTGGATCGTATTCATTCTGATGTATTTGGTCCTGTAAAAGTTCCTTCAATCTCCAAGTTTTGTTTTTTTGTATCATTTATAGATGATTACAGTAGAAGGAAATGGAATTATTTTCTTAAAAGTAACACACAAGTCTTTAGTCGATTCAAGGAATTTAAAGCCCTTGTAGAGAATTAGATTAGTAAGAAGATTAAGTGTGTGAGAACTAACAATGGTGGTGAGGTTTTCTCAGCAAAGTTTGAACAATTCTATAAAGAACAATGTATCAAGATGCATAAGACAACTCCTTATAGCCCACAAAAAAATGGAGTTGTAAAGAGAATGAACAGGACACTAGTGGAGAAGGCTAGGAGCCTGCTTAGTGGAGTTGGTTTAGAACAAAGGTTTTGGGCCAAAGCTATGGCCACTGCTTGCTATCTGGTTAACAGATCTCCTACATCAGCCCTTGTTAGTAAGACACCCATGGAGGTGTGGTCTAGTAAGAAGCCTTCAATTATACATCTTTGTGTTTTTGGTTGTGAAGCTTATGCACATGTTCCAAAGGAGAAAAGATCTAAGTTGGAAAACAAAGTTGTTAAATGTATTTTTATTGGATATAGTGCTGGTGTGAAAGGATACAAGCTTTGGGATCTTGTCACTAGTAAGGTGTTGTATAGTAGAAATGTTATTTTTGGAGAGCTAACATCTTCTCCTACTGTGCTACAACTAGATGAAAAAGAAAAGGAAAAAGATGTTGTTCAGTTGCCTCCTACCCCTGAGAAGACTAAATAGAGAGACCATGTTGGGTCTAATGATGAGGAGAGCTCTTGCAGCTCTGATAGTTCAGAAGAAGAGGAAGAACAACCTCAACCTCAGCCCTTGAGGAGATCCACGAGAGAAATAAATCAACTAGAAAGGTTTGGTTATTCTATGTTAGATTCCAGTTGTGCTTTTGCTTTGATTACTAACACTGATGAGCCTAGATTTATGAAAGAGGCTTTGTGCATGGAAGATGTAGGTTCCTTGAGGCTATGGATGATGAGATGGCTTCATTAGAGAAAAAAGAAAAATGGGACCTTGTACTTTTTCCTAAAGGGAGAAAATCTATTGGTTGTAAATGGGTGTTCAAGAAGAAATTCTATGCAGATGGCAGTGTTGAAAGGTACAAAGCTAGATTGGTTGCAAAGGGGTATTCACAGGTAGAGGGAATAGATTATGGTGAAATATTCTCTCCTGTTGTAAAGTTGACATCCATTAGATTTATGTTATCTCTTGCTACATCATATGATTTAGAGATAGAATAGATGGATGTGAAGACAGCTTTCCTTCATGGTGATTTGGAGGAAGAGATTTATATGTCATAGCCTGAGCACTACATTGTTAAAGGTAAAGAATCCTTAGTTTACATATTAAAGAAATCTCTATATGGTTTGAAGCAATCTCCTAGGATGTGGTACCTTAAGTTTGATGCCTTTGTGTTGTCAATTAGATTTGTAAGATCCAAATTAGATCATTGTGTTTATTTCAAAATTGAAAATGATCGCCTTCTTATTGTTGCATTATATGTTGATGATATGTTGTTGTTTGGGAAGGGTAAGAGTATGATTTCTGATTTTAAATCTCAGTTGTCAGCACAGTTTGAGATGAAAGATCTTGGGGCAGCTAGGTAGATCTTGGGTATGGAAATTAGTAGAGATAGGTCTAACAGAAAACTTTGGTTGAGTCAGAGTAAGTATGTGAAGTCTATGTTGGACATGTTCAGCATGGCAGATTGTAGACCACTATGTGTTCCTATTATTGTGGGAACAAAGTTATCTATAGATGATTGTCCAAAACCTCCTAGTGAGGTGGACGACATGAGTAGAGTACCTTATGCTAGTGTAGTTGGAAGTCTTATGTATGCTATGGTCTGTAACTAGACCAGACATTACCCAAGTAGTGGGAGTCCTGAGTCAATTTATGGCTAATCCTAGACGGATACATTGGGATGCAGTTAAGCGAGTATTCAGATATTTGAGGGGTACATCAGATTACTCCATATGTTATCATGGTAACTCTTTTGGATCTTCGAATTTAGTTTGTATTCATGGGTTTGTGGATTCAGATTGGGTAGGTGATATTGACTATAGGAGATCCATCAGTGCTTATGTGTTCACTATGTTTGGTAGTGCCATCAGTTGGATGAGCAAGTGACAACCTGTGGTTGCTTTGTCCACTACAGAAGCTGAGTACATGGCTGCTACTCATGCTTGTAAGTAAGCCATTTAGCTTAAGAGATTATGTTCTGATGTTGGTGTTGATGCAGAACAGATTACTATTTGGTGTGATGGTCAAAGTTCTATTTGCCTTGCAAAGAATCCAACTTTCCATGCCAGAACGAAGCACATTGATGTGCAGTATCACTTTGTGAGAGATATGGTGGAAGATGGAAAGGTAAATTTGGAAAAGGTAGATACTGTGAAGAATGTTGTAGATGCATTAACAAAACCAGTGGGCACTGAGAAGTTCAGATGGTGTTCAGAATCTATGGGCCTTTCGTCCTATACTGGTTAGTTCATATTATGTTCTTGTTGCTCTTACAAGGTGTTCGACAAGTGGGAGAATGTTAGGAATAAGGTTTCTCAACCTTGTATAATTCCTATTCTTATTATTTCTTTTGTAAAATGTATTTCTTGCAAATAATGTTGATGTGTCGACATCTTGAATTGTGTGTAAGGAGATCATGACTAAAACGGTTATGACAAATTCCTATGACACATAAGAGCTATGTTAAGAAGATTCAATTATAGGTGAATACATGTGGCAACTAATAAATTTGAGTACTGTACACTCTACCCCAATTTTTTTTGGGGTTCCTATTTTCTCGAAGAATGGTAAAACCCTAATACGGTTACCTTTGGGAGTAGCCCTAAAAGTGAAGTGCATGTTATAAGTGTTTTTAGGGTTGCAAAGAGGTGGATGCAAAAAAGTGTATTGTTGGTACTGTGAGTTGCTACTGGAGTTTTATGTTGTTGTTGCTGAACTTGCATTGCAAGTATATTGTAACCTTGTGTTTAAGATAATACATTGCGCAGGTTCTGGAGGGGTGGGGTTGTTTTATCGAAAGGTTTTTCCCCACCTACAAATCTTTGTGTTATGTGTTTCTTTCTCTATCTATTTTCTTTATGCTTCCTTGGCTGAAATATTGTTGTTTACATGATATTGAATCTGTAAGTGTAAAAGATATTAATAGGATTTGCACCATACTTCTCTTAAGAGATTAGTGTAGGAAGTTGTTTTCGCACCTGAGTTTCCTTACATTTGAATGGTACATTGGAGGAAGAGGTTTATATAGAAAAACCTAAAGGATTTGTTGATTCAAACAACAAAAATATGATATGTAGACTATACAAAGCTTTATATTGTTTGAAGCAAGCACCAAGAGCATGGTATGAAAGGCTTCATAATTATCTTGTGAATATTGAATTTAAGAGGACTGATGATAATAACAATCTATACTTGAAGACAAAGAAAGGCAAAGGTATTTTACTATCTGAAATTTTTGTTAATGATATCATATTTGGAGGTCAAGATACTTTATGAAAGGCTTTTACAAATGAAATGAAGAAAAAAATTAAAATGTCTATGTTTGGAGAGATCAAGTTCTTTGTGGGTTTGCAAATAGATCAGATGAAATATGGTATACACATCACTCAGTCAAGATATGTAAGGGAGATACTAATTTTTTTTGGATTGAAAGAGTCCAAACTAGTAAGCACACCTATTGTGATAAGCTATAAATTGTCACAGAATGATGATTCAGCTAAGGTGAATCAAAAATTGTATAGGTCTATGATTAGAAAATTACAATATGTAGTACACAACATACTTGATATTGCATTATCTATTGGGATAGTTGTAAGATACTTTGCTAATCTAGGGAGAATCATTTGATGGTTATTAAGAGAATAATGAGATATCTAAAAGGAATAGAAGACTATATGGTCTATACTATAAGAAAAATGAGAAATTTGAATTAAGAGCCTACACTGATGCTAATTGGGCTAGAAATATTGATGACTGAAAGAGCAGTAGTGGAGGAGCATTTTTCTTAGGAAAAAGGTAGGTTACATGGAATAGAAAGAAAGAAAAGTGCATATCTCAATCTATTGTTGAAGCTAAATATGTTGTTTCTATAGTAAATTGTATAAATATTGTATGGATCAAATAGCTATTCAAAGGTATGAATGAGGAAATCACTAAACTTTTGATACTTTATTGTGATAATACAAGTGTTATAAATGTATCAAAGAATTATGTGATACATACAAAGACTAAGCACATTGCAATCAAGTATCATTACTTGAGAGAGTTAGTTCAATATAAAGAGGTGAAGATGGAATATGTTAACACAAAAGAGAAAATAGCTAATATCTTCACAAAAGCATTACCTAAGGATGCTCATGAGTATCTAAGAGGTAAAATAGGGGTGATACCCCTATCAAATGCTATTTAAGAAGCATGAGAAGTGTCCTACATAAAACAAGATGATTGACATATATTACAAATTGATGCAATGGATCTTACTTTAGGAGCTGCCTAAAGTAATCAAAGAGCTATAACTTCAAATCAATCACAAGCTAGGTAACTAAGGGAAAAATTAAAAATGTTCATATCTGCATATTAAGATGACAAGTCTTTGGCATTGTTCTCAAATAGGAAGAAATCCTAAAGAGCAAAAATAAAGGGAGCAATCTACTAATCTAGAAAGGGAGAAAGAAGATATAGACAAAACATGGAATACCTAGCTTAAGAAGTGATCCAAAAAAAGTCATAAGGATGAATCGATTGATTGTCTATTGATTAGAACATAATTTTGTAACATATCTAGAAGATTAAAGTTGTTGATAGAGGGAGAGATTTCAATCCAAGAAATTATTTTCTTTTTAGTATTTTGTTGGTTGTACTAATTAAGTTTGGTAAGTTTGGTTTGCCATCAATGCCAAAGAGGAAGATTGTTGAAAATAGATTGATACAAGTATGAAAATGTGTTTCAATCATTTTTTGTCATTGATGTCAAACCTGATGCTTGTTGGTAAGATGATTTCTTAGATGATTTGAATACTATCATTTGTTTGATTGATAAAGAGGATTTGATCAAACAAGGTGACAATAGCACCTAAAGGAAAGCTTGAGTTATGATATGGAAAAGGATTACAAGGATTAGTTAAGACAATGATATTATAGTGCATTGATAATCTACTTAATGTTGCAAAAGATGGATACACTGATTAAGTTTAGAAGAATAAGTTAAACAAAGTATGTAAAGCAAGCTCAACAATCTACATAGTAGGTGTTGATCAATGTTAGTTAGCGACGAGCAGAAAATTAGTTGGAGCCAAGAAAAGTCAAATTCTAGTGTATGCCAAGTGATACCATGTAAGCTAAGTAAATTTTAGGTGATGTTGAGCACCAGTAAAAATTAGTTCATGCTAAGTGTTTTGATAGTGAATGTCAAGCAATGTAGTATGTGCCAAGCATTAGAAGCAAGTTAATGTCGAGTGTTAGCATTATGAGTAAGATCATAAACTCAATGAATCTGAGCTAACAAGTTTGATTTCTTCAATTGTGTGAACCATGTGGAAGACAAACTTGATGAGCTTGTGGCAGAGAATTCAAGATGAACCATTTTGAGGTGAATTCAAAGAGGATTGAAGGAGAAGTTTTTAGAAGGGAATAAAATGAAATTATGGGTAGATTCATTAAATCCTTCCTAATCCAACCTAACCCTAAAATGGATGATGGAGGTTGAATGACAAAATATGTAAATTTCTATTTTATAAAGATGACTGGTTAGAAGCAAGGGTCGCCATGTGTGAGAACCTAAGAAAGACAAGAAGATCTAAATTTTCTATTTATAGAGATGACTAGTTAGAAGCAAGGGTTACCATGTGCGAGAACCTAAGAAAGACAAGGAGTCTAGGGTATTGCTTCATTCAATGACCTAAGAGAAGAGATTGCTATTGGAAAGAAAAGAAAGAATGCTTAAGGGTATGGATTCTTGAAGGGTGAACAAGCTATCAAAGCTGAAGTGTGTGAAATCCAAAGCAGAATGGAGGACTAAAAACAAAAATATGTAATCTATAAAGTATGTTGTAAGTTATTATTAGATTAAGCCTTACCATTACTTTCTAATCATTGTATTAGTCTAGGGTAAATCCTTTGGATTAATGTTGACCTAATAGTCATTTGTATATCTATTAACTAGGTGACATTCAAAGTGAATGATCTAAAGTCCTCTAAAAAGGCTCACTCCGAATAGGATGATTGAAATCCTCTAACCAGGTCACATTTAATAGTGTGCATTGAAATGTTTAATAGGGATAACCTTTTATAGGGCATCACTTCAGAAGAATGAGAATGAGTAGCATGTTACTAGTGGTTTTTCCCAAATTGGGTTTCCATGTTAAATCATTGTGTCAAATGTGTTATTGAATCTGTCATGTTTTATGCTTACATTTCTGGAAAGTTGATTTGATAGTAACATACATGTTTAAATAATTGTATGATATAATGGATGCATGCATGATGAAAATGATTTATAGATATGGGTTTATTAAGTTGTGAAAAGTTTTATTTGTGCATCTGGACCTTGGATAATTGATTCACCCCCCCTCTCAATTATTCTAAATAATTCCAACATTAAAAAGGTCAAGCACAAGGGAATCCACTTCATAGGTAAAAGAAGAATAAAAGACAAAACATAAAAGAAAAAGTGCCATGGTAGAGCCAAGAAAGCATGCCAAGAGATTAAGGAAATATAAACCATAAGAGGAATCAAATGAGCAAAGGACTAAATCCAATGATAACAATCAATTCAAATTGGTAAGCCATGACCCTTCCTCTAATATTGGCAATATATGTGAAAATATTAAAACCAATGCATACCACTCTAGCTTTTCACATATAGAATTTGATAAGCTAGGGAGTGTGGATAAGAATAATGTAGAAGAGGCCATATATGATATGATGGTAACATTCAAGACCACTCCTCTAGATATTTCCAACTCCATACCAAAGAGCTTATATGATAGAGTCGAGAAAAAGTGGCAATTTAGTTTAACAACTGAAAGACAAATTAGAGAGGCTATAGTAGCCCAAGTTATGTCTTCTTTGGATAAGCAGATGATTGTAGAGGCAATGGAGAAACACAAAGGAAAATTTTCTCCTAAATATAGAGTATTTCATATCTTGAAGAAACAAGTAGAATATGTGGTAACTAAGAGAAGAAATCAATTTAAGGGTTATCCATAGAAGCTATTAAAGAAAAAAGAGAGCATGATGTGGCAGAAACTACTGAAGATCAAACAAAAGAAGGAATAGAGGAGGAAACTAAAGAAGGAATAGATAAGGCTAATATAGCTGAAGAAGAGTGACATGATGCACATGATTCTCAAGTATCGATCACCAGTCCTCCACATACAAAAAATGAAAGTCAATAACAGATAGTCACTATTGAGGATGTACTAGATAACTCCACTCAAAATGTTAATCCATTGAGTGAGGAGGATATAAGGAAATTGCAACAAGAACTTTCCAATACTACAAATTTATGTATAAATATTGTATTAGTGAAGATTGATGAATCTCAAAAGGCTAAGGTTGCATCTAGTGAGACTGAGAAGCAAAAAGACACATTTTTAGTGCAATCAAGCATTGCAATGGAAAAAGTAGTTGATCCACAAACAAGATCAAATATCAAGGTGTAACTTTTGAAAAGAAAGAAGAGCCCACACAAGAACCATCTAAAATGCCTACCATAGTCATTCAGATGAAGGACAAAGAGGCAAACACACTAGCTACATTACTGCTGATTTTACAAAGTTCAAGACTACCAGCTACTATAGAAGTTGATGTTGAAGGAAATGAGAAGAGAAATGACAAGGAAGAAACCCTAGCAACAGCCCCATTTCAACAAAATGAAGAAACATAAGGGAATGAACAGGAGAAAGATGAAAATTTTATTGTTGGAACAAAAGAACAAGTAGCAATAAAAACACTAGTTACCTTACCAATCTCTACACCTATCTCTAGCAACCAAACTCTTCAATGACTAAATTCGCATGATGCACCATTGTAGATAGTAAGGCTGAGTACTAGTACCTCACTGAGTACTGAGACTACATCTTATGATGATGTTATTCTAGATGAGGTGATTATGTTACCACAATTTGATCTAATAAGAATCACACTTGAAGAAATGAAAATTCTTCAAGAGGTCATTCAAAGAAAATCTAGGCAAGAAATGTTGAGGAGGGAACACAAAAAAAAATAGGTGCTTTATGACATTAAAGATATTTTTGTTGATGAATTTGACCTTGTAGATTTTTTTGCTAATAAAATAGCTATTGAGAACCTTGTAAATATTGTTGAGAAAATAAAAGATGAGGATTTAGAGACCAATGTCAAATTGCTAGAATGGTCTAAGAGAAAGTTTCATGCCAAAGTTATGCACAAGATATCTAGTGCCATTCCACTTAGTCAAGTAAGAAACTAAGGTAGAGGGTGTGTAGAAAGTTTTGCAAAACATATATTCTCTATAGAAGACATTATGTCATGTTGATATCTTTACTCAAGAGACTCAACAAACAATTCGCAAGTTGAAGGGAGAGTTGAAATTAACTAGAAATTCACTACATGTGTCTCTTGCAATGAGCCAATTACACTTTTAGAGATTGATGTTGACTCATAGTAGGCTTGCCAAGCTACAAGTAGAATATTGCAATATAAGATCCACTATGATATGCATACAACCCATGTTGACCCCACACATGGAAGTTCTATAGAGAGAACTAGCACAAGTTGAAGCATTGATCAAACAAGATTCATATCTATCAACACATGAAGGTTTAGTTGATACAACTATAAGGTTAGAAATTTGGATTCAAATATTGGATGCGTCAAGTACAAATTGGGATTCCTCTTTGGCCATTATCATGCAAGTGCATAATTTTTGTTTGATAAACACATTATAAGTGTACCACCCAAATGGCATAAGTGTAAAAAAAGGGGGATATTGAATTTTTGTAAATTTTAAAGAAGTTTTGTCAAGAAAATATCTACTTAGAGGGAGTCACAACAATGACATTAAATATTTACTTAGGGGGAGTAACATGTTCAGGTAATGATTGTAGTTTTGCAAATTTTGAAGATTCTGAAGTTTTTTATTGGAGCTGAGAAAAGATGAATACGTTGTTTGACTTATGCATAAGACAAGTATGTGTATATAATGATAATGTGTTTTTTCCACTAATGTTAAAGGGGCAGATTTTTAATCTCATTTTTGGTTTTGACGAGGCAGTTGCAAAATATTTAGTCATTATTTAGCTGAAAATAGTGTGAGCTAAGTGCATAACATATGCCGACCATAAGCCTCCTAATAGTACATGTTGAGTAATATGATTAGTCAGTGCTGAGTAGATAGTATGTGCTGAGTCAATCTAGTGTCAAGAAGTCTACACATGCTGAGTGATTTAGGTATTGAATAATAGTAAGTGTTGAGTTATACAAAAGCTAAATTACAACTTTAAGAGTACAATGAAGTTTAAGCATTAGAGTCTATTGATACCAAGTGAATAGCTTTTGGCATAGATGTTTGTTATGGCACAAAATACTATGTAAACCATTTTTGGTTGACATAAACATGAAATTTAGATATTAAGGGTTAATGATCCAATCATATTATGCATCCCTATATAATGCATGCAACCAATCAAATTAAGGGAAGCATTAGGTGGCAATAAGGATCAACCACAGTCATTGATTATGACCTAGCCCATCTCCACCAATGCCTATTTAAGGATTTTATGGGTATTCAAGGAGACAAATGCTAAGAGTATAGAGAGCATTTATGGTGGCTATGATGGCTATGCTAGAGTTATACATTGCAAAATTAGTTTAAGGAGAATAGAGTGAAGCAATAAAAGGATAGAGAAGAGATATTTGATTAGGAGGATCAAGATTTAAATAATAAAGAGGAGATTTGACATTAAGAAGCAAGGTACTAACTAAAGGATCAGGTGCTAAATCATTTTAATAGGTGATATAGAGTAAATCACTTAATAGAGTAGTCCTAATAAGCTATTATAAATATCTTAACAAAGTGCTTACTTAATTGTGTCAGAATATATAATCCAATGATATAATTGGGAGGGGGGGTGAATCGATTACCCAAGGGGGTGAATTAGTTACCCAACTATTATCACAATTATCATTATTAAATAAACTTAACCTTATGAGAAATATAAACTAAAACCACAACAAGATACTAATACACAATAACACTAGATATGTTAACTAGGGAAACCTTGACCAAAGGGAATACCCTGGTGGGGATGGTACCGATAATATGATGTACTAATATAAATGTTCCTTATTAGAGGATGGACTGTGTACTAATATAAATGTTCCTTATTCATTGACTCTTAATAGGGTCCCTATTTGGAGACTTTGAATCCTTGTTAGGAGATTCAAACACTATTAGGAGTTGTAAGAGTTGTGGAAGATAGTTGGACCTACTACCCTATTGGAAATGACAATGGGAAAGTAAACTCTATGGGGGGGGGGGCGATGAATTAGTACTTCAAAACTTTAACCATAAAACATTCAACACACGTCTATCTCACAATTTAACATGTAAACTAAAATAGCTAACTACACATGTTCATCTATAGCATGAAACAAATAGCATATAACTGTTAGGATTAAACCATAGACAGAAATAACAATTACATGCAAAATGTATCCAATAAAAAAAAAAAAAAGATCACACAGAAAAGAACACAAGACACCAAGATTTAATGTGGTTCACCTAATCCCTGGGCTAAGTCCGCCAAACAACAAGTCTGATATTGTTACAATCCAGTGATCACAAGCTAATTACAATCCATAATCTCTTATAACTCAATACTACCGCAAGAACCAATTTTGCATCAAAACTATAAAACAATCCCTAACCCTAAGCTCTTTTATACAAGTATTTTACCGCTTTAGGGTTATAATTAATAATTACATGTCGGCCCAAAATCTTGATAAAATAGGGCCAAAAAAAAATTCGGAGCGATGCCCCAAGCCCCAAAGAATTTATGAAGTATGTACAATACTTTCTTGATTAGTCACCATAATCTAACAATAACACAATAAATTTGTTACCTAGAAACCCTCCAATGAGAAGGTAAAACTGGGGTGGGAATGACACCCACAAATCTTCACTACTATAGATGTAAAGTGTAGCCAATTAAGTTTACAAGAGTTTTGACTATAAAATATGATCTATCCAATGAAAGGTCTACCCTATTAAAGGCTTACAAAGACTGTTAAGTCTCACCTTGTTAAAAGATTTAAACACCCTACTAAAAGTGTGCCTTGTTAGAGGACTTAACCTTGCAATAAAATAAGCACTCAGTTAAGAGATTTATATAAGCCTGTTAAGACTAATCTATTAGGATATTTTCTTTGTATCACTTGTTAGAATGATTCAACACCATGATCCTTCAGTTAGCACTTTATTTATAGATGTCAGATCCTCTCTTTCCTGGTGTGAACTTGAGCCTTCTAATCAGATATGTCTCATGTGTCCTCTCTTTGCTTTCCTTTGTTCTCTCTAATTGATTATGCAATTCATAACATTATCACAACCTCCATAGCCACTATGAATGCTCTCTCTATACTTAGAATTTGTCTCTCTTGCATCTCCTTCTCTTCCTTCGTGCATACAAACTATATACGGTTTGTCTCCTTAAGTAAACACAAGTGGGCTAGGGTTAGGTTAGAATCAATGACTAATCCATTTTTTTGCTTAAATCATCTCTTAATTTGATTGGTTGCATGTAATACATAGGGATTCATAATATACATCTATATAAATCTTCTAGAATTATAAAACAATCATTAAGTCAGCCCAAAAATATTTTACATAGAATTTTTTGCCATTACAAACAACTGTGTCCAAAACTATTCACTCGACAATTGAAGTCTCTGATGCTCGACATTCACTATATCTTAAATGATATGACTCAATTCCTAAATGACTTGGCATACTCTATTTACTTGGCTCGTGAGTGAGTCAGCACTAACTATCTACTTAGCACATACTAGTGCTCGACACTGACTAAGTATATTACTCAACATGTATTGTCTAACAATTTATTCTCAACATGCTTTGATCACTTGGATCACATTGATTACTCAACTTGATCTAATCACTTAGCTTGCACTATAATACTTATAGAATAATGACTAAGTGTTTTATCACTACCTTGTCAAAACTAATCTGAGATTAACATGCCCAAATAGCTTCAAGGGAAAGACCAATGAACCCACTGTCCAAATGAACTCTATATTATTCCTAGTAGAATAATAGAATTATAATGTATTGTTCCTTCCTCTTTCTCTATCTTGTCAACCAAAATTCTACTCCTTTTGATCTTGTAACCATATCACAAATATTGTATCCAATAATCCCTTGGATTGCTTACACACATTCAGTAAGCACTCTACTCATTTTTACACTTCGCACTTCATACAACAATGGATATTTATTATAATCAAGGAAAACATCTTTCCTTTATACCATATCTTCAAAATAATTTCTTGAGTCAACCTTGAGGCTTTCCAAATTAATTATAATAAGATAATTAATTTATTAGAATTACAATAACACATTCGGCTCATAGTCTATAAAAAAGTTCACACATGTGATGCTAGGGCTTGTGTACTTGCTAACATCATCAATAGACTATCCTCTCCCACTACCTAACTACACATCTTCTCATTTCATCTCATACATAAGATAGCAAACAAACATCAAGAACTCCTTTCCCAATACTCTGTCTTTGAACTGCTCTTTGTAAATCGGGTACAACTTTTGTATGTCTTCAACTTAGACTCTATATACTCAACCACATCATTAGGACATAGTGTAGAACATGTCCATGATTGCATATCAGTAGAAAATCAAAACATTTTCTATACCATTAAGATCTATGTCTTCTACTCAACTAGTCTTTACAAAAACCATGCTATGTTGAAACCGATGACAAACATAGTCATGAATACAACATGTCAATACTCTCGAATGCTCAGGATACCCCCCCAAAGTAGTGTTATTAGCATTCATGCTAAAAATATCCCCCTTTGGCATTGATGGAAACATAGATGAAAAATATCTAGTTTCCAAGAATACCAAGTAATACTCTATTGCTACTGCTATTCTCATCTTCTCAAATCCTCTTCATCAAGCAAGTCTAAAATCCTTTTGATTTTAGGATGAAAATCAATTGTACACACACTAAATAAATCTCAATACAATAGGTGCATAATTCTTCTTCTTAGACATCAATTGTTTACTTCACACTAAACAATTTACAATACAGCAGGTGCATATTCCTACTTCCTTTCATGAATCTTTCTAAATCTCCCTAAAGAGGTATCCCTCACCCATTGCTTAGGAATTCTTCTCATTAATAAATTAAGAGATTTTTTCCATTCATACTATCCCTCATTGACATCAATTTCAAAGTTGTTACAACATACCAATTGCTAATATGTTGAACAAAGTCTTCAACCAGCTTGAGTGTCCAAAGACATTGTTCAATACCAAATACCAAGAGTCCTCAATGACTTAGATCATCACATATACTCCCCATATAGGAAGCATCAACATTCAGACTAGGCTAACAATAGTGCTCTATACTACTGGACTATTGCACTTACTACATCAACTACTCAGAAGTAGGTAGGGGCATAACCCCAAGCACACCTCTTAAGTACTTATATGTATCTTTAGGTAAAGGCTTCATAAAGATATCTGCAATCTGATCTTTAGTACTCACATACTCTAATTTGATCTCCTTTTCTACTACTTTCTCTCTTAGCACATGATAATTAATAGATATATGCTTAGTCGTAGAATGCAATACAAGATTCTTAGACATATGCACTATACTTGTGTTATCACAGTAAGTGATAATACATTCTTCAAACTCAATTCTGATATCCTTCAACATTTTTTTCAACCACATAACCTAATTAAAATTATTTGCTACTACAACATACTCTACCTCAGTAGTACTCTGCAAAATACAGTCTTGCTTCTTGCTTAACCAAGAAACCAATCTTCCTCCAAGAAATAATACTCCACCACTGGTGTTCTTTCTATCTTCCATACTACCTGCCCAATCCGTGTCAGTATATGCACATAGAGTGAAATCACTTGATCTATCATACCAAATTCCATAGTTAGATGTCCCTTTCAAATATCTAAATATTATTTTCACTAGTACAAAATTATACTCCTTAGGATCTGCTTGAAATCTAGCTACAATCCCAACTATATTTGCTATATCTGGTCTAATGTGAGTCAAATAGTGAAAACCTCCAATCATGGATTTGTGCTTCTTCTTCTCTACTATAGGTGGCTCATCTTTACTGGATAACTTGTGACTAGTTATCATAGGTGTACCAATAGGTTTACAACTTTATAAATCAAACCTTTTCAACAAATCATTCAAGTGTTTAGCTTGTGAAATGAAAATACCATCACTTTTATGTACAATTTATAATCCTAGGAAAAACTTCATATCTCCTATCATCCTCATTTCAAACTCATTCTCCATCTCTTCAAAAAACTTATCACTTGTTTCATCATTACCTCCAAAAATGATGTCATCAACAAATATTACAAGAACCAGCAAACCATTCTCAACTTCTTTCAAATACAAGTTACTATCTGCCATACCTTTAGAAAATCCAAGCTTTGCCAAATAACTGTCCAACCTTGCATACCAGGTTCTAGGTGCTTACTTCTGACCATATAGAGCTTTCTTTAGTATGCATACCATGCCTTTGCACTAGTACATTTGGGCTCATTTTTAGACCTTTCTTGGTCAAAATTTCAACCTATTTTGTGACCAAACTTTGACCAAATTTGACCAACCCATTGGTCAAAAAATTTCTTGTTAAAATTTTGATCAAAACCTGGTTGGCCAAAATTTGGTCAAAATTTTAACCAATGGGTTGGTCAAAAATTGTGTTGCCATGGTGCAATTTGCACCCAGATGTTTGTCAAAATTTTGACCAACAACTGTTCATTTTTGTCCATCATTGGTCAAAATTTTGACCAATGCTGTGAAGAGCATTGGTTGAAATTTCAACCAATTCTTGTGGAAAAATGCATAGCATTGGTCAAAATTTTGAACAATGCTTGGACAAATTTTTTTTAGAGAAATCAGTAGTTATGAGATGATCAATCAAGAGGAAATAGTTGAGAGATTAGAGTGACACAATTTTAAAATGATCATATGAAATGAAATGGGCGTGTGAGTAGAAGGAAACTAGAAAGACATTGTGTATAGATGAAGGCATGAAATGGATGGTTTTGGAGCACTCAGCATAGACACTCAGCATTTAGTACATATCATCATTCAAGATCAAATGGGTGTGTTGGATTATACGCATAGTGAACAATAAAGAAGGGAATTGAACCCTTCCTATGTGAGCAGTTCAATTCCCTCATTTATTGTTCATTGTGTATATAGTCCCACACACCCATTTGATTTGGAATGATGATATGTACTGAATGTTGAGCGCCTATGCTGAGTGCTCCAAAACTATCCATTTCATGCCTTTATCTATACACAATGTCTTTCTAGTTTCTTTCTACTCTCACACCCATTTCATTTCATATGATCATCTGAAAATTATGTCACTGTAAACTCTCAACTGTTTCCTCTTGATTAATCATCTCATAACTACTAATTTTTCTAACATAATCAATTTTTTCCTGACATGTCACCTACTAATATAGTGATTAATAGTAAATACTATGATTTATCCTGATCCTAGTTTTAGTATTGGCTATGGTATTGTTATTATTCTGAGCCATGTTGTTAAAGACTATATCTCTCAAAATAGTGGCATGTACTAGACAACCTATTCATCATGTATTTGAGAGACAATAGCCTTCACATAAATATAATTTTCTTCTTATCATCTCTAGAGAAAAATATAAGACAACTCAGGACTCAAAAAAACTGAGTGTAAGCTAGAACCATACCAAGTTTTGTCATCATGAACAAAATAGATCAAGTAACCATCGTCCTCCTCCAGATCTAACCTAGAATCCCTAGGTATAAATTTTGGCTCAAAACCAAATCTTCCAGGTCCAAAGTCAAAAACCCCTAGCACATTGCCTCCAACTTCAATCTGAAACTTTCCCACCTTAGGTTCTGCTTGAAGATCAAACTTTACGATTCCCTTGACCTTAGCTACTGAATCTAGTGTAGTACCATACACATAACACTATTTTCTACATGCATTTTCAATCATAAAGTAGAATTATATATTTCCCAATCAACCTTATATCCAACGCAATAAGATCGACCAGAAATTGAGACAAAATTAGAGATATATAAGACTCCTAGATATATAAGACTCCTAAGAGATATCTCAACTTGTTTTCAAAGTGATTGACCAGCCTATGTAGGATAATCATAAAACTAACAATAGTAATACAAACTAATCCACTACTAGTTGTAAAAGAGAAAAATATAATTTCATTAAATATAACATTAAAAAATGTGAGGAAAAATGAGTCTTGAAGGATATTTAAGGAAAAATGGTCTATAAGTTATCAAGACAATACTAAAATATTATGCTTGTGTCTTAACATTACCATTATGAAAGATGTAGTAGTTTGGTAGCTCAAACCATCTCATCTAAAGATCATTTTTGGCATATTGAGGTAGTATACAAAAATGTGCTTTCACTGTCGTATCATAAGAAATAATGAATTTTCCATCTTTCACCATATCTTGAGATAGCAACAAGTAAAATTGAGCAATCTAATTTATTCTGAAGAGATGTATAGACAACCTCTATCCTATATTTTCTTTATGAAGAACAAAAATGATCTAAAGTTCTAAGGCTTTAAATACATTATTCATACAGTTGAATTATTTGAGTTTAGATAGTTTCCAATAACTTCTTCCTCTTCAAATAGCAAGGCAATGATATAGGACTACTCTAAAATAAAAATACCTTTGGGGAAAAATAGAGAGGAAGATCAATGAAAATTGCATAGCTATCAGTTATTGCAAAGTCATGCATCATGACAGGCTTTGAAAGTGTTATGGGAACTTGATCAAGCATTATTCCCTCCTTCATGAAAACTTGATAAGTAGCATAGGGAGGAGTATGTTGGTAGCCAAATGTAAACATTTCTCTTGTACATAATGGAAAAAGTAATTAGGCACATAAATCTATATTTTAAAGTAGTCTATAGCTTTCTCAAACATCCTTTACGAGTAATTACATTAACTATAAAATTTGAACGTGTTCTACTATTGTGATTGGATCAAACTTTGGTTGTGCATTACAATTATTTGATTCTTATTTTTTGTTCTAAAATAGGTTATAGCTTACTTGAACATTCTTAACTACATTAAGTTTTAACTATCAAAACAAAGCTTGTTCTGCTACCTGTATTTCAATCAATCTTTGGGTGTGCAGTGAATGAATGAGTTAATTTCTCATCATAATCCATCAATCCAAGAGTCTTGAAAAATGCTAAACACATTTACTTATTGGTGAAGTTTATATGCAACATCAAGCAAAAGTTTGTTATATGGTGCAACACATTCACTCAAAGCCAATGATCAGAACAATAATCATCTTATAGAAGGATACTGATCACATTAAAATTGCATAAGATTAATGTTAAAATTGGCCATCTTCCAACTAAAATCATTTGTTTAGCAAGAAAAACTCTTTACTATTTTTCTCATTTTTCTTTGCACCATCAAGTTTTATTTTAACTATTCTATGTGGAAAAAATGCAATCTGGAGAACAGTTTCTATTCTAACAACAGGTTCCATATAAATAAATATCAAGGATTATATATTATTCCAATCTAAACTGATTAAAAAGTTTATATCAAATTTTTGCGGATCTATGTCCGACCAGGTGGAAGCTATGTAATAGACCAGTTAGAGCTAAAGCAAGCTGCCATATTAAGATGTCGAGGAAGATGGTGTGCCTCTATCACTAGGAGCCTGTGTGTCTTCCTCATTACCTGCTTGGGCTGAATATGTGACTATAGAATCACATGTCTCACCTATTAAAAAAATATAGTACATCAGCATGGCAAGAAGGCTTCCATCTTTTGATAATGCATTTAATGAATTGAACATCTCAATTGCAACCAGCATGGTTTTGAGGGCTATGTCCCAAATGATCTAGCTAGAACTTGTATTCTAGGCCCAGATGCTACAAATAACAACCTTTGATGCCTTCATCTATACACAATGTCTTTCTAGTTTCTTTCTACTCGCACACCCATTTCATTTCATATGATCATCTAAAAATTGTGTCACTCTAAGCTCTCAATTATTTCTTCTTGATTCATCATATGATCACTATTGAATGAGAGCTTTGGGATAAGCTATAGGCATCCATCAAAGCATAATGGATTTTGTCAGACGGTGTAAATGAAGAAGTAGCATTTTCCTTGGGAGACATGCTTGCAAAATGGAAGCATAGATAAGTCATGTGAACTGTTTGACAGGATGCCTAAATGTAATGTGGTCATCAAAAGTCATGGTTGCTAGATATGCAAAAAATAGATATATTGAGAGAATATATTTGTTTAATTTGCAATTTCCCTAGTAGACATGCATGCAAAATGTGGAATCCTAGATGAATTGTTCAACTAAATCCTCCTAGAAGAAGGTGATGCAGCAGCATGAAGGCCAAGGATGAAGGCATAAGAAGACGCTAGAGGGAACAAGATGTCAACATGACCATGATGGGTCATTGGTTGTAATAAGACCATGAAATGGTCCTTCAAATATGTTTTATGATTATTTTGTATTAAGATCAATTATGTAAGCCTTAATGGCATTGTGAGGGTTAGAATGTACCTAGCGATCATTTATAATATGTCAAGGGGATGGGAGTCAGTAGCATGTACTAGGAAGCATACATGAGGTCAAAGAGTTATAATGTGCATATAAAATGTAGTCAATTTAATGTAATTGCAAAATATGTCAAATTGTCAAAATGGTAACAATAGCCCATATATGGCAATCCAAGTGGAATCAAGAGGATAAGTGAAGTCCTTAGGTCCTTTTAAACATAGTTAGTCATTTAGGGAAGTTTTAAAAACTTTCAAATTATCAAATGTTAAAACAAAAGCAAATTAGTAAAATGTTGTTAATAAAAGGTGATAAACTATCAAGTGACTATTATGAGACAGTTAGGGAGTTTGGTCGGTTCTTTGAGGTTTGGGCAATTAGAAGGAGGAAAAGAAGTCAATAAATACAATGTATTTTGTGTTCAAGAGATATTATGGTCGAAGATCTCATGTAAAGGATTGAAAGAATCAACAACAACAACCTGTGTTTCACTGTTATGTTCAGACTACTGTAAAACAGTGACTATTCCTTTCATTGTTTTTAAGATTGGAGCAAAGTTTATTTTTTTCAAAGCTTTATCTTGAATCTGTAAATGATTTAGAAGATTTTAAAGATTACTTTCATTTAGAATAGGCCATTTGTTAAAGGATTTTGTACAGCAAATAAGTGACTGTCATTGTCACGTGACAGACAAGTTAACTATCTAAAATAATTTAAGATTTTCACCTCTCCCACTACTGTGATGGATATGTAACTCATGGGAGAGGGTGTTATAATGTCTAATGCACTTATATAATGAGGTTGTATGTAGGATATGCAAGAGATTTAATAAGGAGGTCTCTAATTGAGACAAAGTGTTGTCTTAGGGTTACATGGTGATTGGACCAGTCAAGGTCAGGAGATTCCATCCACATAAGGGCTACATTTTATTGTATAGAAGGTCAAGATATGGTCATGAGATGGTTTTAGATTCATTGGGTGGATCTAGAAGTGATTGGAGAGGTGAGTTTGGCAAAACCCTAGGCTTAGGCACCTAGGAAGGAGGGTTTGATGATTGGGCAAGAAAAACTTGATGGAATCTCTTGTGAATGGGAAAATCCTTTGTTTGGGATGGTATTACAACTCTGCTTGAAGTTAGAAGTTTTTTGGGATGAGATCTATTAGTGGTTGCTTTGTAATAGGAGGGCTAATAGAGGGTTAATTATGGAGCAGCAGTAATGGTTTGGGCATTTGGTCCAAAGGAATAGTATAAAACTTTAAATTATGTTGTGTAACTAGGGAAAGGGTATTTAGATATGGTCTTAGATTTTTGAGTGTTTTGGGAAAAAGTGGAAGAAAACCTTGGAAAACTAAATGGTCAGGGCTAATTGGGAAATAGGCCTAGTGATAGTCCTTGAACTCCGAGAATGTTGATAGTATTGGCTGGTAGCATGTATGTTCATAGTTAATGTATTCATCGTATGATCACATAACACATACTAAAATAACTCGTTGCCTACCAAAACATGAAGAGCCTACCTGTAGTTGCTTCTCCACTAGCATCACCAATAATCACCACAAGAATAGATCCCATCCTTGAAGTGATGAAACCAGTTACTATCCCTCAATACAATTTCTTGCTTAACAATCTTACACATAAACTTGATAGCAGTATGGTAATCACAGCACATGCAAAGGTTTTTCATTATTTTAAGGGGTGTACTAGCCGGGGTGTTTATGAGCCCAAAAGCAATTGCTAGCTTTTCACTACGGTTATAGACAAGATATTGTTCCTTTTCATCCATCTCAACTTTATGAAGCACATATTTTGTATCAGGCAAGTACCCTGCCTTCTTCATTTCTTCTATCAATTTTTCTAACTCAGCATTCCTCCATATGTGGGTTTGAGGGGTCGCCAACCACAAAGAAATGAACCTTCTTTTTCACTTCAATCCAACTACATCTTGTGTCCTTTCTGACCCCATTATCTCTCATCAGTTTCCTCACTTTTTCTACTTTATCCCATTTCCCTACTACAACATAGATATTAGCCAGTATCATGTGTGATACATGGTCTTTTGGATCAATTTCAAATATATACTTTGCAACTCAAGCTCCAAGCTCTGAGTTGTGATGGATAGTTTTGTTGCAAGAGGTGCTCATGTTAAAGCTAGAATGCATTGTCTTAAAGTTGGTGACCATGCATTCAAAGAGTTCTTTCTTGTTCTTGATGAATTCCATTCTTCGTTAGGCATAATTTTTTTTAAAGAAGGCTAAGTGGTGCTTTTTGAGCTACCACAGATTCACCAAGGTCTAGTTAAATGTTATGGACTACAAGAAATTGTTACTGTCCTTAGCCTTATGCTTACATTCTCCTTACGCAACGATGTCTTTACTACTACCTTGGGTGTATGCCCTAGAAGAAGTTCTTTCTTTTCTTCAATCTACTGTCTACATAACATTCAAAAAAGGTCCAACAAAGTAGACATTCAAGACACTATAAGCTCCTAAATATTTAGGTAGTACTCCAAAATAACTCTGACTATCCTTGTTGCTTTTACTTTTTCATGAAAACTAGATAAAATAAGTCTTTATATACAATATCTACATCAATATCTAGAACATCTAGTAATTCATTCTTGTGATTCCTTTGAAAATTTTCAACACTCACTTGTACCACCCATTGATATTTATAAATACTCACTTTTGAACCCATGAAACTTTGTCAAAATCTAACAATAAAGAAATCATACCAAAAAAATGTAGTGCACTAAAACATATAATTAAGAAGGTATGGTCAATACTCACTGGTTAAGTGTCTTTATATCTAGAGCCTTTACATCTACCAAGTTGCAAATACTTTGATATAAATTTTTGGTGTCAAAACTATGATGATCTACAACCTGTCATATAAAACCATATAATGTGTCAACCCCCATAGTATTCTTAAATGATATTTTTCTTTAAACAGTTCTAACAAAAACATTAATACCCATGGATGCACTTAAATTTTTACTAAGATGGTTAAACGAGCATGTCCTTGATGGATGCACTTAAATTTCCATTATCATCAAATGTTGCCTGCTATTGTTATCATCATGTGTTGCTTGTTGTTGTTAGAAGCACTGCAGATATATAATTTATCAAGTGTCAAAGGAAATGACAGAAACATAAAACATTATTGAAGATTTTTTTGCATTCTTGTGCTTTTCCAATGCATCATTCTATAACATCATGTTGGAGAATTAATTTTGAATCATTTTTGATGATCCATTTTAAAGATATTAAGATAAATTCTCTTATTTGCTATCAATTTGTTATGGTAGTTAATGGAGTTAACCCTGACTATTTATGAAACAAGCTCATAGTCAAATACAAAAACATTTCATGTTGTAATATATAGAGAATCATTGAAATAGAATAACTTTTGTGTTTTTAAGTAAAAAACTCTTCATACATATTGAATCTTTCAATAGTCATAGCTAAAAAAAAATTTGTCTTGCCCTAGATTTTATGTACTCAAAGATACAAAATAACAGTGTACCTGAGCTAAAATTATTCTATTGTGAATAGATTGAAAGGAAAGAAGACCTTTCATTTTGTTCAACTGTAAAATTATACATAGAAAACAATAATGAATTCATTGGCATTTACAATAAGAGAGGGTTTACATTCTTACCAACTCCCAAGCATTGGTTGCATTTCTCAAGTCTTTGCATGTAGATTATATAACCACAAAATTCCACATTTTTAGATCTAAAACAAATGTTGTCAATAAAATTACTAGATGGTTAAATGAGCATGTCCTTGATGGATGTACTTATATTTCCATTATCATCACTATATGATATCATTATACTTAATGTTTTAAGATGCCTTAGTTTCCACTGAGTATTACTTGATTGAGTAAAGCCACCCATGATTCAAGAGTAGGAATAATTGTATGGAAAATTGCAAATAAGGAGACCATCAGACACGACCATGGTCAAATCAGCAGATTTAACACTCAATATTGCAAAGGTGGCAAAGAAGCTGGCTATGAGGCAAGGAATAGAGAATGAGACCTTAACTGTGCCAACTCAAGCAATTGGAAGAGTGTGGAATTTCACAACATACTCCTATGCTTCCAACCCCTGGTAATCTATCAACAGAAGATGCCTTGAAGATGAGGCATGACCTACCAAAGGTCAGAGTGAAGAATAGAAAGCCATGCTGATGTGTACCCTGAAGAGTATCTATATTAGAATGATTTTTTCTTATCATCTGGTGGACAATTTAAAAAGCTGACAAATATGATAGATGAAGGGTCCTTGATAAAAAGGCACTTGGCACAATATGGTTGTGCTTGGCAGCATAAATGGCTTTCAATTTATCAAAACAAATAACAATGTTGATGTTGTTAGATTAGGCATGTTTTTCATTGATTCCAAAAGGTTCTATCTAAGAGTGTTGTTTGTGAGATGTTCAGAATGCCTTCACTAGCTATACCACCTTATGAGGATGACAACTCTTGGGCAATGTTTGTGTGTTTCAAATATATTCATGACACTATGGATACAATGTGAAAAGTGTGTTTTAATATTTTTTATGGCAATATGGTGACATCATTATGGAAAGACAGGATCACTGGATGGTTGTCAATGGTGTTGAAAACACAATGTGTCTACCACATGATGTGTTTTTTGTTGAAGTCAAAACCAATAGTCCTTGAAAAAACATGAATAGACAATCATTGATTATTTTCAAATTCCAACAATTAGTAGTTGAAGAGTTTCATGGTCATGTAAGGTTTCAATAGAAGCTCTATTAAACTAAACAAATCTGAAACTTTCTATGTGAGAGGATTTTGATACCAAATCTAAAACTTTCTATGCCCAATTTAGTTAAACTAAAAAAATTTGAAACTTTCTATGTGAGAGGATTTTGATACCGGTCCACTCATTACTCTTGGTAAAGTTGATTCCAAGAATCAATTTTGATGACTCAAGCCCAAATTCTCTCAGGGTAGCTATCACCTATTAGTCATATTCAACAATAACAAGTTTAGTAGGACTCAAAAGTTAAAATTGCTAGACCACAATGACTTTGCCAAATCTACCTTGAGAATGTAAATATATAAAGGGAACAAAATGATGAAATATCAAACATTGTAGGTAGCCACACATAAATGCCATATCACATTTGTATTCTATGTTATGGGTAGCAGTAGTCGTGGATCATTTTAGACCTACCACATGCAAAGTGTCCATTTTATGTTAGTTTGAGCTTCACTTGGTTTCAAGAATACTATAATATTCTCTACTTAACAAGGCCAACCACATGAAGGTGGAAGCTCATATGGCCTCACCCCCATCCCCCTAACATCAATCTAAAGTACCCATTATCATCTAATTACATACTTCATTCATTCATTCATCCATTTATAACTATAACATTCAATCAATACAATCGCATAACATTCATTAATACAATATAAAATTCATTAATACACAATACTAATCAAGACTTCATTAACACATAACAATATTCATTAACATAAAATAAAAATATGTATTAATACGCATCATTCATACATGATTACTCAAAACAAAGTTCTTTCATTATCCAACAAGGTTTATCAAAGAAGATTTTTAAAATATCATTTCTTTTTTTTGTTTTTTTGAGCTCTCTTAAGAAAAGTGCTCATAGGAGCATCCATATCTGCATCATTCTCCTCCTCTTTTGGCATGTGTAATGTCAAATTATGATGGCTCCTTCTCTTTCTAGGAGCAAGAGGCTACTATACTAAAGGGGGCTCTATTGCACGAACAAGTGAATGGGATAAATTGGCATACTTTTTTTCTTTTTCTAACTGTTACAAGTCTATAATTAAGTATGAGTACAACTTATCATGCATTTTTTTTACCTGACAATGCCACATCATGTACATTAACATTTTGATCTACCACCATGTCAACATGTTGAACACTTGGAACATGGTCCACTCCTTCAGCATGATCTTCAACATGGTTTGAAATATTCAAAAAAATGATACACGTCAAATTGCAATTGAAAATGTTAAATTGTATTCATAATTGCATAATTAATTTCCAATAGAAAATTAATATCTCCCCCACTATAATTCACATCATGGCCTTTCTCACAAGCAGGTTCTGTGGTAGGATATGAAGGCTTCAATAAAATGTTATGCACATTGTTATGTAGTCAATTTACATTCAAAACTAATACCAAAAAAGAATCTTCTCAACTATTCAATTTCATTTACTTTTCATCTGACCAATTTACCTATGAGATATCATTTGGTTCACTGGATTCTTGGGCACAGCTTACAAATTCTTTGCGTAGGCATGTAGCCACAACTTTATAGCCTTCCTTCAATTCAATTTTTCTATCTTCATCTGTGACCTCCACATTGAATTCTATGCCCGATATGTTTTGCTTAATATCGTCAGTTTTCCATGTATGGTTTCATTAAACAAAACTGTTTGCAACATTATATTAAAAAAATATATGAAATTTCATTGCTTCTACTTACAAGTTGATACTAGAGATTCATATAGCTACCAAAGCCAAGTTTGTGTTGGCGAAACTTTTCTAGTCTCGCTTTTGTAGCCATGGATGTGTCCTGCAATCTGTGAACAATTTCAAAAATCTTAGATTATATATTTACAAATATCAATAATTAGTGCATAATTACAATGTACTTAATACTATCATGACATACCTCTTTTTGCCATGTGCTGCTTCATTATCTCTATCTTCACATAGCCTTTTCTACTTTGCATCTTCTATTATTTCATTCCACTCCATTAGTGGAATCATAGGAGGATAGTCATACTTTGGGTTATCCTTAAGAGCCCTTCTATATTGATCCCTCACAGTCTTCATATTCTTTGCTACTCTTTTGACAAGTAGGCCAGTGTCAAACATGTATTTTCCAAATTTCTCCTCAAAAGATGCAATCAACTAATTTTTTAATTCCACAGCTTGTAAATTCCACCTTTTTAAAAACAAATAGATTGTTAGATCAATAACTTTAATATATTACAATAAATGGAAGAAAAGAAAAATTATGTAGCACTGATATGAAACTACATACCTTTTTCGTATGGTGGATCCAAATAGTCTCAATTTCATATGAAAAAGTTGTTCAAAGAAAGCATTATTACCTACAAAAACATAGATTTATTAGTCCAAAATTAGTAATGTAAAAGTAAACTAAATTTATACTTTAAATAATAATAATTTTAAAGCACCTGGAAGCTTTCGTTCTTTTAACAAAAATATAGTTTTCTTATTCAGCAACATTGTCCCTTCATATGAACTGGTACTAATCACACTAACTACTCTAAGAAATGGATCGGCTCTAGCAATACTACTCTCTGTTGGTCTATCAACAAAAACATCATGACAATTAAAGCAGACACCGAATGAATTGATTTTCTACCTAGAAACCAATGTAAATTATATTACCAGACAAGAAGACAATACCAGAGACTATGAAAGGTGTAGTCAATAATAATAGATAGCCTAACACCTATTCTTTGGAAGAAGCAATGCCAGTTGCACAACACCATGATGCAGTAGTTGGTACTTCAAAACAACATGTGGCCAATGATTATGCCACATGTCTTTCACGTGGTTCCCTAGAGGTTTAAATTGGACAATATCTCAAGTCCTAATCACTACTTATGTAATTTTATCAAAGTTTAATTTTTTTTAGTTACAGTAGTCATGTAAGTTGTTCAAGTGACAAGTTGTCAATTAACAATCCATTCTTAGCATGACATTGAAGTATATTGTTGGTTAATGTTCCTTTGCAGACTAAGATTGTAGTCATCTCAGCATTAGTCTACCTTATGAATGGAAAATCAAGAGCTTAGATAGAACCAAAAAATGAAAAATTATTTGAGGAAATAGATTCAAAATATTTTAAGGGATGAAATAGAACCTGAATAGCTACATTTTCCAAAACACGATGTCTAATATTGGACTAGATAGTGTAGGATCTATTTCCATGAAGAGGTTGCTATTTCAAAGTAAGAAGTGAACATAGAAGTGCATACTTTTAGTTTGAATTCTCATAAGCATACACAAATAAAATTCTTATTTGAATAGTTTTTCTACTTCTCCAGTAGTAACATGATGCTTCTAAAATGAGGAATCTATAACTTTTATGTCTTGCTTTCACAGTGCCCTCTTATGAATATTAGCTACTACCCCAAATTTGAAGCCCAATTGGATGCTAGGAGGAGTCTGGTGTAGTTTTCATTTATATTTTTATTTAAAATAGTTTTAACTCATCTACAATGGCTTTTCATTCTAATCATATTACATTGACTGACTGAATTGTATGTTTCTTCATTGTTATGTATTCAGGCAATTGTTTTGTATAATCCCTTGGGATGGAAGTGCAATCAAGTGATCAAAATTTTGGTAATTTTTTATTCCTAAGGGATTCTCTTCTTTAAATACTAAATTGTAGATTTATGGTATTTGAGATCATTACATTCACACATACGTCCTAAAAATGAAATATGAATAAAATGTGGAAGATTTAGAAGCTTTAGCCTCTAGTGACCATAGATGGATGGGTCACCAAAAGGGCTTGTAGCTCAGTGGTAGATCATCTCGGCATCAAACTGGTGGTCTTTAGTTTGACTCCTAGCTATTCCATAGAAAATTTTACCCTGGTATCAAAGCCAAGGTTAATTAGACCAAGGCCAAGATGGGAGCCCCAAGCACTTGCAGTTTGGATCAAAGGGAATGTAGGAAACACCTGAACCATTGATGGACTAGCAACAAGAGAGTTGGTAGTATAGTGGTAGAGCAGCCCAACAACAAATAGATGGTCCTAGGTTTGATTCATAGTCAGTCAGTGAATTTCTTTATCCCTAATCTAGTTGAATTGTCTTTCTTAGCTTTATCCCTAAAACTTGAGTTAACAAAAGTATGACTTTTTTATTTTACTTGATTTGGGTCATTCTTTATTCAATACCAATATTATTCCTAAGACTGTAGATCATATATCCACTCTTAAGAATTTTCTTATTGTTCTAGACTTTCAGTATATCCAAATAAGCCTAAAGTTTGGACAATGCATAGTGCAAAAATTGTACCTTTGAGAGAAATCATCACTTTAGAAAGCTTAAATAATAGTTCTTCTATCCCATAGGCTATCTTTGTGCTTTTGGATATTTAAAAACTTATATTCAATTGTGTACACTACAAAAGTGCTCAAGTCTCTAAAAGAGCCCTCAAAATACTATAATATTTCTAGACCTTATATTTTGAATTTACTTAACAGGTTTCTATGTCTAACCATCGTGTACCACTTAACTTTGTTACCTATGATTATAAAGTTGCTCAACACTACTTGTTTGATATCCTAGGTTGGCATGGAAATGTCTTTGAGGGAACTCCATGTAGGAATTGAAGAGAGAAAGATAGTACAATAATTTTTCTGAACAACATAAACATAGATCAACAAACGGTGTAAACTATAATAGTCTTCTCCCTTGAATTACACAAGAAGAATGCCACCCCCAAAACCTTGATTAGTAAGAATGGAAAAGAATAAAGATTTTAACCTCCACTACACTTCCTTAACACCTAAAGTGTCATCTACATCAATGATCATCATTTTACCCCTAAGGTTTTTGAGAACAATGTCAATGAAATGGCCTATGCTAATAATGTTTTCTACAAAAATTCTTGAAGGAAAGAGAATGCAATGCTCAAAGAAGGGAATGTTTCCTAGAAATCAATGCAAAAGTACTCCTATTGGTACTAAAGTAGCTAGTATGATATCAATGCTTGATTCTTGATAGTAGAAGAGAAGCAAGTGACTCTTTTCTAGACACATTTGGATGGTTGCCAAATTCAGTCTTTGTGTACTTTGAGAAGTAGAAAATGTTTGATAGCTCTAGTAGCATCTCATTAATTCTTATTGGAGGTCATTAATCATTACATTTTTCCATTATTGAGATAAGGTGGAAAATAATTACTCCAGTGGTCAGCTAGACAGCCGGCTACTTTAAATTTGATTCTTTTTGTCTCCTGTTTTCTATCTCTACCATGATCTAGTTATCATTGTGTAAAATATTGAATGAACTTGGAATTTCTTCAATTTATGTTAGATATTTAACTTTGTCAATCTAAATAGGAAGTCTGTACAACATTTAATGGTCATCCCTATCAAGATTACAGGGTACTTTTCAAGCCAAGAAATTTCATATGTTTGGCTACTAGTTGCCCATTTTTTATAAAAGATTTTGTATTATATCATAAGGGTTGCCTTACCCTAATCATACAATTTCCTAGTTTTGTTTGCTTTAGGGAAATGGGTTCACAAGATCTTTTGTGATAACTTACATAGTGACAATTCAAGTATTCTTTGCTAGCTTGCCAATAAATCTTGTCACTTGCAAGATCCTCCTTCAAAAAATTTTCTCCTGATGCTAAAGTCACCTCACACGTGTCCCAATGTGTAGAAAAAAGGTACCTTGATCTCTTTTGTTGTAGTCTGTGAGGATAATACGGCATAAGTTAAATACTATTGCTCAAGAAATATGGTCTAGGGAAATTATGGCTTAAGTTGACCCCAGCAATCAACTTAATATAGCAGTAACATAGATTAAGGTATAACTGAGTAAATTGGCATGCATGGGATATAGAAATTATCTATGTAAATAGGTACCTTTCCAAATGTAAATTTAACACCTAATGATTATGGATATCCCTTGTCAATTATCTAGCTTATCTGACATAGAAATTCACAAATTCAATGATGTGGAAAATCTTTCGGTCTTTTCACAATATTTATAGATGACAATAGCTTCCTCCAAAAAAGTATGATTTGAGGAAAATATACATTAGGAGTAACCTTATTTATGGTTAATGTCAGATGTCTCTTAATATAGGAAGGGAGCAAACAATCTACAAGAAATACATTCAGAGAGATCGAATAACCCATATAAGAAGAAATTTAAAACTAGAAAGGCCTTGAAAGGGGTATAAATATGCAATCACACATTTGTGCCAAAGAAAAAATATACAATGTTCAAAATTCAAAAATTGAAGTGAGCAAGGTGGTAAACTAAGGAAATAGGTTGTTTTGTCACTTTCAGAATAATATTTTCAAAATGTACAGGGTTGTTGATGGAGATCATAAATCATCATAATAATGTATTTTATTAGATTTTGCTTTGCTACAGCAATGATGCCTTGGGTTTAAGTTGAGGAAATAGTTTCAACGTAACCAATCACATGTGCATATAAACGCACTTGATTGAACACCTAGGAAAAGTGACCCCACCTCTAACATTCACAGAACATTCATAAAAAATGAATACTGATAATTAGCTAACACTACAATTCACTCCACAAATGTACTTAACATAAAAACTATGTCTACTATCAGAAATAGGAAAATTTAGTTGCAACTCAAACAAATCAACCTAGCTTTCAATGACGATCAAGGTACACAAATATAGATAAATAATACCAACTAGTTCAAGTATGCAATACCACACTTGCATCTTAGAGAATTATGGCTACCACAATAATCAAATCAAAGGGTTTGTGCATACCATAAACCTCAAGAAAAATGTAGTAAAATGTAACCTTGAGGTACAAATAACCTGTATCACTATGCTTTACAAATTGAACTATCACACTAGCTATAAATAACTTATAGTACTAGAATCTAGAATCTATAGCAGATGATGAGCCAATTAAAGCTCCATAAATTCAATCCTCCAAAATTGACAATGTTGACACCTACGTACTCCTATTCTATTAGCTGCAAATCACTAATAGTAGTAAATTTAGATATCTATATAATTTAAATGTTAGCTACAAAACAAGAGGAATCTATATAATCCAAATGACATCTCTTTGATTAGCACTTACAAATAGGCATACCAAACCAAAATTGCTAAAAGATACAATAGCTGGCAAAAAAATCAATGTCAAGACTACCACAATGTATAGCATGTAGAAACTACAGAAAGAGATTAATGAGGAAGCTTACTCACCATTGATGGCATTCAAAGTTCAAGAGCTTTAGTAACCTCATTATAACTCAAATTGAATTCATAGTAATAACAACTAAAATGAGAAAAAATATCTCCAGAGTTTTAAGAGCTTCACAATACAAAGGAACTAAAAGTTGCTAAAATGAGATTGTATTTTAATTGTAAGTTTTAATGACATAATCATCTGCAACACAATGGTAAACATACTTCAAAGCTTAAAGCTCCTAATGCGTAAGGATTTTGTATGAAGTAGAATGCCTTAGGTGCTTGAGCTTCTTACTTTCAATAAAATGTAGATGAGTGATTGTGCTATTCAAGGCAACTCTAACAAGTAAATGCATCACAAAAGCATCCTAATGACCCATAAGTTTGGAGTATATTTGAAGCAAGAGTATTTGACAGGCCAAAGAATTCAAGGCATAATAATATACATTCTAGCCCATCTCTTTGGGATGAGTAAATATAAGTGTTCTCTTGTACCAACATATTACAAGGAGAAATAGTCAAGGCTCATGAGCCCAAAAATGTCAGAAGTGCAGATAAGAAGTCATGAGGAAAAGTTATACAAGACAAAACTTAAAGTCTACCTCCCTACCTATCTCCATGTCTCTCTATGTGTGGGTATATATATATATGTATGTATGTATGTATGTGTGGTGTGTGTATGCATGTGTTTTTGTGTATGTAGGCTTCTGTAGACATCATTTAAGCACTGATATGATACTTCATTGTTCATCAACTTGTAGAAATACATTACAAAATATAGCAAAACAAGGTTTTACCAGTTCTAGTGGGCATAGATGAGGATGTTTGCATGGTCCTTGTTTCCAACAATGCACCAGGCAATAATGGACCACCAACTGAAGGAGCAATCCACACTTCATCATGAGCTAAAGAATAGAATATTGTTAGCAAAGACATTTTCAATGGATAAAGATCAAATGGGATACTAGCTAGAAACATCCACAAAAAAAAAAGGCAAGTGTTATAATGTTGATCAAAACAAACAAAGTGTTACTTACATGAAGGTTGTGCACAACAACCCTCACCATGTTAACCATGTAATGTCACAACTGACACATATGTCTATATAAGAACACATAAAATTAGAGATCATGATCCATAAGATACTATAAAATATTAATATTTAGTGATCTTCTATTACTGCTTTAGTCGAATTACTGCTTACCTTCACAGATTAGATTCTAGGGTCCAATTCTATTCTAAGTGCCTCTTTCTCCTCACTTCTATCACCCTCGATGAGAATGTTAACAAGTTCATCAATGTATCTTTACACTATTTGTTGGGTGATAAACACAGTGTCAGTACTAAGGGTGATGTCACATAGATATGATGCTCGTATTTTAGATTGCATTTGATCAGCAATCATTCTATCTTTTTGCTATCATTTGTGACATCAAATATCAGTAAAATTTCATCAAAATAATTCCAAAGCCATAAAGAAAAGAACATAATAATATGACATTTTTTTCTATATTAACATTAAAATTTAAAATAATTAATGTTTACCTCTATTGAAGGTGTCTGAGATGGTGCATCCATATCGCCCTGTGAAAAAAATTAGTAAGTCTTAGAAATCAGTAGTGAAATTAAAGTAATAGACTTACGAAAAAAAATATTAATAATAAAGTAGATTTTATATGTAAATCATTTTTCTTAAGTTAAAAATTTAGTGTAACTAATTTTTATATCTAAAAAAATATTTGACATGTTCTACTTAATGTTTATATGTGCACATTTGGTTTGGAAAGAAAAATTGACATTGATCCTACCTGGACATTTCATTGATCATCATGATTTTCATCCATGTCATCATCATCCTCATCATCATCATCATCATCATCATCATCATCATCACCATCATCATACTTGTCACTTTGATCATCATCGTCACCACCACCATCTTAATCGCCATCATCATCGTCTTCATCACCATCATCATCATGACCATCATCACCATGATCATCACCATGATCATGATCATCATCAGCATCATCATCATCATTATCACCAGTATCATTAGCATGACCAAAATCATCACCATCTTCTTCTTGTTCATCACTTGGTAACTATCGTTCGTGATAATCATTTACTTCCTCTTGTACTTCTTCAATATCTTCTTCTTCGGTCACATTATACTTTGTCAACCTTCCTCTTGGGTCATGTCTAACAACAAATGACCAACTTGGTTTGTGTGGAACACTAAAGTAAAGCACTTGCTCGCATTGGCTTGGAAGAACATAGGTCTCATCTCCAATTGGCTCAAATGACCTTGTATTAATCATAGTAAATCCACTATCGTGTTCAATAACAGTCCTATCAGGATCATTTCGATTCAGTTGTAACTTGAACCATTTGATGAAAAATAGAACTATTTTGAATAAATTAAAGTCACATTCAAGTATATCATCCAAAATTCCATAGTATCAATTTTCATATTTTTGAGGATGTATGTCAATTCTAGATGAAATATTGGTGACCGCAAAGACAGCGCTTATCCCGAAATCACACGTTTTCTTCTTTTAATCTATTTTTTTGTACAGAATTTATAGCCATGGTAGTACATAACTTTGTGGTGTTTGACCTACAATTATTCATACATGTCAAGAATCTTCCCATCGATCTATGAGTTGATATTAAACTTATGTCTCATGATTAGTAATCTTATGCATACCTTTGTATCTCTTAAGCCATATATTAGATCAAATACCATTGGCGTAACATTTGGATCTCCATTATGATGAGCTTCTTTAACCAGTGATGCAACACCATTCCATGTTAATGAGTGACCATTTTCTTGAGACTGTTCAATCCATATTGTCATCCAATCAAGATTGTTTGCAATATACAAGTGTAGTGCCTCCCACTCACGACCAACTACAAAGAAGACAATTACATTAGTTAAAAAAAACTTATATATATTGTTGATTGATAAGAATTATTAAATTACAAAAAAAAAATTATAATTACCTCTCACCCTCCTCAATCTACCTTTCCCCGTCAGGTACTCCCCTTTGAATTTTTCATTAGAGTTAGCATCCCAAATGTGATCTACATGGATATTTGCTGCAAACTTTGGAAGATATTCAATAATGTACACCATGGTCTAATATATCATATATCCCTCTATCATAGAACCCTCAGAATGTGCTCTTTTTCAAACCAAACCCTTCATTAATTTCAAGTGCCTCTCAACCATCCACATTGATCTAGTTTGTATAGGTCCACACAATTCAATCTCCTCAACTTGATGTATGAAGTAGTGTTCTTGAGCATTGAAAAATGTTGGAGATAAACACTTTTGTATTTCACACATAAGCTGTGGAATTTTTCTCTTCCAATATTTTACATCTTTTTTATCAATTTCTTTAGATGATAACCACCTAAAAGAGATTCAACATGCGAAAACATGTAAACAAGATTTCAAATAAAATTATACAATAGAGTTCAGATAAAAAGCTACAAATCTAAGAAAAAACACTTCTAACCTCATGTATTTTCCAAGATCATATATAACTTGTTTAATATTGTTTTCAAACTATTGTGGAAGGGATAGAGGTAGGAAAAACTGCAATCATTAAAAAATGATCATTTCAATGTATTATTAAATAATGCAATTGGTAGTATATTCAATCTTACAAATTGACTGTAAATAGAGAACATGACTTACCTTTACGAAGGTATGCCAATCATGTGTTTTCAGCCCTGGCCCAAAATCACCTTTCTTTGATAGAAGAGTGCTTATTTTTGTAGCAAATCCTGTTGGAAATTTGGCTTTTATTATGACTTCTTTTAATGCATCACTTTGTTGCTCCATTAGTAACCAAGGAAGGGCACTTGTATTTATGTGGTCTTCATTGCTATTTGATTCAATGAAAGCTTTTAGTGCATGATTGGATTCATGAATGTTAGTACAAATTTTGGCAATTTGTTCTCTATCATGCCTTCTATCCAACATTTTCCATAGTGTCTCTATTACATTCTTTCCAATATGCATAGTATCAAACAAATGTGCAATTGGAAGATCATTGTAGTACGATAACCTACTAAATTGAGTAGCACAACTTTTCATTCCTCTTGGAAGTTGGTCATTGATGCCTTGATGACCTTCACGAGCATCAATTATAGTATTAGTAAATATAAGACAATATCAAAATACAAATTTTAAATTTTAGATGACAATTTGGACATTACCTCGATGATTTAGTCGATCGTATTCCAACTTCCATAAATGAGGTGTCATTCTTCATGGCCTTGATGGTGTCTCTTCTTTCCCATTGAAAAGATATTTTTTGACAATTTGATACCTGTGATTATTGTGGAGAAAGTGTTTAAACTCATCAAACACCTACTTTCCTAAACTTCTTGAATGACGAGATTTCATCTTCAAACCACAAACTAGACATGCAAATTTTCAATTTTTCTGAAGACCTAAAAGATCATGTACAATTATCATGCACAAATTAAATATTTGATACTAATGCGTAAGCACTATAACAAACCAAAAATATGTGATCTTAACAATATAACATACCACAAAAATGAGTTAGCCCAAGGGCATCATGTATTGTCCATACAAGCATTGCACGAAATTGAAATTGTCGATGTCCTATCAGTCTAGAAATATCATACATAGTGATACCATTCCATAACTTCAACAACTTGTCAATTAGGGGCTCAATATACACATTCATATCTTTAACTTGGTATTTACCTAGCAATTGAATGAACATAAATATTACATAATTATTATGACCATTTTCATGCACTATTTATAAATTAATTTAGATAACTATAAAATGAAAAAATACTTGGCACAATCATTGAGAACATTATATGCTCCCTCTTTATGGACATCCAAGGAGGAATGTTATTGTTAATAACAAAAATAGGCCACACTGAGTAAACAAATCTCATATCTCCATATGTATTGACACCATCAACCACCAATGAAAGCTTCAAATTATGAGGTTCTTCTTTAAAGTGTGACCATGTTTCTTCTATCTCTTTAAATGCATAACCATCAGTAGGCATTCACATAATTTCATCCTAACTTCTATTCCGTGCATGGTAATTCATAAATTGTGCCAAGCTAGCACACCTAAATAACTATTGAAGATGTGGAATAATGGGATTGTACCGAAGAACCTTGTGAGGCACTTTTTTTGTTATTTGATCTAACCGATATCTACTAATATGACAATTAGGGCATTCTATTGCAAATTTATGTTGTTTATGATATAGAATGTGATCATTGGGACATGCATGTATTGTCTGATACTTCATTCCAATCTGATCTATAATGTTCGATAATTCTCAGTACAAATGAGGCAAAATGTTTGATGGTGGTAATAAAAACTCACTAATAAACCTACAATAACAAATATGCATTGTTAATATAATGAATAGTAATTGTATGCTAACATTAAAGATGACAAAAATGATATACCTTAGCATACATGACATTGCTACATTGGATATACCATTCATAACCTTTAAGTTCACCAACAACACTATAGCCAAGAGTAGAGTTGTTTGGGAGCCTTCATATAAGGGCTCGTGTGTCTTCTCAAGTAAAAGTATATCAAGAACATCTTCATCGTAATTATCAAATTCACTAATACCATCATTGTGAGCCTCTTCATCACCTACCCCAATACCATCTTCTTTAATCATGTCCTTTAGCACATTATCATCTTCTTCCATCAGAGTGTTATCCTTAGCTTCGATATTCACACCTCCATGTTCCTCTAGTAGGAAATCCATATTCAACAATGGATGAAAATTGTGGCCCCCTTCAACATGACCATGTTGCCTACAATGACTCTAGGCTATTGTGATTAGAATTATTTAATTCTTTAAGCCCTTACACTTTTTGCAAGGACAATAACATTTATCAGGTTTTCTTTGGAACTGAGCCCACAATGCATCCATTGTCTCATTATTTTGTTTTGGGTTCATATTGTCAAGCATGGTCTTTCTTCATAGGAAAATATATCTGCAAATAAATTGGACATGTTGTAGTTAATGTTTATATCCACACATATGGAAATTGTTGATTAATATTTTCAAATGTAATTAAAATTATCCTATAATTTCTAGAAGGCCTAGATGTTTGCAAAATGTGGATTTATAGACAATGTATCTTAGTTATTTGCAAAATGCATCAAAGAGATGTCACAAGGTGAAAGTTACTTAGGTGCTAACAGCTGTATATGAGCAATGTTAGTATGCTAATAGAAACCAAATTTAAATAAAGCTTCTACAAACTAAACAAAATTCATAAACTTCAAGATAGACTAAGATGAGCTCTCAATTGAGAATATGAGCCATTAATGTACTCTCTCAATAAGAAGCTCTCTTGTTGAGTAGCTTTATCTAAATGGATAGGATGTATGCTCAATATGCTTCCAAAGGCTTCAATGGATGATTGTGGATTTTTGGTGTGGATAGATGGCTTTAGTATGGATTTGGCTCTCAAAATAGCATTATAACTTTACTTCATGGATTGTGTTATTTTGAAAAGGGGAAGGATCCAATTTATAGGCAAGAGGCTTGAGGGTTTGAGGGCTAAGATGCAAGGATGGGAAAAAGCTTATGGAGGGCTCAGATTGCATGAGAGGAGAGTACATGGATTGTGCTTCCTTATAGCCAATCAAGGAGTGACACATGTCACATGGTGAGAGGATGGAGGAAAGGGGAAGGATGAGTCAAAAAAGGAGGCTCAAGGGATAAAATCTTCATAAAGGCCCTCATAATGACTTGTAAGAGCAATAAAAGGGCTTGTAAGAGTCATTTATGACCTAGTGGACTTCATAAAGTTTTATGGTTGAGATATTTTGAGGGTGATGAGAGCAATTTCGACTTAGACTTGATTAGGAGGGTTTTAAGCTTGTTTAGGCTTGTGAAAATGATTAGAGGATGGATTAGGATGGTTTAGGATTAGCTTAGGGATAGGCAAGTGGATGGCATTTAATGAGGGTGGGTGAAGGAGGAGATATTTGTTAACTTTGGCTTGGGTTAGTAAGTTTTAACCCATGTTTAGGGAATGTGACAAGGTTAGGAGGGGATTAGGATTAGTTTTAAAGACATCTTCTAGAAGAGTCTAGACTTTGGATGAGGATAAAGACTTTCTAGAATAGTCTAGAATTTCCTAGGATGAGGATGAAGACTTTCTAGAAGAGTCTAGAACTTCTTAGGATGAGGATAAATTAGATTTTTACGAAATAAATAAAGTTTTATTTATTTCAAGGGTTTGGGTTGAGGAGATATTTATTAAAACTTTTTTAATAAATATGAGGATTAATATTTAATCTTAATTAAATATTTTGAGTTGGGATTAGGGGTAGGAAATGATGGGATTAGCCTTTAATTAAAATTAAAAAAGGATTAGAAGATTTTGGAAGAGGTTATTGGTCATAAGGAAATTGGCCAAGTTTTGGGCAAAAAATAAATTTTTTATTTATTTTAGGATTTTTGGTCAATTTATTAATTAAATAATTAATAAATAAGAAAATAATGTTTAAATAAGATTTAAACATTTTTGGGAGGGATTCCTTAATTAAATATTTTTAATTAAGATAAAGGGATTTAATGGCATAAAAATTAATTAATTAATTAATAAATGATGATGTCATCAGGACTTTTTCAGAAAATAAAAATACTTTATTTTCTGAAGGTTTTTAGGTGTCTACAACAGCAGCATGCCATGACTAATCCTGATAGCAATGACTAATGTTATTAATGCATCAACTAATGAAGATGACTAAAAGATCAAAACATATTAATGCAATCTTCAATCAAGAACATGTGAGCTCAAAAGAAGGGTAAATTTCAAAAACTTGTGAGCCTAAGATCATTACAATTTCAGCCATGAAATAATTGCAATTGAAATTTTTTGAAAAATAGGTCTGAGTGGGTTGGCCTAAGGGTCAAAAGAAGAATTCAGATTTCACTTAATTACAAATCAATTAGCTTATGCAAGTTTGGCCTCATGGTGGTTGTAAAATTTTAAAAAAACTTAATCCTTAGACCATTTGGGCCTAACATCAAGGGACGTGAATTTAGGACTCAAACATCTATAAAGGTTGGATGTTGAAATTCTTTGGAACATCCAAAACAATTCCATAAGCATATAAGAAGAGCAGATTGGCGAGTTTCACCTTGGAGGATGATTTTGGAAAAGAAATTAGAGATCAAGATATCTAAACTCAAATGGATTTAGTGTTAAACTTAGAGTTTATAAAGGAATATTATATTTGGAGGGCTCAAATGCTTTTAGATCTGAGTTTACAAATGCAGCATTTTGTTACAAGAAACAAGGTAAGTGTTGATAAATATTTTTTAGGAATCCATAAATGAGAAAGGAGCTGTTAGATATCTTCTTTGAGGAGAAAATAGACTGGATGAATTTTGTGATTAAGTGTTCTAATTGAAATTCTCATTTTGTCTAGAAACCACAGAATTCAAATTGTATTTAAAGAATAGGTATTATACTCATAGAAATCATCTAAGTAGGATGTCTTCATTGGATTTTTCTTCTTAGCATTTTGATTTTAGATGAAATATGAAACCCAAATGTTTGACAAGTGGTGTTTTCTTGTAGTTTAAAGATGTCAAGAGCTAAAGGTGGAATGATTTCAAGGTAGGAAAGCAAGCTCCAACAATTCCTCTTTAGAATTGCAGCCAAAGTCCTAAGCATTCCAATCCAAATGATTGTGTATCAATAAGACTTAACACAAAATAATCCTAAGAACATTAAGTAAGTTAAGCTCAAACATATAAGAAAATGAATACATGTTCCTAAAATCGAATAATGATTATCCAAGATTTAGTAGTTAAGGGTCCCTCAAGACTAAAATATAGATGAGCATAAACTTTGAACGTGAAGGAGAAGATCTTCTACTTGATTTTTACCATTACAACACAATAATGTTTTTTCATAGGAAAACGAGTCTTATTTTGATTCACATTACATTTTTGTGTTGTTTTCATTGTATTTGTTCTTTAAATTCTATTTCTAGAGACTTTCCATAATTGTCCCAGATCACCATAGACTAGGACTTGTACAGATCTGCATTCTTCATTTCCAACCAATCATATGAGAGAGGATAAAGGTGGTGTCTTGAAGAGAGTGATCTTTTATCCCATGACAAAACCTAACATTTCATCTATGTTAAGATATCCTTTAGATGGGAAATTATTAGACATTTATCAAATACTACTTTATGGAAAAGATATAATGGAGCATGCTTCCTCTTGCTTGTATTGTGCAGGTTAACCTTCAGTTTTATGCATTCAGGTGGATTACTCTACTTTTCATGCAAGAGTTTACATTCCCTGATATTCTAAGGATTTGGGACTCACTTCTAAGAAATCCCTATGGGCCTATGGTATGTTTTTGTCTTCCATCTGAAAGAGAGAATCTTCTATTAATCATTTACACAAAGTTTCAATCAGAGTTTTACAAAAGTTATAAGCTGTCAAATACCCAAAAAACTAAATAAAATAAATATGTGCTCTATTAATTTTTTTGATAATGAAATAAAAGATATTGGCATATTGGAGAGCTTGAGTCAATGCTTCTAAGGTGTATCACATTTTTGCATAAAATTTTAGGCTATTTGGTGACTGGGCATTGCCTACTCTATTACTGCAGGACATATTACTCTGCATATGCTATGCTATGCTAATGTGGGTAAGAAGCCACTTGTTGGTGGGTGATTTTACATAAAATCTAAAGTTTCTTGAACATTATCCATCGATTGGCATCAACCATCTCTTGCGTGTGGTAGATGAACTAAAAACAAAATCTTAAAAGTTTTACACTATTCATATTTGATCATTCAAAATGTAGCAAAAACTACTTGTCAATTTCAAATAGGTCCGAGATTCTTTTTATAGAGATAATAGCCCAATCCAGAAAAAAAATATGATCTAATAGAAAAATCATATGATTTTTTGATGAATAAACTTGTTTTAATCTAGTTATTTTGATATTTTGATATCCCTTGAAGGAAAATTAATTCCTCATTCCTTTTACCTAGAATTCCACTAGACAAATTATATCATTGAGTACAAAGCCCTAATCATGTGGGTACATGTTGTGATTCCTATAGAGATTAAAAGACTTCATATACATAGAAACTGTATGTTGATAGTGAATCCAATAACAACTTAAGGGGAACCAATCTAGGTTGTCTCAGTATATAGAATTACCATTGATCTTAATCAATTCTATTACTATACCATAGATAGTATTCCAAAGAGAGAAAATTGGTATGTGGATCCAAAGGCTAGTGTAGCCTCTTTGGTCTGACCTGAAATCATCACCAATGCATATCAATTTGTGCTACAAGTCTTGAGATCTCATGTAGTATCAGAATTTCCAAGCCTTGGTAATCCCATTTGTGTACATGTAGACTCAGAAGAATGGTTTGTTGGCATCTATGGGTGTCTGAAGAGAAAAAAATTCCCTGATAGAGTTGATGAAAATGCTTATATTAGGATAAGAAAACTCTTTGATTGTTATCTTTTCTTGTCAAATGTCTTATATCAAAGATCCTATAATGGTCTCCTCCAATGATACTTAACCAAGGGTGAGATACCACTCATTTTTTGAGAGGCTCATTTAGGCCCCACTAGAGGACATATAGGTGGTAAGGCCCTAGTTTAAAAGGTAATTCATGTTCAATACTATTAGAAAATGATGGAGAAAGACTCGTGTCATTTCCCCTTTTCAAATAATTAAAAATAATAATCTTTTCTAAGGCAAGCAGGCCCAAAAAGGTGAAGTTTCAGAAAAAGGGGATAATCTTTGAAAGCTAATGGACTAATAAATGAAAATTAATATTAAAATATGTTTTATTAACCCCTATTGTACATGATTTAGGGTTATGCCCTCTTTTAAGGAGTTTGGAGGCATTTTGGGCTCATTCAAGAACTTGATTTTTGCTCATTTTCTTTGTTATTCTTCAGAGGCTGCCAAACCTGTGAAGAAGGAGACCCAAGAATGGGAGTTTGTAGGTTTCTAGGAAGGATAAGGATGGGATTTTGAAGCCATTCCATGTGCATGCTCATGTAGAGTTTTCCTTTGTGCTGAACAGTGCAGATTTGTGGTTTTTCGGGTGTGTTTTTTGTAAGAGTTTGGTGTTTCCGGTTGAGTATTTCATATCAGTTTGGTTGCTGCTGTATTTAAGACTTTTAGATGTTAAAATAGAGCTAAATATATTTATTTGGTCATGATTATACTTTTGTGATAGATTATTAGTATTTTTGTGGTCTTTCCAGGCTATTCTATGTTGTTTTCGGGAGCCCGATGAGCATTGTTTTTTATCCTCCGTTTGGGAGCTATTGTGTAAATGTTATACAGATCTGAAAATTTCATTTTGTAGGCTTTTATGATGCTGAAATTTCTATAAAAATATCCACTTTCAGATTTACTAATAATATGTGAAGCTGTGAAGTTTTTGGCACTATTTTCGACATACCCGATTTGGGGTTTATTGAGAAATTGGTGGATCTTTGAAAGATTGGTTGTTTGATATTAAAGATCTGATTATAGGCTTGAAATATCATATAAAATCATAGAAAGGGACATTTTAGTGGTATCAGAGCTATGATCTTGCCAGCCTGAGGGTTTGTAGAAGTTTGCATGTCAAAATTTATGGTTGCATGCTACTTCTAATAATTTTCATGTTAGTTCTTGGTGAATTTGGTGGTTGCATGTTGCTGCTAATCACCTGCATGTCAAAATCTATGGTTGCATGCTACTTCTAATCATTTTTATGTTAGTTCTTGGTGAATTTGGTGGTTGCATGTTGCTTCTAATCAACTGCATGTCAAAATCTATGGTTGCATGATACTTCTAATAAATTGCATGTTAGTTCTTGGTGTTTGAAGAAGTTATAACCTATTGGGGTTACACTCTACTTTATCTAGAATGGACAGGTATAGTATAGAGTCTCAGAGGACACGATCTTGGACAATTGATATCCAGAGTCATAACAGTAGAAAGGATGGTTATTTAGACATTCGAGATAAACTTAGGAAAATAAGCCATGACATGTCTGAATAGTTGGTTGAGCACCATCGTATAATGAATTACATGTTGTCTAACCCAGCTAAGGTGGATAAATTTACTGGATTTCTATTTGGTAGATTTTCTCATAGGGCAAATGACACAATTACCAAGAACTTGCATGAGGAGTTTGAGAAACTAGGATATAGCCAGGCTGAGGTCTTAGATTCTACTCTGCCACAGGAGGTAGTGAGAAAGGATATTAAGCAGATTGATATTAATGGTCAACTTGATACTCAAATTGAAACAATTGTATACAGGTCATCAAAGGGTGATGTCACAGGTATTCAGGATGGTATAGTTACAATAGGTAGTGACTACAGCATAGTGGGTTCAGATGATGATTATGAGGATGTTGTTGTGCATGATGGTGAGATACCTGGTAGAGATGAGTAGACATTGAACATTCATGAATTTGCTGAGAAAGAGTACCAGGCACAGTTAGATGCTTTGACACATGAGGTTGAGGCTAGTAGTACTTCACATGATTTGTCCAGTTAGCTGAAAGTGAACAAAGACAATATTGTGACTTCATTATCTCATCATGATAGGTATGTGGAGTTATTTGGTATTGGTCATATTACTTAGGTGAGGAGTTTTCTTGAGTTACCAACTAATTCTAGTTTATAGATATGGACTCGAGATTGTTATATTGGTGTTTGGGATTCAGTTGACTAGAGATCTTTAACACTTTTTGGTAGCAGTGTTTGTTTGGGTACTATCATGGATTTGATTAGCAGATTGCACGGTGTTGTCTTTTCTTGTGCCAGCAGCTTGTCCGATGCTAGTATTAGTTTTTATACACCAGTGTTGGGCTTTGTTCATATATCCAGTCGACCATACTCACTGGAATGTGTTGATGATCTTTCATATTTTGCAGTGTGTACAGATGAGTCCCAGGATCATATTGGCATTGATAACATCCAGGAGGATGCAGTGGGTAGTTTTGAAGACTTAATTTCCATGGCAATTTCTTTAGGTATAGAGGAGTTAGACATCAATGCTACAGTTTTTGATACTCCATATGTTGATATGAGCTTTGGAGTTGATTCACAAGATATGGATGGTAATACTCTAGAGACTAGTAACTTTGAGGATACTCCTTTAGACAGTGCATCAGAGGAGGTTTGTAGGAGACATTCTAGCCAGTGCCATCATGTGTCTCATCAGTTGAGAGTTAGTGAGTGAGACATTGCTATTGCTTGCCAGCATTTTGATGCTACTCGTCAGTTGTTAGCAATTTATGGATGGGGTTCTCCTACTAGTGATGAGCAGGGAGGAAATTATCTTTCCTTGACAGAGTTCCACTCTTTATGGGAGGCTATCCAGATTCTGAGATAGGATTATATGCAATTGGTAGCCGATATTTATTATCTTATAGAGTGGGGCAGTACATCATACGATGCATTCTTGGCCAAGGAAGATGAGGTGAGTGAGCTTACTTAGCAGCTTGAGGTGACTTTTGAGATTCTTGAGAGTACAAAATTGGCTTTCAAAGAGTCAAAGTTTCATTTGCCTAAGGTGACCATGGAGTTAGAGCAAGTACAGTCTTTACCAAATTCTATATAGTCATAAGCTATGGTTTCTGGTGATCTGAGGATGTCCATGGTCGAGATTGTCAAAGATAGTGGAGATGGGGATGCATTCATCCTTGATACTAACATTGGCATATTGGGTTTGTCCCCACTAGAGTCAGGTCCAGTTGAGTTGGGTGTTACAATAGATTGTTTTTATATGCCTGACATGGTGGTGACCTCTAGTACTAATGGCACGAAGACTAGAGATGATGTATCAAAGAACATGATGTTGGTGAGCCAACAGTTGGCATGGTTCCTGCTAGTAATACTACTCCCTTGGTGATGTCTTCAGAGATAGTAGTCAGTTCCAACTTGGTTAGTGATCAATTGTAGTTAGTTACATCTAGATTGCAATCTAAGCTACTGACTGAGATTGGCGCATTCTATCGACATTACATTGTGAGGTATGCTCATCAATTCACCTTTGATGACCATGTTGATGAGATGATGATACATAGATGTACTTTGGTTCCTAGTGCTTATCATCAGTTATGGGATAGTTTGATGCCTTGGGATAAGATTTGTGATGGGCACGACATGGCGATAGGTCCTACAGTTGACAGCTTGATAATACATGACTTGGAGCAGGAGTTTTGGAGTGATGCTTCAGTAGGTGTTGTTATTGATTCTACTCCTTTGGCTATGACATCTCCTGACTTAGATGGTGATCAGTCACAGTGGGTTGTATCACTTGTTCATGGTGAGCTGTTGACTGAGGGTGGTTTTTTTTATCAACATTATATTGCAGGGTATGTACATTAGTTAGCATTTGATCCTTGTTCTAAGGAGTTGATGGCAGACAAACTTGGTTTGGGTTCCATTTCTTGTTGTTTATCTTGTGATGGCTTTTCACCATCAGGGGTGCATGGGAGTTATGGTTATGAGATACTAGTTGGTGATCTACAGAGTTGTGTTGACTGCAGGAGTTTTACAGTGTGTGGATTCTCCATACTTGGTACAGTTTCATTCGGGACCATTCACCATTGTTGCAGAGTTGGATTGTACATTCTGTATAGGCCAGTGGGATGTGTTGATGTTATTTACTATGTTGGCAATTTGATTTGTGCACTTTACTTGAGTTTTGATGTTCTAAGAGTTTGTGTCTCATGGGTTTCTGACTGTGGAAGTTGTGACTTTGGAGTTTGGTTGAGCAGTAATTGTCAATTTGATTATGGATTCCTCTTGGTTATATTGCAGAGGATATTGCAGGAGCTTGTGTTAATTGACAATAGTATAGTTCATGACTACATTTGAGATCCAAGTGGATTGATTGGTTTATTTTTCAGCCATTGCTTGAGGACAAGCAATATTTGGAAGGGGAGGACTTGTCATGTCCCCTTTTCAAATAATTAAAAATAATAATCTTTTCTAAGGCAGGCAGGCCCAAAAAGGTGAAGTTTCAAAAAAAGGGGATAATATTTGGAAGCTAATGGACTAATAAATAAAAATTATTATTAAAATATGTTTTATTAACCCCTCTTGGACGTGAGTTAGGGTATGCCCTCTTTTAAGGAGCTTGGAGGCATTTTGGGCTCATTCGAGAACTTGATTTTTGCTCATTTTCTTTGTTATTCTTTAGAGGCTGCCAAACCTATGGAGAAGGAGATCCAAGAATGGGAGTTTTTAGGTTTCTAGGAAGGCTAAGGATAGGATTTTTAAGCCATTCCATGTGCATGCTCATGCAGAGTTTGCCTTTGTGCTGAACAGTGCAGATTTGTGGTTTTTCGGGTGTGTTTTTTGTAAGAGTTTGGTGTTTTCGGTTGAGTATTTCATATCAGTTTGGGTTACTGCTGTATTTCAGAATTCTAGATGTTAAAATAGATCTGAATATATTTATTTGTTCATGATTATACTTCTTTGATATATTATTAGTGTTTTTGTGGTGTTTCCGGGCTATTCTATGTTGTTTTCGGGAGCCCGATGAGCATTGTTTTTTATCCTCCGTTTGGGAGCTATTGTGTAAATGTTATACAGATCTGAAAATGTAAATTTTTTAGGCTTTTATGCTGCTTAAATTTCTATAAAAATTTCCACTTTCAGATTTACTAATAATATGTGAAGCTGTGAAGTTTTTGGCACTATTTTCGGCATACCCGACTTGGGGTTTATTGAGAAATTGGTGGATCTTTGAAAGATTGGTCATTTGATCTTAAAGATCCAATTAGAGGCTTGAAATATCATATAAAATCATAGAAAGGGAAATTTCAACTCCTTTTCACTTATCAAGAGTACTCATAATGCCAACAACATAGAAATTTGATTTAAGCTCTTGGACAGACTCACTAAGCTCAAAACTCTTCGTGGCCCTTCTAGACATGGGGTTTAGATATAATTGGAAAAATATTTCTGCCACTATTTAAGGGCCATAATTTTATCATCACGACATCATAGTATTTTAGTAAGTGGGTGGAAGGGGGCCCATTAAGGTCTACCATCACTAAAATTATCTATCAATTCGTACTAGACAATATCTAATTTCATTTTCGTTTATCTTCCACTATTGTCTCAAATAACGGGACATATTTTTTAAATGAGGCAAAATATTTATAGAAATATTTTGTGTCCTACATCACTTGTCTATACCTTATTATTTTCAATCCAACAGTTAGGCAGAAGCCTCTCACAAGATCATTGAGAAAATATTGCAAACATTTGTAACTAAGAATGGGAGAGATTGGCATACCCAATTAACCTATGCTTTTTGAGCTTATTGCATTGGTGTCTATATAGATACATGATCTACTCCTTATAGCCTAGTATATAGAGCCAATGCTATCATGCCCCTAAACTAGAGATACCATCATTATGTGTCTCCCTTAAAGGAGTGATCGGTGATGACACTAATAGTTTGAATTATTTGCATGAGTTAAAAATGTTGGATGAACATACTCTACACCTTTGAGCTTATTAGAAAGCACTCTCATAACTTTAAGGTAGGTAATGTCATTCTTTACAAATCCAAATGAATGTAAATATGTCACCTAGTCAAAGAAGAAAATTCAGCCCAACTGGCTGGGGCCATATGTTTTCACCTTTTGCTTATAGGTATGGAGCCTACAAGTTAGCCCGCATGGACAATACCCCTCTCAAGGAACCCATGAATGTGGTTCATCGAGTATGGTGTTATGCCTAAATGTGTCATGCAGTATGAATCCAAGTGATCCCCATGACATATTTTCATCAACACAAGTGTTTATCTTTGTGGTAAAAACCATGTTTATGATATGTGTGTGCATGTATGGTGTCACTACAATTGTAAAACATATATAAAGAAAGCCAACATAACAGAAGAATGGAATTTGAACTCCAAAAACCTAGGCAATGCTAGAGTGCCTACAAAGTAACTTGGTCAATATTGCTACTAAACAAGAGTCTGTAGCCCAATCGATATAGCCAATATCTTGTGATGGGAACCTGATCATACTAGCTATTTAGGTAGGGACCTAGGTCCCCAATTGAAAAGCCAAGTTGTCCAGAACATACGTTAGTAAGTTTTTATATCCTCTAATTAAGTGAATTTTTTGGCCTTTTAGACCCCAATTCTAGGACTTTTGTAATAGTATTTGTTCTGATTCTAATCAAAATGTGTATGTTGGATAACAAGAGTATCATAAATTTGGAATTTTATCTTGATGGACAATTCACAAGAAGGAATTTTGTACATTTATATACTGTCTAGTGTCTTGTTAATATTTTCATCAGTTGAGACTATTATTTATATATCCTCTGGAGATGTAAGAGTATCATGCTTCTGGTTGCATGTACAAATAGGAAGTTTGAAACACTATTGAAGCATTTAGCACACACTACTATCAAATCAGCTAGGTGATAAGTATGTTGTAGCTTTATTGAAACTTCATGGAAGATGTTTGGTATCATTCATTACTGATTCCAAATTATGTATTGAGGCAATGGTTCAAGTGTTTTAATTTTGACTTTTTCTAATAGCCCTCGGCTAATAGTTATGATTGGTTGACTATCATGTTCATAATTCTGCCACATTCAATATGCTAGCTAAATCAAGACATTAATCCTTGACTAGAGCAATGGAGATATGGTGTATTCATATACTCATAACTATAGGTAAGTCGTCTGGACTTTGGTGCAAAGTTGTAGAATGATTTAATCTAAATCATTGGTGAAGAGGTAGATTGGACCTGAATATTGAAAGCAATCTTTAACCACTTTGTGCTATTGCCATATTGTTAGGAATTTTTTGATACAGTTTGCTTTGAGTATCCCATGAACTATTTTGAAATTTTTCTTAAGGTTGAATCTTCCAATGTTTTATACTGTGTCTAGTGAAAGGGGATGTTCTAGGGATAGGGATAGGACATCCTCCTTCCTGTCGCTGGGGGATGTCTCCTGGGAATCCTCCTCATTGGGAAATCCTAAGGGGATGCAAGCCCATCCTCAACATCCCCATGCTATCTCAGAGATGTCCTAAAGTCCCCCGCAGCAGCCAACTTATAACATGGCAAAAAGGAAAACTTTTAAATTTTATCAAAAAAACCCATGTTCCCATGCCGTCTTAAAGCTAAGCAGCAAAGGTTCTTGGTATTTCAAGGTTTGAGCTAGGAATCCCCATCAAAGTTTTACTAAACATGCAAGCCTTTAAGGGTAAGCTCATGTTAGTGACCTCAAACCTCAAGTCTCAAGATCCCTAATAGGAGAAAATAATTCAAGTACTTTGGAACTCTTTGTCTGAGATTCTCATTTCTATAATGATAAATTATTAGACTTCTAAGGGAATCCAAAGAAACACATTTCAAACCACAATTTCTAAAACCACACCTTTAAGCAAGTGATATTTTATAGTCCCTTACTCCAAAATCCTTGTTCAATGTGTATCAACCAAATTAGGCTTTGCTCCAGATCTGTCTTCCTATAGTTTTATTTCAGAGAGGTTTTCAAAGTTGAGTAAACTAGTATTCATAGTCATTATTTGCAAGGAAGAAAAAAGAGTAAAATACTCATCCTCTTCATTATTTGTGGTAGAAAAAGTAAGAATAAATTCCCATCCAAGGAACAAAAAAGAGTTAAAACCCAAATTATTCATGATCTATAAGAGAGGAAAAAGGTAAACATGCATCCAAATTATTGTTTATACTATGAAGGTGGCTTTCAACTCAAGAATGATATTGAGTTAACCAATTGGTTGTTATTGACAAATACCTCAAAAAATATTGCCAAATAAATCTTTATTGTAGAATGACAAATTATACTTTGGTTCTACAAATGACAAATAAATCTTTATTGCAACTTACAAATATGATATTGCATAGTAGCTTGGGAACCCTTTGAATAAAAATAAACTATTTTAAAGATTTGTAGAATACAGATTTACAAATAAACAACTCAATTTTAGTTCTATTAACAGCAATTTTTAAAAACTAAAATAGTATAAAAACTGTGAATTGCTACATGCTTGAATACTAAACCTATGGTGTAAAATGAAGATAACTATCAAAACTCTTACTCATTGCTAATGCATTGCCCTAGTTTATTAAAACTAAATAGTTGTTAAATATAAACTAATTGCAGATGGTTATCATGCTAATGGTTTATATGTTTTAAATGATGTGTATATAGTCACTTCCCCTAAGGAGACTAGTTACAAGTATCAATGGATAAAAAAGAATCTGTTAACATGTAAAGTGCTTTTCTTAATACTAAATTTGTTGTTATTCTGATCTTAGAAGTGAGGATAAATTAGGCTTCCAATTTAATGGCTAGCAATCTTGGAAATTGAGTTTATTGCATTATATTAGTTTCCATATAGTGACCCTAGAATGTGTTGCTTGCAATTTCAATCTAGTGAAGTAGGGATCAAAGGTGTAAACTTACCATAGAGATAAAAGGAGCCCCAAAGAAAATATGTTTTTGGTGTGTAAAATTATTCATAGTCAGGCTCCTCTTGTTAAGGAAATGATCAACATTCCTCATCTCAAAATAAAATAGAGAGTGTAGATTCTGAAGGGAATTTTCTGTTTGGATTCATCAAATGCCATTTTAACAAGACATGCTCTGTGATTTCCAAATATTTGATAAGAAATCTATATAATGGATGAAATTCAGCTTACTAAAATTTGTTTGACCTAAGCATAAATCCATCTCAACTTCCATGTAAAGATATATGTTAATTACTAAGCAATTGATTTGTTACGATTCCTCTGCCACTAGTATTACCTGATACATAGAGACATGCTAAAATCAAAATATCTAGATTAGAAATTTGTACTAAATAATGACAATTTTGATAACTAGTTGTATAGCCAAATTTGGCATTCACTTTATATTTTGGACTTCAATTGAAGTTTTATTTTCAAGATTGGACTTCACTATTTCCTATAGATGTAGCAATATTGAAGTTTTGAGATAGAATACAATGTGCTTCAAAAGTTTAGGGACATATAACTATAAAATATAGGGGTTTGAAGTCTACAGAATAGTAGATTAGATATTCAGAATGTGCTCTATAATTCTAATATACCTTCAATGCAAATGCAAATTGAACGAAAAACACATAATTCTACCCAAATAAATTAGAGAAGGATAACTTATCAACAAAATCAAACTATTGAATAAAAAATATCTACACGAAAAATACCCAGCAGTGTATCTACAAAAATCCTATTGCTATAATTTGACACATTTAAACCTAGAATATACTGATTCCAATTGCATTCAAAATAGTGAAATGTTTTAATGGATCCTTGGTCTTTTGGTGAAGTTGAAAGTTGAAATCATCTATAACATAAAAAAGAAAATAATAAGTGATTTCCTTCTTATGATAAGTTTGAAGTACTCACATTTATTTTAGTTATCTCTAAAATAATTTATTTTCTAAAGATCTCCCTATGTTCAAATGATCTCATATGGAATGTGGGGATGCCGGCTGGTAGCCCTAAAATTATATGGAATTAGATATTGAGCATCTGATCAAGGACCTCAACTGCCTAGAGGGGGAAGACAGCTATCCAGAAGTTAATGTGACTGAGGAAAGCTATTCAAGAAATGGTTTGAGCATGCTTTCATCCTGGTAACTAATCTGGTCTGAGCATCCCATCCAGTTTCTCAAAAAGTTTGTTTCATATGAGCCAAACTTTTTTCTTTTAATTCCAGAAGGGAAATTTAGCAGCAGCAGTTTTCTAGTAGGGTCAGTTCACTAGTCATATGAGCAACTCTACATAATGATCAAGTTAGGGGCACCTAAAATTCTATGGGGCCCAACCATTATTAACCCCAATGCCGCCCCCACTAGAACTATAGGCTATGGTTGGGTAACTTTTACTACAGTGTGAGTGATGCAGATTTTTGATGAAAGCCTCGGCTAGGGCCGTTATAGATAGTAGGGCAGGGCTCATATGATCGTCATTAAACATTAAATGATTAAGCATTAAAGGATTGAGCAAAGCCATTGGATTAAACTAAAATGTTTGTGTTTCTAATCAAGAAAAGAAGGGTAAGAACCCTTACTATTCTGGAGGTTGCATCAGTGAAGCTCTCAAACCCCTATTTGCACTAAAGTTGTAAAACATTGTTGGCATGTAATCCTCAAACTCTACCTCTGCACGTAATCCTAGTGCCACAAAATGTAATGAGGAAAAAATTAACTGCACAAGCTATCTTCTGGTCATGTCAAAATGAAATAAGGGTAGCAAAGAGCTTTTAAGTTTTTTTGACATAGTGTAAGCCCATGTTGGTCAAAATTTTGACCAACACAGGCTTGTATCTATAGTGTAAGCTCATGTTGATCAAAATTATGACCAACATGGGCTTGTATTCATAGTGTGAGCCTATGTTGGTCAAAATTTTGACTAGCACGATCTTGTATTTAACAAAAATATATATGTTGCCTTCCATATTTCAACCAATTTGACCCCATTTTATTAGATCAAGAATTTTGGTCTAAAAATGGGGTCAAATGTACTAGTTTTTTCTTTTGATAAAGGAAAACCTTTAGGCTACTCAATATATACCTCTTCTTCAAGTTCTCCATTTAGGAAGGTTGATTTAACATCCATCTAATAAACCTTGAACTTCTTGTTAGCTCCATAAGCTAGGAACATCCTTACTACTTCCATTTTAGCTTCAAGTGCATATTTCTCCTCATAGTCTATGACTTCTTACTATAAATATCCATTGCATACAAGTGTAGCCTTGTTTCTCACAACTTTATATCCTCATTTACTCTATTCCTTGTCATCACACCTTTGTCTTTGCTTCAAATAATTTGCTGAGGAGGGTGATTCTTAGTTAGATTCCTATTAGAGGTAGGAGTTGACATCTCAACTCTTGTCTCTTCTCTAGGTTCAAACCTCTGCTCTCTTCTTTGCTCAATAGTTAACACATCATTCTACAAATCATTGTTAGTCTCAAAGAAAACTTCAGCATCCTATTTAACAATTCTAGAATTATCTTCCTCTTCATCTAAATTATAATATACCATCTTTTTCTTAGTTCAAAACTTTAAATAAATCCTCATATTTGTGCATTTAGCTATTGTCTTAGTTATATAATTAAAACATCTATATGCCCTGTTTTTCAATGAATACCTTCATCACTTTGTTGCTCAATTTTTAGTTTATTCCTTTTTGCTTTACGTTTGAGTCTAGTCAAGTGTGTCAATGTATTGAGTCTAAGTCTAAAAAGCCTCTAGGATGACCTCTATTATCATCATCCCCTTTCAAGCTAATCTATATAGGAAATCATGTAAGCATTGCACTAGTCAAAGGCTAGGTGATATAGGTTTTGGTGGAAAGTAATAAGCATCTCCTTGATGAGAACAAGGTCTATAAGATCTAATGATTTGTCATTCATAGATTCAGAGGGATTTTGAAGATAAAAATTTGTATTAATCACATCTCAATAGAAGAATTCAAGTGATTGAGCTCATAAATGTAGAGAACCCAATTTGTATTAGCAACCTATGTGGATGAGTAGAAAAGTCAATCACTAGAAGGAATGCATGTCATTGGTCAGTTGAAAAGTCAATAATTGTTAAGAGTGGTTTCCTTGTCCATTAGATGAAGATTAGATCAAGGGTATGTGCAAGGTTGCTAGCCAAAAATTGTTTAATATATTTTAAGTTGCAACATGGTGAATGCAGTAATAGATAGTCCTAAATAGTTATCAAAAGGTCACATGTAATTAAAGCTTACTTAAAGTTAAGGAAGTGACAGAGTGAAGGTGTATAAATCCCTTGATCATAGGATCGTAAGGAGGTTAAGTTAATCAAGGGTTAAGTCAGTGAAGGAGAAAAAATATAAGAACTGCATTGTCACTGACAGTTAAGGATAACCTACAGTTAACAGAGCAAAGGTGCAAAAGCTAGTGATTGCATAGTTACAGGTGGTTAAGGAGAACTAGAAGTTAATGTTCCAAAATAGTGACTACTCTAGTTGCAAGATCACAAAGGTTTTAGTTGACTCTAGAATTTGATCTACGAAGCTGTGAAAAATGATCTAGATAGTCAAGTGTGAGGTGATCATAGCATCAAATGTAGTAAAACAACTTTAAAAGACTTTAAGTGGTGAAACTACAAAAAATAACCCAAGGTCATAATTTTTGAAATGTTGCATGGTCGCGAGTGGGTAAAGATAACTCGAAGTCAACTTAGTGAAGCCATGAATACCAAAGATCGCATGGTCATTGGTAGTTGAAGATAACATTAGGTTAATGTTGTGAAGGTGTGACCATGTTAATGTGTAGTCATCGCTAAGTCATTGTGGTTATTAGAATGGAGAAAAGTCAAGATGTGAAGTGGCTAATAAGAAGAATCATAAGGTCATAGGTTAAAAATATTTTAAGATATTCTAGGTAGTGAAGCTATAAAAAAAGATAGCTATTAGTCAATGTATTATGGCATCGAGTAAAGGCATCATATGAAGAATAGTTGCAAAGGAGTGAAAAATGAGAAATAAGAAAGGTTGCTAGGCTTAATCTCAATCATTGATATGAGATCAATAGTTAGAATCAAAAATTGGTGTGACTATTGAAATATGAATTACATAGAGTTCGTGCCAACCGACAAAGTATGAAGAAAATGAAGATTTTTGTGAGTTTTTTGAAACAACATGAAGATAAATAGTCACCATGTGTTTTTAGAAGTGCTATGGAGTAAAGATCATAGATGGGAAGATGCCATGTGTCCATATCATGTTGCAGATTAGATATTTTCATATTTTACTCTTATTTTCTTTCTATTGAGTGATTGTTGCTCTGCCAAAATGGTGGGATGACAAAAAACTATAAATGTAATCTCTTTTAATAATACAAAGGTTGGAAAACTTGATGGTGAATTAGCTTTGTAATTCCATTTACCTAATTTTCTTTTCATGTTTTTTTGCCCATAGATTAGTTCTACATTAAGAGTTGAAGGACAATTATATGTGATTCTGTAATAACCATGTGGATTCCACTTCACTATGGTATTTATAATATGGGTAATTCCATTTTCTTTTTCATATGTGATTCTACTTCTCCTCTTGCTTGTTTCATGGCATGTTAAATAGTTTCATTGGGAATTGAAGGACAAATGTGGATGAATCTATTAGTAACTTGTTGGATTCCATTTCATTCAAGACTTATAGTTAAAGCAATTCCATTTTCCCTCATGTACACCTCTCCTTCCTTTCCTCTTTTGCATTTAGATAATTAAGCTACACTTAAAATAAGAGTAAGAGATAGAAAATATCAAGATAACCTAATATAGTCATTCCATTGGGTGTGATAAGTTGTTCTCATCTATTTTTCCTAAAAAAATTATTTGTACAAGCAATTTGGTTAGCCTTTACTACTCTTAGGTTAGGAGCTCACTCTGTTATAAAATTATGATCTAAGAAAGACATATTCATTCCAAATCATTGTAAATATTAAGGGAGTTGTACCTTGTAATTCAAAGGGTAGTGATATACAATGACCCATTTGTTGGTAACATCCTTTTGTCTCTCTAAAACATTGGGTATTAAAAGAGTAAGATTATAAAATCTAATAGGAGAACAAACTCTTAACCAATAGTTTTTGGCAACTCTATTGGGAAGGATTCAAATGAAAGAGCTTTGAAAATTGTATCTTCATAATTAGTTTGCACTCTAATTCCATATATATTTTGAGTTACAAGAAAGATCTTGTGGAAGCAAGGTGTTTGCCATAAGAACCTAATACCAGTTTTACTATCTCAACCTGCTAGAGAGAAGAAGCTAATTCAAAGTTGAAGACTAGTAAAGTTTCCTTGAGCACCAGGGTTAAGGTAAACTTAAAGCACCATTTTCTAAAATATTTGATACATCCTAGATTCCAAGTATACCAGGAGTGCCAAGGAAAGAGGAAGGATTGACCCAATATATGAAGAACTTAAGAAGACTAATTTCCCTATTCTAGAAGATATTTGCAGAAGAGGAAGAACGCATGTAAGGGATTTCATAGCTAAACAACTCCAAGATACTCACTTTCACATAGTTGTTCCTAATAGAACAAAAAGAATTCAATCTTCTTCTCCTCCTATTACTAGGACTTCTATTCCTCCTATTTTTGATGCTTTTTTGTTAATTGGTCCAACACTCCCTATTTCTATTACTTTCCAAACAAACCATATCATTATACCAACAACTATGGCACTTCCTTGGGGAAATGCAATTGGTCCTCTTGTGCTTATAGCTAATAATGATTTTCCAAGAGCATAAAAGAAGAACTTTGCAATATTTAATGGTGATGGCACCATCTCTACAGAACAACACCTAAATGCTTTTCATAAAGCCTGTGTTGTGGTGAATCCTCAACATGAAGATGTTGATGTCAGGATGTTTATAGATACCCTTGTAGATAATGCTAAAGCAAATAAAGAAGGAACCATCAATTTCTATGAGATATTTTAATGCAAAGTTTAATAAACTCATAAAGAGAACACCTATTTGATGCAGGAGCATCCAGAGGTATAAGGGCAATCCTGTGTCACCCAAAAAAATGTAACTAGACTTAGTTTCTGTTTCATGTCTTTACATTTTTGGATACCCATTTGGCTCAAATAAAGGTTCCAACTCTCATAGTTCAACTATCAGTGCATTTGAAAATCCCAAAAAAATAGGCGCATGTATTTGGGCCATCATTTCGGTAAACTAGAAGGTGTGAATTGGCCAGATGAATGTAATCATGATTTAGATCATTCCAAAAAAAAATCAGGTGAATAGGCCCCACGGTTTGAAAGTTATTCCAATTTTTTGAGTTTTGGAGACCTCCTAAGAATGCTTCAAAGTCAGGTTTGGGACATTAAATGACCTCAAAAAGGGTCAAAAATGGGGGACAAGCAAAGCTAGTCCATAGGGCTATAGAGTGCTTCGAGAGCTTTCTGAAAATGTAAACGGTTCGTCAATCGGAGCTACGGTTCAAAAGTTATGCCTCTCAGAAGTTCGATTACCATTTTTGGATTCTTCTAGATTTGCACCGACTTCTAACGCAGCTTCCAAAACCTTCTATTTCGTCGGTGGATGCCTACTAGCACTTTCTAGAATGTACTCCTAGTCCTTAACCCTCCAGGGTCTATTTAAGGAGAATTCTGGCATTGTAAAAGGCGGTTCGGAGTGGAGTTTGAGAGGAGGCACCATAAGGAGAAATTATCTCCAGATTTATGCTATTGTAAGCCCTTAGGGCATGTTTTGAAGTTTATTTTCCTGTACTATTTGTACTAGCTTATTTTCTCAGTTAATATAATTTCCCCTTTCTGTTGTTTCCATTCTGTTCTTGGGCTTGTCACCATCACTATTACAAGGGCACTAATAGATGATAATAAGAAAACCTTCTACATCAGTTCTATGCCTCCTAATCTAGGATATCAAATTAGAAGATAAAATGTAGCAAATTTGTAAGCTGCCCAAACACTAGCTGTGGAGATGGAAGATGACATGATAACCTCTAGTAAGTGGAAAAGAGAATTTCAATCTAGAACCATGGGGAATACAGTTAGCACTTAAAATAATATATCTATATCATGCTCCAAAAGTTGTCTAATGAGCCTATTTCATTGAAGAAACAAATCAATAGGCCTACTCATTCTTTTCATCAACCTTATCAAGAAGGTTTTAGACATCCAAATAGAGGTAAGACTTTGCAAATACCACCTATTTAATGAAGGTTAGCAATCAAAGCTACTCCAAAGAGATAAAATATGTGTGCTTTCTACTTAAGGGAAGATCATGATGGAGAAACATGTGCTAACATGATCAAATATAAGTAGATTGTGGAAAATAAAGTACAAATAGTTGAATATCCTAAAAGTGGGGATGATCATGCTCCTTGTGGCGACTATGAAGACATTTTTTTGGAGTATGAATTAGATTTAGAGATAGGAGGTGACTATTTTGCAACTCTAGATGGACCTCAATAAGAAGTCATGACTAGAGGTCAAAAGAATAGAAATCAATCTTCCAATGTGGTGCCTACTAAAAATCATGCATCATCAAATAAAGAAGATAAAGACAATGGCATGGTACCTTCAACTTCACAAAAGGAGCACAAAGGTAATTCATTTAACTCCTTTGATATTATACAATATTGTAAAGAGGTGAGAATTCAAATATCTCCATTAGATTATTTAAATTTAATCCTGATCAATTATAGAGGTTAGTTGATCATTATAATAATAAAGATGGAGGACATGCTAGTATTAATGTTAATATTAATGCTAGCACTAATGGAACTTCTTTGGTTGATAAAGAGTTAGTAATACCTAAGTTGTTTCAAGAAGAAGAGTCTATTGTCTTAGTCACCTCTCGAAATAAAAAAAACCAAACCCTTTTTACATTTTCTTGTTTATCAATGGAAATAGGTTAAGTAATTGTATCATAGATTTAGGAGATTTTGACAATGTAACACCTACCTCTGTAGCTAAAGCTCTAGGTCTTCGACTAACTAAACCTTTGGTTGTTGTTACTCAATAGATGCAAAACAAGTACCCTTCCTTGGATAGATATTAGATGCTCAAGTTGCCATTGCTGCATACCCTTCCAAGATACTTAAACTCACCATTCTAGTGATAGACATCCTTGCAAGTTATGGAATGCTCCTAAGTCAAAGCTTTTGAAAGGACATGGGGTGAGAGATAAAATTAGATTGGCCTTATGTTATTATTCTAGTTGGGAACAAGAAAGAGAAATTAGAATTAGAAGAAAAGGTAAAATTCACTGTCCTAAAATCATATGATCCTAGTGATGAGGCATATTAATGTCTTAATTTTGATATAATTTTTATAGTTTGGACTTACTCTTTGTGCTTTGTCTAAATACATTTCCAAAAAAATTGTGTAAATATCTTGTGAACTTATGATAGAGATAACTAGAACTTACTAAACTTATGGGTAGTGTGTATGGCATACTTTGCATAATATTATACATAGAATGTAGTATTTCATATAAATATATTCTATATTTGAATAAGAGTAGGAATGTTATCTTGCATATGTGTTCCATATGTTTCTAACTTTTAGGAAATGAAGAGTGACACAAAGGGTGGTGATTACTGCATTAAAGGAAGACGAATGATGGAGACTGGTCATGGCAAGGAGTTCCTATGGATAAGCGATGCCTACAGAGGAGTTACTATTTTAGGAAATCTAGGAAGACCCAATTTGCTATATTTCCTATGAGTTGTTATTCTATTGCTTAATAATAAATGCCCTATGTCATGGTTGATCTTCCGCTTTCTTTTCTGGCGATGTTTGTTCAAAAAAATTCATGTCATGTTTTTAATAAGTATCCAATCCTCTATATAATAGATTTGGATCATCTTAGTAAGGGAAAAATGAGAAAATAAACAATGCTAGTTTAAGATTCAGAAGTTACTCTTTTTCTATTCTTCATGAATTGTTTAGTCGATGTAATCAAAAAAGGATTTTAATGAAAGAGTGATTTTGGAATACTTTTTGTGCTCTTAGTTAGTTGAAACCAACAAAGGGGGCCCACTTGGGAGGTAGAATAGATTTAGGTATAGTAGATTCATTCCTTGAAATTTCCTATTTTCAAGATAGATTTGTTATATTAGCCTTGCAGCATTGTTACTATGAAAGTTCCTGCAACACTTGCGAAAAATGGTCATGGTGGATGTTTTGAGTTGTTAACTAGTTTAGATTTATTTTTCAAAGCTTTTTATAGTTATCTATTTTTAGTCAAAGTATTTTTATTGTTTTATCATAGTAGTATAGATTCCTTTCATGCATTTTACCTTTCTATAGCATATGTGTTAAGACTCTTAAAGGAACTTAGTGTATATACTATGCTGACCCATTTCAAGTCCTACATCCCTGGGTTGACAATTCAAGTGTATTTCATGATGGAATAGGTAGTCTTTAGAATGGATATAGTAACCTTGAGGAAGAATATGGTGTGATTATCTTCATCTATTATGAAACCCTTACATTTTTGGCACCATTGCCAGGGATGGTGTAAATCTAGGAACCTTCACGAGTCATTTATTTCTAGATTAGTTTGTTAGCTAAAAACCACAAAGTTGTGGGCTTGATTAGCAAGTCACCAATTCAATTGCATGCATAGAAGAGAAAGACAGTGAGATGAATATGGGAGATTTCTTGTATGAGAGACTGTTAATTTAAACAAAGAAATTGAAGAAGCTGAGCTACCTTTTGAGCACACAAGCCCTAATTTTCCTATAGGATCTTCCTCTAGAGCAAAACCCTTGGATACAAGTGGTCTTCAACCTTTTGCTAAAATTTTGGCTAGCTTTCTTGATAGTTTTGTTCCAAATCCACCTATTGTTAACAACCCCATAGCCAACATTCCTTTCCAAAAGCAACCCCATAATCAAATACCTCTAGTAATGGCACAACCTACTTTTCCATTTCCTCTCCCAAGCCTCATAACCAATGCTAATCTCAAAAATATACTCGCAACCACTCTTCCAAAGTTCTATGGACTTGCAACTAAAGATCTTGATACTTTCTTGTTTGAGATTAACATACTCTATCATATCTTTGACTATAACAGTGATGCCCATAAGCTCAAGTCATTTCCAATAACACTAAAAGAATCAGCCTTACGATGGTTCATGGGCTTAGCAGCCAATGCAACATGTACCTAGGATGAAATGAAAACTCTATTTCTAGAGAAATACAGAGAGTATTGCAAGGGGAATGATCCAAGAGGAGATGATATCTTTAGAATATCACAAAAGGAGGATGAAACATTAGAAGACTATGCTTCACATTTCTTGTATATGTTGTAGAAGAACCCCTAGCATGTATTGGCGAAGGATTCATAGAAACTAGTGTTCTTGAGAGGGGTGAATAATAATTTTCTAGAAGCACTAGACCTAATGGTTGGTGGTGATGTGTATCAATCTTCTTGGGATGACCTCAAGAAAATTTTTCTTAACTACTCAAGGTCAACTATGAAGAAAGGTAGAGGACACTGGTCTATAGCCACTAAAGGGATCAGTCAGGGTATTTCAAACCTTGAGATATCTAATCTACTCTTATATTTCAAGTAGGATATCATAAAGGATGTCTCTACACATCTCAACACAATGACTACAAAGAAGAAGCATGCAAAGGCTGAGGTGCAATTGCCTAAGTATTGTCCATGTTGTCGAAAGTAGAAGAAAGATTGTCAATGCAAATTGATCACTAGTGTAGAGAACTAGCATCTTCAAATGGACTACATCAAGATAGAAGGAGAGGATGAGTAATTATTCCTTTTTGCTCAATGTTTTCCATGAGCCTCATGACAAGGCATGCCTCAACATCCTTTAAAAAATTCAAATCTATATGGTAATCAATGGAAACCACCCCAATGAAACTGGTAGTCCATAAACCAATGGAGAGAACCTCTGCAATTTCCTAACCAAAATCTTGGTAATCCACAACTATGACCATGGTTAGCTATATTCAATGCAAATATAAATTTTAGGTTAGGGAGTATGACCATATCAAATTGACAGGCAACAAAGAAATTTGACCTATATCCTCCAACACAACCCCAACCAAATTTAAGCACATCTATATGGCCAAATTTAGGGGATGGAGAGGAAGAGTTAAACTCTATAGCACAACTTATGATGTTACTAGAATACCTTTTCTAAATCTGCAAGAGTTAGATTTAGTAATTTGGAGTATTCTTAATAATACTTGTGTGGTAGAAAATGATGTATCTGATAGTTCTGTGTTGGAACTAACTACATATGAGGAATTTAATGAGAATTGTTTTCTGCCCAATGAGCCAACATTATCCATCAAATTCTACCATGTGAATTAGATACAAGTCCAATATTTGAAGCTTCTATGGTTGATCTCACAACTACTATTGAGTTGTCAAAAGGTCATAATCTCTATGTCAATCACAAACTACCTCCTAAATAGATGAAACAATTAGCATAGCTTCTTAAAAAACATGAAAATGATTTTGCAAGCGACTATAGGGATATGAAAGGGTTAAGTCCTACATTATGCACTCATAGAATATATATCAATGAGGGGTTCCTACCACTTCGTCAACCTCGGAGGAGGATTAATCCAACACTCAGAGAAATAGTTAAAACTAAACTACAAAAGTTGCTTGATGCTGGTTTAATATACCCTATATCTGATAGTAGATGGATCTCACCTCTAGTTATAGCACCTAAAAAGGGAGGGAAATGGAAAATTTGTGTAGACTATAGAGAATTGAATAAGGAAACCAAGAAGGATCACTTTCCTTTACCCTTCATTGATCAAGTTCTGGACACTCTAGTTGGTAAGAAATATTTTTCTTTTCTAGATGGGTACAGTATTTATAATCTAATAAGTATAGCTCCAGAAGATCAGGATAAAACCACATTTACATGCCCATGGGGTACTTTTTCATATTTTTTCTTGCCACTTGGCATGTGTAATGCTGCCATGACATTTCAAAGAGTTGTGATTAGCATTTTTGTTGATATATTGCATGACTGCATGGAAATATACATCGATCATTTCACAATGTTTGGAGTCACCTTTGAGGAAGCCTTAATGAAACCTAAAAAGGTTCTTTTACAACACAAAGAATGTATGATATCACTCAATTGTGAGAAATGTTTCATGCTTATGTAGGAAGGAGTGGTGCTTGGTCATTTTATATCAACTATAGGGATACAAGTGGACGCATCTAAGATAGAGGTAATTCTAACATTGCCCATACCTACAAAAAAAAAGGATGTAATATCTTTTTTAAGTCATGCTAGCTATTATAAGTGTTTCATCAAAGATTTTAGTAAAATAGCTACTGCTTTGTATACACTGTTGACTAAAGAAGCCAAATTCAATTGGACACCCACATGTAATCAAGCCTTCCTATAGCTTAAGAAACTCCTCACCATGACACCAATTTTGAAAGGGCCAGATTGGTCAATTCCATTTCATATCCATATTGATGCATCAAATTATGTTGTAGGTGTTATATTAGGATAAAAGCCTGCTAATCTTGAAAATGAAATCTATTATATTAGTAAAAGCCTCCATGGTCCTTAACTAACCTACATTGTAATTGAGAAAGAACTTAGTTGTAGTTTATGCACTTAACAAATATAGACATTATGTAACTGGATATCCTATTTTTGTTCATACCAACCACTTACCTATAAGGTACTTAATGAAAAAACCTACTATAACTAGTAGATTGGTAAGATGTCTCTTTTTGTTGTAGGAGTTCGATATTACCATTTTTGATAAGCCAGGCATTCCAACATAGTTGTTGATTATTTTTCTAGACTGCACATTGCTAATGAAGATACAACTCCAATTGAAGATACCTTTCCAGATGAGCATTTATTCCACATACAAACTCATACACCATGGTATGCAAACATAACAAACTATCTTGTTACAAATTGAATGCCCCCAGACTTCTCTCACAAAGACAGGAAGAAGCTAGCAAAGAAAAATTTTCATTATTCATGAATAGATAATAATCTCTTCTATAGACTAGATTAGGTCATGAGGAGATGTGTCAGAGAGGATGAGATATATGAAATACTACATGCCTATCACAACAAACCATGTGGAGGCCATTTTGTAGGAAAAAGAACAACACTAAAGGTACTTACTATAAGGAAACTCAGGTGTGAAAACAGCTTCCTACACTAATCTCATAAGGAAAGTATGATGCAAATCCTATTAAAATTTTCTACACTTACAGATTCAATATCATGTAAACAACAATATTGTAGCCAACCATGCATACAAAAAATAGATAGAGAAAGGAACACATAACACAAGGATTTTCCAGTGGGGAAAAACCTTTCGGTAAAACAACCCCACCCCTTCAGAACCTGCACAATGTATTATCTTCAACATGAGGTTACAATACACTTGCAATGCAAGTTCAATATCAACAACAGAAGACTCCAGTAGCTACTTGCAGTACCAACAATACACCTTTTTCGCATTGCATCTCTTCGCAACCCTAAAAATGCTTATAACATGCACTTCACTTTAGGGCTACTCCCAAAAGGTAAATCGTATTAGGGTTTTACCATTCTTCGAGAAAATAGGAACCCCAAAAAATTTTAACCCCACTATTGGGGTAGAGTGTACAGTACTCAAATATCTTAGTTGCCACATGTCTTTACCTATCATTGAATCTTCCTAACATAGCTCTTACGTGTCATAGGAATCTGTCATAACCGTTTTAGTCATGATCTCCTTACACACAATTCAAGATGTCGACACATCAACATTATTTGCAAGAAATACATTTTACAAAACAAATAATAAGAATAGGAATTATACAAGGTTGAGACACCTTATTCCTAACACTTAAAAATGGATATTATTGGCCAACATTATGTAAGGATGCAACAAATTATACCACCATGTATGACAAATGCCAAAGGATGGGCCGACCAAACAAGTTAGATGAGATGCCACTCAATCCACAAATTATTGTAAAACCCTTTAACAAGTGGGGTATGGACTTTATAGGTCCAATTGACCCACCATAAAATGTAAAATTCTACATCTTGGTATGCACGGATTATTTAACTAAATGTGTAGAAGTTAGGGCAATGAAAAATGCAATAGATGAGAAAGTAGTTAAATTCTTATATGAGGAAATATTCACATACTATGGAGTTCCCAGAGAACTTGTCAAAGATCAAGGCACCCAATTCACATCAAACTTGATCATTGAAGTTATAAAAGAATATAGCATAAGGCACCATAAATCCAGTCCTTATCACCCTCAGGAAAATGGGCAAGCAGAGGTCACCAACAAATAAATTGAATTCATTCTAACCAAGATAGTGCAAATACATAGGAAAGATTGGAGTAGTAGGTTAACTAAAGTTGTTTGGGCATACCAAACTACATGGAAGACAACGACTAGATTCACTCCATTTGAACTTGTGTATGAAAAAGAAACAATGTTTCCTATTGAAGTTGAACATAAAACACTACAAACTACTTTGGAATTGAACATCAATATTCTTGTAGCATAACAAGAGAGACTTCTCCACTTGAACTGATTGGATGAAATGAGAAAGACAGCATTGGAAAGAATAGAGATCATTCAGCAACATTGAAAGAAGTAGCATGACGCACATATCAGTAATAAAAAATTCCAAGTTGGAGATTGGGCTCTCCTATATGATTCTCATTTCAAAGAGAATCTAGGGAAGTTCTAGACTCGGTGGCTAGGGTTATGAAATTTAGTATGTATTCAACAATGGAGTAGTCCAGCTAATAACCATTGATCTTGTCCAGTTTAAATTGCTTATAGATAGACATAGGGTGCACCTCTATCATACACCATAAACCAAAGATGATTTCCTTTAGTAGTTCCAACTAAACTATTTACCAACTCCTTTAGACACAATTTCTACAAGAGAGGGTACAAACCTTCTTCCTCCAGTCGTACCATGACAAACCCTTAATGAGCACTCAAAATGAAAACCTCATCTAATTTGAGGTCGATTCTTTCATTCATTTTTCCCTTTTTTCAAATCAACTCATCTCATTTCTTTATCTATCATCCACTCACACTCAACGTCACCCACAAATTCTATTTTTACTGCTTTCAATAAATCATACCATTAGCACCTTTTCTGTGGTCATCAAAATTTCTCCACCTCATTAGTTTTCATGTAGAAGTACGCTCTAAGGTTTTAGGTACAACATTTTTACTCTATTCATTTTTAGCGTATAGGTTTCAATATTTATATATAATATTGCATTAAATGTATCGTTTAAGCCTTAAGCCAGTTTCTCATTCCTATGCCAAAATTTTTAAGTGTGGATACTTGTCAAAATTTAGTGGGGATCTAAGAAAGTGTATTAATTTCCAAATGTCATCTTTACATCACCTTAGTCATGTTCATGTTATAAGTTTTACTTTGGTGGTAGTCTAATTTTAATTTTTAAAATCTTTTTGCATCTACCATACCTTTTCATTACGATTTTGGGAAAGATCTCCTGTGATTGACATGACTAAAAAGGACTATAGTTTATTACAAGAACACTTCCAGTTACACCTTGATGTCTTTCATAATTAATTTTTTCATTATTTTACATATCAAACATAATAGAGTCTTGTTAAGAGAATTTGATATTGGCTTTTCTCAAAAAGTTCAATTTGAAATTCTGAGAAGAGGGTATTTGCAGAAGTGTTAAAAGGGGTAAAACTTATCAGGGTGGTGAGAATAGAGAAATTTGAGGCTAGGCATTTTTAAGATGGGAGGATATTTGCAGAGACATGAGCTGGTTGTTCATAGTATTTTACTTGCAAACATAGAATTAGTCTAATGATTTCATGCATGTGGATGGCTTGGCTACTTCTTGCAGTTAACTGAGCTCAATGAAGAAGTAGTAATGGAGTTTATGAGAACATTTGATGAAGGGGAATCCATAGTATGGGGATTAAAAGTAATTGCTACTGAGGAGTCGATAGCATAAGTCAGAGGACTACCAGGTAGTGGGGAGCATTATCCGAATGAACATGATGCCAGGTCATTTCAAGCACAGTTCTCTTAGTCGGGTAACCCTCACCTAGACATTTCAAAGAAAGGGTGTAAAAGACTCTCTCTTCTAGCTCCATATCCAAAATTTGCAATGCATATGATTAGGTATTTGACCTACAAAGGTAGGTTTTCAAACTTGCATGCTCACCATTTTAAGTTGCTCATTTGTATAAGACATAGCATTCAAGTTAATGCCCCCAATTTCCTTTATAATATGTTGTGTATTAGCACTGAAGAAACTCAAAAAGGAAATGAAATTTATATTTCTCATTATGCCCTTATCAAACTTTTAGTTGAAAGGACTCTTAGGGATTCCTCCCCCATATTGTGGGTAGAATTTTTTGAATTTAAAATATTGCAACCTCAAGCCAACATTGTTCCTCAAAATTTAGGCAATGAGGAAGAAATTGCAGAGCCTAATTAAACTCTGGCTAAAATAGAAAAAGGACCAGCATTACCCTCTCCTGATAAACCTATTGAGCCTATTTTAGAGGGTGATATACCTAGCTCTTCTAGAGACAAAGGAAAGCATAAGGTTGGTAAAGAGAGTCCTAATCTTGAAAAGGAATTCTAAAACCCTTCTATTAAAGTAACAAAGAGAAAAAAGTTTGTTCCTATAGCATCTACCCTAGTTGCACCTAAACCAAAGTAGACCCACAAAATAGTAGAAGTTAAAAAGGTTCTTATGCATCAAAGCCCTTGCATGTGAGCTCGAGTATCCCCAGTTTCTACTAAAACCTAAATGCTTCAATTTCAAAATCTCAAAATCCTTTTGTTAAAGTAACAAAGAGAAAAAGGTTTGTTCCTACAGCATCTACCCCAGTCGCACCTAAATCAAAGCAGACCCACAAAATAGTAGAAGTTAAAGAGGTTCCTATGCATCAACGCCCTCACATACGAGGTTGAGTATCCCCAGTTTCTACTGAAAACCTAAATGCTTCAATTTCAAAATATCATACAAAATTAGTAGTTGGGAATATTCTAGATGACTCTCCTATATAGTTGGAACCCCAAAATGTGGAAACAAATGAAAATGAGCCTGTTAATGAAATGTCATAGGGAAATCAAGAAATGTGTGAATCAAACCCTATTGTTGTCTTAGAAAAAGCCCCCAAAAATGGTCAACCTACCACGCCACCAGTCCCTATATATTATAATGTTTCTATCATGCCTTGTAGATCCTCCTGGTATACCCATTACTTCCAACAAGTTGTTAAGGTGAAAAAGGAGAAATATATGGCTCAAGAATTCCCTTCATCAATAATTCAATCTATATTATTTGGTCTCTATAATCATTTCATTTTTCAAATGGCCTTGTGGAGGTAAGAAAGAGACCAATTGCAAAAAGTAATATTTGACAAAGATGAGGAAATTGAGTGACTGAAAGAGCAACTTGAGAAATAGAAACAACAAATGAATAAAGATTTAAAGTTAGCTAACCAAGTGATGGCTTGTAGGCCACCACCCAAGGTGTATTCCCTTTGTCTAAAGGAGCAATTTATACTATTTCAATTGATGATGACAATAAGGGATGTTGATTGTGAATTTAAAAATGCTAAAGATTTCTACAATGTGTATCAGACTTTGCCTTCATGGTAGAAGAATTTTTTTTGTGAACTTTATTTACATAATTTCATAATTCCATATGAGACAGAGTGGAATCCTCTACTTTACATAGAGGATATTCACCTTAGAGCTTTAATGTCCTAGATGCACAACAAGAAAAATTATGATAGGTAGTTAGATACCTATAGAGATCTTGAGAAATCTAAACCATTACCACTATGGGTTGAATCACACAAGCCTGATGACCTTCTAAGAGACTAGTTTAGATTAACCTGTGGAAGACCAAAACTAGAGATCATGTAGAAAGTTTTTGTAGAAAGAGAAAAGGTTTATCAAGAGTAACAGACACTTCCAAACTTTACACAGTAAAGAGCTATTATGGGGCTTAGGAACCGATTAAACCTATTTCTAGAAGTTTTCAAAAAGGTAGAGCCACATAGCCCTATCAAGTATGAGGTAACTATTAATAGGGCTGCTAAGTATATATAATTGAGAAGACAAATTAGAAAGGAACTATGGATGGCATTGACTTTTTGGCCTCCTACCCTTCTTTGGCCTCTTTATGATAATAATGCTACTAGACTAGATCCATTGGTTGAGGAACACCTTAGTGAACATTAGAAGCACACCAAAAGATTCTTCTACACTTTTAGAAGTGGGAAGCAAGGGGAACTATAGTGGGAGATTTTAGAGCTATGACAAAGAAGTATAATGCTTGAGGACAAGCATTTAAATAGTGGGGGGTAGATGATGAGGCATATTAATGTCTCAATTTTGATATAGTTTTTATATTTTGGACTTACTCTTTGTGCTTTATCTAAAAACATTTCGAAAACATTTTTGTAAATATCTTGTGAACTTATGCCAGAGACAGCTAGAACTTACTAAATCTATGGGTAGTGTGTATGACATACTTTTCTTAACATTATACATAGAATGTAGTATTCGATATAAATATATTTTAAGATATGTTCTAATATCTGAATAAGAGTAGGATTGTTATCTTTCATATGTGTTCCAAATGATTCTAACTTTTAAGAAATGAAGAGCGATGTAAAGTGTGGTGATTACTGCATTAAAGGAAGATGAACGATGGAGACTGATCATGCCAAGGAAAGTGCAATTTAGTTCCTATGGATAAGCCATGCCTATAAAGAACTTACTATTCCAAGAAATCCAGGAAGATCCAACTTGCTATATTTCCTACGAGTTGTTATTATGTTGCTTAATAATAAATGTACTATGTCATGGTTGATCTTTTGCCTCCTTTTTTGGTGATGTTTGTTCAAAAAAAATTATGTCATATATTTAATAAGTATCCAATCCTCTATTAAGATTCAGAAATTACTCTTTTCCTATTCTTTATGAATCATTCAATCAATTTAATCAAAGAAGGATTAATGAAAGAGTGATTTTGGAATACTTGTGTTCTTAGTTAGTTGAAACCAACCAAGGGGACCCACTTGAGAGGTGGAATAGATTGAGGTAGAGTAGATTCATTCCTTTCAATTTCCTAATTTCAAGATAGATTTATTATATTAGTCCTTCAACATTGTTACTATGAAAGTTCCTATAGCACTTGCAAAAAATGGTCATGGTGGATGTTTTGAGTTGTTAACTAGTTTAGATTTTTTATTCCAAGTGTGTCTACTATTTTATTACAGTGGTATAGATTCCTTTCATGAATTTTACCCTCCTGTAGCATAAGTGTTAAGACTCTTAAAGGAACTTAGTGCACATATTGTGCTGACCCATTTCAAGTCCTGCATCCCTAGGTTGACAATTCAAGTGTATTTTATGATGGAATAGGTAGTCTTTATAATAGATATCATATCCTTGATGAAGACTATGGTGTGATTATCTTCATCTATTATGAAACCCTTACACCTAGGTCTCAAATATTATATCAAGAAATGTAGTTTGGTAATCATATGTTATTTTTTGATACCCTTGACATTCAAGAAGAATCAAAATAGGCTGATAGAAAATATTTATGGACTTTAGAATTTGATGGCATTTGTGCTAATGTCGATTCAGGTGCAGGAGTGTTTTAAACATCACCTAGTGGAGAAACAACTTGTTTAACATACAAGTTAGATTTCAAAAATACTAACAATACTATACAGTATGAAGCCCTTCTCCTTGGTATAATTTCAAAAAAAACAAAAAGGATTCAAGATACTCAAAGCTTAAGGAGATGCATAATTGGTGGTGAGACAAGTCAAAAACCGATGTGCAGTAAAGAATTCAAGATTGAAAAATTATTGTAATTAGGTGTGGGATGAAATTGAGAGTTTGGATGCTTTCTCAATTATATAAGTTCCAAGTGAATTCAATTCAAGAACTGATTCTTTAGTAGTTTTTGCATCTTTGCTCCTACCACATCCTAATTTCAAAGATCAAATCTATAAAGTGGAATTTCTATTCAGGCCCAATGTTCCTGATAATGAAGATTCTTGGTAGGTGTTTGAAGGTGACAAACACATACAAAAATTCATATAAGGGGATGAACCTTTTGTAGGTTTTTATTTTGAAGGAAGCACTAATTCAAGTGGTGATCTAGTAACAGATGACAAAAGGAAATCAAAGCCAAAAGTGATTTAATTGAATGGTAATAATATTCCACCTCATATAATTTCTTTGGAAAAGATTTTTAATAGAGATGATGCATGCATTAAGATAGAAAGATATAAAAATGAAAATCCTATAGTGAGTATGATGGAATTAATACAGGGATAGAAATTGGTCCAAAAATGATAAACATAGGAAACTATTGCACACAAAAGGAGAGGATAGAGATTAGAAAATTACTCATTGAATTTTAAGATGTATTTTCTTGGAGCTATGAGGATCTAAAAAATTTCATGGATAGGAAATTTAAACATGATATCTCTCTTAAGCATGGAGTAAGACCATTCAAATGGAAACAAAGAAATTATAACCCTATAGTTAAAGGAGCAATCTTCAAGGAAATTGACAAAATGTTGCAAGCTACGATTATATATACTATTCATCACTCTACTTGGGCTACTAACATTGTGCCAATGAGGAAGAAGAATGGAGAGATAAGTATTTGTGTAGATTTTAGAAATCTAAATCAAGCTTCTCTCAAAGATAACTTTGCACTTCCCAACATGGATCATCTCTTACAGATTGTTGCAGGGTTAGAGATGATGTCTATGTTAGATGTCTTTTTAGGGTGTAATTAGATTCAAGTAGATGAAGAAAATTAACTCAAAATTTCCTTCACCACACCATGGGGTAATTTTTCTATAGTAGTATGCCTTTTGTCTTAATCAATATAGGTGTAATCTTTTAGTGTGGTATAAATTTGGCTTTTGGTGATTTGAAGGATAAAATCATTGTCATATACCTTGATGATTTGAGAATCTTTTCCAAGAAGAGAAAAGATCATATCAAAGACTTGGAGAAAGTGTTACAAATGTGTAGAGAACATGTTATCTCATTGAATTCCAAGAAATTAATGTTTTGTGTAACAAAGGGTAAATTATTCGGTCATATTGTATCTCAAGAAGGAGTGAAGATTGATCGAGATAGAGTTAAAGCCATTCATCAATTAAGTTTTCCATTTAGAAAAATTGAAGTAAAGTCTTTCTATAGTTAGGTAAATTTCTTAAGGAGTTTTGTGCTTGATTTCTTAGAAATAATTAAGTGTATAGTTGATATGATGAAGGGTAATAAGACTTTTAAATGGAGTGATATTGGAAAGAGGGCTTTTGAAGACATTAAAGGTGATATTACTAAAGCTCCTATTCTTGTTCATCCAAATTACACTAAATAATTCATTATATATTGTTATGCATTAGAACATACCATGTCAGCTATATTGAAGCAAGAAAATAAAGAAGGGATACAAGCCCCAATTTCTTTTGTGAGTATTCCATTGAAAAATCAAGAATTGAGATACTCACAAATGGAGAAAAATGTATATGTAGTTGTGAGAGAACTTAAAAAACTTAGGCTTTATATTTTTTATTCGCATTCAATGATATATGTGCTAGATTCTATAGTTAAAAGCATCTTGACATGACAAGAAGTTGGTTGCAATAATAGAGGATCTTGGATAGAAAAGGTCCAAGTGTATAATATTGAGATCAAGCCAACTAAACTAGTAAGAGGAAATGTAAAGATTTAGCAAAAGATCAACAAGTTGGTGAGGAAGATATTCCAAAGGTTCTTATGGTAAGTCTTTAAGATCCTTGGTTTTCAAATATTGCATATTTTCTGACATATGGTGAGTCTCTTGATGAATTGACTAATAAGAAAAGGAGGCACCTAAAAAAAAAGGCCTTAAATTATGTAATTCATGATGTTGTATTGTATAAGAAAGCTATTGATGGTACATTTTAAAGATGTGTAGATAACAAGAAGTAGGTGAAGTTGTTAACATCTTTTCATAATGAAGCATGTGGATAACACTTCTCTTCTACTGTCACTTCATTCAAAATCTTAAGGAAATACTACCATTGGCTTGGCATGTTTAAAGATGCATATAAGTGGGTTTCCAATTGTGAGAAATCTAAGATGTTTACTGATAAACCTCAACTAGCTACCTTACCTCTTAGGCCCGTAGTGATTGAAGCTTATTTCCATCAATGGGGTTTGGATTTTATAGGCCCAATCAATCCTTCTTCTAGTCAAGGACATTCTTATATATTGACTGCCACATATTATTTTAGTAAATGGGTTGAATCCAAGCCAATGAAGAAGACTTCATTAGAAGTGGCATGTGAGTTTCTCAAAGAACATATATTGATTAAGTTTGGAGTTCCTATGAAATTGATAATGGATAATGCATCTTACTTTTCTTCCTTAGAAATTATTGAGTTTTTTATGATAATGGTATTCAATTTGGTCATTCATTTGATTATTTTCCTCAAGGAAATAGGCAGGCTAAATCTAGTGATAAGAATTTGATTAATATTTTGAAGAAATTGGTCTCACATAATCAAAAAAGTTGGCACAAAAAGATACATGATGCTTTATGGACTGATAGAACCACACCTAAAACAGCCATTGGTATCTCACCTTTTGAGTTATTTTATGGAGTGGAACCTAATTTTCCATTTCCTCTAGAGCTTGTTGCATGTAAATTGAAGGTTGTGATTGAAGATGATGTTTTCAAAGATGGATTAGAAAAGAGCATTTTTTATCTCACCAAGCTGTCGGAAGAGAGGGAAGAAATGGTTGATAGAATCACTAAACATTAGGGAAGAGTAGTTATTTGATAAAAGAGCAAGACCAAGGAAATTTATGGAAGGTAATTTGGTTTTGTTGTGGGATAAGAGACATGAACTTAGAGGGATGCATTCTAAGTTTTAGTCTTTGTGAAAAGGGCCATTTTAGATCATATAAGAAAACCAAAATAACTCTTTCAAGTTGGTATATCCCACTCAAGAAACCCTACCATTTTCTTATAATGGGCAGGGTTTGAAGTTGTATCAAATACAAAATTGAAAGTAGGTAACCCCTACATAGTAGCTAGTTAGGTAGGTTTTTCTTTCATGCATTTTTGCTTTTCTTAGTTGCTCACTTTCTTAGTTAGTTGTTTCTTCTTTTTTAGATTAGTATGTTCTTTTGGTTGCCAAGTTGTCACCTTACTATGCAAAACCAAAGATTACTAGGATTCTTCCAAGCATTGTTATGCTTGAATCCCCAGACAGAGCCAGTTGTTGCTCAATTTTTAGTTCATTCCTTTTTTGCTTTAGGTTCAAGTCTATTCAAGTGTGTCAATGTCTTGAGTCTGAGTCTAGAATGCCTCTGGATGACCTCTCTTTTCATCACCCTCTTTCAAGCTAACCTATGTGTGAAATCATGTAAGGATTGCACTGGTAAAAGGCTAGGTGATATAGGTTTTTGTGGGAAGTTATAAGTGTCTCCTTGATGAGAAGAAGGTCTATAATTTCTAATGATTCATTGTTTATAGATTTAGAGGGATTTTGAAGATAAAAATTTGTATTAATCACATCTCAATGGAAGAACTCAAGTGATTAAACTCAAAAGTGTAGATAAATCATTTTTTATCAACAGCCTACATGGATGAGCAGAAAAGACAATCAACAAAAAGAATGCATGTCATTGGTCAGTTGAAAAGTCAATCATTGTTAAGAGTGGTTTCCTTGGCCATAAGATAAATATTAGATCAAGGGCATGTACAAGTTCATTAGCCAAGAAGTATTTAATATATTTTAAGTTGCAACCTAGCAAACACAGTAATAGTTAGTCCTAAATAGTTATCACAAGGTTGCACGTAGTTAAAGCTTGCTTGAAGTTAAGGAAATGATAACACAAAGGTATATAAATCCATGATCATAGGATCATAGGTATGTTAATTTAATTAGTCTAAAAAGTAGCAAAAAATAGAAGAATCACATACTCACTGGCAGTTAAGAATAACCTACACTTAATAGAGTGAAGGTGTTAAAGCTAGTGATCGCATAGTCGCAAGTAGTTAAGGAGAATTTGAAGTTAATGTTGTGAAGAAGTGATTACTCTAGTCATATGATAACAAAGGTTTAAGATGGCTCTAGAATTTGACCTACGAAAAAGTGATCTAGACAATCAAGTGTGAGGTGATCGTAGCATGCATAGAGTAAAATAGTTAAAAGACTTTAAGTGGAAAAACTATGAAAAGTAACCAAAGGTAAGAAATTTTGAATTATCACATGGTCTAAGTTGGTAAAGATAACCTAGAGTCAACTCAATGAAGCCATGAATACCAAAGATCACATGGTCAGTGGTAGTTGAAGCCAACTTGAGGTTAATGTTGTGAAGGTGTGATCATGTTAGTGTGAAGTCATCGCTAAGTCACTGTAGTTAGTAGAATGGAGATAGGTCAAGCTACAAAGTGGTGAATAAGAGGAATTGCAAGGTCATAGCTTAAAAAGAATTTAAGATATACCAAGTTGTGAAGCCGTGAAAAAAGATAGTAGTTATTCAAAGCATCATCACATCAAGTAAAGGCATCATATGAAGAATAGTTGTGAAGGATAGAAAAATGGGAAATAAGAAAGGCTACTAGGCTTAATATTGATCATTGATCTAAGATTGATGGTCATAAATAAAAGTTGGTTTGACTGTTGAAATATGAATTACATAGATTTGGTGCTAAACAATAGAATATGAAGAAAATGAAGATTTTTGTAGGTTTCCTAAAACAACATGAAGATAAAAAGTCACCATGTGTTTTTAGAAGTACTATGGAGTCAAGATCATAGATGAGAAGATGCCACATGTCCATATCATGCTGTAGATGGATTTTCTTCTTCAACAATTCTCTTCTTACTCTTTGTCACTTGAGAACCAATATTCCAAACCCATTCACAAAATATAAGTCTTCATCTTCTCCTTCCAACTATCATAGTTGGCCCCATCAAATCTAGGACTATCCTTTCTAAAAATATTTTCCATCAATCTCCCAAAGATGTTAAGGTTATCCTTCAAGGACCTAATGCTTTGATACCAATTGTTACAATATATAGTCCACTGATATAACTGAGTAGAGGGGGTGAATCATTTATCCAACTAGTATCACAACTATCATCCTTAAATAAACTTAACCATATGAGAAATATAAAATGAAACCACAGCAAGACACTCATACACAATAACACTAAATATGTTAACTAGGGAAACCCTTGATCAAAGGGAAAACCTCAGTGGGGATGGTACCCATAATATGATGTGCTAATATAAATGTTCCTTGTTAGATGATGGACCCTGTTAGGAGTCTATGAATACATTTAGTACATGAGTCCCTATTAGGAGACTTTGAATCCTTGTTAAGAGATTCCAAGCCTGTTAGGAGTTGTACTAACCCTATTAGGAGTTGTGGAAGATAGTTTGACCCACTTCCCAAATAGCTTCAAGGGAAATACCAATGAACCCACTGTCTAAATGATCTATGTATTATTCCTTGTAGAATAATAGAACTGTACTATACTATTCCTTCCTCTTTTTGTGTCTTTTCAACTAGACTTTTTCTCCTTCTAATCTTGTAACCATATCACAAATCTTGAAAATAATCCCTTGGATCACTTACAAGCATTTAGTAAGCACTTTTCTTGTTTTCACACTTCGCACTTCATACAACAATGGATACTTTTTACAATAAAGTACAACATCTTTCCTTTAGAGCATATCTTCAAAATAATTCCTTCAGTTGGCCTTGAGGCTTTCCCAATTAATTATAATAATATGATTAATTAATTATAATTACAATAGCACGGCCAGCTTAGACTCTATACAAAACTTTATACATGCACTGCTAAGGATTGCACACTCATTGACATCATCGACAAACTATTCTCTACCATTGCCTAACTATGTAGCTTCTCATTGCATCTCAGATGTAAGATAGCAAAAAAATATCATGAACTACTTTCCCAATACTCTATCTCTAAACTCCTCTCTATAAATTAGGTACCCGTATGTCTTCAAATTAGCCTATGTGCACTCAATCATGTCATTAGGATATAGTGTAGAACATGTCTATAATTGTACATCACTAGATAATCAAACCATTTTCCATACCATTAAGATCTCTATTTGCTACTCAGCCATTCTTTATAGAAACTATGTTATGTTGATATTAATGACAAACGCAGTCATGAATGCCACATGTCAATACTCTCCAATGCTTAGGATACTCCCCCAAAGTAGTATCATCAATATTTATGCTAACAATTTGTGTGTTTGGAATCCTTCAGTCAAGGTGAGACCTAATAGTCTTGTAAGCCTTTAATAGGGTAGACCCCTCATAGGCTAGATCATAGTTTATGATCAAAACTTTTTAGCCATAATATGCCACACTTTACAATTGTAGTAGTGAAGATTTTTGGGTGTCATCCCACCCCATTTTACCTTCTCCTTGGAGGGTTTTTGGGTAAAGAAAATCTTATGTGTTATGTGTTAATTTACTTTATGTTATAGATGTGATGTATGGTTAGTTATTTTAGTTTGCATGCAAAGTTATGAGATGGATGTATAGTGAATTATTTTAAGGTTAAAAGTTTTAAGTGTTGATTCACCTCCCCCCCCCCCTTAGAACTTACTTTCCCATTGGTATTTCCAACACTTATACGTAAATCTCTTAAGTGAGTACACACTTGAAGAGTGTTGTTAAAATCCTTGAAAAAGGTAGATCTTTTCATGTCTTATTGTATATCCCCAAGAGAGTAAACAATCAAAATTGACTAAACATTATAGTACTAACAAGGCACCCTTTAATGGTAGTAGTAATGGATTTATAGGTACCATACCCATGTTAGAATTGTTAGAATATCTGGAGGGGGTAAATCAATTACTCAAGGTCCTTAAGTACCACTTGAACAATCAAAAATTGAACATTTACTATTCTTTTTATCCTATTGTATCTCGGTCTCTACTAAATACTGATAAACAAAATTACTAGAAGTTCACTATCCTAATATAATAGACTTAGCTAAATGTAAATGAATAAATGAAAATCACCATAAAACATTCAACACAAGTTGGACACCAAGATTTAACATGGAAACCTAATTTAGGAAAAAGCACCAGCAACATGTCACTACTTTTTCACTCTTTTGAAGTGAGCTATGTTAGGAGCCAACATTGTTAGAGGTTACAATACACACTGTTAAATATGACCTGGTTAGAGGACTTAATCACCCTATTAGGAATGTCCTTGTTAGAGGACTTTGATCATTCCATTTAGAATGTCACCTTGCTAAATGATTTACATAGTCTGATAAGTCCTTCAAATGATTGTTATGTCAACCTTTGATTAAAAGGATTTGAATACAAATTGTGCACAATGATTAGAAATAAAATAATAAGTTTTGATCTGTATGATTGCAATTTTAGATCACTATTTGGTTCGTGTGTTTATTCCCTAGTAAGCCTTCCTTGTCAACTTTGTCTTTGATTCACTTGGAAAACCTTCAAGCAACCATCCTTCTCTTCATATCAAACTTAATCCTTCTTCTTAGATTCACTTATCAACTTCAACAACTTTGTTCCTTCTTAATGAAAGCATACATAGATTCCTTTCTCTATTCTCATCATCACATATCTCATTCATGCTATTTTAATCCCTTTCTATGCATACTCTTAAAGTTCATCTTTTTATCTCCTTAGATAGGCAATTCTGATCTTTTACCATTTTAATTATCACTATAGATCGTAGGGTTTATGATATGATTCACCAAGTTTATTGTATCTATCCATCTTCTTCTTTTCTAGAAAATTCTCATCCATCAAATTAAATCTTAGGTATAATACCTAATCCTCTCCTTGAGTTAAATGATCCAACTCATCAAAATTTTCTTCAACATGGTTTCCATATCCCAAGAAATCAATTGAGTCAGCTAGAAATCATGATTCGTCAAACGCATTCAAAATACTATCACTCAACCATCACCAAGTTTTGGCACTCAATTATCACTGAATTTCTTGGTCATATTAGAGCTCAATATCAATACTATCACTCGATCAATATTGATGCTCAGTCAATGCTAAATTTTCTTAAATTGTACTGTGTCTCAAACAATAACATCACTCGACATTTCTTAGTCTTTTACTCTATTACTCGGTCAAGCTTTACTTAAGTGATATATCTTGACTTGCACTACAAAGAATTGAACATCAACATGATATAAAAAATCTCTTTGTCTTATCAGAGTTTAACTAATAAAATGTCCATTGTAACTTCTTTTTCATAACTCAACCTTTCCTCTAGGTGATTTTTTTATGAAAAAATTTTCAAATTCTCTACATCAATAAAACAAATATGACATTTAGATTAGATAGAAATATGTCTCATCAATAGACTTGATATCAATGACAAAACAACAGTTGTTCTAATTGTAGTTTCCAATAATATCCCTCTTTGGCATTGATGGAAACACATTAATAAATCTTACAATATTACTTTCAAGTTGCATTATAGGAATATAATCTCCCTCTTTCTTACAATGCAATCCAAAACATTTCACTAACATGAGTGAACAATATCCTTAGTTTCATTATGATTCTCATCTCACTAATTTTATAAATCTCTTCCTCTTTCATTACTCTCTCCCTCTAAGATTTATCCCTCTCTTTGGTAATTCTCTCCCTCTTTGATTGTTCCAAGTTCTTTGGCAATTCTCTCCCTCTTTGACAACAATGCCAAAGACACCAGCTCTTCTTGGATTCATATACATTATACATCTTTATCATGTAGATATTTGCATGTTAGGCTTATTCTTGTTATCATTTTATGAATGATCTATTATGTTGGTCTACTTCTTACTAACTTCACTATCTTAGGCATCTCCTAAAGTAGAACTGCCTACATCAATGTGTATGATATTCTGATTAGCACATCTGATGCAATGCACCATTTCTCCTTCAGTTTATTTTCTTAGGGGAATCACCCTAGTTTTCCTCTAAGATATTCTAGAGCATCCTTAGGTAAGGTTTTAGTGAATATTTTTGGAATTTTTTCTTTTGTGTGCACATATTCTAACTTCACCTCTTTGTCTTGAACTAGTTCTCTCAAGTAGTGATACTTGATAGCAATGTGATTTGTTTTAGTTTGTATCATTGGATTTTTTAATATGTTAATAGCACTCGTGTTATCACAATAGATAACCGCTGGATTGGTAAACCCTTCTTTCATTCCTTTAGCAATTGCTTGATCCACATAATGTTTGAACAATTCACTGCAGCTGCCACATACTCGACCTTGGATGTTGATTGGGAAATATAGTTTTTTTTCTTGTTTGTTCATGATACCAATCTCTTTCCTAGAAAGAATGCACCTCCACTAGTGATTTTTCTATCATCAATATTTTTTGCCCAATCAAAGTTAGTGAATACCTCCAATTCAAACCTATCACTTTGACTAAAGAAGAGTGAAATGGAAGAGGAGAAGACAAAAAGAGATATTGAAGTCATTAAAGGGTGGAATGCATAGACACCATGCAAAAAGGTGAAAAAGTGAAATCATTAAAAGAGAGGATACACTATTATGATACTCCAAGGTCAGTGACTTATCTATCATTAAAATATAATTGCAAATGATGTAAGATTGAATATCACAAGATAAGCAAATAACACTCAACCAAAGGAAATAGTGCATTTGCAAGAATATTAAATAGAAGGAAATGATTCCCTTGCCCTATGTAGAAACAAGAGAAGAGAAAATAATCCTATTATGCTACTCACAAAGAAAACCATGTATGACAATGAGCTCATGAAAAGATGACCAACAATATTACATGGTGTGAAGAAACATAATAGGTAATTCAATAACATTCAAAAAAATTAGAAGTAAAAGATATCTCATTATTTGGAGATATGTAAATAACCTCATTATTAATGAGTTATTGGATCTTACAATGTAAATCTTGATAACATCAAGAGAGTGATCATGATAACGGTGGTACATGCAAAACAAAAGATTCATGATTTTTTTTACTATATTTCTTTCTATGTTTAGGGCTAGTAATCACCTTAGCATTAAGAATATTATGTAAGATAATTTCTTGATTACTAGGAGAATATACATGAGGAGAGGATGAAGACAAATAATGAGATTTTAAACTTTACTGTGCACATACTAAATTATTATCAACAATGGTGTTAAAAGAGTGCCTATGCCCCCATTTCCTAAGGGCATATTATTTTTATCGCCAGATTTAATAGATTCATCATGAGTGGAAGTAGAAACAAAGTTGGTGAAGAAAGAAGCTATACAACTTCTCATGAATGGAAAGTTGTTAACTCTTATTATCCAATAAACATTGGTATGAAATATAAGGATTCCCAATCATCACCTAGAAGGGTACTTGAAGAGGGAGGATCATCATTAGATTGTTAATTTTGTTGTTCCCCAAAATTTAGACAACTATTTGGTTTAGTGTCTACATGAAGAGTGTACATGACATTATTAGAGATAAACTTGAATTTTTGATGAAGAGTTGAAGGAATAACATACATATAAACTTGAATTTTTGATGAAGAGTTTTCCTTACTATTTCAACATTTATCCAAATCAATAAGGTGCACCACTTGATATTTATTGGTGATGATATGTACCTTTTTTGGTTTTACAATATGCCCCAATTTCATGCATCACCTATTAACTACTAACTTTTGATAACTACCTTGTACAAGAAAATGATGGTTGTTTTTGGACTCTCTCCTTTGGTCTTTGTTTTTTAGGTTGTAAAGAGCCATTCTGCACTATTTTTCTTGAAGTATGTTCGAGTCACAAGTTGAGGAACTCAAATTTGAGGAGAGTTTTTGCCTATTTACTGTGTTCTCTACAATTAAGTAGGTTTCTATTCATTTTTGTTGTTGCTTATGTAGTGTGTTAAAAGGAACCATCTCTATGGTTTGTTGAAATGCCAACATTTCAAAAGAAATGAGCATAGTTGTTGGTAGGAGTATTGGAAGGAGACTTGGTACTTACTTTTGAGTGCAAGGTTAAAATGAAAAATCTTGTTAAGAATGTTGTAATCACCAAGTGGAATGTCTTTAGCCTTTTTAGTACTTGAAAGCATAATCACTTTCAATATTCAAAAACTAAGGTCCTTTCAAAGAGGCAACTTAAAGCTCATTCAAGGCAAGAACTATCATTTTATTCCTTGTACAAGGAATAGAAGAAGCTAAGGCTAGGCTTACATCTCTGCACAACCGGGATGTTGGTTGGAAGCCCTCTCAAAACAACATTTTTTCATTCATAGGGTTAGTCTATTTAGGTTGTGCCCTAGCATGGCAATGACCTCAAGATCCATTAGTAGGGTATGTCTAGTTACTGAGATTCTAATTATAAGTAGAATTTCTTCCACACCTTATTGGTCACATTATAATTACATGCAAAATAAAAAATTTAAAAATAGGTGGAATGTAGATCATTCTAGTGTGCAGTCCATCTCATTAGGTTCAATTCATCATCAACAAAAAGAGGAGCTTCTCTTGGAACTAAGAGCAACAATGTTGACCAAGTCGAGATTAGAAACCTTATTGAACAGACTTTCACTTATTTTTTCCACTTCAACTTCTACATCAACACTCACATAGGGGATAGTAATTAATTAGTGATGAAGCAAACAATGAAGAAGTGCCCTGTCCACAACCCTTACAACCACAATGTTGACCTCATGGAGATTAAAACCCTTATATTAATTGGTGGCTTTGACCCCAAAAAATTCAGCTGCATTGGCATCACTTTCATAGTTGATGGTGCCCTATGCATAAAAGTTCATTTGTTCCATACTATATCAAGCAACTGTTTCTTATCCAAGCCATTTAATTTGCAACCTTTTAAATCTTCACAAAGATAAAGTTGGAGCAAGAGAATTTTTCTTCTCAAAGGTGTCATTTGATTGTAAAGCATCCATTTCATTATTTTTTGAACTAGATATGTCTTGTTTGTTGAATAGATAATGGAATTGATGCTTTACAATCAGAGGACACCTTTGAGAAGAAAAATTTTCCTGCTCCAATTTTATCTTTGTAGAGATTTAAAAGGTTGCAAATTAAATGGCTTGGATAAGAAATAATTGCTTGATACAGCATTAAAAAAAATTGACCAAACATTGGTGGAAATTTTGACCAATTCTTGATAGTTTTCCACCAAGAATTGGTCAAAATTTCCACCAATTATTAAAAAAAATTGACCAAACATTGGTGGAAATTTCCACCAATTCTTTAAAAAAAATGACCAAACATTGGTGGAAATTTCAACCAATTCTTGATAGTTTTGTACCAAGAATTGGTCAAAATTTCCACCAATTCTATAAAAAATTGACCAAACATTTGTGGAAATTTTGACCAACAATGACAAATCAAAGCTACCAAAAATTAAAAAAATTTGATGAATGTATTGGTCAAAATTTTGACGATAAAAATTCCCACGAACTGCTTGGTCAAAATTCATCGACAGTTGAGTTCAAATTTACTAGTGAGAATAAAACAAGGGGAGAATACGATTAAGGGGGGGATATATTTTTGGAGAGAAATAACAAAGGGGGAGACATAAGGATAGTGAGAAATGGGGGAGATATTTACTCAGAAGGAGTACAAAATTTTGGTTACAAGAATAGACATATCAAATCAAGGGGAGTAATCAGATTTCAAGGTATCTAAGTTATTGCAAAATTTTGAAAGTTTGAAGTTTTGTATATAAGCCAAGTTATGGATATGTTATGCTCAAGAGATTAAGGATGATAATGTATACTCAAGTTTTTTTGACACCCATGTCAAAGGGGGAGATTTTTGATCCCAGATTGGTTTTGACAAGTGTCAACACACTTAAGTTATTTACTTACTTAATGTTGAACTAGTAATGCATGCTATGCACAACATGTAAATATTAGACCATGCCGAGTCATAGTGAGTGTCAAGCCACTCATGTTCCAAGTCACTCAAGTGCTGAGAAGATAGACCATGTCGAGTGATTTAGGAGCTAATTAAAAATTGGATACTGAGCAATACATGTGCTAAGTCATAGTATAAAGATTAGTGTATGCTGAGCATTAGAGACTTTAGATGTCGAGTAAGATAGTTTTGACATATTTGTTTGTAATGGCACAAACAACTATGTAACCCATTCTTGAGCTGATTTAAGGTTGAATTATGATATTTTGGAGATTAGGATAAACTCTAGTTGGATTCCCTATGCAATTAAATGCAACCAATCAAAAAATGGGAAGGATTAAATGGAAAAATGGATGAATCTCAGTCGTAGATTCATACCTAACCCTAAGCCACCAAACTCTTCTTAAGGAGGACAAAACCCTAAACTTTCTAAGAGTATTAGAGGATTGAAGAGGATAGTTGGCATGCACAAATAAAGAATTCATGGTGACTTAGAAGTTATGAAGTAAAAGTACATTACAAAATTAGTTAGAACAGAATAGAGGATAGAGAAAAGGATACAACAAAGAGGCATTTGATCAAGAAGGATCAAGAAAACATTGTTTAGAGGTGATCTATTATCAGGCAAGAAAGTTCTAATTGTAGGATCAATGCTGAGACATTTTAATAGGTGATTTCAGTCAAAATCTCTTAATAGAGTGGTCCTAATAAGGTGTATGAATTCATTTAACAAGGTGCCTAATTAGTTGTAAGTTGAAGTCCTCTAAAAATGCACACTTCTAACAAGGTGTTGAAATCCTCTAACAAGGTGAGACCTAACAATCTTTGTAAGCCTTTAACAGGGCATACCTCTCATACGGTGGAACATGTTTCATGGTCAAAACATTGTAACCTTCATTAGATACACTTTGTTGCTATAGTAGTGAAGATTTTTAGGTGTCATCCACACTCCAGTTTTACCTTCTCACTTGGAGGGTTTCTGGGTAATCATATTTGGTGTTATGTGTGTGAATGCTTACATGTTTACATGCTTTAGATGTATATGCTTTACATGTTATTTTAGTTTACTCACTAAATGTATGAGATGGATCTATGGTGAAAGTTGTATGGGTCCAAGTTTAAACTATTGCTTCACCCCACCCTCAAAAGTTTACCTTTCCTATCGTAATTCCAACACCAGCCTCCCTGCACCTAATGAAGCCAAGCCAATCATTGAGAAGTTGGAAAATATTGTAGAGATAATCAATGATGAAGACCTAGATACCAATGTAAAATTATTGGAATGGTCTAAGAATAAATTTCAAACCAAGATGGATGAATAGATATCTATTGCCATTGCACTACACCAGATTAAGCTACCAACCAAGATTAAGGGTGTAAAGAAGATGTTAGAAAATATTTTCTCTTTTTACACCAAGTTGTGTGATGTTCCATGTTCACACAAAAAGTGCAAAGATATATTGACCAGTGGAGAGAGATCTAAAAAAAATAGGTAACATTCTACAACAATTTCCTGGTTAAGGGCAATCTCATTTTAGGAATCTATTATCAACACAAGGTAAGTTATAAACATTTCAAGCTCAATGCTAATATAAGGGCTATACTAATAAACATCCAATCCATGTTATCCCCTCACATGGAGGTGTTACATAAGGAACCAGCCTATGCAGATACATTGTTAAAGAAAGATCCTTATCTTTCTACATATGAAGGCTTAGTCACCCTTTCTGTTGAGTTAGACATACATATTAAATCTTTGAAGTAAACATGTGACAATTGGGATGCATCACTGGAAATTATAATGCAAGTCCATAAATATTTCTTGGACAAACACACAATTTGTGTACAACCCATGGAATAAGTGTCAAAAAGGGGAGAATTAACATTGGATTCAAGGTAGAATTCATGAATGGACATGCCAAACTGTTGGATGGGAAAGGAAATTTGGTTGGTTTTGGCAAGCAAACAAAAGGTAGTCTATCTTATCTTGATCTCATTGATTGTTCATGTTTTATTGCTCAAGTAGAAGAAATTTGGTAATGGCACAAAAGACTATGTCATGTGAACTTTGATAATCTGTTTAAGATAAGAAAACATAAAAGAGTAAGAGGTATTCCTAGTTTGAAGAAGCCTAACATGAGTTTATGCAAGAATTACCAAATTGGTAAGATGGGAAAGACAAGCTTCAAAAGAAAAGACTATTAGTCAGAAGAAGTCTTGGAAATTGTTCATATAGACTTATGTGGACCTATTAGAATAGAGAGTTATAGTGGAGAAAATTTTTTCATTCTCTTTTTTGATGACTACTCTAGAATGATGATAGTAATGTACCTAAAAGAAAAATTAGAAGCTTTTCAAAAATTCAAGTGGTATCTAGCAAGAGTAGAAAAAGAAACTAGAAAGAAGTTGAAATGCCTAAGATCATATAGAAGCAGTGAATTCATTTCCCATGAAATCAACAATTTATGCATTGAAAGAGGAATCAAAAGATAATTATCTATTCGTGGTACACCATAGAAGAATGGTATAGTAGAAAAAAGAAATAGATCTATCATGGATTGTGTAAGAACCCTGATGATTGAAAAGAATGTTGCTCTCAAATACTAGAAGGAAGCCATCAATACTATAGTTCATACCTTGAATAGAGTTCAGTTGAAGAAAGATTAAAACAAGACACCTTATCAACTATGGTATGGCTACAAACCTAATGTAAGTTACTTGAAGGTATTTGGTAGCTAATGTTACATATTGAAAGAATCTAGAAAAGGAAAATTTGATGTAAAAGGTGAAGAAGGCATATTTCTAGGATACTCCTATAGAAGCAAAGCATACAAATGTTTGAATTTATCTACTCACAAAATTATAGAGAGTGCACATGTCAGAATTGATGAATATGCAGAAAAGAGTAAAGTAAAAAGTAGCAAGGAACCTAAAGACTGTAGAAGATTCATTTACTATGAACATGATACCATTCCTAATATATCTAAAAGAAAATATTCTTCAACTCCTGAGTCCCTAGAAACTCCAATAGCTACCGAGTTGTAGACAGTGCAACCTAAGCTACAAGGACTCGAGTCACAAGCAGAGGCTACTGAGCTAGTTCAAACCAAGCCTAATGGACTTGAGTCATAGACAAAAGCACCTAAGCTTGAAACTAAAATTCAAAAAGAAGATGATGTAACTCATTCAAAGACCAAGGAGCTTGTATTAGCAAGATATCTCAAAAGACATCATGCACCTGATCAGATCATTGGAGATCAATTAGATGAAACAATGACAAGAAGCAAATTAAAAGGTACATGTTTACTTGTTGAATTTGAACCTAGAAGTGTTAAAGATGCTCTAGAAAATTAAAGTTAGATTGAAGCAATGAATGGAGAGATAGTATAGATAGAGAATAACAAAACTTGTACTCTTGTTCCTAGACCCAAGGATAAAAATGTAATTGGTACAAAATGGGTATTTAGAATAAGCTGAATGAAGATGGAAAGGTATCAAGAAACAAAGCAAGATTAGTATGCATAGGTTACTCTCAAGAAGAAGGTATTGAATATGGTGAAACTTTTTCTCTTGTAGCAAGACTTGAAGGTATTAGAACTTTACTAGCATATGCAACACATAGAGGATTTAAAGTATATCAAATGGATGTTAAATTTGCATTCTTGAATGGAATCCTTGATCAGGAAATTTACATTAAACAACCAGAAGGTTTTGTAGATCCTAGCAAAGGAGATGTGGTTTGCAAACTATACAAAGCTTTATATGGTCTCAAGCAAGCTCCCATAGCTTGGTATGAAAGACTCCATAATTACTTGGTACAAATTGGTTTTCAAAGGACTAATGATAATAGTAGTCTGTATATCAAGGAAGGACCAGATAAGAAGATTGTGTTAGTAAAAATATTTGTTGATTATACTTTATTTATAGGAAATAATGATTTATGCAAAGCATTCTTAGAAGAAATGAGAAAATAATTTGAGATGTCCATGTTTGGTGAAATAAAATTCTTTGCTGGATTGCAAATACAGTAGAACAAAAATGGTATCTACATCGCTCAATCTAAGTATATCAAGGAGATAATAAAGAAATTTGGAATGGAAGATTCAAGACAAGTTGGAATGCCTATGTCTACTAGACATAAACATTCTAAAAATGATGATTCCAAAGAAGTAGATAAGACTACATATAGATCAATGATTGGAAAATTGCAATATGTAGTTCACACAAGGCTTGATATTGCTCTACCAGTTGGAATAGTGGCAAGATTCTAATCAAATTCCAAAGAAAATCACATGATGGCAATCAAGAGAATCATGAGGTATCTAAAAGGTACTGAAAACTATGGTTTATGGTACAAACTTGGAGGGAATTTGGACTTAAAACTATTTACTAATGTTGATTGGGCAAGAAGTCTTGATGATAGAAAAAGCACTAGTGGTGGAGCATTCTTTCTTGGTAAAAAACTAGTATCTTCGACAAGTAAGAAGCAAAATTGTACTTCTCAATCCATAGCATAGGCAAAATATGTAGCAACAATAGTTAATTACTCTAACATTGTTTGGTTCAAACAATTGTTGGAAGGAATGAAAGTAGAAATCAAAGATCTAGTTGTTATATATTGTGATAACACCAATGCAACCAACATATCAAAGAATCCAGTAATGCATTCCAAAACAAAGCATATTGCTATAAAATATCACTTCTTAAGAGAATTGTTGCAAGATAAGGAAGTCAAATTGGAATATGTGAATACAAAGGAATAGATTGCAGACATATTCACCAAGCCATTACCTAAGGATTCATTTATGTATATAAGAGGTAAGCTAGGGGTCATTCCCCTATCTAAAATTCACAAAATGAAGTTTAGTGAATGCATCAACTAGAAACTATTGAAGATCAATTAGTTGGTGTAGAATTGGCAAGGGCATATTGTAGATGAATCAGTACTTAAGGTACATTAAAATTTATAGAGTTATTGTCTTTGGCATGTGTTGTCAAAGAGGGAGAAGTTTACTATCATATCTCTAAAAAATGTTTCGAACCAGAATAAAGTCAAAAACCAAAGAGGGAGAAGTCCTCTAAAAGATGAAGTATGTTGAAAGAGGGAGAATGTTCTAAATGAACTTGGTAACAGTTGTTGTAGACAGAATTTGATAAAAAGGAAGAACTCATACTAATAGAGGGAGTTCTCAAATCCAAAATTTCATTGTGCTATGACATGTTGTGTTGCCATCAATGCCAAAGAGAAAGATTGTTGGATATGATTGATTAATTGTGTATTGTCTTACACAAATTTCATAATCATTATCAGTTAGTATATGCCAAGCTCACTCAGGCGGTGAAGACAGTTCTTAGTGTCTACCGAGCATTCCTATATTTGCCTAGTTCAGAAGGTAGTGTCTACTGAGTTCACTCTGGTATCAAAGGAAAAGTTTCAGAAAGTGAGTGTTAACTAAGCTCACTTAGGTAATAAAGGAAAGTTGGATGGAACCAATGCCAACTGAGCTCACTCGGTTGCCAAAGGATTTTCGTAAGATTGCAGTGTTAACCAAGCAGTTGTTAGTTAGCAAAGGAAATTGCTTTAGAACTAGTTTCTATTCAGTAGGGTCAGCTAGCAAAGGATTTTCCCATTTTTTTGTATTGATTTTAATTGATTTATCTATTGATTCCAACTGACTAAGGTGATAAATATTGATTATTGTAACTTATATTTGATCTGACTTGAAAAAATGGAAGGTATAAGTATAAGGTCAAGTTTTGATTTCAATGTGTGCAAGAAAATGTGCAAGTGTGAGTGTAATAGAATGTGCAAATTATGGTGATGTGATTAAAGATATACTAGCAAGTAGAAGAAGAAAATTTGAAGGATAAGCAGAATATCCTTATGGTGTAGCAAAGTCATATTCAATTAGGAAGGATCAAGTACAAGCCAGAATAGAGATCTAAAATTAGCAACTAAGTTGCATTTAAATCATGTCATTTCATTATTACTCTCTAACCATTGTAGCAATGATCTAAATCTCTTAATAGAGTTGGCTTAATAGTTATTTGCAAATCCTTTAACAATGTGGCAATTCCATTGAATCATTCTCAAGACCTCTAAATAGACCACTCCTAATAGGGTGATTATATCCTTTAATAGGGTCACACCTAATAGTGTGTTTTGTAACCTTTAACAGTGTTGGCTCCTAACAAGGCTCACTTTAGAAGAGTGAAAATCAATAACTAGTTGCTATTGGTGGTTTTTTCCAAATTGGGTTTCCACGATAAATCCTAGTGTCAAATGTGTTCATGTTATTTTCTTTATGTGTTTGCAATTGAATTAAATTAATGGTAATCATAGATAACATCTAATGGTTCTTATGGTAATCTTTTACTAAGCTAATTTAGTTACTACTGAGTTACAGCAGTCTGTGTGTTTATTGAGCTTCAATAGTATTCAATTATTTATTTGCATTTCGTACTAACATCAAAAGGGATCTGGGATTTATTTTTTAGTAACTGATTCACCCCTTTCATCTTAGTTACTCCTCTTATATTTCCAATAATTGTATAGGTAAAACTATTTTTTTATTCCTTCAAGTAAGATTTTTCTAAGATAAGGAGGATGGGAAAAGACGTCCTGAAGAAAGGAAAAGAAGTATTGAGCTTCAACTAACCTAATTTGGTCTCTAGGATGTGCTACTATTTCATAATTACCCTCCCCCACCCCCCACCCCCCATTAGTGTTTCTCAATACTATCCTCTACATTAAATGAGTATTAAGAGATAGTCTACTTTTAGTCAACACTTTGTCAGCATTATAGGATTGTGTGATATATCTCACTTTTAGGAATGAGTCCTAAGGAGTGAGTTATTTTATTTCTCATGCCACTCTTTAATTAAAATTACTAAGATATCCTTAATTATTTTCTTTGTATTTTTATTGTTATTGATTTTTTTTATGATATTCTCTCCTTAGTTACTTTGGGATGTCACTTGGCTAGAGGACTAGGGGCATGGGGTATATTTTCTTTTGTTGTTTTCCTGTGGGTGTAGTTTTTATGACCCTATGTGTTTTGAGTGCATCGAGTGTCTATGAGCAGTGCCTCCTCTTGGTTAGAATGTTGTATATACCTACACCTAATTAATTTAGGCACTTAGGTGAGTTTAAAATATGTCCTTGACTATTCCATCTTATTTTTTATGCAAGACCTTTCTTATGGCCATCTCGACACTTATGTCTCAATCCAAGCATAATATTTCTACATTGAAATGGAAGCTAACAACAACTCATCTTGACCTCTATGGTTGTGATTCTTATGTTAGGTTCCTACACCCTATTCAATATAGGTCATACTTAGATCTTTATAGTTATGTTTGCACTAGTAATGGTTTTATGGCCTTATGATGTCCCTTACTAAGGCTCAATGATTATAACAAGGACCTACCTAATTGACCATTTTAATTTGCATTGTATATTTCATGATATCTTTCACATGAGGGTTTTCATTTTAGCTTACATTTTAGGGTTTCCATTTTGAGTAAGGAAAGAGTCTTTGCCAATCACCTACATCCATCCTAGTATCTCTTCTTCTCTTCTCAGTCATTTCCTCATCATTTCTTTATCTTTCATTCATCATCATTTTTCTTATATCCTTTCATTGGGGTTACTCATCATATTATCACATATATCTATCCTTTTCGACCCCTTATATAGAATTTTGACCTAATTTTCAACTATCTTGAATATCTATGAAAAATCACTCTTACTTAGTTTTCACATCTTGGATCCATTTTTTGGATCAAAATTGAAATCTAGATTCATATTGACAAATGCTTGGAGGTGCCTGTGCACTAAATTTCCCCCTTGTCTTGTAAATATTACTACAAGTTTACAAACTAAGAAGACATATCATTGATATAATGACTATCAATGGTGATTACCTTTGAGATGACTAAAAAATATGTGTTGAATCTTACAGACATAAAAAAATTCTCTATTTAATTTTGGTCATGATATCAAATTAGTCAAGTCAAATCTATAATATAGTTGCAACACTTGAAAATACATTATGGAGATGGAGAAAATTTTGTCTTTTGAATATTAAGGATATCAATATTTCATTTGCTTCACAGTTAAAACTAAAATTAAATTAATAGTTCACATGCTTCACATTATATAAGCTATCATTCCTATTTCAAATTTATTGAATCACCACCATCTTAAAGGCCTCTCAGTTCCCTCACTTTTTGTCGTTATCATCCTTAGTAACTTTCTTTTCTTTTACAACAAATTCTAGCTTTTCATTGTCAATAGCTTTGCCAAGTCTGAATATCTCCATGGCTTTGATCTTTTCTCAAGTTGTTAATTTTTTTCTTAAGAAGCACAATGTTGTGATGCCAATTGTTGAAAATATTCTTAACTAGGCTAAGTACTAAGAGGGGAGGGGTGAATCAGTAACTTCTAAAACTTCAACAATTTTAACTCTCAATTCAATAGTCCAATTAGCATTTAATTCTTCACATATAATCTGATCTAATTGCATGCATAAGAAACTAAAAACATGAAAGCATTCATAACACTTTGACACAAAGATTTGGTGACCGAGAAACCTTCCAAATAGAAAGTAAAACTGGGGTGGGGATGATACCAACAAGCTTTAGTACTACAGCATAAAGTTGGCTTATTAAGGCTTACATTGATCACTTATGATGATTTTCCCTATTAGGAGCAATAAGGACTGCTAGGTCCACCTTGTGAGATAATTTAGAAACATATAATGAAGTGTGCACTCAGTAAAGAGATTTAGAAAAGACTGTTACGTCTACCTTGTTAAAGGATTTTACTGATCCACCTGTTAGGATGAAACAATAGTTGATCTTTGATCTGCAAATTGGTTTGTTGAATGAGATTCCTTTAAGAATAAAAATCACCTTACTGTGATAGATATGTCTTTACTACTCCTTATACTACTGTAGCCTTTATAATTCACTCTATTTGCTCTTCTCTTAAAATTATATTATATATGCATCATTACTTCACACATTGGATATGATACAATACATTACATATATATCAATCCAATTATACAATTACAAAGTCTACCACAATACAAGTTTACAAAAATATTACAAAGTCGGCTCAAGTGAAGACACTCAAGCTCTGAAGACTAACTCGATGAAGTTCTGATACTCGACATCCACTATCCATGCTTGGCATCATCATGCACTTGATAGACATAGAAGCTCAATCCAGTAGTCTTGAACTTAGTCTACACTGGTGACTCGATAGCTACTGTGAAATTCATCATATAAACTAAGTCTCTTGGTTTACATTATATGACTTAGTAAACACTATCTCCTTGATCTCGGTATAAACTAAATCACTAGGTCAATGCTGAGTAGCTTGGTTAACACTAGACTTGCATCACATAAATTGCAAACTTGTTTAGCACTGAATAGCTCAATTTGCACTAGTAAACTTGGCATACACCGAGATGCATGGTTTACGCTGTTGACTTTCACAGTAACTATAACTACTCAGTGCACACCAAAATTTGTCCAAAGGACTTGGTAGCAATTGTAGAACTTAGAAATAACTAAAAATATTGGCAAACACTATTAACTATACAATAAGCTCTGTAGCTACTTACAATTTGAATAAGTGTATGTCACTAATAAAAAACTTGACTGATATGTCAACAAAAATATCCTTCCTTTATACTATGTCCTCAAAAAATTCCTTGATTCAGCCTTGAGGCTTTCCCAATTAATTATAATAGGACCACATTAAGATAATAAATTATATTACAATTACACAACATTGTCAGCCCACAGTCTTTAAAATTTCTAACACATGCTAGCTCAAACCATGCACACTTGCTCACATCACAATCAGACTATCTACTATTACTATAGAACCTCACATATCAAGATTTTATCTTGGTTAAGATATATAATTCCAACATTAGAAATTACTTCTTAGGAACTCTATATGTATGCTACTCTCTATAAATAACACATATCTTATGTATATCATGTATTTTTCTTCTGTCAAAGGAAATCCTTTAGGCTTCTCAATGATATACATACATACATACATACATACATACATACATATATATATATTGGTATCTCTCACCATTATTTTCTATTAGTGTCAACCACTTGGTCATTTACAAGGTAGAGTCATATGGTCATCATGTCATGACCCCTCCTAAAAAGAATCCTATAATTATAATTGGATAAAATATAATAATAACAATTATTCACAAACTATATAGATAAATATTTATGATCTATTTATTTTATTTAAATTATTTATATTATTCATAATAATAATATCAAGATATAAGAATAAATAAATAATATAATTACATTATAAACCAATAAAAATGATAATATATTTAATATTATCACATTTGAATATAAATACTATTAATAACTAATGATAATAAATTGATTAATTAATTAATTAATTTAATATTATATATATTAATGGTACAATAATTAATATAAAATGATAATCCAATATGAATATATATATAAATAAATATTATAATAACATATAATAATAATAACAATGTATGATATAATATATGTATATTTTAACATAACTATAACAAATCAATCACCAAACTGACACAAGTATGAAGGATCATGTCTTATTGGGTTAATGAGCATTTTGAATATTTCACTCACGATTTAAAGGGTGGAATGAAGCATTGAGTGGGGGATATATCATCAAATGATTTGGACTGAATCATAGTAAGAAATATGAAGGAGAAAAGATAGAAGATTGGGAGGGAACATCAGTTTTAAAACCAACCATCGAACACATCATTGGCAACCAACAACGTGAATCATCACAGAATCAAGAGATCCACCAAGTTGTGAGTAGCAAGGAGTCACGTTCAAGAAATACAAAGGAGGTAGAATGAAGTTTAAAAGGGATCAACCCCGAGTCACTTTTGCATAAGTTGCAGGTGGTGACATAACACTAGTTTACATAAGATATACAAGCTGAGTCTACTTCCAATTTGATTCCACGTTGATAATGATGGCAAAGTGTCAAACTTGAAATACATGGTTACATTAAAGCCTATCCACCCTTGAGTCAAAATCGTGGAGTGCCATAGAAGAGCATACAAAGGACTATTGATAGAACATTAGTGGATAATGTGTTAAGGATGACCACGGGTAGAGAAGAATCAATAATTAAGTTATAAATTGAACTACCAATATATTAAAGGGGCTAAAGTGAAAGAGGAATACTAGTTGATGTATTATTATGATAGACTCCTAATTTCAATTATATTTCATCTTATATTAAATAATTATTTTTTATAATAAAATCATTATTATATAAATTATAATATATATAGTATATCTATATATATAAACTAAAAATATCATATATGTCTAAATTATAGAAGGGGTATTTAAAGTCATTCATAAGACTATAAGTTGGAAACGAAGAACAATTTAAAGGGCATCCAGAAAATGGGACATTAGAAGTGGTATCAAAGCATCTTTCTTGCCAACCAGTGGAAAATAGTCAATCCAAAAACCCCAGAGGGATCAGAGAGCATTATAAAGGGAAGGAAGGAAACAGTCCACCAAAATGAACAATCAAATAAGTAATGAATTAAAATGTTTCATGGAACAGAAGAATTGAACTACTCAAGCACTCATGGAACAAATAGAAAGAAATGCTCGAGCTATAACCAAGCAAAGTGAAACAAATTGACTCCTCTTGGAAGCCCTTCATAATATTAAAAAAAATGGGAAAGATACAAATTCTCACCAATCTGAGATGATAATAATTAGTTGCATATATGAGAGTCAGAGCATAGACCCACAAGACCCCCCTTCCTACTTGGAGAAGAACAAGAAGATGAGAACGAGGTAAATGAAGTAAATAATATAAATGAAATTATAAATGAGTACTCAAGAATTGATCCTGAACTTAGAAGGGAGATACCATTTAAAGATTATTGTGATGCTCTTTTGTGAAGCCACTATCAAGTAGGAAGAGACAAATATACCAAGCAAAAGGACTAAGAGAGGAGATAAATAAAGTGAGTCTTTCAAAATTTGATAGAACAAAAAGAACTACAGCACACTCATGGGTACTAATGTTGGATACATATCTTTCCTTAAATCCTATGACAGAAAAAAAAAGTGATATCCAATTTGTTGTCCTTCATTTAAGAGGAGTAGCACAAGATTGGTGGTAGCATGGCCTTAACAACCAAGGACATAAACAAATTAAGAGTTATGATGAATTCATCCAAAAACTCATAAAGCAATTTTTATCAAAAAGATGCAGAATGGTACTTCAAAAGATTAACCCAACTTAGAAAAGAAGGATCAGTGATGGAATTTGCTAGAGAATTTGAAAGATTATCAGCCATGGTACTTGAAATATCACAAAAGAGACTCACCTATTTATTTATAGATGGATTGAAGGAATCAATCAAGAGCATAGTGGGAGCACATGAACCAAAAAAACTAGAAGATGCCATCTAAAAGGCATTAAAATTTGATCACACCAAATAAATGATAGGTCCAAGAACCATGCACCTAGCACACATTCCAAACATTATGAAAAGGAATGAAATCACTCCAAGGACTTCCAGAAGAATGAGTTATGTTACCATTGCAAGGAACCATGGGAATGTAGCCATAAATGCAGAAGAGAGCTCAAGAGCTATCATGATGAACTAAAAAGAAAAAATTTATGCTTTCATTGCAAAGAGAGTTGGGAACCAAGAGACACATGTGGGAAGAGAAGCCAAGTTCAAAAAATGGATGCTGCACTTGATGGGGAAGCAAAGGACAAAGTAAATAAGAGACCTAAATATAACCAAGAATGTAATTAAAATGTGAAGGACCAACAAGAACTAGATGAGATGGAATTTTAGTAGTGATTGTGTGTGTGTGTGTGTGTGTGTGTGTGTGTGAGTGATAAAAAGGATTATAATAATTATAAATCAAATCACCTCCTAAGTAGACCACCTTGATGGATGTCAAGTGCTACCATCAAGGCCAAGAGGGCCAAATATTTGTTCTTCTTCTTAGGTAGCATATTTAAGAAGAATAAGATTACCATCTAAGTAGAACACCTTGATGGATGCCGAAGTGTTGCCATCAAGGCCAAGAGGGCAAAAGTTTCGCTTTTGGGCTTAGATTGGAAAAAATGTTAAGATGGACATCTAAGTAGACCACCTTGATGGAATGATAGAATTTCTTCATCAAGGCCAAGAGGGCCAAAGTTTCGCTCCTCAACTTAGATTGGTTAAGTTAAGAAAAAATTTGATAACATGTCAAATTAATTAAGTTAAGAATCTGCCAAGTAGACCACCTCATTAGATGACTGAGGTCTTCCATTGAGGCCAAGGGGGCCAAAGTTTCACTCTTGGGCTTGGTAGGATATTTTTTAGGACTAATTTTCTTGACTTTTCTTTGAGGCCATTATATACATGTGCATGTTAACAATTATTTGTTCTTGCAGGATTCATGATCAATAAAACATACTAGGTAAGTATATTTTGTAAATCAATTTCTTACTTCTATTTCATTGTGAGAAATAAATTATAGAAAATCAATAAAGAATGTAGAATGTGCCTGCATCGTGTATGCTTTGTGTCTTCATATGTCTGCATTGTGTCTGCTCCGTGTTTTCATTCATTAAAGATGTATGTCTTATAAAATCTTCTAGACTTTTTATATGAAAATATTTTTCTTGTCTATGAAAGAGCTTGTGTATGAGTGATATTGCTTGACAACAAGCAATTTTGAGAAGGGAAGGCTATCATGACCCCTCCTAAAGAGAATCCTATAATTATAATTGGATAAAATATAATAATAACAATTATTCACAAACTATATAGATAAATATTTATGATCTATTTATTTTACTTAATTATTTATATTATTCATAATAATATAAATTATTATTATTCATAATAATATAAATTATTATTATTCATAATAATAATATCAAGATATAAGAATAAATAAATATTATAATTACATTATAAACCAATAAAAATGATAATATATTTAATATTATCACATTTGAAAATAAATACTATTAATAACTAATGATAATAAATTGATTAATTAATTAATTAATTTAATATTATATATATTAATGGTACAATAATTAATATAAAATGATAATCCAATATAAAAATATATAAAAATAAATATTGTAATAACATATTATAATAATAACAATGTATGATATAATATATGTATATTTTAACATAACTATAACAAATTAATCACCAAACTGACACAAGTATGAAGGGTCATGTCTTATTAGGTTAATGAGCATTTTGAATATTTCACTCACCATTTAAAGGGTGGAACAAAGCATTGAGTGGGGGATAGATCATCGAATGACTTGGACTAAATCACTGTAAGAAATACAAAGGAGAAAAGATAGAAGATCAGGAGGGAACACTGGTTTTAAAACCAACCATTGAATACATCATTGGCAACCAACAGCATGAATCATCACTAAATCAGGAGATCCACCAAGTCATGAGCAGTAAGGAGTCATGTTGGAGAAATACAAAGGAGGTAGAATGAAGTTAAAAAGGGATCAACCCCAAGTCACTTTCGCATAAGTTGTTGGTGGTGACATAAGACCAATTTACATAAGGTATACAAGCTAAGTCCACTTCCAATTTGATTCCACATTGATAATGATGGCAAAGTGTAAAACTTGAAATACGTGGTTACATTAAAACCTATCCACCCTTGAGCTGAAACTGTGGAGTACCATAGAAGAGCATACAAAAGACTATTGATAGAACATTAGTGGATAATGTGTTAAGGATGACCACGGGCAGAGAAGAATTGATAATTAAGTTATAAATTGAACTACCAATATATTAAAGGGGCTAAAGTGAAAGAGGAATACTAGTCAATGTATTATTAGGACAGACTCCTAATTTCAATTATATTTCATCTTATATAAAATAAATTTTTTTTATAATAAAATTATTATTATATAAATTATAATATATATATAGTGTGTGTATATATATATATATGTATATATATATATATATATATGTATATATATATATATATGTATATATATATATATATGTATATATATATATATATATGTATATATATATATATATATGTATATATATATATATATATATGTATATATATATATATATATGTATATATATATATATATATATATATAAACTAAAAATCTCATATATCTCTAAATTATAGAAGGGGTATTTGAAGTCATTCATAAGACTATAAGTTGGAAATGAAGAACAATTTAAAGGGCATCCAAAAATGGGACATTACACATCACTATGACCGAGCTACTCTATAGAGGCAAGTCATGTTCAGAAGTAAGTATATACCTATCTCTATAGGAGTTGAGTGAGTTTTTGGGTCATAAATTATTTTTGTTTACAAGCTGAGCTCATCAAAAACCAAGTGAGTCAACAATGACCAAGAAACTTTTGAGAATACATGAGCCAAGTTGCTTAGTATGTACTGAGCACATTGAAGGCTTTGCGATAATAATGTCAAGCATTAGGAAATAGTCAAGGCCAAACTACATAGAGTTTACATGAAAGTCAAGAATGGAACAAAGTTTTAGGCAAAACAATTATCAAGCCAACTTGGAAGGGATATTTAAGTTTTGAAGAGGCTGTTATAGAACATTAAATACTATTAGAGGTTGTTATAAAACATTTACACATTATGGATCACCGATCCCTATGTTGTGTGTTTGATGATCAGGATAAAAAAGCAAAACATAGAATCATCTCAAAAAATATTTTCAAAAATCTTTATATAGCAATAATATTAACCTAGATCATATACTAGTAGAGAAGGAGATGAAAAGAGTTTATGTTTGAACATGAAGCTATTGACATAAAAAGATTGAGAATAGTTTAGAAGTCATTGAAGGGTTTTCTTATCATCTAATAGACTAAGTGACCTAGTCATTATAGTGAAGTGAAAGGGAAAGACAAGTATATTAGATCAGAGGGGAGGATTAGTTAGCAATAAGGAGACTAAATATCACATTACAGAGAAAATTGAGAGTTAGGTACTTAATCATTTTTAACAAACTTGAATCAGGCTAAATCTCTTAATAGAGTGGTCTTTAAGATCTTTGTAAATCTCCTAACAGATTCATTACTTTGTTATAAGTGTTAAATCCTCTAACAAGGTGAGACCTAATAGTCTCTTAAGCTTTTAAAAGGGTAGACCCCTCACAAGATAGATCATATTTTATGGTCAAACATTATAACCTTAATTGGATAACTTTATTACTTTAGTAGTGAAGATTTGTGGGTGTCATCAACATCCCAGTTTTAACTTCACCTTGGAGGGTTTCTAGGTAATGAATATTATGTTAGGTGTTTTATTTTCATGCTTTTCATTGATTATATTTATATATTACAACATATTTACATTATAAGTTTTACATGCACAAGTTATTGATAGATGTGGATGAATCTAAGAAAAGTGACAAAGTGTTTTAGATTTTGATTCACCCCCCTCTCAATATCAAGTTTATCATGTTTACTCCTCCATCAATAAACAATATATAACAATTCACAACAATAATAAATGCAATATCATAAGGCAAGAGCCTACACCATGACGGTAACTTATTAGCCTTGAATATGGGAGGTAGTGGGTTTCATTCTACCCAATCTTAACAAATAATAATAAACCTCTACAAATAATAATAATTAATCTAGGCTTCAGCTTATTGCCATTTTTTTAAAAATCCAATACCATTAATATAAGTATTTGTGTTCTCGGGGAAAACCATATTAAGGGAGAAACCACAATGGTGGTGATATCCACTGGATCATGTACAAATATATATAAATTTTACTTTTAAAGGATTTTCCTCTATTGGGAGTCTATACAATTCTTTTATTACATATTTCCATGTATTAAAGGACAAGTCCATGTTAAAGGAAGGAACATCTGCTAAAATCTCCACAACCTTATTCAAAGTTTATTAGAACAAAAGACTCATTGCCCAAGAAATTCTAAAAAAAGAATAAAGATTAAACCCACATATAAGAGAGTAAATGTATGATAGAGTAAATTTTAGATAAAGTTTTGTTGAATTTATTGGTCAACCACTCAATTTCATTTACAAATTCCTTTGAAGTACACTAGGAATGATAATATATTTCACTCATATCTATTCTCAAATCATCTAATAATCCTTTAGCTCTTTTTTGATATCCAATCATTAAAGCTCACACATATAAAATACCATTCCATATATTCCATCTATTACAAATTAAGGAAATTTCTCTCCTTTATATAATTTATAAACAAGCAATAAGGTTATCTTTTGAGGACATCCTCAATGCACAATTAAATAAATATACCCATATTAAAATAATATTTACCTTCTTAATACAAGATATACATGTCATGATCTATGATTAAATCTTCTCACATTAATTAGCATACTACTATTAGAGTGGGGTTGTTGCATCCAATAGATTGATCCATCAATGCTTGATACAATCACTCAACTTATAGTACAAAGGGGGTAGTTAATCCCTTGTCATGAATCATGATGATGGGAGTAGTGAAATGTTTTCTAACAATCTCCCCTTACTATTATTGGGGAGTCTAAGAAATCAAACATGTGACCAAGCTCTGATAACACTTGTTAGAGTGGGGCTTCCATTGCACCAAAAGTTCACTCTATCAATTCTTGATGCAATTAGTCAACTTATAATACACAAAAGACAAGTATCCCTTGTCACAAATCATAAGGGGAGAGCTAAATATTTTTCCAATAGATACTCCATCCTATCACATACTAGAAAGATATTACACATGATACGCACTAGTAACCAATCCATCATGAATAAAATGACCAATACAACCAAAGATAGGAGAATCACCAATATTTCTTACATTCTCTAAGATCACAAAATTTAAATCCAACTTTCAATTATGTTATAGCCAAAATACTACAATTTTTTGAGGCATAATTTTATGTTCCCTTCAAATATCTAAATATCTCGATTTTAACCAAGGGGTTGTATTTGAACCCACTTAGTATTCCATGTTGCATTGAGTGGCATGAAACTAGTCTTCCTTGGGGCATGTACACATTCTTATAGCATAAGTGGATGATTCAAACTTGGGGTAGTCTTGAACCAAATACTATGTCGATACTCAATGATGTGAAGCTCAATCACTACAACAGACGAGATGGGCTATTCACTCAAATTTATGAATATTCTCTTTACACTTACTAAATGTATTTCCTTTGGCTCTACTTGAGATCTTAAAATTATTTCAAGTACATCCGACATGCTTGAACAATTATGCGTGAGATACTATAATCCTCCTATCATATATTTGTACATAGTCTTAAATGCATCAAGTGAATCATCTATAGAATTCAACTTACAACTTTTCATCATTGGAATCCAAACTAGTTTACAATTTTTCATTCCAAACTTAATCAAGAATTCCTTAAGATACATAAGTTTTCATATCAAATTCTATTCTTATTCTATGATATTTAAAAATAAATAAAGTATTTCTTCTCTCCTATCATAGGCATCTAAAATTCACTCTTAATCTATTTAGATAGCTTATTACTCATTTCATCATTTTTACAAAAGATATTGTCAACATCTTTAATAATCAAAAAATATTTAGGATTAATTCTCATATACAAATTACTATTTCCATTATATTTTCTAAATACCATGTATAATGATTAATTTTCTAACTTTTCACAATAATCTTTTGGATCTTTCTTCAATCCATACAATACTTTCTTCTACAAATCATGTCTTCTAATCTATCAAAGAAAATCTACCACATTTCTCAATATATAATTCTGATGCAAAGCAAGGAAGGAGAGTCGCCAAAGGAGATTTCCTAGCCCCTATCAAATAACCACATAGTAGAAACAATACAACAATGCAAGATCCAATACAAATTCAAAACTCTTTACTCATTAAATAATTGATTATAGGCAATGTGTTAGGCTGTAAGGCCTTCTCGATTATGGAAAAATACCAAGAAATTACAATAGTTCTACAAGATCCAACTCAAATTATAGCTAGCCTAGATTTGTAACATAATAACAATCTAGTAGAAACCTCCAAGATCTCAACTTGTGCTCGCAAGCCACCAAGCAACCTCCTTGTTTGTAAATGCAACCACTAGCTCTTCTCCAAACTCACTATCTTAGCTACTCCTCTACTAAGGATGTAGAATACACCAATAACCCACCTTCATCCTCCAATCATAATGATTTATACATGAACTCAAGCTCCTTATATAGCCAACTAAGCGACAAGTTAGCTAGTCAAGCATTTAATTACATTATAGGTCCACCTTGGAAGATTAAACGAAAACTATAGAAAATATGAATAAAAATTGATACCAAGTTATATTTAGGTCCATACATGATCTAGTAACATTTCTCTAACTTAAAAAGATCCCATTTCATAATGCAGAAGTGTGCAAGATGAAAAACTCCACACATTTTGCAAAAATTTGCCAAAAATTGATACACGAGGAAAATGGTGATATCTCACAACTCTAGATGAATTAGGACTTGAACTTTAATCTAGAGGTATTATTTTAGCTCCTATTTAACCCCTTAAATGTGAAAAGTTTAATTAATTATGCATTAAAATATATGTGGCCTACAAATAGCATGCAAAAAATAGAAAATACAGCTCTAGTCACAATGTAAACCGACTCTAACTTCAACACAATAACTCCAATCTCTATGCGCACATAGGAGAAGGTTCCCCAATATGCCTCAAACACATCCCCAATTGTGAAAACCATCAATCAACCAATATCCAAGCTAGATGCTCCTACATTAGACTCCCTAGGTAAATAGAAAAGTATGTCCCATACTTTGATGCCTAAAGAAAGATTTGTAACCAACTTCATGTTTACCAAAGGCTTCCACTCCATCAAAGTCAATAGAAAAAATTTAATAATCAACTATCTATAATTAATCCACTAAAAAATGATAATCAAATGAATCTTAGCAACCCAATTATCATGTTCACTCCTAGGAACAAACTCAACATAATGCTTCACCAAGAATCTCTACAATGAATCATAGTCAACAACAATAATATCCTCAAACATGTACTCCATGTTACCAACATCATGTAACTCTAAAACCAAGTCAAAAACATGTAGGCTCAAATCCCAAATAAGAACAACATTTAAATCCTCAGCCATGTTAACCATAGGAAAATTAGGAACATACAGATCTATAGTATCATGTAGATCAAAAACCAAATCAGCAACTAGTGAATCCACACCAGCAACATCAAACTCCACATCAAATAGGAACATCTATACCTTCAATCATCTCAGTACAAATATATGAATTAATATCCATATTAACAACCAAATGAAAATCCTCATCTATATGAAAATCCTCGTAATCAACAATCTCAGCAATCTCATTGCTCACAACAAGATGCTTTGCAATATGTAACTCATCACCAAAGAAAACCTGATTATCCATGACCAAGTACTCTACAATTTCCATGTTAGACTCAATTAACTAATCATGAAAAAAAATATCCATCCCAACATAAACAAGGTTAGGATATTCTCAGCAACATCCTCAAGTTTCTCTACAGGTTTCACATTAGACTACACAAACTGATCAATAAAACTAACTTCCACCTTGACCTTGCCATGCCCTCTTATCTCTTGAACAAGTCTTCTAACTAGCCAGAAAACCCTCTTTCAGATCGATAGACTCCAACTCCAATAGCATAAAACTTTCTTCTTTTGTATCTCAACTCATTTAGAAAAGGAAGCATCTACAACAGCATCCACCTAATCAATCATATCATTAGTCCTCCTCTCAACTATATCACAAATATTCACAATCATCTTGAGGTCCAATCTTCTCTGAAGCATCTTCAAATATCTTCGTAAACACTCCACATCATATCCTTCCCATGCTCCTTGTGAAAACTCAAATTGTTTGCAAGTTAGATCAAAATGTGCCACCTCACACAAATAACCATGAACAAATCACAAGTATAGGAATATAGATCTATAATACACATCACACAAACTCTCTATGATCATGCTCCAACAAGATCGTCCTTCCATCTTTGCATCGATCGATCCATTTGCAAGTGTAGGTTAGATCACAATATACCACCCCACACCAAGAATCACAAACTAGGACTCCAAAGAAATTGATCCTCAACACAATCACCACTAGACCAAGATCTTCTCAAATCAACTTCTCTCAACCCAAGGTTCTACTATAAACTGCCTCAACTTCAGTGATCTATCTACATGCTCAAGAATAACCTTTGCTTTGATAATTTCAACCAACAAGACCAATCCTCTCTCTGATACCATATGATGTAGTGTAAGGAAGGAGAATCCCATATGTAGATGTCCTATTCCCTAAAAAATAATCACACAATGGAAACAATACAACAATTCAAGATTTGATACCAATTCAACACTTTTTTATTCATAAAATAATTGATTATAGGCAATGTGTCAAGCTATAAGGCCTTCCTAGTTATGGCCAAATACCAAGAAATTACAATATTTGCACAAGATCCCTCGATATCAAACTCAAATCCTAGATAGCCCACATCAATAACATACAACAATCTGGTAAAAACCTCCATGATCTCAACTTGTGCTCACAAGTCACCAAGCGACTTCCTTGTTTCTAAACCACAACCACTAGCTCTTCTCCAAACTTGCCATCTTAGATACTCCTCTACTAAGGATGTGTTATCCTCTAATAATCCACCTTCATCCACCAATAATAATTATTTCTACCTAAAATCAAGCTCCTTATATAGCGAGCTAAGCCACAAGTTGGCTAGTCAAGCATTTAATTACATTATAGGTCCACCTTGGAAGATTAAACCAAAACTATAGAAAATATGAAAAAAATTGATACCAAGTTATATTTAGGTTCACACATGACCCAATAACATTTCCCTAACTTGACAAGATCCCATTTCATCATACGGAACCATGCAAGATGAATAACTCCACAGATTTTGTGAAAGTTGGCTAAAAATTGATACCCCATGAAAATGGCAAGATCTCCTAACTCCAGATGAATTAGTACTTTTGATTTAAAATGAAGGTAATCCCTTAAATTTTAAAGTTCTAATTCATTATGAATCAAAATATATATTTCCTGTAACTAGCATACAGAAAATAGAAGATATAACTTTAGTCGCAAGGTAAAACGACTCTAACTTCAACATGATGACTTCAATCTCTATGCACACATAGGAGAAGGTTCCCCAATATTCCTCAAACACATCCTTAATCACATAAACCATAACTCCACCAAAATCCAAGCTAGATGCCCCTACATCAAATTCATCCTCACATTCTCCATTCAAGAATGTAGATTTGGCATCCATCAAATAACCATTAAAATTCTTGTTTATTACATGTGTTGAAAATAATCTTATTATGTCAATTATCATCATAGGAAAAAATATGTGAACAGATTTAGTACCTTCTTATTGTGATTATCCCATATATATTGTATCATTTTGAATTGGAAAAACTATAATTTAATGATGATTTAGCACCCATTTAATGGTATTTCATCATTATTTTTATTTTCCCATAAAGATAAAATTATGTAGTTGTCATCATCCAACCTCTTAAAATAAACACAATGATCTAAATGACACCTATTGTATCCATGCTCATGCATAAAATTGTCAAATTTTAGATACTCTAAGGCCCACACTCATACCCTATTATAAACCATAAGGAATGCATGTGATTAGGAGTAAAATTAGGTCATGATTGACATTTTTGTTAGAATGATTTAGGAGATTCTATTAGGGATGAATATAGATTTTGAATATTATAAGTTTAATACCCTATTCAATAATATGAGGTTGATGAGATAAGACCACATGAAACGAGACTCAATATGTTCAAGCTGAGAACTTGGTCAAGGAATTCAAGGTATAATCTACTAGATAATTAGGAAAGAGGAATTAACATTTACTTTCATGAGAAATTAAACAACAAGAAATGTAGATTGTAATGACAACAAACCATAAAGGTTGTATTTGAGGATTGGTTCTAAACCATGATGACATAGTTATGAAAGTATTCTAATGACCTAAGGAATTGACCTACGGACACACACCTCATAATGTGATAAAAGGATACTAGTTAACATGTTTGCATATTAGTGATTTTCACTTATGACATATTCCAGGATCCATTTAAATGTTTTAATGACTCAATAAATATGACTTCAGTATTTCTTTGTTGTGATAGAAAGGATTGTGATGATATTTAGAATGTTAATTTGGTTATGTTCAATTAAGATAAATGTTGATACACATATTTTGATATTTCAATATTTTATGGAAATGATTAGAAGGGGGGGTAATTGTGTATGTCAATGTGATAATGGATTATTTTGCACCTATATACATGTAATTCTATACTATTTTCATTGGACTACTGATGTTTAAGTTGAGTGTGCAAGGAAAAGCTAAACCATGAAAATTATTCTGGGAAACAAGGTTCAAACCTATGTGAACACAATAAAGCCAAGGTGAATCTTTGGAAGATTCAAAACCTCGTTGTATTGTTTTTATTTCATAATGTGATTGTGCATGGGTGTAATAAATTTAGAAATCATGAATAATTAGAGACATATCATTTTGTTGCATAAAGTATCTTAATGTGCATCATTTGACACTCGTATTGTCTATGTGTAAATGACATGTCATATAGGGCCTTGGGCATGAAGTCACTTAACCTAAATCTAATCACCATTATGAATTCAAGTGAACCCTCTTGGGATAGTGTTAGGATGAGTCACCTTCATGATGGAATTCGAATTCAAATGTGATAGGAACTTTAGAGGGCCTAAAAATGGTTCCCAAGTGTTATTTTTGTGAAAATAAGTCACCTACATGGTAGTAGTTTAGGTTGGGGGTCTAAATATAACCATGAGTTGGTCTAGGGGACTTAGGAGACCCTCTAAACTAGTCATTTTCAAGCCAATTCGAAAATCAAATTTTCACATGACTTCTTTCCTCACCCCTCCACTTGGTTAAGTTCCTATTGGTAGAAAAGTACAAGGGGGTAGGAAGGATAGGTGGGAATGAAAGTGGAGGTCTTTTTAGGTAGCTTGTGCCAAATTAGTTGTTGTTCACCCACTCTCTAAATGTAGAGACACTTAGGGTTTTGGGAGAAGAAACTTGGAAGCCAAGGAGGGAAAAAGCTCTTCATCACCATTCATCAATCATTAGCTTGTAAGGAGGTTAGTGTTTCATGCCATGGTTTTGTCTCATCTCATGGAAGTTGAAATATGGAACTTGTGATAGTGTTCTTGTAGGAAATATGTGATTTTCATATGGTATATGTTGTAGATGTTTGTGCATGTAAATGAGCATGTTGGATTGACTTGCATTTGGTATTGTTTTCTTTGATATGTTGTGTTGGGTGTGAAGGCTTCACTCACCCTTGAAAGGGAAGAGAATCCTTGGGGTGAAGGGGTTATTTGGGCTTAACATTGAAGTTTAGAAATCCTCCTCTTGGAGAGGGGATAGTTTTCATGGAGTATGGGCTCCATTGAAGCCATATACCTTTCTATTGTTCCATGGGAGGTATAAGTGAGGATATGTGAAGAAGGGTAAGTTTTGATAGCCTTGTTGAGGCATGTGATTATTGATAGCCTTGTTCTGGCATGGTTCTTGAAAGCCTTATTGGCATATTGCATTTGAAAGATTTGTTAATCATAAGGATATGGCATTCTCCTCCTTGGAGAACCCACCTATTGGATGTTTTTTTTTTGCATGAGGTCAACAACAGGAATCCATTATGTAATTCCTCTCTTGAAAAGCAAATATTTTAAGGATCTGCTCCAAGTTTTAGTATTTGTATTGTGATGTACCAAAATCCACTTAGTAGAAGATAAATGTGAGTGTTCAAAAGGAGGCCTTTGCTGGTACTAAAAGACTCTTTTATCTCATAATCAAAGTAAATCTATTTTTTGTCTCAAAATATCACACCAAAAGAAAAATATTTTTGTATTTTCTATTTTTCAATGAATGCAACTACCAATGCAACTAAAATGTGTTCCTATTCTAGCAAGGGGTTAGCAAAGCAAATAATGAAACTGAAAGCAAATAACATGAAATTGAAATAACTTGAAATTGAAATCCTAAATAGACATAAGCTACAGAACATAGCATGCTACAAGTTAAAACTTTGAAGATATCGGTAGGAAACCAATGAAAATAGGAGCAACACTTCCTAGAATCCACTAATGCAATCATCAGTGAGAATCTTTAACAAATCAAATGATGTTTCACTCTTCATCAAATTGCAAGGCCATGGAAAGTGCACTCATGCGAGACAAAAAGCTATGTAAACACAATTGGGTGTTCTCTTCTCAAGCTCATTACGTTAGCAGAATTCGCATATCTATAGCAAACACCAGAACTAAAAGATCGCACAACCAAAAACAACACAACAAACTTTTGGTTCAATCACAATCTCATGAATAAAATCCAAAAAATAATGACACATTCAGGAAAGAATGACTACAATCCAAATGCGAGCACCAAAAGCATAATTTTATTGCATAATAATGGTGGCCCTTGTTACATTTTACAATGGGGTATTTATAAGAAATCATCTCCTCAATTTGTGTTGAAAGTGAGAGATATCTTTCATGCAATAAAATGCTTTTAACAATAAAAATAAACTAAACATATACACACTAACAATCTAACTGGTGATTAGAGGGACTCCATCCATATTTTATTCATTAATTGGATGCATGAGCCCTTTACATGTCAAAAAAAAAAAAAAAAAGCATGAAAGAGAAAGAAGGAGGAAGCCATCAGTCAAAGTGGAAGTGCATAGAGGCACCAAAAATAGAAGTTGGCCCTTCACTAGACATGTGTCAGAGTTAACTTGCCATCAAAACATGCTCCCAATGCATGGAAAGTGCTATTTTTGGAACTGGCAGTCAACTGTCAGTGCACCTTTAAATTGTGGAGCTACAAACCTATAGAGCTGCATGAAAATGCAGAGCTATGGAGCTATGGACCTTGATAGGGTCAAAATCTCAAAATTTTACTAAGTGTCAAAATTGAAATTCTGGCATCTGGGTTTTGTTCATCTCCATCCCAAAGCTATGTTTGGATGTTTGCCCTTGAATTTCTCTATCATCTCAATAATTTTAGAAGAACCTAGAAGATCTAAAGCCTCATACATTTCCTTGACCTTTTATCTATAGTTATCCACCTTGATTTGAGTTTCTACAAAATCTCCAAGTTTGGTGTCCAACTCTAATAGTGCTTCCTCTGTCCTGAAGGCTTGTCTGATGTCTTCATCACTAGATGCTTCCTCTAAAGTCTTCTTGAAATTATCCACTACTAACTCAACTAGCAATAGCTTCCCTCATTCTTCATCTTCAAATATGTCCAAGCATGCATCACTGTACAACTTTTTTGCTTCCAAAATTCGCTTTCGGGCTTGGTCCTTGAGCCTATGTATCTCATCATGCAATGTTTCCATCACTTTATTCCCATCTGCTATCTTCTCTATCCAATCATCTATCATGTCAAGCTCTTCTCTGGTATATACATCAATCAGAATGTGGTACCTTTGCCCTTTTTTGGCTTGTAGAGTTTGCAAATCTTTGCTCCATGCCCGTACTTCATCCATGATACTGAAATCCTGCCTCAAAATTTCCATGATCTTATCAACATTCTCTTTCATAGCATGCAACAACTTCAAACTTCTTGTGATTATAGTGACACCTTTATCCTCAAAGCTATCTCACCAATCCTAACAAGCTTTCAAAAATGGATTGAGCTTTACACCTTCCCCTTCTCTAAGAATGGTATTTAGAGTCTCCTTGGGGTGTTTAGGATCAAGAGGACCAACAACTTTCACTAGATATCCCTTTAGGATCTCAACTTGCCTTCGAAGTGTTTTGATTTCAATCTCATCCTATTCCATGTGCCTGAGATCCTCTTTGACTCCCATAGTCATCATCTGTCAAGATGTATCCTGTGTAGGCTTTCCCAACATAATATCTTTCACTTCATAGTCCTCAAGACTAATAGCTTTTGCATCTGTACCTTCAGGAGGGTGAGCCACTTGTGCAAATAAGTCTTGGTTCCATACAGTAGTGACAAATGCAAATGGTATTGCATCATGTAATGGAGACTCGGGCTTGTTCAAGATCTCTGCAATATCACAAATGTCATCCTCTAAAGCAAGGAACTGATGCTTGGCACTTCTCATTATTTCTTCTCGAAACCATCTTGGGATGTGTCTCTCTACAACCTTGGCTCTTGATGATGAAGGTATATGTTCAACTACCTCCTTCCCTTTATCACTCTTGCTCAGAGTCTCCTACTATGAGGACTCTTCTTCTGTAGTCTCGGTCTCTGTAGATCCTGTAGTTTGATCCTCAACTTCCTGAGAAGGTTGTTGCACATATTCTTCTATATATGCCTCTTTTGATGGCTCATTAGTAACCCTTGGTTCTGGTTGCTTTTTTAATGATGGTTCCTTTTGAACATGTTCCTCTTCTGAACTTGGAGGTGGGGGAGTTACTAAACCTATAGTGCCTACCCTCGTTCACATCTTTCTGGACATTGTTGCTATTATTATCAAACTAGGTTAGACTAGTTTTATGTTGATGGATTAGTGGTATTGTTTTGAGCCTATCAGATATTATGTTATGGATTTAGTTGATATATGATGAGATCATTTAGACTTTACATTTCATGTATGCATGATGATCATTATATTGCTTTTAGTTATTGATGATGATTAGTTAGATGGTTTATTATCTCATGTGTTTTATTATGGGCACTTACCCCATACTTGCATGTGTATGGTGTGCATGTTTTTTCTTATTGTATGGCATTTCTAATGTGGTTAAGGAAGGGAGTCGTAGTCACCTGCTAGTCGAGATCTACATGATGCACCACTTCCTACCATTGCCTATTTAGCTTAGTATTATATATATTGTATGTACATGCATGGTTTTTATGCAGGTTACAGGTACCAAGTATTGACTTCCCTAAATTTCTAGGATGAGCGTACCCTATTATATTATCTCAATGATAAGAGAAGGGAGATAAATTCTCAAGTCCAAATCCCAAACCTTTAAACTATTTGTCCTAGTGAGGTAGGACAAGTATCTGGACATTTTCACCACCGAATGTGTCGGATGACATAATTCATGATTTTTAACCCTTTAGACTGATTTTGTGTGAATTGTTCTATGATGGGTTTTTATATTTTATCTTGGAGGTCTATGGTGAATTCTCTATTAATTAAGTCTTAATAAATAGATTTAATTAATAAATTAATTATTTGGAGAAAATTAATATAATATCATGATCTTTGATATTTTGATTATAATTAATTAAATGAGAATTAATTGAGAAAAAGAATTAAATAAAAGAAAATTAAAAATTAATAATAATTATAAAATAATAATAAAGTAATAAATAAATAATAATAATAAAAGTTGTAAAAATTAAAATGAAAGTTATAAAAAAATCAAACAAAAGCTATAAGCTTGCCTAGGAGTAAACGCACCTTTTTATTTCTCATATGTCAACAACACGGGGGTTAGTGCACCAATTAAGCACATGGTGTCTACAACCTAATGACTCATCTAGAAGGTTGGAATAGACTCATGCTTAGTTGTCTACACCTTCTAGTTGTTTCTAGAGACATTCTAGGTGCTTCCTGAGAGGCCTTTATATTCAGGGATTTCTAGAAGCTTAGAGACAGCGTGGGAGAGCGTTTTGGAGCATTGGAGGACTCGGGGACTTTGGAGAAGGGAAGAGCTTGCTCTATGGGTTTTCTGAGGAAAAGTGAATTAGCATCAGAATCCAGGTAGACTCTTGTAAATTTACTTATGCTATTTTCGCATCTTGCACTCCCTATCTTCTTCGTGTCTTCCATATGTTTTCTGAGGGTTTCTCCTATTTTAATTGTATGTATTCTCAATATGGGTAGTTAAAAATTATTTGAGAAAACTTTATATGCATAGATCTAAAGAGAACATGGGGCTAAGGTTTTAAATCCATTAGAAAATTTATTGAATAAATTTGGAGAACAAATATTTTTATGGATTTCATTAAATTGAAAACCTTTAGGAAATTGTGTTTATATGAATATGCTAATTCAAATCTGCAAATATATATATATATAGAAAACATGTACATGTATATATATATATATATATATATATATATATATATATATATATATATATATATATATATATATATATATATATATATGTGTGTACATGTTATATATATATATATATAAACATAATTCTGTTTTCTTTTGTTATGCAGATTGCATGTCCTGGAGCTCTTCATACACGTTTATTTGTTTTTCTAAACATGTATATATATATATATATATATATATATATATATATATATATATATATATATATATATATATATATATATATATATATATATATATATATATATATAATGCTTAATTAATCTCTGCATGTATATATATATATACACATATATACATATATATATGTACACATATATACATATATATTTTATTGGAGAACAGAATGTTAATCGCATTGCGATTTAGGTTTTTTATAAAATGTTATAATTTTTTATAAAGAAAAAATGATTCGCATATTATATGTGGGCGGGAGGGTTGAGCTCGTACCCCCACCTCTATACCTATGGCAATGGGCTCTGCGACCACTGTCATAGGCCTATGACAGCAGGCCCGCATAGCACCATTTAATTGATGGCGGATATTATATATGGTAATGGCTATGGCATCGTTTGGACGCGATTTGCAATTTGATTTTTGTAATTCATTTTTTATTAAAACATTGTTATTGTTAACATATATATATATTTATGTATGTGTGTATATATATATATATATATATATATGTATATATGTATATAAGTATATATGTATACATATATTTTATTAGTTATGAATAATTATTATATTTAGGAGATTGAATTAATGGGTCATTCTTTTAAAAGATAAAGGTTTTAAAGTACCAATCATAGTTGTCAATTATTATTTAAAAAGAAAGATATTAATAAGTTAACTTAATTAAACTTAGTTTAATTAAGGTTAATCATTAGAATGTGTTATAAATCGAAGACTTGAATTATGCAATTACTAGAACTCGATAGGAGTCAACTTGGACAACGTTTACATAAACAATATAATTAGAAAGTTGAATCTAATGGTTTTGGGAGAGAAACTTTTTAACAAATACATGGGGTGGGAAAAATGTACAAGTGATTCTCCATTCATTATCCAAATTTGGAAACGAAAACTGAGACCTCCACACTCTATTCAAAGATGTAATTTTAGCAAAAATAAAACATGTGCTTGAATTGTGTATTTTCTCTATGCTATTTTTTTTGGGTTTTGGGTTGACTAGTGTTGACCAGTTATAGGACGTCTACTAGAGGCTTGGGGGTTATGATTGTGATGTCGTGATGATGTCTTATTTTCAATCTTTATTAACCCAACCATGGTTATGTGATGGAATGCTCTATGTAACGTTTGAAATTACTGATTGTATAGTTGAGATTCTTATGTATGAGACACTTGACCTAATCATTTTTGAGTCATCGATCAGTTATCCTTGGGATATTTTCTAGTCACCATGATGGGACTGAAATGTTGATTTATGATGTCATGTTGTGACACATTTTGACTCAACCATTTTGGAGTCTTCGATTAGTATGATTTGAGATATATTTTGTTTATTAAGAACCAATGGATACTTTTGATTATCAATGATGCTTCAATTGTCAATAGAGAGCTGTTGTGGTCATGATTTTCTATGGATGCTTTTCAGATGCTCATGGAGATTTGATGCATTTATTGTGGATATTTGATGTTATTATTATGGATTATCTTTTTATTTTTCTTTCTAGTCACTTGTATAGGACTAGGGTGATTTACAATTCCATGAGCTTAGGGTAGGTTATCTGCTTGTAGTGTCGGGAAGTGGCTTGCAATGGGGGTCGGGGCCCTAAGAGGCTGCCAAGGTAACTCATTATAAGGTGTTTAATAAGTGAAAACATTCACACCTAATACTAACTAAATGAACCTAAAAAGATAATTGTTTTGTTCTCGCTCATGCCTCGAGTGCTTGTACAGACTAGGATGGGAGTAGAGAGAATGCATGGTTGTGACCTTGCATTCCATAGTATGCCTTGTCAGTATGAGAGGATACTAGTGGCCACATGAGGATCGGTAGGGACCCATGGAGTTTAGCTAACTGCCAGGGTAACTTCTACATGATGTATGCGATGACACTTTCATGCTTGCATAGTAGGTTCCTACATGTCTTTATGTGCCTTTGGGAATTAGATGTCAGTTTTGTGATTAGAACCTTTGAGTTAGTATACTTTTAGGATTCTTGGACTTAGAGAGTATTTATACTATGTGATTTTGATAACCTGTTTGGGACTTGAGATTATCTCCTTAGCACGGTGGGAGTGGACCACTTAGGTACCACATGGTCAGGTGGTAGTATTTTTCCACTCTTATCATTTGAGATCTATTTGAGACATCATGGCTGATGTGTCCTTCGTGATGGTGGATATGTATCCTTTCACTAATGATTAGCATATGTTAGATGATGTTATCTTATTCTTATATTTTCATGTTAGATTACTTTCTGCATATGATACAGTATATATTAGGAGTGACATTCCTACTATGTTAACATCGATGATCTCCTCGATGATTTGGAATGTTATGCACAGAGGGATGGCTAGGACCCACGATGGTCTAATGATGCTATTTACGATTGGGAGGAACCATGCACTTAGTTTATTGTTTGATCTTTATGATGGATGTATATATCTTCTATGATGATGTATCATGTGTATCATATGATTATCTTTACTTTGATGTATCATGGACTAGATTAGGATGATGTAACTTATTTCACATATGTATATTCTTTTAAGCTTTTCATACCATGTGACATGTACAGTGGATGATTGAGCATTTAGAAATGTAATGTATAAACATTGGACTTATCATTATTATTTCATGTGGTTGTTGTATTTGATGGATTCAATAATGTTAGTTGATTTAGATATAATTCAACGTTAAGGGATCCTTAAAGAATGTAATATGTTATGTATGTTATGTTTACTTTTAGATGGACATTGCTACTGCTTCTATTATTGTGTATAATTTATATGTGGTATTTACTTTCATGTGTTAAAAAAAAAAAATTTTGCTACCAAACTTAGCGAAATTCTAGGTTAATTCTTTGGATCCCTTGGTGAGGCATAAAGACATGTAGGAACCTACTATGCAAGTGGGAAAGTGTCATCGCATACATCATGTAGAAGTTACCCTGGTGGTTAGCTAAACTCCACGGGTCCCTACTGATCCTCATGTGGCCACTATATCCTCTCATACTGACAAGGCATATTATGGAATGCAAGGTCGCAACCATGCATTCTCTCTACTCCCATCCTAGTCTGTACTAGCACTTGAGGCATGGGTGAGAAAAAAATAATTATCTTTTTAGGTTCATTTAGTTAGTATTAGGTGTGAATGTTTTCACTTATTAAACAACTTACAATGAGTTACCCTGGCAGCCTCTTAGGGCCCCGGCTCCCATTGCAAGCCCCTTCCCGACACTACAAGTAGATAACCTACCCTAAGCTCATGGAATCATAAATCACCTTAGTCCTATACAAGTGACTGGAAAGAAAAATCAAAAGATAATCCATAATAAGAACATCAAATATCCACAATAAATGCATCAAATCTCCATGAGCATCTGAAAAGCATCCATAAAAAATCATGACCACAACAGCTCTCTATTGGCAACTGAAGCATCACTGAATATCAAAAGTATCCATTGATTCTCAATAACCAAAATATATCTCAAATCATACTGATCGAAGACTCCAAAATGGTTAAGTCAAAACGTGTCACAACATGACATCATAAATCAACATTTCAATCCCATCATGGTGACTAAAAAATATCCCAAGGATAACTGATTGATGTCTCAAAAATGATTAGGTCAAGTGTCTCATACATAAGAATAACATTCAATGAATACAAGCATTTCATAGAGCATTCCATCACATAACCATGGTTGGGTTTATAAAGATTGGAAATAAAACATCATCATGACATCACAATCATAACTCCTAAGCCTCTGGTAGACATCCCATAACTGGTCAACACTAGTCAACCCAAAACCCAAATCAAAAGCATAAAGAAATATACAATGCAAGAACTTTTTTTTTTTTGCTAAAATTACATACTTGATTTAAATGTGGATGTTTCAATTTTTGTTTCAAGTTTTAGATAATGAATGGAGAATCACCTGTACGTTTTTCCCATCCCATGTATTTGTTAAAAATTTTCTCTCCCAAAACCATTAGATTCAATTTTCTAATTATATTGTTTATGTAAACGTTGTCCAAGTTGACTCCTATCAAGTTCCAGTAATTGCATAATTCAAGTCTTCGGTTTATAACACATTTTAATAAGTTAACTTAATTAAAAATAAATAGATTTAATTAATAAATTAATTATTTGGAGAAAATTAATATAATATCATGATCTTTGATATTTTGATTATAATTAATTAAATGAGAATTAATTGAGAAAAAAATTAAATAAAAGAAAATTAGAAATTAATAATTAATAATTATTATAAAATAATAATAAAGTAATAAATAAATAATAATAATAAAAGTTATAAAAATTATAATGAAAGTTATAAAAAAAAAATGCTACCAAACTTAGTGAAATTCTAGGTTAATTCTTTGGATCCCTTAGCGGGGCATTATAGAACCCTTATCTACCACTGTGACCTGTGGTGGAGATGGAGGAGTAAGATGGGGTCCTTGTGTCTCTGGTGGCACCTGCGTCTAGTCTTGCTATTGGAGTTGACCTATAGGGGTGTCTCTAATCTTATCCCCAACTAACTTTGTACCCACAAGCATGAAATCAAAATTTGAGATAGAGAGAACATCCTCACCTTACTCCCTTTGCTCATTCACCCATCGCTGCACTTTATCTTTCGAAGAAGAGAGTTCTACAAGTTCTTCTTGGGTGGGTGGCAGGGTACTCATGGCACTCTTCCTTCTCTCCAATTCTATGGGTTTTTCCAACTGAGTTCTCCTTTGTAGAGGTACTTGTTCCTCCTCCTCATCTGATTCTATTTCTTCCTCATTTGTTTCTTCCTTTGGAATGGTTTTAGGAACTAATGGATTAGGCACTAATCTCTTACTGACTCTTTGCCTCTTTTTCATCCTAACCTTGATCCTCTTTTGTCTCTTCAAAATCGTAGGAGAAACAAACTATTTTTGCATAGAAGGAATAAAGGTCTAGAATTTCCCCCTCTTCAGGTTGGCTTGGCAAAATAGGAGGTAATTAAAGTTCAACCTGGATTTGGGTAGCTCCATCATCTTAGGGCTCTTGTGGACTTGGCTCCCATTGCTGGGAAGAGACTTGTTCTACAACATGCTCTATCTTAATCCTTTGAGGAGAGGCTCTCTTCCTCTTTCTCTTTCTCTCTGAAGGGTGATAATATCCCACTAGGTGATCAAGCTAGTAGACTATCTCTAGCCTAATAGGAGACTAGAGTACAAAGATAGGAACTGTGATTTTCCTTCCCTTACCCCTTTCTAGGCGAGCATGTGCATGGAAGATTACAGTATCAGGGATTGGATCAAGTGGAAAGGGTTTCTTAATCCAACTCTTTGTCATTCAAATGACATGTCTTACTTGATGATTAATATCATCTCCTTCCTCTCTATCAACTTCTGCATTCAAAATGGGTCTTGTTGTCACTTAGGTTTGCACCCTTGTTCAAAGCCTATGCATGAGGACAACCTAGTGAAACATGTAAACAACCTCCAAGCTGTGGGACTTGAACTGTGAGGTTGAGTCTCCGAAGAAGGCTGGCTTCCTCTTACCATCAGGGTGCACCTAACTACTCTTGGAAAGGAAAAGGGAGAAGGGGAGCATGAAACAAATCTACCTAGCCTAATCTAAAGAGGCGATGCACCAAAATAGAGTGTTCAGACCAATCTCTACCCATATATGCACTATTGAACCAGAATGAAACTAAGGATATACACATTCAGACTTGCTTTGATCAAATAACCGCATGCAGATCAAGATGATCAAGATGAATGACACAAGGAAAGAGAGATTCACTTATATACCATTCACAAGCCAATAGAGATATAGTCATGCAGGTTATAGACTTTCACAAAACAATGGCGAAGGCAAAGAGTTCTTGCACTTTCATACCAATGGTTGAAGGAGATAAGATAGAGAATCATACAGTTCAGAGGCATAGGGGAATTTACACTGGAATTGCAGAGTAATAGGAGAGAAAAGCCAGAGAAAGGTCCACCTTTTTTTTTTTTAAATCTACCAAAGTTGTGTTTATAATTTAGACATAACTGAGATCTTTTCCAACTGAAGTGACTTCATAGCTACTTGCCATTAAGTCCTACAAAGAACAATCAAGGGGAAATCTGATCTGGATGCAAATCCAGACACAATGATTTGGAACAAGGCCCTGAGAAGATCAAAATAGTGCCATAATTGCGCTCTGACCTAGTAGATGGATCAAAATATGGGTGGTGGAGTGTTCTTCTTGTTTTGCATTCATTTCATGCTAGTTGGAATCAATCATGAAGATCAGATTGCGCAACAAAACCGATTACCTTCATTTTGGTTTGTGAATCAGCAGAGTTAGTGAGTCAACCTATTTTTGTAAGCATGATGGACCATGTGGACCAACAACCTCTTTTTATTTTTCCACCTCGCAGAAGTCCTACATAGTTGACCATCTCTTTCATCACTAACCACACCAACTCCTCAAACTCCAGTTGCGACGGTTACACTAACTACCAGCTGTTAACTATCAACCTTGGCCGAGCTCACAAGACACGTGCCACCAAGGTGCTATGTCGCTATGAATAAAATTCTCATAGTTCTCCATAGCGAGATAGCACCCATCATTGATCTTTCTTAATCTGACGATTGTGGAGACTCGTCATATTTCACGCTTTGCTTTTCAACTTTTGGGCCCGCAAAATGTTGTCAACACACCTAGTATCTACTTGGCATAACCTGGCATCATCCTTGAGGTTCATGAGATAACACGGGCCCACCTGACATGTGTCACTAAGGTGCTATGTTGCTATGGTATATAGTGTGCAACTTTCAATAGTGCGATAATGCCAACCATCGATCTTCCTGAAATCTGACAATCGTGAAGACTCGTTGTAATACTATGCTTGTTCTTACCCAAGCCCATCATACCTGGTGCCATCTTGGCAACTGGACCACACTCAAATGACACCTGGCAATCCTTGGCACACATACCTTGGTGAGGCCTAGCCCCCTGATCCATGTGGCAAAAGGGCGCTATGTCGCTATGGTTAAAATTCTCGCAGTTTTTCGTAGCGAGATAGTGCCTGTCGTAGATCTGCCTTAGATCTGCAGTGATCCACAAAACTGTACAACTACATCTCAAGCTCGCTGAATGGACCAATAAAAAATGCCACCGTATTCTTTTTGAGGATGAGACACCTATTCATCCTGTAGCCCACAAGACAAAAATAGACCCACATGCCACGTGTCATCGAGGCGTTATGTCGCTATGGTTAAAATTCTTGCAGTTCTCCATAGCAAGATAGCGCCCATCGTTGATCTGAACTGATCTAACGACAAGCAAGATAGATCTGACTTCTCAATGCATAGCCAATAGGAACTGGCCATGTGCCAACTGTCTGATGAATCCTCACTGATATCTGATGGGGCATGCCTGGGACCCACCGGACACACGGTAGAAGGGCGCTATGTCGCTAACAATGAGAAGCTTAGATTTTTTTATAGAGCCATGGCACCCACCATGGAACTGGAAAAACTCGGCACCGGAGAAACAATCGAGAAAAAGGGGACCCACCGGACACACGGCAGAAGGGTGCTATGTTGCTAACGTATCCACCGTGCAACTTCCCATGGCAAGATAGCACCAACTGTAGATCTGCCTTAGGTCTGATGATGGAAGACTTGCGGGCTGCAGAACATATTATAAGGTTTGATCGGGTATTTAAAATAATATTAACTTTGCACACTAGTCGTTGGCGGGTAAAATATTTAAAATTAGAATCTTGGCGGGGCATAAAAAATGATAACAGGTCTCTCACCAACTTTATTTGTATTGAATAGGGGATCTAGTAGTTCCTTGGAGTCTTGTAGCCTTATCTCATTAGGGATGGTCAAATGGAGAGTCTTTTCTGCTAGATACAAAGTCATCCTACAATAGTCTCTGATGCAGACATCATAGTAATTTGTGGCATTCATCCAATGATCTTCAATGGCATCCTCATGATAGAAATCCTTCCCTGCTAGGTTTTCCACTTTGCCCACAATGTCAAAATATGGTCGAGGAGAGTTGTACTCTTCAAGAGGATAGTTCTCCCATTCCCATTCAAATGTCAGAATATCTTATTTTCTCTTCACCTGATATGCTCCTATGACAAAAGGTCAATCCCAACAAGGTCTCCATTATTTTTTGATCCTCTCATAAGCTGACTCAATCTACCAAGATATTTCCATTAGGACCAACTTGTCACTTGGGTACCTTGGGAGTTTCTTCAGATTGATAGGTGCACCACCTACCCAAATATATGTGAAAGTCCTGAACTAGATGAAATATGCTCTGAGAGCTATGATCTGTGCTTTGGCTTCCTCAGATGATCTCTTCCCATAATCCCCTTTGATGAATCAAATGATCACAAAGATGAAAGCATCATTTATGATTCTGTACTATTTTCTCTGTGGTGAGAGCTTCTTCTTCACCATTTGAGGATAGACTATGTATGGCCAAGCATTGGGATCTTGCATACTGCCTTTCTTGTATAACTTGGGATAGCTCATTGCCCTTGCTACAAGTAGGTACACCACATAAGAATTCATATAGAACTTCTTCTTGTCCTTTACTGTCCTCAGCTACTCACACAAGTTTTCACTAAGTGTGATGGCCCAATTTAGTGGTATCTTTGCATACCTAATGGTCTCAATGAAGTTGACCATGAATGGAGCGAGATGACCTACTAAAGGTAAGCCCATGACTCTACTTAGGAGAATAATAGAATATCTGATATCATCCTTCATGTATCCTCTAGTCATATCCACTTTGGTAATTGTCTTTCCCCGAGGTGGCTTCTCAATGAAGTACAAGGAATGTATGATGGTGATGGCTTCTTGGTGATGATCTTTGTACCATATTTTAGTTGCTTCATAGTAGAGTTGGATGAGTTGATTGGCTCTAGGAAGATGGAAGACCCTCTCGAATTTGTTAGGATGTAGATCTAAGACCACTTCTCCGGTGATGCTCTTAACTACCCTTTCATCAGGAACGAAGTGTTGAGACAAGGTCATGACCAATTCAGCTGATTGTATCAACACAGGATGTGACACTACATTCACTAATCTAGATTGGATCAATGCGAACACCAAGGTTGAGCTTTGTGTCAAATTGTTGCAAACTCTCAGGAATTCTCCCAAGTCTATGTGTCTGAGGTCAGTATCTTTGATCTCGGCATACTCATCATGTAATCTCGACTTTGGGGGTACGCCTTGGAACTTGAAAACAACTAGTTTCACTGGTGCTCCAGATGTGGATGTCAATCTAATCTCATTACGGTTACCTATGCATTACGAGAAAGGAAAATGTGATCAGTCCTTAGATAGCAAAAAATGACATAAGTAATAAAAACGTCCCCCTTGGGGACTTATTTATTTTTTGTTTTGGAAAAAAAAAAAATTAATTTATTTTTTAATTTTATAATTTTTTAAATTATTATTTTTATTATTATTTTTTAAATTTTCAAAACTTATTTGCGAAAAACAAAAATAAAACAAAATGACATGGAAGGCGCAGGTGCCACGGACAACGTCACACGAGGGCAAGCACTGATGTGTGGCCACTGGTGCCACCATGTGGATGTGGGTGCACTAGATGCAAGCACAAGTGCATTGTGAAAGCACCACAGAATGTGCCATGCAGGTGCAGGTTTGGGTGCAGTGTTGGCACCATAAAGGGTGTCACGCAAGACGTGCGCCCAGTGCTACGAGAGTGCAAGCATGGGGGTCGCGCTGGCGCCACAAAGGGCACTGCATAGGACATGCACCCAGCATCATGAGGGTATGGGTATAAGCACCACATTAGTGCCACAAAGGGCACTGCACAGGCACTATGCCTAGCACCATGTAAGACAAGGGTGTGAGCACCTTTTTGAGCAACACGCATGCACCCAAAAGGGCGCTATGTGCGAGCGCATCACATGGGTGCAGTGCGCACTCCCATGGGGGTACTGTGCGAAAAAGAGAGTGGCAGGAGAGGAAATATTACCTCTCCCTCCTCAATCACTTAGACAAAAAAGTGAGGAAGAAGGAGGGGAGGGGAGGTTTTATAACCCTCCTCTCCTTGTGCGTGATGTGCCTCGATGCGCGCAAGCGCGGCTCAGGGGAGATTTTTTTTTTTTGAAACTTGTGTCTCCATTTTTTAATGTTTTTGGTGTTTTTCATTTTTTTATTTTTTGGTGTATTTTTATTTTTTTTGTGTTTTTTAGAATTTTGATGCAAACTTTAAACAAATTTTCTTCTTTCAGCTCTCGAATTGTGAGTCCAGGAGTCGAAAAAAGTAGGGGGTCCCCATTCCTGGCTAGGAATGGGGCATGCGTTGTGGATACCACAACACCACCTTCACCCAATGTTTATGATTCCATTTTTGAATCATTGTGCAAACTTTGGTTGGGGTTGTAAATGTGTTGTGAGATTCTTATATCCATGTTGGTGCTTGGGTTGTGATGTTGTTTGAATGTAACCTGGTTGAGCCTTGTTTCCCCTAGCTCAGTGGGTGGCTTCCTTGAGGCCTAGGTTGGGAGGTGAGCCTCTATGGTTCTCCATTTTTATCTCATAATTGCAGGTTTTATTTGATGATCTTGGAAACTTAGAGTTCTTGTAGTCTTTCCATGTGCATAGGAGAAGGAGACATTATTGTATTTGTGTTGAGATAGAGAGCAAACTCCATCTTTTTATGTGAATTTAATCGTATTGTAAGAGTAATTTTATTTTCTTATGAAGAGGTTGTGAATTACCTATGTTTATTAAAAAGTATTTCCATTGTGTAAATTTTGATATGGTTTTTTCACCAACTTATGATCATGCCTGATAAGTGTGTTGGATGAAAGCTTGAGAGTATCATGGAAGAGAAATTCATTGTATTTTTGTTGTTGTTTCATTATCTTGGATATGAGTGTATTGAAGAGAAGAGTTAAGCATCATTGTAGATATTAGTAAGATGTAAATATAACTACCTCTCTGTTATCCCATCATTCTCCATTTCTATAGAAATAAGCAGATGCATTCTATGATCACTCTTGATTCATACATAAGTGTAGAATATGCATTCGATAGATAATGGAATCGTATTTAGTTATAGTCATGATATGGATATCCATCATGAAATTAGAATACTTGATGTTTCTTGAGTTACATGCAAAAGATTGCCAAATTGAATTTAATATCATAGAAGAAATTGTAATGATAGGAAGATTATCTTTGTTGAACATTATTATCATCTCAACTCTATTGTATAGTAGTTGTATATGCATACTCAAATTGAATCTTGCATGAGAATACAATATTAATTCTTGAGCCAATGGTTTCTAAACTTCATTATTCATAAATAAGAATAATTAGTTAATTTCATATATGACCCTGTCATGATATATATGTATATCCTTGCATTGAGTCTATTGACCAAATGATTAAATGAATTCATCAATCTAGACTATACATAGTATATTGAGTAACTCCAAATTATCATTGAAATAACATATCAAGAATACCTTAGACTATAGGGATAGAAAATCAAATGGTTGACATGAAAGCATAAGTGTATAAGAAATAAACTTGATGTAGCCACACATTCAACTCTCTAGAAAATGTATGGGGAAGGAAATAATCCCTCCCCCAAGATTACAGATCAATTAAATATTTCAAAGAATATTCTTTAGAATCTTCTTCTTTTTTTTTAAAGAGGGTTAGAGTCATAGACTAGCTTAGATAATAACAACATAACAAAATACTATGATTATAATAAAGTCTAGACATTTAGGTTTTTAAAACTAGGATGTACCTAATAAGATGTCCCACCAAATAATATATTAATTTTCAAATAAATACAAAAAAAAATTAAATGTAAACGCAACCCACCCAAGCTTTTACCCTTTTCTTAAGATTACTTGGCGCATGTGACAAGGGATGGGAAAGGGAGAAATTCTAACATAATGTCAGGCCCCAATCCCAAGCACCTTCACCTTGGGCCAAGGGAAGTGCACCTTCCAAGGATCCTAGTCACCTAAGTTTGAAGGGGCACCAAATAAAAAAATAAATCTAAACAACTATGCAATGTATAAATGGCAAGTACCATATTTGGGAGAGACCTTATGGGAAATTTCATGTCCCTACCACATGTCCAGGAGCCTTTCCCAAGACATCCCATCTTTTTAAACTTTTACTTGGTGCCTAAGCAAGAGGTAGAATATGGGGAAACACCCAACTTAGAGGGGATCACCTTAGATTTGATGAAGTCACCTATGGGAAGAATGGGGTAGTTGCTAGGAATTTTGAAGGATTGTGGAAAGTTTGGTATGTGGGAGTTGGATGTTAAATTAGAGAGTTATTAAGTGGATAGATAAAATAGTTAGTAAGGGGTAGCTAGATGGATAGCTTTTAGAACAACTGGATGTGTTATGTTAGAAAATAGAAAGGCACCTAGAGGTATTGTATTGAGGTGTTTATTAGTAATCATGTTGCATTAGATAGGATATTATAAGGTAGTATTTAGTTAGAATTATTTATTAAAGAATTTAGAATTTAATCACATTTAAGTTATCAAATTATGTTAAGGTATTGATTCATATTTAAGTTTTGAATCATATTTATGTTATTAGATCATGCAATTAAGAATTAGTAGGTGGTAAAGAAGAATTCAATTTAATTATAGGGAATTAGTATTTCGAGGTAATCATCTATTTTAATTATTTTTAGATAACCATCACTCTATAATAGTAGAATAGTAAAGTAATACCAAAGAAGTAAATTTTGAAAGGAGATGTGTAATGTTTGGTTGGAGCCCTTACATTATCTTAAATTATTTAACCCTCTAGTTAACAATGGTATGATCCCAAGTCAAGATGTAAACTTGACGTATCGACCTTCGTATTAATCAACACTAAAATGTCGATAATCAATAATCAGGTCTTAGAGAAAAAATTAAGGATAATAATGTTAATAATTAAATAGTATGTATATAAATATGTGGATAATAGCTAAACTATTGGTATAGGATGTAGTTATGAACTTAATAATCTTATTTTCAGAATCTGAGTTAGATGTTAATCAACACTTAATAGTGTCATTAATAGTCATATTTCAAAGGTAGAGGAGTTAAAATGAATAGTGCATATGTATGTCTCTTTTTAGTCAAAGTAATGGTATAGGGTAAGACTAATAAGTTAGGAGTGTAAGACTAATAAGTTAGGGGTTAAAGAAATGATCATATGAAAAATGAGCATCAATTTGGGTATACCTAATAAAAGAAGATGAAGAAGAAGTAATAGAATAAAATTGAAATAGGATTAGGGAATCGTAACACATCATATAATTTGGGAAAGAGATATATGATAAGCAATGTAAAATACCTAGTGGTAAAATGTCTAGTTGATTGGAATGGTTACAGGACATGGTGCAAAACTTTCATCGAGATAGTCCTACCATGATAATTTAATGGGACATGGAATGTAACAAGATGTAGTCCTTCCCTAGGGCAATCATAAACATTCTTCGTAAAACCATCTATGGAACCATTATAACACATCACTGCAAATATTGTGTTTCACAATTACATATATAATGTCTCACCCTGAGGATAGGATGTGAATCCGATATGATAACATCACCTAGTTATTATGGTCCATTAATGTTAGGAAATATATGATATCAAATGAAAAAAAATATTTCCACCAATTAACTTTATCAGCTACAAAATTGACAGTCTAATTAGTGTCCTCTGACATCCTCGAGGAAACACAAATGTTGTTCAGTCACTCCACAAATCGACAGAATGTTTGTAGCAAGTGTAGTTCTTTACACATCATCTTTAGATGTTTTTAACTTTCAAAAAAAAATTGGTAGTGTTTTTCCTGGTAAAATTAGAGCATGACAAATACCATTGCCGAGGTGCTTGTTTCAAGCCATATAAACTTTTCTTCAATTTGTACACTAAGTTCTCCTTGCCCTTGACCTCAAATCCCTATGGTTGTGCAATATATATCTCTTCATCCAAATCACCATGAAGGAAGGTTGTTTTAACATCAAGCTATTCCAAATGTAAATCTTGAGTAGCCACAATACTTAAAATAGTATGGATAGAAGTCATTTTAACAACAGGAGAGAATATCTCATCAAAATCAATTCCTTTTTTCTCTACAAATCCTTTTACAACTAACCTGGCTTTAAATCTTTTATCACCTCCGTCCTCTTCTTTTAACTTGTAAACCCACTTATTTTTCAAAGCCCTTTTACCTACAAGCAATTTGTATAAATCCCAAGTCTTATTCTTCAACAAAGAGTCCATTTCATCTTTCATGGCAGACTCCCACTAAATCTTAGTATCCACCTATACAACTTCATCATAACATTCAAGTTCACCAACATCTGTTAGTAAAATAGAATACAAAGAGGGGGAAATCTCTCTGGAGGTCTACTTAGCCTTGTTGATTGTCTAACATTCATGGGGTTGTGTGGTATTTGTTGTTGTGATTGTTGCACATCATGAGGAATTGTTGGAACATCATCTTTTGGAGTATCATCCAACACTACATAATCATCTTCTTTCTTCTCATGTTGCAGCAACGGATCTTTGCACAACACTTTCTCATTGAATATGACATCACTACTTCTTACAATTTTACAATTTTCAAAATCCCAAGCCTCTAACCAAATTCATTAATTTTATATCCAATAAATACATATTTCTTTGACTTAGCTTCCAGCTTGGTTCTATTTTCAGAATCTATATGAGCAAAACCTCCACAACTAAAGGTCCTGAGAAAAGAATAACTCACCTTCTTACCAGTCCATGCTTCCTTTGGAACACCACAACCCAAAGGAGTAGAGGGACCTCTATTAATCAAATATACAATAGTACTAACATCCTCTACCCACATGTGTAAGGGCAACCCAGCATGTAACCTCATGCTTCTTGCATGCTCCATTATAGTCATGTTCATGCATTCAACCACTCCATTTTTCTGTGGAGTCCTTGGAATAGTTTTTTGTCTACAAATGCCATTAGTGGAGCAATAATCTTCAAATTCATGACTGCAATACTCACCACCATTATTAGATATGAGAAATTTTAATTTCTTACCAGTCTCATTTTTAACCAAGCATTTCCATTTCTTAAAAGTTTGGAATACATCATATTTATGTCTAAGGAAATAAACCCATACTTTTCTAGTTGTGTCATCAATAAATGTAACATAATAATGAGAGCCACCAAGGGAAGATACTTGAGTGGTCCCCATACATCGATATGCACAAGCTCTAATTTCTCCTTTTTATTTTCCTTCCTAGTCTTCACAAAACTTACTCTCTTTTGTTTTCCATACAAACAACTTTCACAGAAATCCATATTAACACATTTCAAACTTGGTAGAACTTTTTTTGAATGAAGTACTTTTGTACCTTTCTCACTCATGTGCCCAAGTCTATTGTGCCACAACATTGTATCAGAATTTATAGCATCTATTTGTTCTCCCTGCTCAACTACAGCAACTGTTCCTGAACATTCATTTTTCTCTTAAAAAATTAAAGTAGAAGGAACAATATGACATGTACAAAGATATAAGGGCCTACTTTCACACCTTTTTCTACTACAAGGGAACCTGTTGCATTTTGTACCCCCTTGCCAAATATTTGAATTTTAAATGCTTACCCACCAATGGTCACTACTTGATTTTAATGCTATTTTAAACATCCAAAGCAATATCAAAAAAATTAAACGATTGAACCTTAAAATTTATTATTGCAAGCCCGCAAGTTCCCCATTGTCGAATCAAGTGATATCCATGGTTGGCATTATACCACTATGGAAATTTGCATGATGTTTTCCGTTAGCGACATAGCACCTTTTCGCCACGTGTCAGGTGGGTCCTCTTTTCCTTGATTCTTCGACGTCGGGTTTTGTTCCATCCACAGTGGGCGCTATGGCACCATTAGGAAATTTTTATTCCTCACCATTAGTAACATAGCACCCAGACGAAAAGTGATCTTGCGACGAGGTTTGGAAAATATGGTGGGTCCCAAGTGTGTCCCGTCAAATATCATGATGTGATTTGTCAGATGTGTTGGCAGTTGGTCAGTTTTCATTGGCTAAAGAATGACTGTGTAGAATGTGGGTCCTATTTCACTTGGTGAGTCACAAAAGAGGGTTGTCAGAAAGTTTGGCATGTGGCCAATTTCTATTGGTCAGTATATTGATAGGTCAGACCCATCTTGCTTGTCACCAAATTAAGGAACATCTACGATAAGTGTTATCACGCTATGGGAAGTTGCACGATATATACCCATAGCGACATAACGCCTTGGCGACACCTGTTTTAGTTGACATCATAGGCCCACCCTTCCCAAAAGTAATATTATGGCTCATCCTCTATGGCGGATTGTCAGGTGAGTCAGAGTACGATAGGGAGCATCTCATTGGTCAGTCCAGCTGACTTGGCTTATAGTTTTGCAGAGTTTTGAGCACCGTATATGTGAATCTGATCCACAGTTGGTGTTATGTCACTATGGAAAGTTGCACATTATTTTCCCATAGCGACATAACACTTTGACGCCACGTTTCTCTATGGGACCAATTTCTCTGTGAATCGCTAGTTAGATGCTAGGTGTTGTCCAGTGTGGTACGGTTGCTAAGTTAGATGCCAAGTGGTCCATGGGCCTAGAGGTCTTAAGGGAAAAGTGTAGTAACTCGGCAAGTCTTCACGATCATCAGATCTGTCTGAATCCACGATAAGCACTATCGTGCTATGGGAAACTGCTCGAAAGATATGCATAGTGACATAGCACCTAGGTGACACATGTCCGTGCAGGCCCTGCCAAGATTGACAGTAAAGGGTTGGCGATTATGGTGTAGCTGTCGCGGTTAGGGTTTTAAGAAGATGGTGTAGTTAGGGAAGAAACACGGTCAACCACGTGGACCCTGCTAGGTGGTAGAATGAAATAAACTGATTGGTCCACGTGACCTATTTTGCTTATAGGGTTCGGTTGACCTGCTGATCATGTTGATTCACAAACCAAAATAGAGGAAGGCTAGGGTTTTTTGTGAATTTGATCTTATGATTGATTCCAACCACCCTGGAGTAAATATGAAACAAAGAAGAACACTCCACCCCCCTGATCCAATCTATCTACCTGGTTAGAGTGATCTAATGGCATCATTTCTGTCTTCTCAAGGCCCTATTCTGAATCATTGCATCTGGATCCCTCCAAAAGATCAGATTCTCTTTAGATCCCCATGATTTTTCTTTGCAGGACTTCAATGCAGTGGTTGTAGAATAATTACAGTTACAGGACATCTCAGTTATGCCTGAACTATAAAGGAAAATTTTGTAGATTTTGTTCAGGTTGATCATTCTCTATTGTTCTCTACTATTACTTTGCAAGTCCACTATAAAATTCCCTTTGCCTCTGAACTACATGATTTTTGCCTTATCTCTTTCAACCATTGGTGTAAAGTGCAAGAATTCTTTGCCTCTTAGTAGTGTTTTGTGGAAATCAGTAATCTATGTGATTGTATCTCCCTGGCGTATGAATGATAGTATAAGTGAATCTCTCTTCCTTTTGTCATTATCTCTCTTCCTTAGTTTCATTCTAGTTCAATACTGCATATATGGGCAGAGATTGGTCTGAACACTCTATTTTGGTGCATCACCTCTTTAGATTAGATTAGGTAGATTTTCTTTCATGCTCTCCTTCTCCCTTTTCCTCTCCAAGAGTAGTTAGGTGCATCCTGATAGTAAGAGGAAGCCAGCCTTCTCCGGAGACTCAACCTCACAGTTCAAGTCCCACAGCTTGGAGGTTGTTTCCATGTTTCACTAGGTTGTGCTCACGCATAGGCTTTGGACAAGGATGCAAACCTAAGTGACAACAGAACCTTTTGACTTCCAATTTTTATCATTAAAAGTAACTACACAACCCTCATCATTGAGTTGTCATGCTGAAATTAAATTTCTACCCAGCTTTGGAACATGTCTTACCTCATGTAGTAGCCAATGATTCCCATTCTGCAACTTAATCTTAACTTTTTCCTTTCCAACAATCTGACAAGATTCATTGTCCTCCAAATAAACAAGCCCAAAATCCCTTGGACATAATCAATAAAATAACCTTTAGAGGTGTGGCATGAAATGAAACACTAGAATCTAAAATCCATGAATCATCAACACTTTCTAAAGATAGATGCAAAGCATCTCTTCGGATTTGTTACTTATCACATTTGCTCCTTGTCTCCATCTAGTTTATCTCCTTCATTTTTATTTTGAGTCCAAAAATCTTTATTTTTATGCCCTTGTTTCCCATAGTACCAGTATTCATTTGGTCCTCTCAATTGAGACCTCCTCCCCTTTAACTTTCCTCTTGATTTCCCACGATTTCCAAAGTTATTTCCTCTTTCAGTTGTTCTACCTTTTCTTTGTGCATTCAAAGCACTTCCTAATGTAGGGGATTTCCTACAAGTTTCCTTACTCAAAATAACATTGATCACATCATCATATTTTAGGGTACTAGATCTAGGAACAAAATTACTCACAGCCATTACCAAGCCATTCCATATTTTAGGCAAAGAACACAAAATCAAGAGAGCCCTAATTTCTTCATCAAAATTGATACCCATAGAAGATAACTAACTATTAATAGTATTAAACTCATTTAAATGATCTACAATAGATCCACCTTCTGTCATTTTCATATTAAATAAACACTTCATGAGAAATACCTTGTTTGATGCAGAGGGCTTTTCATATAGTTTTGCTAGGGTTTGCATCAACTCTTCTATTGTCTTTGCTTTTGTAATATTAAATGTGTTCGATGGTGCCAGGAATAATCAATTGCATCCAAGTGTCTTTCTATCCAAAAGATCCCAGTCATTATTTGACATGGATCCTTGATTCTTGGTTTTGCCTTCCAATAGCTTCCATAAATCCTTTTGATAAAGATAGTCTTCCATTTGCACCATCCATAACTAAAAGTTTTTCCCATTAAACCTGTCAACCCTTAGCTTACCCTCATCTACCATCGCTCCCACTCAACCATGAGACTTTTTTGCAGAGGATAACTGAAAAATAACCTGGCTCTGATACCACTTGTTAGGATTAAACATCAGACAGAAATAACAATTAAATGAAAATATAACCAATATCAGACAATAATAGATCACATAAAAAAGAACACAAGACACCAAGATTTAATGTGGTTCACCCAATCCCTAGGCTATGTCCACCAAACAGCAAGTCCAATATTATTACAATCCAGTGATTACAACCTTATTACAATCCGTAATCCCTTATAGCTCAATACCACTATAAGAACCAATTTTTGCATCACACAATGAAATAATTCATAACCCTAAGCCCTTTTATACAAGTATTTTTATGTCACTTTAGGTTTACAACATGTCGGCCATATGTCGGCCATAGATTAGCCACAATGTTGGCTATGACCCAAACTTTTTTAAAGAATTTCTAAGTATGTATAGTACTTCCCTGATTAGTCACCACAAACTAACATTCTTGATTAGTCACCACAAACTAACACCATGGGATCTAAAATTTCATCAATTGGCATTCCGCTTTTACTCCACATAGCTCTAGTATTCTTTTCAATAACTTCCTTTACATCACTTCTCATACACTTTAGTCAGTCAAGGGTAGGATATCCTATCACTCTATGTATGATTCTCTTTAAAATTTTGATTCATTTATTCTCTAACCATAGTTTGTTATCATGTATTCTACTCAAAATGATCTTAGTCTATTTGGTTTAAAAAAAACTTGAGGAAAATCTAGGGCATGCATCAACCCTTTTTGCTATAACCTTTAGCACTTCATTCTCACATAACTTTTTATAGATATCCCTAATATCTATGTCTCCTATTCTCCTACCGTATAGGTGTAGTTGCATCACACATCTTGAATCATTAACACTTTTGGTGGTATCGTGGATAACACATCAGACGGATCTCCCTATATGCAATCTCATGAATTGTACAAAGTGGGGGATGCCTAACATCATTGCTAATTAATTGCACATTAAAAAATTTCTTCCCCTCTTTCCTAGGTGCTATTGAAAAGTTGGCTACCATTTTTGACTCACTAGGGTTTGCAAAAATGAAACAACGTAACTCGACACAAGCTAAACACCTTTTGAATCCATAGAATGGTGTCAAGTAATAGTTGAATCTAGTTCACAAACATTTGAATCTCCTTTCACTAATCACCTTTATGCTCTTTGTTCTCTTCAAACTCTGGTAGGTGCAAATGAGTCAAAAAATCAAGTATATATCCCTTCAAATTTGGCATTAATTGCTCAGTACTTATACAGTTGTATACTTGACTATCATAAAAATTTCAACATGCTTGGCTATCATAAGATGTTTAGTATGCTATGCTAACATAGTGAAATTGACAATCAAGTATAATTATTTTCATGCTCAACTGCAACTGTAATTCTTTCCATGCTCGACAACAATATAGAAAACAAGATATCTATAGAATAACTCTTTCTTCTAACTTCTTCACGGCATCTTAATTCATGCATATATAATCTTTTTAGATCTTAGATATTTGGAACTGATGCATAATGTTATATTTTAAATATCAGTTCCACACATACCCTTGATTGCCTAGTTGGGGGTGATGTAATCACCTAATCCATTAGATAAAGTGACCTCATCTGAACTTGATGTACTAAAATCTTCCTTCTTTCTCCATGTCTTGTTCATCTACATCTTTACCTTTTTAGCATCAACCTTTCCTCTACCTTTTTTGATTTCATTACTTGATGTAGTTGACCAAGTTAGACAGTTTCTGCTAACATGATCGATTTTAAGACAACTAAAGCATACAATCTCATTCAACCATCTGTTGTAGTTACCTCTAACGTGTGTCCAAATGCAATTTTTAGGGATATGACCATATTCTTGGAAATAGTGACAATTATACCTTGTATTATAATCCCAATCATAAGAATTTCCATTATGGTGTACCTTTGTCTGTTTGTTTGATGTCCACTTGGATTTGGATCTGCATTCATATGCCTTGTGTCCATATTTCTGACAGTTGTAGCAATAACCTTCATATCTTTGAGTATTGGTGATTTTTGTCCTACATTCATGTGCCTAATGTCCTTGCTTTTTGCAATTATGACAATGTCCCTTAAATGTTTCCTTAGGGTTTTGATTTCATGTGTTGCTCCTACAGACATTTGTTGTGTGACCCAATTTTTCATAGTAATGACAAGTTGGCTTGATGTTATTTCCCTTATTGTTCCTTTTTTCACCACTCATGGATGGTTCTCCTTCCTCAATAGTAGAATATCCCAAACCAGTAGTGTCATTGTTTGATCTTGGTGCTTCCATCAATTTTTCAAAGTACTTGATGGTTTTACTAGGCTTATTAAGATTTTCTTTCTTGGTCTTCAATTCATTTTGTAGTAGGGTATTTTGTATTTCCAAAGTCATAATCTCAATGTCTTTCCTATTCAGTTCTTGATTTGCAATCATTAGTTGATTCATTGTATCCAATTGCATGTTTGCAAACTTTTGTACATCTAATGTCTTCTCCTCAAGTCTATTATTAAGTAGTCTTTTTTCTTCTTCAATCATGGCTCTATCTTGTTTGAATTTCCTTTTTAGTTTAGTTGTCTCACACAACAGTATTGATTGTGCTTCTTTTTTTATTTTCATATTCCTAACATTTTCACTTAGGGCATTGTTCTTTTCCATCAAATCTACGATTGTTGCATCAAACTCTTATGAGTTTCTATCCTCAAATAATCTAGTAGTGTTTACTTCATGATATTGAGTGTCATCTTTTTGAATAGTTATCTCCTTTATTCTCTTCAATGAATGTTGTTGTTCATCACTTACCTCCTTGGGTTGATGTAAGGAAAGCTATATTTCAATCTTCTGGTTCTCAACAGTCTTCCCCAACTTGTAGACTTCCATCTTTAAGATCTTACCTCCAAAGCTATCAAACTTTCCCTTCTAGAGAACAAATCTTTGATACCAATTGTTGGGAATACCAATGGGAAAGTAAGTTTTGAGAGGGGGGTTGAATCAACACTTAAAACTTTTAACCTTAAAACAATTCACCATACATCCATCTCATAACTTTGCATGTAAACTAAAATAATTAACCATGCATCACATCCATAGCATAAAGTAAATCAACACATAAAACATAAGATTTTGGTTACCCAGAAACCCTCCAAGGAGAAGGTAAAACTGGGGTGGGGATGACACCCACAAATCTTCACTAATATAGTTGTAAAGTGTGGCCTATTATGGCTACAAAGTTTTGATCATAAATTATGATCTACCTCGTGAGGTGTCTACCTTGTTAAAGGCTTACAAGATTGTTAGTTCTCACCTTGACTAAAGGATTTCAAACTCACAATTAAGTAAGCACTCAGTTAAGAGATTTACGATAACCTATTAGGACTACTCAATTAATAGATTTACTATATATCACCTATTAGAATGATTTAGCATGTATTCCTTCGGTTAGCACCTTATTTCTTAATGTTAGATCTCATCTTTAATGTTTAAACCTCAATCCTCCTGATCAAATATCTCTCCTCTATCCTTTCACTACTTCACTCTATTCTCCTTAAATTGATTCCATAGTGTATAACTCTATCATAGCCATCATAGCTACCATGAATTCTCCCTATAATCTTAGCATTTTTCTTCTCACATACCCATAAAATCTTTAGGGTTTTACCTCCTTAAATAGGCATTGATGAAGATGGGCTAGGTCATAATTAACAACTATGGTTGACCCTTATTACTGCCTAATGCTTCTGATCTTAATCTGATTGGTTGCATGCATTATATAGCAATGTGTAACATGATTGGATCCTTATCCCTTAATATTAAAATTTCATGTTTATGTTAGCCAAAAATGGTTTACATAGAAGCTTGTGCCATAACAAACATCTATGCTAAAAACTATTCACTCAACATCAATAGGCTTTAATGCTTGGCTTTCACTGTGCTCTAAATATTGTAATTTGATTTTTGTATAACTTGGCACTTATGGTTACTCAGCATCTGAATCACTTGGCATGCATAGACTACACAGCACTAAAGTGACTCAGCAAATACTATCTGCTCGGCACTAACTAATCATATTACTCAGCATGTATTATCTGGAGGCTTTTGCTTAGCATATGCTATGCACTCAACTCACACTATTTTTAGTTGGATAATGACTAAGTGTTTTTCCACTACCTTATCAAAACCAAAAATGAGATTAACAATAAGATGTTTACAATATCAATAAATGATCTTTACAATAGCAACTTACTTTACTCGATTAGATCCCTCTTCTACTCACTATTTATCACTATTAGATAATTGAGGGGAGGTGAATCGATTATGTTGAGTTATCATAAAGTCCCTTCCAACAATTTTAGTACCAATACAATTGTTAAAAGTCAGCCTCATATTCTAGTTCTCCAAACTTGTTCATCTAGTTGTTTCTCAGTAAACATAACATTTACTCAGCTAATATAAACCTTAGTTATTACAAGACTCACTTGAGAAACACCAAATTTATATTTTATTTTTCTAATCACTTGGTGAATATAGCCTCCCTTCATTAACGTTATCACTTGATTAAGCTTGTGTTCCTCAATGCATTACAACAATATATGATTGTAAAACAATCAAACCAATATTACATTATCACTATCCAACTCATTCAAGTACCCATTGTATATCATACTTATTAATTGTGTATTCATCATACTTTCTTCAAATCCTCTTTGTCAATCAAATAATATGGCACTCTATTGAGTTAGCATAATGTCTAGCCAACTAAGACTTTGACATCAATGACAATATAACAACTAATATGACTCCTTTACATACATTCATAGCATTTCCTATTACATTATTAGTTTGGGATAACAATCTCCCCCTTTGGCATTGATGGAAACACATAACATATGATTATGTGTTACAAGATATTATCTAAGATAATCAAAGTTATTAATTGAAAATAATACAACTTTTCAACTCTTGTCTTCATTTTGGTTCATCAAATGTACTTGACTTGTATCTTCAGCAGCAACAATCATCAACATTTCTCCCCCTTTGAATATGATCTCTAATTTTAGTTTCAATCTTCAATTTGATATTATCTTCATCTTCATCTTTGTAACAACATCATCTTATTTAGTCAGTCTCTCTCCTTTAGTTAATCTTTACAACCATCCATATCATCTCCCCCTTTGACAACAATGCTAAAGATCATTGAAAATTTCAACATGAAACTTAAGAAACCTTGTAATTATCTGTGTACCTTGTATGTATAATATACATCAGTTTCATCATAGTCACTTTCACAACTTCAGAAATGCTCCTTAAGTTTGAACTCTTATGCATCAACTCCATAAGTATTTTTCAATTCATTCGTAAATTGATGCAACATGCCTCTTCACCTAATGAATTTTGGATAGGGAAGGACCCCTAATTTATCTTTGAGATACTCAAAAGTAACCTTAGGCAATGGCTTGGTAAATATATCATCAATTTTTCCCATAGACTTCAAATATTCAAGCCTCACTTATTTCTCTTGTACTTGGTCCCTCAAACAATGATATTTGATTGATGTGTTCTTCTTTTTTACATTCATCACTAGATTTTTTGAAGTATTCATGGCACTAGTATTATCATAGTAAATAGCAATAGGCCTAGTTACCTCTTCTTGTATTCCTTCTAATAGTTTCTTAATCCATACAATATTTAAAAAATTGATTATAGCAACCAAAAATTCATATTCAGCAGCATATTGTGACATACAACTCTATTTCTTGCTTATCCATGTTATCAATCTTTCTCCTCAAAAGAAAGCTCCACCACTTTTGCTTTTTCTATCATCAACATTACTAGCCCAATTAGCATCTGTGTAGACTTTAAGATTAAAGTCATCCTCTTATTTATACCAGAGGCCATAATCTTCAGTTCCTTTGAGATATCTTAATATCCTTTTCATGATAGCCATGTGAGTCTTCTTTGGATTAGATGAAAACCTTGTGAAAATTCTAACTGAAAGTGCAATATCTAGACTACTATGTACAACATATTATAACTTTATGATCATAGATCTATATTAAGTCTCATTTACCTCACCAATATTGTCTACCTTTGATAGTTTCACTCCAGTCACCATAGGTGTATCGACTGGCTTAGAGCCATCCATCCAAAATATCTTCAAGATTTCTTTCACATACTTAGTCTAAGTCACATATATACCTTTCTTTTTTTGATAGACTTGTAAGCCAATGAATTTTTTTATCTAACCAAATATAGGCATCTCAAATTCAGTACTCACTTATTCAGTTAATATCTTACTTAACATGTCATTTCAACCAGATATTATGTCATCAACAAATAGAAATTAACACCATATCTTCATATTCATTTTTCAAAAATAGATTATTATTTTCACTTATTCTAGAAAATTCAATCTTAATCAAATACGAATGTAACTTTTCATATCATGTTGTTGGGGCTTATTTCAATCCATGCAATGCTTTGTTCAACTTGTAGACCATCTTCTTCTTTTCAAGTTCAATAAATCCTTCAAGTTGTTCAATATATACTTCCTCCTTAAGTATCTCATTGAGAAATTAATATTTTATGTACAATTGATATACTTTGAACTTCTTGTATTTATCATAAGCCAATAATATTCTTACTCCTTCCAATCTTGCAGTAGGCACAAAAGTTTCACCATAAGTAATTCGTTCTTGTTGTGCATAACCTTTGCAAACTAATCTTGCCTTGTTCCTAACCACTTACCCATTCTCATTTAGCTTGTTTAAAAAATTATTTGGTTTTAATCACATTTTTATCAACAGGGTTCAATATTGATGTCCAGGTATTATTTTTTGTCAATCTGATTAATCTCCTCATTCCAAGAATTTGATAGAATGATTTAGAATAACTAACGGGGGTGACTTAGTTATTCTTGGGTCTAGATGTACCAATTCAAATTTTAATAGTCTAAAATAACTTAATCAATCTCACAAAACATCTCTATCCATATAGCATATCATCAGCAAACAGACTTTTCATGCAATTACTTAACTATATGTTTCCCATATGTCCCAGCTATCATTAAAGTGAAAAAATATAAAAATAGCATGTACAAAGAAATATCTACACATGTAAATAACACTTTGACAAAAAGATTTAACTATTGATCTCTACGTCTAAGTTTCCTATTAGTGTCCAAACACTTAGTCATTTACTAGGAAAGGATGAACGGTCATCACTGCAACCAAGTCATATAGTAAAGGCTGAGCATATAAAGACTTGTTTATTTTGCATTATGTGCCAAGAAAGTTAGAGATTTCCAAGCACCCCTCTTGAGGTCAAGCACATACATAAATTGAGCTATTATAGTTGAGACCAAGTAAACTGGAAGATAATTTGTCGAGTAAATAGAAAAGATCAAGCATGTAGAAGCCAAGTGCCAACGTGAGTGTTAGTAATGACCGAGCATCAAAACATTCAAATTTTGGGTAGACTAGTTTTTCATATGAGTTTGTAATCACATAGACACCTATGTAAGCCATTTTTTTGGCCAACTTCTATATACATTTAGTGTTTGTAGAGATAGTTAAGATTGAGATTACACATCTTTATAGAAGGTAATGATCCCTAGGAAATCAAATCAACCAATTAGAAAATGAGAAGGAAAAAAAAATAACATGAACTATGAACCATTGATTATGATCTAGAACTTTTCAATAGTGTCTATTTAAAGAGGGTTCTAACCCTAGGATCAAGAGAAAGATAAGTGCATGTGTGTGTGAACAAATGTGTGAATGTGTAAGTGAAGAAGCAAACAAGGATAGAATACAGTAAGCAAGGCTAAGTTTGAAAGAATATCAAACAAGGGTAATCCAAGTAGTGAAGGAAATAACAAAGATATTAGATTAAGAGATCAAATCAAGGCATCCTACAGAGGAGATACAAAATCCTCTTAGAGAGAAAATTGAGGGTCGGGTATTGAATCAATTTTTAACTAGACTGAGTCAGGGAAAATATCTTAACTAGGTGATCTTAATAGGTACATGCAAATCTCCTAACAGAGTCCTTAATTTTAAATGTAAAATCCTTTGACAGGGAAAGACCTCATAGTCTTTATATCTTTTAATAGGGAAGACCCCTCACAGGGTAGATCATATATTATGATCAAACATTGTAACCCTAATTAACTTTATTGTTGCAATAGTAAATATTTGTGGGTTTCATCCCTACCCCATTTTTACCTTCACATTGAAGTATTTCTAGGTTACCAAATCATTTGTGTTATGTGTTGAATCTTTCGTGGATGTTATGTTTTCAGCATTATAGTTTTAATATTACATTTGAGATATAAGATAAATTAGGTGTGAAATCAATAATTTGTATATGAAAATTAAAAATTAAGATCTTGATTCACCCCCCACACCCCCTAGTATCTTGTTTCCCATTGAATCCTTCCAACAATTGGTATCAGAGCTCTATTCTCTTGGAAGAAGACTAGAAGCTTGAGAGGATCAAATCTTGGAGATGGAGGAATGTGAGATGGGAAAAATCATTGAGAACTAGATGATTGAAATTCAAATCTTATTACAACAACTCGAAGGAGCAATAGAAGAGTTAAAGAAATCATTGTGAAAAAGGATAGAGATAGCAATTCAGAAAAATGATGTACTATATGAGAAAATAGATATAGAATGACTATTTGACACTAGAAAAGCTAGAAACAATGATGAAGCAATAATAGAACTATTTTTAAAGAACAATATTCTAAGAAAAGAGGCAAAAGGACTCAAGAAAGAACATGAAACTCAATCAATAAGACTATGTAAAGTAATAGAGAAAAAGAAGAAACTTGAAGAAGACAAATTCATCGCTGAAGAAGATAAAAGACAGATGGTAACTAGACTTGAAGAGAGATCATTTGAAGTACAAAATCTCACAAATAATAAATTGGATATGATGAATCAACTGATAATTGAAACTTAGGAAGCAAACAAAAAGGACATGGAGATCACAAATTTGAGGTCACAAAATGAACAACTAAGAAATGAGTTGAGGAATGAAAAGAAACTTCTGGAAAGGATGAACAAACCCAATGAATCTATAAAATATTTTGAAGAGCTAATGAGATCACCAAGATCAACAAGAAATACTTCTAGACTGGGATACAACAAGCACTTTTCATCTACTGAAGAAGGTGAATCATCAAAGAGTGGAGAGAAAAGAAATGAAAAACCCAAAGGCAAGCCTACATGTCATCATTATGGAAAACTTGGACACAAAACCAACATATGTAGAAGCAAGAATGGTATGCAACTTGTAAACCTAAGTATATTGGTTATTATTTTAATTGCAAGAAGGAAGGACACCAAGCACATGAATGTAGATCAAAGAAATATTGCTATAACTATTAGAAATATGGACTTAGAGCTCATGAGTGCAAAGTCAAGATAAAATCCAAGTAAACACCTAAGAAAAAAGCACATGCACCTAAAAAAGGCAATTCCTATAATTTGGATTACAACACATGGTATACTTTTCACTATTGTGGAGAGTATGGACACATTCTAGATAATTTCATTAAGACACATTTTAGAGGAAATTGCAAGAAGTAGCTAAATGGAGAACTGGTATGTTTTAGTTGTCTCAAAGTTGAACATATCAGTAAAAACTATAGAACCAGAGCACCAACACCAAAAAATGGAAATGAGAAAGGTAAAGATAAAGTTGAGGTAAAGAAAACATGGAAAGAAATAGTGGAAGTTGGAAGTAGTGGAACAAGCGAAGTTGAGATGACCCAGTCCAATGGATCAGGTGATCAAACCACAACTAACTAAATGAAGAAGGTATGTAGGAACTATATATTTAATAATATATTTTACATTAGTTCCTAGCATAAATGTGCTAAAATTTTATATTTCCATAAGTAAATATGCATAAATAACATATCTATAAAGAGAAAAGTTAAAGAGAATCATTTGCAACATGAAGTATTGAGCATCAATGGTATAGTGTGTATTGACTAAGCATTATAGTATGGACTGAGTGATTGACTAATGTGATGTATTGACTAAATGAATTGGTATTGGCCAAGTAAGCTAACCTAGACTAAGTATAAAGACTAAGCCAATTGTCATACACCTACCAAGTGCAAAGACATTTATTGTAGACCTAAAATGGAAATTTGAAGGTATTTATCAAATTTGACCATTTATTTTTATTCACCAAGTGATTTCAGAGCTCACAAGTGATTTAAAGGTGATTAACAAAAATTTAGCGACGAAACAAGAAAATCGTAGTAGAGCATTGGCAAACTTGTTAACATCAACAAGTGCTGCTTTCGGTGCTGAGTTAATTATTTTCTAAAGATATTGTAGAAGATTTTTTTTTTTAGAACCCTAACTGAAATGGTATCATGAAAGAAATGTTGAAAGATAGCAATGCTCAAATTGTGAGGAACAACCAATATCCTCCACCAAATTTTAGGAATAGTGTAAATGTTGAAAATACTAAAGATGATATTGGTGCCCTATCATCAATTCCACCCAAATTTTTAACCATTTAGGATGTAAGATCCTATTATCTATGCAAAGTAGGAGAGATTAGAGATTTCAAGATAAGGGAAGCTTATGAGAAGCTATGCAACAATGGAGTATTGAAAGATGAAAACAAAATCATTGTTGAGATAGGGCTCACATGTGCCCTAGGATTTCCAAAAGTTTTCAAAGTTGAATGGATAAAAGTTTTTCTCAATCGCATCTATGACATGAAGATATGGTTAGAAGAAGTACCAATCAAAATCAACAAGGCCATAATACACTAAGTTACTACATACTCTACCTTGGATTGACCAAAGTGTATAAGGAACACAACCCAAAATGAAATTGAGAATTTGACCAAATAAAAATGGAATGGTCACATGACGTCAATTACTGGAATTGAAGATCCTCTAATTGAGTTTGGAGTTCATGTGATAGCACACAAATTTTACCAATCCAGTAGATTGAATAGTGTGACATGTGTTGCAGTAGACCTAGGCTACAAAATTGTCAAAAAGTATCATGATTATGATCTTGTTGAGCTAAAACTACAACAATTGATAGAGAAACTAGAAGCAATAATGAAAGCAAATAATGCATCATGTAAGTTCAGATCCTTGCTAGAGTGTATATTTTTCTAGGTATAGAATTCATTCCCTACGGTTGGGATGATAGCATGGGATAGAAGCTGACCTTCTATGGAGCAAATAAATGATTTAATTAATAGGTTGGAGAAAATTTTGAAGCCATAATGGATAATTATTTTAAAGAAATTCAAAATCAAAATGAGAAACCGAATAAGGATCCCCAAATCAGTTGTAAACAAATATTATGATGAGATATATTTTGTAGTAGATATATATTTTGTACATGCTCAAGCAGTATTACCAAGGATTTCATGTTTGAGACCTATGCCTTATGAGGTCAATGTTGATGAGGTTATAGTATCAATGATTTCTCTTTTGATTGAAGATATAGATGCAAATATCAAGAAATTTGGCACATATGAGACAATAATGGCTAAACTAACTGCATAGATAAGCACACCTAAAACTAAAAAGAAAAGGAAGAGGAAAAGTCTTAAGGGAAAGGATAGAAAAGAAGTTGAATGATTGAGACAACCTGCTAAGGCCAAGGAAGGAAAAGGAAAAGAACTGGTTGTTGTCGAGCCTAAGGCAACCATGTAGAAGAAAGTAGTAATTTTTGATCCAAAGGTGAAAGTTATTCTTAATAAAGGTGTGTAGAAGGTTATTACACCCTAGAATCCAAAAGGATAAATCATAACAAGATCAATGTGTTAGTTTGTGGTGACTAATCAAGGAAGTACTATACACACAAACAAAAAAATTGGGCCCTATTTTCTTAAGATTTTGGGCTGGCATGTAATTATTAATTATAACTCAAAAGTAGTAAAAATACTTGTATAAAAGGGCTTAGGGTTAGGGGTTTTTCATAAGGTGTGATGCAAAAAAAAATTCTTATAGTGGTATTGAGCTATAAGGGATTACTAATTGTAATTAGGTTGTAATCAGTGGATCATAATAATATTGGACTTTTTGTTTGGTGGACATAGGCCAAGGCTTGGCTAAACCACATTAAATCTTGGTGTCTTGTGTCCTCTTCTATGTGATCTACTATTTTATGATATTATTTATATTTGCATGTAATTTTTATTTATGTTTGTGGTTTAGTCCTAACAAGTGCTATCAGAGCAAGGTTTTTGTTTTTTCAAGTTATCCTCTACAAGAAAGTCTCATAGTTGAGTGGGAGTCTCACGATTGAGTGGGAGAAATGGTAGAAGAGGCTAAGCTGAGGGTTGAAAAGTTTAATGGGTAGAAATTTCAATTATAGAAGATGCAAATGGAGGACTATCTGTATCAGAAGGATTTATGGAATTCATTGGAAGGAAGAACTAAGAAGCAGGAAACTATGATATATGAGGACTATGAGATTTTAGATAGAAAGGCACTTGGAAGCATTCAATTATGCCTAGTACCATCAGTGACCTTTAACATTACAGAAGAGAAGATGACGAAAGAGTTGATGAAATCCTAGAGAAATTGTATGAAAAGCCCTCTGCTTCAAATAAGGTATTTCTCATTAAGTGTTTATTTGATATGAAAATGACAGAAGTTGGATCTGTTGTAGATCATTTAAATGAGTTTAATACTATTACTAGTTAGTTATCTTCTATGGGTATTAATTTTGATGAAGAAATTAGGGCTCTCTTGATTTTGTGTTCTTTTCTTGAAAGCAGGAATGGCTTGGTAATGGCTATGAGTAATTCCATTTTTGGATCTAATACCCTAAAATATGATGATGTGATCAGTGTTATTCTGAGTGAGAAAACTCATAGGAAAATCTTATATGGATCTACATCAAGAAGTGCTTTGAATGCACAAAGTAGAGGTAGAATGACTGAGAGAGGAAATAATTTTGGAAATCTTAGGAAATCAAGAGGAAAGTCAAAGGGAAAGAGGTCTCAATCCAAAGGAATGAGAGATTGTTGGTACTATGGGAAACCAGGGTATAAGAAGAAAGATTGTTGGACTCGAAAGAACAATGAAGGAGATAAACCAAAAGGGAACAAGAAGGAAAATGTGGTAAGTAAAAAATCTGAAGAGGATGCTTTGCTTCTGTTTTTAGAAAGTATTGAGGATTCGTGGGTTTTAGATTCTGGTGCTTCATTTCATACTACACCTCATAGAGGTTATTTTATTGATTATGTCTAAGGGGATTCTAAGCTTGTTTATTTGGGGGATAATGAACCCTATCAAATTTTAGAAAAGGGAAAATTTAAGATTAAGTTACAAAATGGGAATCATTGGCTACTACGCGAGGTAAGACATGTTCCAAGGCTAGGTACGAATTTAATTTCAGTAGGGCAACTTGGTGATGAGGGTTGTGTAGTTATTTTTAATGATAAAAATTGGAAGCTTTCAAAAGGTTCCTTTGTAGTAGCAAAAGGTGTGAAAGTAGGTACCTTATATCTTTGTATAGGTCACATTGTTCCTTCTACTTTGATTGTTTTAGGGAAAAATGAACATTCAGGAACAGTTGTTACAATTAAGCAGGGAGAGCAAATAGTAGATTCCGATACAATACTGTGGCACAACATACTTGGGCACATGAATGAGAAAAGTATGAAATTACTTCATTCAAAGCAATTTTTACCAAGTCTAAAATGTGTTAATATGGATTTCTATGAAATTTTTGTGTATGGAAAACAAAAAAGAGTGAGTTTTGTGAAGAGTGGCAAGGAAACAAAAAGTGAGTGATTATAGCTTGTGCATACAGATGTATGCAGATCGGCTCAAGTATCTTCCCTTGGTGGATCTCATTATTATGTTATATTTATTGATGATGCAACTAGAAAAGTGTGGGTTTATTTCCTTAGATAGAAATCTAATTTATTTCAAACTTTTAAGAAATGGAAATGCTTGGCTTAAAATGAGAGTGGTAAGAAACTAAAATTTCTTAGATCTGATAATGGTGATGAGTATTGTAGTTATGAATTTAAAGATTACTACTCCACTAATGCTATTCATAGACAGAAAATTGTTTCAAGGACTCCATAGGCAAATGGAGTGGTTGAATGCATGAACAGGACTATAATAGAGCATGCAAGGAGCATTAGGTTGCATGCAGGGTTGCCCTTAAATATGTGGGCGAAGGCTTACAATACTATTGTATATTTGATTAATAGAGGTCCCTCTACTCCTTTGGGTTGTGGTATTCCAAAGGAAGCATGGACTGGTAAAAAAGTGAGTTATTCTTTTCTCAAAACCTTTGGTTATGAAGCATGTGCTCATATAGATTTTGAAAATAGAACCAAGCTAGAAGCTAAGTCAAAGAAATGTGCATTTTTTGGATATGGCATTGATGAATTTGGTTATAGGCTTTGGGATTTTGAAAATCATAAAATTGTAAGAAGCAAGGATGTCAGATTCAATGAGAAAGTGTTGTACAAAGTTCTGTTGAAGCAACATGAGAAGAAAGAAGATGATTATGTAGTTTTGGATGATACTCCAAAAGTTGATGTTCTAGCAATTCCTCATGATCTGCAACAACTACAATAGCAAATACCATAGACACCAGTGAATGATAGATGGTCAACAAGGCTAAGTAGACCTCTAAAAAGATTTTCTCCTTCCTTGTATTCTATTTTACTTACTGATGTTGGTGAACCTAAATGTTATGATGAAGCTGTATAGGTGGATACAAAGCCTCAGTGGGAGTTTGCAATGAAAGACAAAATGGACTCTTTGATTAAAAAAAGACATAGGAATAATACAAGTTACTTGTAGGTAAAAGGGCTTTATAGAATAAATGGGTTTACAGGTTAAAAGAAGAGGATGGAGGTAAGAAAAAATTTAAAGCTAGGTTAGTTGTAAAAAGATTTGCATAGAAAAAAGGCATTAATTTTGATGAGATATTCTATCTTGTTATTAAGATGACTTCTATTTGCATTGTTTTAAGTATTGTGGCTACTAAAGATTTGCATTTGGAGTATCTTGATGTTAAAATAGCCTTCCTTCATGGTGATTTGGATGAAGAGATATATATGGCTTAGCCATAGGAATTTGAGTTCAAAGCTAAGGAGAACTTAGTGTGTAGATTGAAGAAAAGTTTATATGGCTTGAAGCAAGTACCTAGGCAATGGTATCTAAAATTTGACATTTTTATGCATGAGCATGGATATAGTAGGTGTCATTCAGATCATTGTGTTTACTTTAAGAGGTTGGATGATGAAAGCTACATTATTTTATGTTTATATATTAATGATATGCTTGTAGTTGGGTCTAACATGGATCATATTAAGGGTTTGAAATGCCAGTTAGCACATGCATTTGCTATGAAGGATTTGGGATTAGTAAAACAAATCTTGGTATAAAGATTTGCATAGATAGGAAGAATAGGAAATTAACATTATCTCAAGCTGATTATATTGTAAAGGTGTTGCAATGTTTCTCTATGGAGAATGTTAAAGCTATCAGCACACCTTTATCTGGTCATTTAAAGTTGACTAAAGAGATGTGTCCCAAGACACAAGAAGAGGAGGATAAGATGTCTAAGGTACCTTGTGCTTCAGTTGTAGGAAGCTTGTTATATGTTGTGATATTTAAAAGGCCAGATATTGCAAATGTAGTAGGAGTCATTAGCAAGTATATGAGTCATCTAGCTATTGAGCATTGGAATGCAGTAAAATGGATTCTCATATATTTGAGAGGTACATCCAGTAAGTCTTTACACTTTGGGGGCTCTACTACTGATTTAAAGAGATATGTTGACTCAAATTTTGTAGGGGATATTGATACTAGTTGGAGTACTATAGGTTATGTATTTATTGTTGGTGAGGTAGTAGTGAGTTGGGTTTCTCGTTTGTAGAAGGTTAATGTTTTATCCACTACAGAAGTAGAGTATATTGCTACTACAGAGGTAGCCAAGGAGATGATATGGCTTTAGTTCTTCCTAGAAGAATTGGGACACCCTTAGAGGGATAATTATTTTTTTACAGATAGTTAGAGTATTATTCATCTTGCGAAGAATTATGCTCTGCATTCAAAGACACAGTTGTGGTACCATTTCATTCAATCAATTTTGGATGATGGACAATTAAATCTGGACAAAATACATACAGATGAAAATCCAGTGGATATGTTTACTATTGAGACAAAAGTTTGTACCCTTGCTTGAGGTATGACCCTCAAGCAACCTTGTGTAACATGGAAACAACCTCCAAGTGTGAGACTTGTGCTCTAAGGCTGAATCTTTGGAGAAGGTCAGCTTCCTTGCTATTAGAGTGCACCTAAACTACTTCTTGAGAGGAAAAGGAAGAAGGAATGCAAAAAGGGAGAGGGGGGTGATGCACTAAGATAGAAATAGTGGTTACAACTCTGCTTATAGATGCACTACACATTAATGAAAGCCCAAAATACACTAGTCTTGGCTCTATTCTATCTCCAAGAAACCACATCCAAGTTTGGAACTTGTTGAAGTGTTGAAAGGAAAGGAACTTCACTATACAGCAACTGCCAATAGATTTAACACAACATATGAATCAAGAAAATGGAAAAGAAACATTCACTATGAGGAAAATACATGCATTAGTAAACAAAATGGAAAGAAAAGGTAAGGAAAAGAGGTTTCATTAATGGAAGGTAAAAGTTGCAGAGCATAATGCTGCTACAAAATGCAAATGGAGAAGAACCTAGAAAAAGTATTTACAAGTTGCCTTTATAGGTAAGGTATAACTCAGATTTGACTATGAAGTTCAAACCACAACCAAAGGGGAGTCAAGTTACAGAGAAAAGCAATAAATGAATATTAGAACTAAAAATGATCTTGAAATAAAATATATTGTAATGAAGTGACAAGAAGGGCAAAACAAATGCACATAGCCATAAGAAATCAAATCCCATGAGATTTGATCATTACAATCATTAATGAGGCATGGAGATGCATAGATGTTATGAAAACAAGGCCAAATATTATGCAAACAAGGCCAAATAATGTTGCTCTATATTAAAGAATAGTCCTTGTAACATGTCATGGTCACAACAAATAAATTTGCACCACTATCAAAAAACATAGGATGGGATAACACACAATGTTAATCCATCATGAAAATTACAAAGTTAACCCATGTGGAATAAATCTAATTTTCCCCCAAAAGGTGTGAACCATTAATGTAGATCTTCAATTTAGAATGAACATCTCATATGCTACAAAAATCTCCCCAATATATGAATAAAACACAACCATAGATGTGTATCTTCTTCATTCTCCAACAGATGGCTGTGACGCACTCATAAATACCCAAAAGATTCTTTTAGGTCCAATGGCCATCATATCTTCACAAGAGTAAAGGGCAATAACGCAAAAATATGAGAACTATCAAATTAAAAATAGCTCAACAAAAGAAGAATCCACCATGTGGAAGAAATTAGTTGGTCGGCACATTTCTTGAATGTTTAATTGAAGAGGTAGCAGTGTTTTTGCAATTTTGGAAAGAGCAACAAAGTCATTCTCCAAAATGGCAAGCAAAATGTTAACCCCGATAGAAAATGTGTGTTAACCCACAACTCAACACATGAAGGAAATTGAGCCAACTTGGTCAATGAACAAGTTGAACTAGCTCGACACATGAAGTAACAAGGCAACTCAGCTTATGAAGAAATTAAGTTAACATGAGATGTTATCCCGACCAAAAAATATGTTAACCCACATCAAAGAATCCAGCCCATTGAAGATCTCTTAGATCAATTATCAATGATGGGCTAAATGGGGAGCAAAAATAGCCAACATTCTTAGCAACTTAGAGGGGATGCTTTCCTAGTAAGCATAGACTAGTGGCCTTAAGCAATCCATTAGGCATAGAGTGTGACGTGTTATCCCACTTGTAACCAGCAAAAAAAAACTCTAAGGGGCTCTGAAAAGCTCATAATAGCTACAAAAAAGGGAGAAAGTCTACTCATGCACTTCTTGGAAAGCAAAAAACACCTACTCTAATATGTACAAGTATTCACAATGCAATGATATCAAAAAAAGCCATTGATTGGCTTGTTTAAATAGTTGCCCTTCCTCACAAGCTAATTTTTTCTTCCATGCATGTGGGCGGCTGATAATAGTAGCAAGCACAATGAACCTACTATTGCATGGAACACCTTTTTCCCAGTACTGAAAACAAAAAATTTGCTCTCGAGCACTAGGGCATTACCTTGTGGAGCAAAACATACTTGCTCCTCTTTGTGATCTTCATCCTCATGCTCAAGTGTAAACATGACTGGGGGTAACATGTTGATTTGTTATAGAGCTAGATGCCTGATTAGGCATCCTCTTGATTGTCTAGGGTCTCGGCAATCAACCTTGATTGTATTGTGCTCTTCAACCTTTGTATCCTGCTAGTTTGGAAGTGGCACCTCCTCTTCTTGTGAAGAATTAATCTTCACATCTTCAAGATGCTCATGAACCACCTCCTTGGGAGCTAGTAGTATGGTGTGACTCTCATCATGTTGATGTTGAAGAACACGCTTCTCATAAATAGGAGATGATGACTCAACATCTATGGAAGAGAAGACAGCATCAAACTCATCCAAAAGATCATCCTCATCATTGATCTCCTCCATTATAGCTGCAATAACATGCATATATAGGTTGAGGGGAAACCTCATTCATGTTACATGTTCCTCCTCAAGGATGAAGCTATCCTTGAGGCCCTCTTCTCCATCCTCCATATCATGGGGAGCTTCCTGCTACAACACTAGGTCTAGCTTCTTTTCCTTCTGCAGCAGGTCTCCAGGCTCCATCTTCGGTTCAAAAGCCATACTTTGTTCCTCAAAGAAAGGAACAACCTTTTCTTCTTCTTCTTCCTCAACAAAAGAGGGAAGCTCTTCAAATGAGAGGATTGGATCCTCTTCCTTCTTCTCAACTGCTACCTCCTTTGCCTCCTCAGCAAGTTGTAACTCCTACCATGGCAGCTTTGAGAGCTTGTTCTCACTCTCAAAAAACTCCTTATTTGGGCCATCAGGAGTCCATACAATCAGTTCACCCTCAAAGAGTGAAATGGTGATAGGTGTGGAAGGCTCTTGACCCAACCAATTTTCTCACATAGGGAGTGGAGGGGTTACAATAGTAGGCTCTTGTAACGAAGGGGCTTCTTGAGGCTTGGGATGACATATTTTGGAGAAGGGGCTACCTCAACTTCCTTGGTTTGAATATGAGCTAACTGGAGCCTCATTTCCTTCTCTCTTATTGCAGCAACTTGCCTTGCAAGATTCTCCTCAATATGTCTCTATCTCTCCCTCTCTTCTTCTTGTTGCCTTTTAATCTCATCAAGCTACCTATCATAGGCCAGCAATAGCTCATCTCATTCACGCAACCTCTGGTCTATCTTTCTACTACTCTCCTGGAACTTATAGTCAATCTGCCTTTTGAAATCCAACATCATATCTTTAAGCTTCTCATATGGGGATGTTGGGGCTGGTGGAGCAAGGGTAGGGGAATACGAATAACCTTGAACATACTGGCTATAACCAGCTTGGGGCTAAGATTTGAATTGGCAATATGAGGGCTGAGGACTAAAATTTTCATGATATGGGGGGGATAGTAGTTATTTCTATGAAATGGGTCCATGTTTAGAGCTTCATAAAAGCTATAATTTCATAGAATGATTTGAAAATCACAAAAGATCTAGAATGATTTTTACATACCAGCACTGTTTCATCTTAAAACCAATAGATATGCAATAGAATCACCATGGTGTTAGACAAATGCCTCCAAAGGCTGATGGCACTAAGAATGACACCCAAATTCTTAGTGAATAAGATTGCAACTAGCTAACCAGTAGACTTATGAGGCTAAAATATATGTCCCACCAGGCATGCCAAAAACTTTTGACACAAAAGTTTGCACCCTTGCTTGAGGTATGACCCTCAAGCAACCTTGCATAACATAGAAACAACCTCCAAGTGTAGGACTTGTGCTATGAGGCTGAATCTCCAAAGAAGGCCAACTTCCTTACTATTAGGGTGCACCTAAACTACTTCTTGAGAGGAAAAGGGAGAAGGAATGCAAAAATTAAAATGCAAAAAGTAAAAGGGGGGTGATGCACCAAGATAGAAATAGTGGTTACAACTCTGCCTATAGATGCACTACACATCAATGAAAGCCCAAAATACACTAGTCTTAGCTCTATTCTATCTCCAAGAAACCACATGCAGGTTTGGAACTGGTTGAAGTGCTAAAAGGAAAGGAACTTCACTATAAAGCAACTACTAACAAATTTAACACAACATATGAATCACAAAAATGGAAAAGAAACATTCATTACAAGGCAAATACATGCACTAGCAAAAAATGGCAAGAAAAGGTAAGGAACAGAGATTTCATTAATTGAAGGAAAAAGTTGTAAAGCATAATGTTGTTGCAAAATACAAATAGAGAAGAACCTAGAAAAAGTATTTACAACTTGCCTTTATAGATCAAGCATAACTCAGATTTGACTATGAAGTTCAAAACCCAACCAAAGTGGAGTCAAGTTGTAGAGAGAAGCAATAACTGAATATCAGAACTAAATCTTATCTTGAAATACAATCTATTGTAATGAAGTGATAGGAAGGGCAAAACAAATGCACCCACTCATAAGAAATCAAATCTCGTGAGATTTGATCATTACAATCATTAATGAGGCATGGAGATGCATAGATATTGTGCAAACAAGGCCAAATAATGTTGCTTTGTATTAAAGAATAGTCCTTGTAACATGTTATGGTCACAAAAAATAAATTTGCACCGCTATCAAAAAATGTGGGATGGGATAACACATAATGTTAACTCATTGTGAAAATTATAGAGTTGACCCACGTGGAATAAATATGGTTTTCCCCCAAAAGGTGTGAACCATTAATGTAGATCTTTATTTTGGAATGAATGGCTCATATGCTCCAAAATCATCCCCAACAAATGAATAAAACACAACCATAGATGGATATCTTCTTCATTCTCCAATGGACGATTGTGATGCACTCGTAAATACCCACAAGATGCCTTCAAATCCAATGGCCATCGTATCTTCACAAAAGAAAAGGGTAGCAACATGAAAATATGAGAACTGTCTAGTTAAAAAAACAACTTGACACAAGAAGAAACCACCATGTGGAAGAAATCAGTTGGTCGACACATTTCTCGAATATTCAATTAAAGAGGTGGCAATGATTTTGCAATTTTACAAAGAGCAACAAAGTCATTCTCTGAAATGGTGAAAATGGTTAACACAAAATGTTAACCCTGACAAAAAATGCATGTTAACCTACAACTCGGCACATGAAGGAAATTGAGCCAACGCAGTCAATGAACAAGCTAAATTTGCTCGACACATGAAGGAACCAAGCCAACTCGGCTCATAAAGAAACTAAGTTAACATAAGATGTTAACCCAACCAAAAAGCATGTTAACACACATCAAAGAATCTAGCCCATTGAAGATCTCTCAAATTAGTTATCAATGATGGGCTGAATGGGGAGCAAAAATGGCCAACATTTACAAAGGTATTAACAAGGGAGAAGTTGAATTCCTCTTCAACTTCGGTTGGTCTTTTGGATTGAACAAGAATAAAAGAACAACAGAGTCTGGGGTGGTTTGATCTAGTGGGAGCCTCATGGAGTAGTGGTATAGCTACATGATTAATCTCCAAGTGGGAGATTGTTGTCTAGTGTGGAGCCTGATCAGTCACCAAGTGGGAGATTGTTAGTTTGTGGTGACTAATAAGGGAAGTAGTGCATATACGAACAAATTTATTTGGGCCTTATTTTATTAGGATTTTGGGCTAACATGTAATTATTAATGATAACTCTAAAGCGGTAAAAATACTTGTATAAAAGGGCTTAGGTTTAGGGGTTTTCATAAGGTGTGATGTGAAAATTGCTTCTTGTGACTATATTGAGTTGTAAGGGATTACAAATTGTAATCAAGTTGTAATCACTAGATCATAATAATATTATACTTGTTGTTTGGTGGACATAGCCCAAGGTTTGGGTGAACCATGTTAAAGCTTGGTGTCTTATGTTCTCTTGTGTGTGATCTACTATTTTCTAATATTTTTTATATTTGCATTTAATTATTATTTATGTCTGTGGTTTAATCTTAACACAAAGACAACCCAACCCCAAGTTGTGAAAACTAAAGGAAGTCCATCTAAGAGTAACTAGCCAACTCGCCAAAGTAGAATATACAAGAGAGGTCGAGGAAGAAACTAATTGTATAACAAGAGGAGGAAGAAGAAGATGAAGAGACTAAGTCTAATAAATTGAGTAAACTACCAATCTTGAAAAGACTCCTTTTCTATGGCAATGGATCAGGTATGTGAAAAAATAGAGAGTCAAAAAAATTTGTAGGATTAAAGGATATTACTTATGATTCTTTGAATAATGATGATCAAGTTAAGCTTATAGGAGCTATGATTGATATGATGATCAAATTTATATGCACGCCCTTGGAACTGGGAGATGGATTCCCAACAGGCATATATAAATGGATTGATGCTAAATGGAAGTGGGAATTATCTATAGAAAAGAAAATAAGAGAAACTACATTGGCACAAGTTATGCTAGATTTAGGGAAGACACATATGTCTATAGGCCTTAAAGATTTTGTAAAGAATTTCATGCCAAGAGATAGGATATACAAAATTTTGAAAAATAATGCTCATGAAGTTGAGCAAGACATTATTTATATATGGAAGGAAGCATTTGGACTGCATACTCCAACAGTAGAAGTTAAAGATGGAAGAGATGAAATAGAATTTGAAGATGCCTATAAGGAAGAAGTTGCTAAACTCACAGAAGAAATCTAGCAACTAGTGGGCTAGTGTGAACAACAAGAGGTTGTTACCATTAAAGATGTATCTGACACACTTCCACAAAATCAAAATGTACTAATTGAGGAAGACATGTAGAGTTTAATGTCAAATACATCTCTACCTTGTACAAATCCATTTTTGTTACAAATTTTAGAATATCCAAATATTGAGAGTACAAAGACCAATAATTTTGAGGTTACAATAGTTACAGAGGATACAAGTGTCGAGAAATAGGACAAGGCTATAATTGTGTTTTTGCAATTTACTTTTATGTATGTACTTCATAAAAAGTTGAAGATAGAAGAGGTTAAGGGCATAGAGTGGCAGAAGAGGAGAAGACACCAAAAGAGAAAGAAGCTTCCCAGGATCTATTGGCAATATGGTCAGATAGATGTCTTGATAATTTTCATTGATGGCAACATACATTCAGTATTTCATTTATGCATTTAGAGATAGAAAATTGTCTAAGTATTAGACAATTTGCAATAGTTCAAAGAATAGATCTTAAGAGTGCGGATGATGCTGCATAAAGATTTACCTTATGTGCAGTGAGGAGAGATTTATGACATTGTCATGATGACATGTACCAGTGCACATGTGTGTATGGACAATATGGTGAAAGTTATATTAAGATTAACATTGTGAGCATTTAATAGTATAGAACAGAGCATAGAAAGTAAACAGAGTTGTATAGCTCTAGAAATTATTTGGGTTACAAAATAATTACTAAAGTATGTTGAGTTGACTATGTGGATATTATTCCATAAGTTATTATGTTAAGCATGTGATAACATGAAGGTAGATAGTGCAGAGTTTTGAGAATGTGCAAGGTATATGTAAAGATCTTATCTTGTGCGGATATTGGAGGAAGTTGTGTGATTAGATGTGACATGCAAACTATTGTGAGAAATATCTATGAGCCTTATATGATATAAGATTAGAGAAAGTGTGAGTTATAGCAACAAAGCAAGTATTGTATGTATAGCTATCTTGAGAAGGAATTGAACTATATAATTGCATGTTAGTGTAGCGGGCTCTTCTTGCATACATTGTAATTGTTCTACCAACCCCTAATAGGGTTGTGTTAAATCCTAACAGGGTTGAGGCTTCTAACAAGACCTAGTCCTCTAACAAGGACTCAAGACACTATATGTACTTCATAGACTCCTAACAAGTTCAATATCCTTAACAGGATCCTATATTTTAGTGAATCATCTAGTGGGTATCATCCCCACTGAGGTTTTCCCTTGGCTAGGGTTTCCTTGGTTAACAAATAATGTTGTTATGAGTTCTCTATGTGCATGGTTATATTTACTATTCAGGATTATTGGTTTACTTTCATATACAAGTTATAAAGTAATTAACAATATTCAATTGTGGGCAAAAGTTTGTAAACAACTGATTCACCCACTCCCTCCCCCCCACCCCCCCTCTTAGTATTATTTATTTCTAACAATTGGTATCAAAGCATAGTTACTTTGAAGAGGCTTAATAGCTTGAGTAAGATCCCAATGAATATGGAACAGTTGAAGAAGAACATTAAAGAAGCCCTTGAACAGATTAACCTTCTTACTAAAGAGAGAGATAACTTAAAAGATAGATACAAAGATGTAAAAGTTTACATTGGCAAACCAAAAGATGAAATTGATGATCTCAAATCTGGCAAAGAACCTTTTGTGCAAATTAGTGATAATGATACAGAAAATCTCAATAAAGAGAATAAGGTCTTGAAACATGAGTTGAAAATTATTGAACTAAAGTTGAGTCTTAAGACTAGTGGCAATAAGAGTGAACCTAATCTAAAATCTAAGAATGCGAACCTTAGATTCTAGTTAATTCAAGTGACATATGAATTGGATTCTATTAAGATAGAGCATGTAGAGTTGGAAAAATACAATATAATTGTGAAAGGAGAGCTAACACAAGCTAAACAATAGTTAGAGAAACTTTAGACAAGTTTTGAGAAAATTGATGAACATATATTTCATCAAAGGCCTTCTTATGACAAGGCAGGCCTTAGATATATTCTTAGAGAGAAGTTAGAAAAGAAAGATGAGATTAGGATAGAACTATATTCTATAACAGAAATCCCTAAAGAAAAGTTCAAATGGTCTGATGAAGTTGAGAGAATTTAATTGACAAAGAAATTTGATGAACCTAGAACAATAGAACAATTTGAAGAATCTAAAAAAGATGATTTATCTAAAGAGGTAACACATGAATTTAGAGGTATATATGTAATGAAGTTGGAAATATGAAGAAATATTGTACAAGTAAGTCTTTTAAACCTAATTTATATTGTTATAATTAACATGGTTATGAACATAAGATAGTAGAATGTAAGAAACCTAAGTTTATTAATGATAAAAAGAATAGTAGAATGTTTAGGAATACTGACCCAATAGGTAATGGAAGAAGTAGATCTTAGAGTAGATCTAATGATGGAGAGAAACCTAATGGTGAGAAAAAATTGATTTGTTTGTTACAAATGTAACAATCCCGGACACGTTGCAAGAAATTGTAGAGCACCTAAAAATTAGAATGGAAATAATCAGAGGAGAAGTGCACCTATGTGTTAGTTATGCAACAACTTTGGCACATAGCAAGATTCTATAGAATGGACAGAAGGAACTTCAACAATAGCCCTAACCATAGAAGGAACTTCAATAGGAACCCTAATCACAATAGGAACAACAATAGGAATGATAGAAGGAATGAAAATGGAAGTAACAATAGTAAAAAAGGAGTAGTCAAAGAACATGTTGAGGAATTCAAAGAAGCATTTGTGAAAGCTTAAAACCCAAAGAGTTCACATACAATACTAGAAGAGAAATTCTTTGATACACATGATGGAAAGTTGAAGTCATAGATTGTTTATGGCTCAACCCATCTGAATTAAGCTATTAGAAAAGTAGCTAAGCATCAGTGATCAAAACTAATGTTAGAGAGTGAGTTAGAGATTGCACAGTTAACAAAAGATAAAAATACATAGAGAGAAAGTTATGGTTGGTTCAATGCACAAGTCTTGATATGATCCTAGTAAGTAGGAATTGTAAGAACAAGGTCACTGGTAGATAGAGATAGTATTCTAAGTTTGTCATAGATATGCATTTATTGCGTAGTCTATTTTTAAATGATTTAAAGATTGCAAGAAAGAAGAAAGTAGAAAAAGAGATATCTTCCATCCTCAAGGAATCTAGCATGTCAAGGCAAGAATTCAATGAGCTAAAGGGAATTGCACTAGAAATGAAGGCCAATGGGTAGTTTGAATAATTAATAGAAACACATATTAAAGTGGCAGGACCCTCAGAAGAAGTAATGTTGGCATAGCCATGTGCCCAAGCTCTTATTGCACCATATGTAGTAGTTGCACAAATGCAACCAATTAGAGCCAGCTATGAACAATTGAGGAGTTAGTAGAGGTGGAAGTACCTTTTGTGCAGAGGAAGTCAAAAAGAATAGTAAAGGTTAAATAAGAACCTACAAAGAAAAGGGTCAAACATATCACCAGTGGACCCAGAAAGAGAAGAAAAACTATGCAAGTGAGTGGTTCTAAATGCTCAAAAGATGATACTAAAGATAGACCTGTTGAACAAGATGCACAGGAAGCTAAGACAGCTATAGGAAAAAAGGCATGGAAACCAAAGGTAGAGAATCTGCACATGCAGATTATAAATGATGACAATTTTGTGCAGTTCAATAAATTTTATAACATGTATAGTAGTATGGATAGGAGGCAATTAGAGAATGCCATAATAAAAAACATGATTCTGAGGAATAAGAGATTTGATAGCATTTAGAATAAAATTCCTAAATACCTATACAATAGGTTGATTAATAAGAAGAGAAGAGTAGTAGAATAAGATTTGAACATGAGGATCACATCCATAAACAAATTATGTGATGTTGGATCAAAAGAAAAATCTGAAATTTTTTTGAAGGGTATTGAGCCCTTGCTAAGGAACAAAATAAGAGCAATTCTTCTAAACGGAGGCAATTATGAAGAGGTTAGGCAAGAAATAGAAGAGGCAATAGTAAAGTACATGTCCTCAGTGCCTAAGGAGAGTGTGCAAGCTAAAGATGATAGTCCAGCATATGTGGAAGTCTATACACCTTCCAAAGAAGAGGAAGAAGTAGACGAAACATAGCAAGCACTATCACCACCTCATATTATTATGGGTATTGAATCCATGCAAGTGGATAGTACTCACATAAAATTAGACACTAACGAGAACCCATTTGCTGGTTATGGAGCAAATATTGGTGGCAATACCAGCAATATCACTGATTATTCTAGTTCTAGTGATGAGGAAGAAGAGAAAAAGAAGGAAGAACAAGAAAAGAGGGAATAGGAAGTAGAAGAAAAGAAAAGAAAAGAAGAAGAGGTAAAGAAGAGAAAAGAAGAAGAGGAAAAGAGGAAGAAAGAAAAAGAAGAAGATGCAAAGAAAGAGGTTGAGGAAAAGAAGAGATCGGAGGAACATAAGATAAAGGCTATTGTACTTCCAGTAGTGTCAGTAGCTAGAACATTAGTAGCTACATCTATTCTATCTAATGATGAAGATCAGAAAGAATTAATGGGCACTTTGAGAAAGTTATTCGAGAAGAATAAAACTATTGAGTCTTTGGAGAAGACTCTTGCTGAAGTCTTGGAGTGCATGTAGAAGACAGTTTCCACAACTCTAGAAAATTCGGACTTGTAAGGCAAGGCAAAAGAGTTGGTGAAGAACTTTGATGGGAAATTCATAAGTTTTTTTGAAGTAGCAGCAACACAAGCACAGACAAATCATGAACTAGCCCTATTTAACATAGTCTGCACCAATGTGCACAATGATTTGAAGGCACTTGATGGAAACATCAAGGAATTGAGAAAATGCATTGATGAAGTTAAGAATTTTTATGGACAATGTGCAATGTCTTACACTTACCTATCAAACTTTGATGCAAAGATCAAAGGCCATATGAGTGAGCTTCAAACACTCACTACAAGATTACAGCAAACTGAGATTAGAATTGAAGATTCTGAGAATGGCATTGAAAAGATCCATAATGCTATCAGAAGCATTGAATGTGACAAGAAGAAGGTCATAAGAAGATTCTCTATTCTCAGAGAATACATGGCACATAAATTTGTAATTTTGTAGAGCCAATTAGAGGAATGTCTTTCTTCAAAGAATTCTTATGAAAAATTTTCCTATACTAACCTAAATGCAATTAAAGTGGAATATTATGCACTTTGTGCACTTATTAGTATATCAGTTACAATCAAAGGAAACTGGAAGAAAGACTTTGACAAGCTGAAGATTGATTTTGTAGATTGCATATCCAAAATGATGAGCTAATCAACAGCAAGCAACAAGTTTTTGTGATACAGTTTTGGCACCTTTGTCATTGATGTCAAAGGGGGAGTATTATGTAGAGGAAAAATTGTATAGATGTAAATGTATATGTAAGGGGGGAATTATGTATGTATCAATGTAAATGAGTGGTAAAGAATGTAATGATCCATCAATACATGGATAAAATTATTATGTTCTGAAGGCAATTTTTGTGTAGTTACTTTTACTTGTTTTTGTTATGTATGACATAATTTTGGGACTTAGCCAGTTTTTTCCAAATGTTGCCATAAATGCCAAAGAGGAAGATTGTTGGCAATATGATTAGATAGATGTCTTGACATTCAACATTTCATTTATGCATTTAGAGATAGAGAATTGTCTAAGTATTAGACAATTTGTAGCAATTCAGAGAACGGATCTTAAGAGTATGGATGATGCACATAGAGTTAGCTTATGCATAGTTGAGAAAAGGTTTGTGACATTGTCATGATGGTGTGTACCAGTGCACCTGTGTGTACAGACAGTATGACATAAGCTATTGAGATTAACAGTGCAGAACAAAGCATAGCAAGTAAATAGAGTTGTACGGCTTTAGGAATTATTTTGGTTACAAAATAATTACTAAGTTATGTTGAGCCGACTATGTGGAAATTATCCCATAAGTTATTATGTCAAGTGTGTGATAACATGAAGGCTGATAGTGCAAAGTTTTGAGAATGTGCAAGGTATATGTAAAGATCTTATCTTGCACAAATATTGGGGGAAGTTGTGTGATTAGTTGTGGCATGTGAACTATTGTCAGAACTATCTATGAGCTTTATCTGATGCGAAATCTAATGTAAGATCAAAGAAAGTGTGAGTTACATTAGCAAAGCAATTATTATGTTTATACCTATCTTGAGAAGGAATTGAATTATATAGCTGCATGTTAGGGAAATGGGCTCTTCTTGCATACATTATAATTGTTATACCAACCCCTAGTAGGGTTGTAGCAACTCCTAACAGGGTTAAGGCTTCTAATAAGGCCTAGTCCTCTAACAAGGACTCAAGACACTATATCTACTTCATAAACTCCTAACAGAGTCAATATCCTTAACAAGATCCTATTGTTTAGTGAATCATCTAGTGGGTATCATCCCCACTAGGGTTTTCCCTTGGCCAGGGTTTCCCTAGTTAACAAATAATGGTGTTATGAGTTCTCTATGTGCATGGTTATATTTATGATTCAGCATTGTTGGTTTACTTTCATATGCAAGTTATAAAGTAATTAACAATATTTAGTTGTGAGCAAAAGTTTGTAAAATGCTTATTCATCACCCCCCCCACCCTCTCTCTCAGTATTATCTATTTCTAATAGGCTCTTATATAGTTACCAAGTGCAAAGCCAATAGAACCATTGACTGGAACACTTGAACAATATGTTTCACCTACTCAATAGAATCAGTAGCAAATATCAAGATCAATTGAAAAGTGCAAACAATTACAAATATCACTACCTAGTGATACAACCCTATGATCTCAGATTATGACTCACTCAAAGGATATGACAGATGACTTAGTAAGTCTAGATGAGGTAATTAGTTTACCCATGTATGACTTGAAAAATTTGACACTGGAGAAAATGCAGGAATTATAAACTTTGTTGAGTTGCAAAACAAAGCAATAATAGCTAAGGAGAGAGCATAAAAAGAAATAGGTATTACACATTGTTAAGGACATTTTTGTAGATGCATTTGGCATAACTAACTTTGATAATCAACATCAAATGTTGGATTAGTTAGTTCATATAGTTCATAAAGTTCCCTTAGAAGATATAGAGACCAATGGTAAATTGGTGCAATGGTCTGAGAGAATATTTGAGCATAAAGTATTGGAGAAAGTTTTTTGTGAACTTTTAATAGACAAGAAGAGCTTTCTAATTTAGTCACACAATTAGAAGAAATTTTGAAGACCATTCATTCATTATACATGAAGCTATTTGATGTTAAATCATTTACATTGGAAAATCAATGTTTCATTAATTTATTACATGCTAATATGTGGGGGAGTGTTATTTCATTGCACAAGGACACAAGTTCAAGCTCACTCTCATACAATAAGTTGACATTTGGTCAACAAAGGTTAGCCAAGCTCATGGCTAGAGATAGTAAAATATGGAATAATTTGATGTTAATTCAATTCCATTTGTTACCTCATTTGGAGATAATTCATAAAGAAGTGTCTATATTATAGACTATTTTGAAGAAAGACACACATTTTCCACATACTACAGGTCTAACTGATGTAACTATCAATCTAGAAATTCAATTTCAAGTTTTTGAGAATGTAAAGGGCCAATGGAATAAAGGCTATGCAAACATTTTGGCAAGCCACAAAACAATTTTTTGATAAGCACAAGCTAACCATAGCAGCCCCAAGCCATCAGTGACAAAAACAAGGGGGAAATATAAGTCAATGTCAAGGAGTAGAAAAGGGGGAAATATAGGGAAAGTTGAGGACAAAAAAGGGATAACACATAAAAGAAATAGGAGTCATCAGATGTTATAGCATCAAGATTTTTCACATTTCAGATAGAATTATAGTCTTATGGGGGGTATATTTTCTAATGAAATGATTATTCATGACAAAGTATTTTTGCCACTAATGTCAAAGGGAGAGATTATTGATCTCTATGCTTAAGTTTACTCTTAGTATCCAAACATTTAGTCATTTACTAGGCAAGGATGAATGGTCATCACTATGACTGATTCATCTAGTAAGGGCCAAGCATATAAGGACTAACATCAATTTCAATTGTCTTCTTCACTCTATATAATGATTAAATAACACGTCCATGATACTTAACTTCACATTATTCATCAACATCACTGACTCACCTTGTTATCTCTTATTTTCAATACCTCTTGATCAATCAATAGATATGGTACTCTACACTATCGGTAAATCTCTCTCTAGTGGTTAGATAATGTCTTACTAGTAGTTTTGAGATCAATGAAAATATAACAATTGTTCCACTTGTAGTTTCCAATAATTTCCCTCTTTGACATTGATGGAAACACGTCTACTTACCATGAAATCTAAAATCTTCATTGTGTCATCTTATGAACTTGTACGTTTGGCTCCCTCTTTGTTTGTTCACTCTTTCTTAGTTTCATTATGATTCTCATTCAATGCAATCTCTAGATGCTCTCTCTAACATTAGCTATAGTAGTATCAACTAATAATGCTCCCTCTATTATTTTAGCACATACTCTATCTCTATCATATCTTCCTCTTTGACAATAATCATTTCATATAGATTTTCCATCTGACTAGTAACTACACATATGCCTCAATATATGAATGGTAATGGCCACACATCTCCCTATTTGACAATAATGCCAAAGACATCAACCATTCACATGAATCTCATCTCTTTACTTTAGAATACATAATATTGTCATGTTACTATTTTGACTAATATAGAAAGGTCACTCCAACATTTGCATCTTTATCTGCTCAAAATTTAGTGTCTTGCTTTCAACACCTTTAGGAAGCTCCTAAAGTGTGACCTCCTGCATCAATCTTGTAAGATTTTTTTATTATAACAATTGATGTAATGAAACATCTCTTTTCTATTTTCTTTGGATAGGGGAATGACCCCTAACTTACCTCTTAGATACTCAAAAGAATCCTTAGGTAGTGCCTTTGTGAATATGTCATCTGTTTGTTCTTTTTTTGTTCACATATTCCAATCTCACTTGTTTGTCTTGCACTAGCTCTCTCAAGTAATGATAGTTGATATTAATATGCGTAATCTTTGTGTACATCATAGGGTTCTTTGATATATTTATAGAACTTGTGTTATCATAGTATATCACAATAGGTTTAGTGACTCTTCCTTCATTCCTTTCAATAATTTCATAATCCACACAATATTAAAATAATTAACTACTACTAGAACATACTCAACCTTTGTTGTAGATTGTGAAATGTAGTTTTTTTCTTGCTTGTCTATGAAATCAATCTTCTTCCTAAAAAAAAACTCCTCCACTTATACCTTTTCTATCATTAGCATTGCCATTATGTGATTTTATCTAGGATTAGTAGAGAATCTAGAAACAATACAAATTGTCAATGCAATTTCAAGTCTTGTATGTACAACTTACTATAATTTTCTAATCATTGACCTATATAGTGTTTGATTCAACTTAGCTAAATCATCACTCTTTGACAATTTATGTCTAATCACTGTAGGTGTTCCAACTAGTCTTGATTCGTTCATTCCAAAAGTCTTCAATATCTCCTCTACATACTTAGATTATGTAATGTATATTGCACCTTTCATTTGATATACTTACAATCCAATAAATAATTTTGTCTCTCAACATTGACATCTTAAATTCCTTCTTCATTTGATAGGAAATGACTTACACATTGAATCTTTTCCTCCAAATATGATATCATCATCAACAAGTTCAGCTATCAATATCTTACTTTTATATTTACTTCTCAGATATAGATTATTGTTTTCATTAGTTCCTGAAAAATAAATTTTTGATAGATAATTATGTAACCTTTCTTATTATGCTCTAGGGGCTTTCTTGAAACCATATAAAACTTTATGTAACTTACATACCATATTCCTCTTGTCTAGATCAATAAATCCTTTAGGTTGTTCAATGTAGAATTGTTCCTCCAAGATTCCATTTAGAAATACAAATTTGACATCAGTTGGATATACTTTGAATCTTTTGTAAGCAGTATATGAAAGAAAAGTTCTCACTTCTTCCAATCTTGCAAATGGGGCAAACATTTCACCATAGTCAACTCCTTCTTGTACATATCCCTTACAAACTAGTCTTGTCTTATTCCTTGTGACTTCATCTTTCTCATTCAGTTTGTTTTTGAAAACCCATTTAGTTCTAATCACATTCTTGTTCTTTGGTCTAGATACTAATGTCCATGTCTTATTTTTCTCAATTCTCTCAATCTCTTCATTCATTGCCTAAATCAAATCTTTATTTTCCAAAGAATCTTTGACTAATTTAGGCTCAAACTCACATAATAAGCACGTGTCATTCTTTAGTCTTCTTCTTGTCATTACTCCTAAAGATTTGTCTCCAATTATTTGATCTGGTGCATGATTTCTTCTCACATACTTTACCAATACATGTTCAAGTCTTGTTTCTTCTTGTTTTTGTTCACTAGATTTATCTTTCTCTTCTTCTTCAATTTGTTGTGGCTACAACTTGGCTTCCTCTATTTTAGAGTTGGCAGTGTTTGTCTGTGACTTGGCTCCTATAGCTTGATGCTTGGCAAAACTTTTCTACAGAACCTCGATAATGCTTGGTTGTTGATACTCAGCAACCATCTTTTCTATTTCAGGAAAGGTGCTAGGTTCACCTTCATAGATATAGATAAAATTTATGTAGTCTCTAGGTTCTTTCTTGCATTCTTCTTTGTTCCTTTCTACAAATTAATCAACTCTAATATTTGCACTTTTCACAATCTTTTTAGTGTTAGAATCCAAACACTTATAAGCTTTACTTTTAGTCAAATAACCTAGAAATATGTGTTCATCACTTTGCATCAAGTTTACCTTTTCTTGAATCTTTCAATATGTAACACTTGTTAGAATGATTTTAGAATAGATGAGAAGGGAGTGAATCATCTATCCTCAAGTCCAAATATTCCAAACAAACTTTTGAATACTTCAAACAACTCAAATTTATTCATTAGTCCACTTGGTCTCTATATCATCTTAACAATAACATAAACTTGCATTTCACTATCCCAATAGTGACCTACTTGTATAATGTAAAGTCATAAGCAATAAAACACATCAAATAGCATTGACACAAGTATAACACCAGTATTTAATGTGGAAACCCAATTTGGAAAAAAAAACACCAATAACATGCTACTCATTTTTCACTCTTCTGAAATGATCTCGGTTAAGAGTCAACCTTATTAAAGGTTACAATACACATTGTGGAGTGCCTCTCATGTTTGTAGTATGTACCTTGTAGTTATTTTGATTCAAGAGATACTTGATACTCTTATTATATGTACTTTGAGATGACCTAAGGGTCGGATGTTATACTTTGGTTTTAGTGTTATAGATGTGTTGCTACTATGTTGTTCAATTTATCATATTTGCATGTTGATGCCATTTTGAGATGATAGTAGGTCTATGATGATATCTGATTATCTAGTATTTGGACATTTTTTTTATTATGTTATGTGATGGATTTTATGCTATGGTTATTTACTTCATTCTTGTCTCTTTATGCTTTATGCAAACGTGAGTGACGTAAATGGATTATTTGGGTATAATTAAATAATGGTTAAATTAGTTATTTAATGCATTTATTACTTTGACTATGTTATTATATGCAATTGCACTTGATCATGTGTTTTAATGTGCAAGATTTATATCCCTAGCAGTGGCACATGGAGTAAGTGATTTAGCTATTCATATTTTACCAATGTCACCCCTGTATGGTCAATGTATCCTTATTTAATTGTTTAAATTAAACCTTCATTGATTATTAAATTTGAACTCATTTGCATTATGTGATTAGACCAATAAGTGTGTCTATGCATTTAGAAGTTTGCATTGTTGTGAAAGTCTTTAAGGTGATTTATGTGATTTTGGGTTTTTGGGCTTTAAATTTTATTGAATTTAATTTTTGGTAGCCTTAGGTGAATTTCTATTACAAAGGATAACCTATTTTCATTTGGGTCTATTTGGAGTTTAGCTAGACTAACCGGCTATTTTCCATAATAAATTATTCACTCAAGAAGTGAATAAGTATTGAAAAAGGGATTTGTTTTCTCACTTCTCACTTTTAAAAAATACAAATTTGAGAGTTCTTTTGAGAATCCTCTTCTAGAGGATCATGTTTCTGTTCATTGTGGGAGCTGTGAGCATTGGATCTTCACGAGGTCAGTCTCGTTGGATCTAGCTAGAGTAGTCCTTGCTTTGCCATGATTTTCGATAGTTTTAGTGGGCAATTTATTTTATCGTGTTGCTTTCAATTTCAGCCCCTTTTGCTATCAAGTAGGGCTTTCCCATTTTCTTATTTCTACTTCATTTTAGCTTTTTTTTCTAGTAGGAGGCTGAGAACTAGTGTTCCCCTCCATCTCTATTTGTTGGATCTTCCCAGTTGGTCAGATATGAACATTTTCTCTATTTTTGGGATGGTGATTTGGGGTTTTGCACCGTTATGCTAGTCATTTTTGCATTCTGTGTTTGAACCCAAATATTATTGGATTTTTGAGGGGTTTTTACCCAAAGACCAAATGGGTTTTAATTTCAAAGTTTTTTAGTTTTTGGAGTTTTTATCTCATTTTGTGTGTCACCCTATTTTCTCAAGTTTTCTTGGCATGAATTTGGTTGTGGACCTCGATCATCTATTTGGATGTTAGTCAAACCTTAGTTGCACTTTTATGTTGCATTGGGATGTGTATCACATATGTCCTTTTGATTTGTTATTCGATTGAGTGTTATTCTTGCTTGTGTTCTCATCCAACCCTTGTATTTGATCTTTGTGATGGTGGTGCACCACACACGAGCACATGCATGTGCATTTTCATGTGACTTGCGAGGCCTGACCTCCCATTTGTATTTTAGTGGAGTTATGTTCATGTGGGGTTGAGTTGGGAATATGCATGCCTAAAGGCACTCATCATGTGATGAGCACAGGTATGTAAGGTAAGGCAGTGGAGGGGCTTCTCTTGTAACTCGTGCAGTGTCCTCGACGTGGTATATGTTTAAGTTTCTAATAAGTGAAAATTTAATTAATTGATGGATAATTAAATAAGATAAAAAATTATGGTCATCCTCCCAAGGGTGGTGTCAGGGGGAATGGTTATTATTTCAGCACGTTAGCCTCTGAGGGTGTACCGAGAGGAACAGGTGTTTGTGTGTTATAGCTTGGGTAATTCCAAGTTACCAACTCTCCACCAGAGTCCCTACATAGTTACCTGTAGATTGTCAGACTAGGACCTATTGTACTTGCATTGTTGCATGGTCTTGGATTTTGTCATCATTACTGTCTGGTGTGAGTGATAGCCATGGTTTTTTACTTTGGTGTGTTTTTGGTTGGGTTATTATCTCCATCAGCATGATGGAAGCGGGCCTACGAGTTCCACGTGGTTGGGAGGCATAGCTACCTATACCACTATTGGGGACTAGTGTATAGAGATGGTCTATTATCCTAGTGTGACCATTGCTAGATATTTTCACTTGGTACTTTGGGTTTCAGAGTATGCTTTCTTATGATTTAGGCTTTCATCGGAATGCTTGTTTATCATGTTTAGATGATGTTAGTATTGACATATTTCCTTATTATAATTTTTAGCATATATTAATGATGAGTTTATTTATAGGATTATCTTATGCTTTACTTCTAGCATGTTAGATTTCCTTATGCTTATGTTGTAGCACATTTTAGTAGTGATGTCCTCATAAGATAGCATCGACGATTTGGTCAATAGTTTTGGATGTTACGTGTAGGGGATGGCTAGGGCCCACGATGGTCTTATGATATTATTATGGTTGGGAGGAACTACGCACTTAGTTTGGTTGTTCAATTTATTGCGATGTTAATTCTATACATTGTAATGTTGCTTTCAGTTATTTTTCCCTTCACCACATGTTTGATGGTTAGATTTACCTTCCATCTTTTAGTTATTCATTTGAGTTCCTTTTTCCTTGATATGTGGATCTGGTACTCCTCGGTGTGGAGGAATTTATTTTCTAGTTTTCTTCCCTTAATGTTTGTTGGCTTGTTGTTTCAAATTCTCATGCGAAATTGTAGTTTCTAGCACAAGAATGCAAGTTCTCCTATGGTGTGTTGGGTTTACTCATGCGGCTTTTGTCACTTTATTGCATGAAACCTGACACTAATTTAGGTGTCTTAGCTATTGGGCCAAGTAAATTCTCACGTCATTTGGTGCACTTCCTCACGTGGATGGCAGTTTCTCATGTGGTGTGTTGCACTTCCTCGCACGATAATCTATCAGTATATTGTCCTCATGTGAAAAAATAGGGGGTATCTAGGCTTGGCTAGGGAAAATTTGGAAGTTGGTTTTGGACACCTTGTTATGTTTTACACCTTCCTAGTTCAAAATAGATTTCCTATGGGGTTTAAAATATATCGTTCAAGTATAAGTTGATGTATATTTAATTCTTCTTATACTTAAGATATATTTTAATATATGCTACAAGTCTTTTGAGATAGGTTCCAGATTTGCAAGCTAAGACAAAGATTCTAGGAAATTTCAGGGCTCCAAAAATTCAAACTTAGCCAAATCTTAAGGCTTCAGGATTTTAGACTTAGCCAATTTTCAGGAATCGGCAATTGTCTTTGAGCATGGTGTTCAGTTGTTGAGTTGTGCTTCCTTTGTGCCCTCAACATGTGTGAGACCATGGTTGGTCGTTGTTGTTTTCTTATTTATGTTTTGGTTAGTGGTGATGCTTAGAGATCTTTGGTGTTTGATTGTTTGTTTAGTCTTCTATTGTGATCTTTGTGATCTTTGTATGTTGGTTGTTGTGTACTTCCATACTTTCAAAAAACAAGTTGTTTGGCTTTTATCTATCCTTGCAAGGATCTTTGGGCTTAACCTAAAGAAAAAGTGATTGTTTATATCATTAATGTAAAGCTTAACCCAACTATAGAATAAAAGACTAAAGGATGTTGAGTGATGTTAGTATCAACTTAGCCACAATAAGTGTTGAGAAAATTTAGTGTTGACTGAGCATCAATATCAACCAAGCAACCTAGCTAATGTCAAACCAAGATTTCTATAGTGACTAAGTGATTATGATGCAAGGAGGAAATTGAACAACTAGGGCCAAAGGAACACCCAACTATCCAACCACCTTTCTAAGTAAACACAATGAAAGAAAATATATAGAGAACAACACCAAGGAGAGGAGAAAACAAAACACTTTTATTGATACATCAAATGATTAGATTGCATGCCTAGTTGTAAGGCCTTTTAGGTTACAACTAGATACAAAATATAATTTCAAGATCTACAATCTAGCTTCAAATTCATAATTCCAAAAATATCTTCTCTAACTCTCTAAGTCCTCCTAAACTAAACCAAATACCTCTACTTATACTTGCCAAAATGGCTTACAAAAGATTTTAGATCCTAATATAAAAGAAAGGTCAACCTCAATATGGTCGATACTCGTCCCTAGACAAGGTCCTCTCATTAAATTCAAGATCTAAATTAAATACAAGAGTTGGCTCAAACTAAGAACCAAACACAAACAACTCGGTCAAAGAAGGACCCAAGCATCAGTAAACAATGAGTTCACTCAGCACATGAAGGAAAACTCTATTAGCTCAAAAAAACTTTGTTAACCCTAAAGGAACTCGATCAACATTGATTAGCTCGGTTACCACTAAACCACTCAGTCAACACTGCACTCGAAAAAGACTACAACTTGACAAGCTCTGAAAGATCTCGATCATAACTACAACTTGGCAAGCACATATGAACTTAGTTAACACTGGAGAGCTCAGTCAACATAGTTGGAACTCAGTTAAACTACCAGAATGAACAAAATTGTATAATTACAAGGCAACCCAAGATGCTCCTACATCAGACAACAAAGGGTTGAAAGAAATGATTTTCCTAAATCATGCAAGTGTCAAAACCTGAGTTGAATCCAACTCAAATTGAGAAATCCATGTAGCATCTTCAACTAATCTATTCTTCCACTTCACCATATATTCATAGTAATATTTTCCTCTTGTGTGTTTACCAACTCTTTGATCCAATATTCATTTGATATAATAAATTCATCATCTGACTCGTGATACTTATGCAAATCAACAACATTTAATATAGGAGATATATCCATGTCATCAGGTAACTCAACTTCATAAGCATTATTACTACCAAACTTCTTCAAGATCTTACAAGGTCCAAACTTTAATGTTCAACTTACTATATGTTCCAATATGAAATCTACTTTTCTTCAAATGAACCATCACCTCATCAACAACTTCAAAAACATGATACCTTTTAGACTTATTAGCATTCTCCTTATAGTTTTGATTACTTTGTTCCAACTTCAACTTCACTTCCTCATGCAAATACTTCATAAAACCAATTCATCACCAACATCCCTCAAATCTAATATTCCTCTAGGTTGCATTCCAATAACAATCTCGAGAGGTTTTTTTCTTGTACTATTCATATAATTATTATATGCAAACTCATCTTATGCCAATACCAGCTCCCAATTACTTGGCTTATCTCCAACTAAACATCTTAGCAAATTACCCAAGCTTTTATTCACAACCTCTATCTGTTCATTTGTCTATGGATGGAATGTAGAACTAAATCTCAATTTAGTACCCATCTTCTTCCATAAAGTCCTCCAAAAATAACCAACAAACTTACTATCTCTGTTAGAAATAATACTTCTTGGTAATCCAGGCAATCTAACAATCTCTTTGAAGAAAATCTCAACAACATGCACAACATCTAATGTCTTCTTACATAGTATCAAATGTGCCAACTTAGAAAAAATTTCCACAACAACAAATATGGAATCATACCCTCTTGATGTCTTAGGTCATCCAAGAACAAAATCTATACTAATGTCACTCCAAGGTTTCTCAAGAACAGAAATAAGTGTATACAAACCAATATTCTAACTTACTCCTTTTGAAATTTGACAAATTCCACAACTCCTTACAAACTTCTGAACATCCTTATACATTTGTGACTAATAATACTTATCCTTCAACAAACTCAATGTCTTATCAATTCCAAAATGTCTAGCCAATCCAGCACAATGCTTTTCCTAAATCAAATTAACTCTCATAGAACTTCTTGGTATACATAACTAAATTCCTTTGAACAACATACCTTCTTGAATGAAATACTCATCATACTTACTCATGTGATCTAATATTTTTGGTGCTCTAAACTCTCCATGCCTCAAAAAAATCAAGGTCAATAGTATACAACTCTTTCATTTCATCAAAACCAAGAACTTCAACCTTTATCTCGATCAACAAAGAACATATTTTTCTCAATGCATCAATAACTTGGTTAGTGACTCCACTTTTATGATTGATCACAAATGTGAAACACTACAAGTACTCAACCGACTTCATATGTCTCTGATTCAACTTATGTTGACTTCCCAAATACTATAAAGCTTTATGATTAGTACACAACATAAACTCCTTAGGAATCAAATAATGTCTCCACTTCTTCAAGGCTTGAAAAATAGTAGAAAACTCTTGATCATACACAAAATACTTCCTTTTAGCATCATTCAACTTTTCACTAAAGAAAGCAACAAGTCTATCTTCTTGACTCAACACAGCTCCAATTGGACCGCCACTTGCATCACATTCAACTTGAAATACCTTTTTAAAATTAGGCAAAGGCAATACAAGTAACTCAAAAACCTTTTGTTTCAAAGTTTTAAAACTCTTATTAGCCCCATGTGTCCAATAGAAATCCTTTTTATCTCCTCTCATTGTTTCAATCATAGCATTACAAACAAAACTGAAATTCTTTATAAACTTTATATTGAAACTAGCCAAACCATGAAATGATCTTACCTCACCCACATTCTTAGGTGTAGGCCATTCCAAAATTTCTTTAACCTTCTTAGGATCCATTCTCAAACCATCAGCTAAAATCACAAATCCCAAATACACAATCTCCTCTTTCATAAAGGAACACTTTTTCAAGTTAATCATCAGCTTCTCCTCTTTCAATCTCTGTAATAATTGTCTAATATGCTCAAGAAGTTCTTCCTTAGTCTTACTAAATATCTAAATATCATTCAAATAAACAATAACAAACTTACCCAAAAATCTCCTGAGAACTTCATTCATCAACCTCATGAAAGTACTAGGTGCATTAGTCAAACCAAAAGGCATTACCAACCATTCATACAAACCATCTTTTATCCTGAAAGAAATATTCCATTCATCACCTTCTCTGATTCTAATCTAATGATAACCACTTTTCAAATTAATCTTGGTAAAATATTTTTCTTCGCTCAAACAATCCATTATGTGATCCATCCTTGGCATAGGAAACCAATATTTCATTGTGATCTTGTTAATAGATCTGGAATTAGTTCACATTCTCCATTCTTCTTAGGTACTAATATAGTAGGTACAACACATGGACTCAAACTTTCCTGATCAAACCTTTCTACAACAACTCATGCACTTGTTTGTTAAGTTCTTCACTCTCTACAAGTGTTAATCTATATGGTTCTTTGTTTGACAAACTAGCTCTAGGAATCGGGTCCATACAATGACTTATACTTCTTACTAGTGGTAAACGATCAAGTATATCATTTGCAAAAATTTCTTTATACTCATTCAAAAAAATTTCAAATGAAATGAAGAAAGCATTTGAGATGTCTATGTTTGGAGAGATCAAGTTCATTGTGGGTTTGCAAGTACATCAAATGAAATATGGTATATACATCGCTCAGTCAAAATATGTAAAGAGATATTAAAAACTTTTGAATTGGAAGATTCCAAGCCAGTAAGCACACATATGGTGATAGGACATAAATTTTCAAAGGATGATGATTTAGCTAAGACTATTGAGATAGATGAAAGATTCTATGCTAATCCCAGGGAGAATCATTTGATGGTTGTTAAGAGAATAATGAGATATCTAAAAGGAACAGAAGACTATGGTCTATACTACAAGAAAAATGAGAAATTTGAATTGAGAACCTACACTGATGCTAATTAGGCTGGAAATATTGATGACAAAAAGAGCACTAGTGGAGGAGCATTTTTCTTAGGAAAAAGGCTAGTTACATGAACTAGCAAGAAACAAAACTGCATCTCTCAATCTACTATTGAGACTAAATATGTTGTTGCTGCAATAAATTGTACAAACATTGTATGGATAAAACAACTACTTAAAGGTATGAAGGAGGAAATTACTAAACCTGTGATACTTTATTGTGATAATACAAGTGCTATAAACATATCAAAGAATCTTGTGATGCATACAAAGACTAAGCACATTGCAATCAAGTATCATTACTTAAGAGAGTTACTTCAAGATAAAGAGGTGAAGATGGAATATGTTAACACAAAAGAGAAAATAGTTGATATCTTCACAAAAGCATTACCTAAGGATGCTAATGGGTATTTAAAGGTAAAGTAGGGTTGATACCCCCATCAAAGGCTATCTAAGAAGCATGAGAAGTGCCATGCATCAAATAAGTTGATTGACATATGTCACACATTGATACAATGGATCTTACTTTAGGAGCTACCTAAAGTAATCAAAGAGATGGAGTTACAAATTAGTCACAAGCTAGCTAACAAAGGGAGAAATTGAAAATGTTCATATCTGCGTATTAAGATGACAAGTCTTTGGTATTGTCGTCAAAGAGGGAGAAATCTTGCTAAGGGAGAAAACCTATAATCCTGTTGAAATGGAGAAATCCTACTGAGGGAGAAATCCTAATTACTAAGGGAGATATTGTTATCCAAGAGGGAGATGAAAGAAAACATAGAAGAAACATGGAATGCCTAGTAAGAGGGACTTAATGTAAAAGGAAATATAAGAAGTGATCCAGAGGGAGTCATAAGAATGAATTGATTGATTGTTTGTTGATCATAATAGAATTTTGTAACCTATTCAAAAGATGAAAGTTGTTGATAGAGGGAGAGATTTCAATACAAAGAACTATTTTCTTTTTGGTATTTTGTTGGTTATGTTGATTAAGTTTGGACAATTTGGTTTTCCATCAATGCCAAAGAGGGAGATTATTGAAAACAGATTGATACAAGTATGAAAATGTGTTTCAATCATTGTTTTGACACTAATGTCAAACTTGTCACTTGTTGGTAAGATAATTGCTTCGATGATTTTAGTACTATCATTTGTTTGATTGATGAAGAGGATTCGATCAAATGAGGTAACAATAGCATCTAGAGGAAAGGTTGTGTTGGTGTTTTTCAACAATTGAACAACAAAAGCTCAATGCCAAAGTAATAATGCTCACAAATCTAGGGATTAGCTAATTTCCATTAACAATTATGTGTTCTTACCATTTGGATCCAACTTCAACAAAACCAAGATTGGTTTTCTACTCTTTAGGCTCTGTAGAACCAAGGTGGGTATACCTAAGAGATTATTCAAAATGAATGTAGTTGTATGAGAATTTTATTAGTTTCATTATGATTCTCATCTTCTATCTTTGACATATATATAGCTTATCCATTCCTTGACACTTTTAGGTGATATACACCCCTTATAAGTAGATTTGGTCACAATTCTTCTCAGATTTGCAAGGGTTACATGCAAACAAGTGTTGACCATCCTTTAAACTCTTCAAACAGTAAAATAAAGTTGATTTTAATTTAGACTTGATGTTTATTCATGATCTACCTATTTTTAGACTATATTAATTAGATTAGTGTCTATTCCATTGGATTCAGAGTCTACTCCAATTTATAGATCTAATTTGTTGCATTACAACAAATATTATCAACAATTCTTACTGGAATTCATTCTTACAGACATCCTTTCTATTACCATAGCAATCCCATCAAATTCACTAAAGCATCTACTTAATTCATTAAATCAATAGCAATAATGAATTGACATACAACCTAAGTGAATTGCATTCAAGTGGATAAGCTTTGCTCACACAATGTCAGAATAACCAGGTAATAAAAAAGGAGACAAAATTTAGCAAGAACAGATATGGGGACAGTTCAATTTTGTATTAATCTCCTTTTGAAGATTTGCAAACAATTGTAATAAAAATCTGAATGACTCTAGACAAGACATTAGACCCCTGTAATGTCAATATATTCTAAGTGTTTACAGAGAGAATACATCATAGGTTTTGCATACTTTTAACTGGACAACCATACTCAATATAAACTAAAATTGTATTAGAAATCAGAGCCTTCTCTAGCCTTGGAATCTCACTTAAATAGAGTGAGATGCAATAAGCTTTAGGCATTGAGAATTGACAGGTGTCCTTTTACAAAAGATATTTACATTTTGTTTAGCATGAAAAGACAAAGCTTTGTGTAACAGAAAGGTAATATGTCATATTATTCTCTTGGTAGGCCCCTCTTCTGTTACATATTCAAATGCTACAAATCCCATGATTGACCTTTATTCACTCTAAATCCTTGGCATATTTAGCTATCAAAGTTGGTAGTGATGTGTCAAGCTCTGATTCCTGCAAATTCACCTCTACTCTAGCATTTCCACTTATATCATCATGTACTACAAAGGTGACAGTTATATTTGATTTATTTCTGCCACATCATCCATCTGGTCCACTGTATCTTTCACACGAGATGATTTCCCTTCTTTGTCTTCTTCTTTCCCATGCACTAATGGAAGTGAGTCGATGATCTGTATTTCATCTTCATGTGTCTCATCATCATCAATTTTAGCTCCTTCCAACTATTCATTGGAAGCAATATTTGCCATCCACTTGTCAAAAAGTGTGTCATTTGGCCAATTGAATTTTAGAATATCCTATTGCTTCTTGATAACATATTCACCTTCTTTGTCAATATCAACAAAATCTTGTTTGAAAGAATCAAAGAATATATGGGCTTTCACCATTTCTTCTATTGTGGTGGCCCACCATGCATGTCCTATTTCATTGATGATTTTATTCATTCTCAGACAAAATAAATCATCAAATTATTTAGCCCATTCATCTAATTTTTCAATCTATTTTTCCTATCCAAAGCATGTGGGAATAAATCAAATTTTTGGCTCTTATACTTATCCAAATAGCGAACAATTCTATTTTGTAACTTAACTCTCCTGTCATCAAATCCTGTGAGATCATGAGCAAGATCATAAGTCATTTCAATATGATCATGTTAAGATCTTATGACAAAGTAGCACAAGAATGTAATTTCTTTTCTTCTCTTTCCCCACTTATTCACAATAGGCTTCAAAGCCTCATCATTTTCTTTTATTTCATCTCATATGTTTATTGTTCTTGCTAATTGATCATAAAATAATGGCCATTCAATTTTATCTCCCAGATACATGAGAGCTTTTCTCAATTTGTCTCCATATGGCACATTCAGCTCTACATGTAAAGCCCACAATTTGCTCTTTTCTTCTTCAAAATCTTTAGCTATGTAATATTGTGGCCTTTGCGAAGTATCTGGCATTTCTATGAGAGGAGTGGATTTAAAAGGTTCTACTGGAGGGTGAGGATATGTGATTCTTTGCCTGGAAGACCTCCCCATTACCTTATTTTCAAGTTCAATTCTTTTGTGAACTTCTTTATTATAAGCCTCCAAAAATCTCTCATACTTATTCTGTAGTTCAAACATTGTCTTCTCTTCTTTTTCTATAGTAGCAAAAACAAACTGAGATGTTCCAACACCCAAGTGAGCTGCCTCCACATGGGAGGTATCTGCTACTCTTTTTACAATGATATTTCCCATTAACCCAGAGTCATCTCATTGTGATGAAATAGCTCTTGATCCCTTCCTTAATGACCATATAACCAAAGCGGCCTAGTCCTCATTGAAAGTAGTACCTTTGAATTCTTTCTTATTTTGGTCCTGTAGGTCCAATTTATTTGAAATATAATTAAACATTAGAGCATCTGCTATGTCCCAATTGGGTAGTAGTAAAATATTTGATGTTCTCACCATTTGCCTCCACTCTTCAGGAGTTATATTTTGGAATTCTTGCATCATCTTTTCTTTTACTTGATTTTGCAAGGCTGCCTCCTCCAACTCTAGATGCTTTATTCTTAACTTATTACATCTTTCTTCATACTTTCCTATGTTTGTTCTCCATGCAAACTGGTGGGAAGCTCTGGACTTAACAAAACTATCATCTGACAAAAATTGTTGACTAGCTTACTCTATCACAGGGTCTAATTCCCTTCCTTTAAAATCTACTATTGTCAACTCTAGGCTTGGCATAGGAGGCTCCTGGGGGTTTCCTTCATCTAATTTTGCCTGGGTAATAAAAATTCCTCCTTGTGACCCCAATTGTTCAATTTGCTCTCCCATAAGGTGTTCCTCTTCAATCCATAGAGGGGATTGTGTAGGTGAATATTCCTCAATGTGAGGATCTTGATCTTTTGTTATTTTTTGCCTCTTAGGGGAGGGCTCAACAAGTCTTTCTTCTAAGACAACACTAGTGGATCTTACTATTTGTTTACCTTTATCCACAGTGGTCTTGTTATTTTGAATTACATTGTAACTTGACCTTTTTTGGACAATCAATTGTCCTGCCCCTAGATTGGGAGTGAATCTCGATCTCCTTGTTACCTCCTTAGCCTTATCTAGATAAGTATTAATAAAAAATTATTTTTTCTCATTCAAAGTTTCCATTGTTTCAAGGAAAGTAATCATGAGCTTATTTATCCTATCTGCCTCTGTGATGGCATTACCCAAAGGACTATAGTTTTCATCAAAATAATGAATAAATTCCAAAACCCTTGAGAACACTCTCCATTTTTCTTTCTTGGTTTCCTATTCTTGCAAGGAGAACTCATTTCTTATTATGTCTTCAGGAAAATATGACTCATGATCGATTTTGCCAAGCTTGATTCTGTGCCTAAAGGCCAAGTTATATAATCCCTCAATGTTACAAAAACAGGGATGAGAGATAACCATCTTGTACTGATCTAGTATTTTATACAAAAAAAGCCAACCCCCTTTTGTGATCATAAATTTGTGGGCTACAATACAAGTTGGGAATATTGACCCTCTTTAGCTTTTCAATAAATAAGTTTCCTCCAATCCTCCTAACTACCACAAAAACTCAGCTACCCCTACCTTTAATGGCACTTGGTAAGGTAATACATGAGGAGTACCTCTGAAACCATAAATCCTAAAGACAGTTGAAACTGAGTATGGGATGATATCTCCCCAATTATGTGAAACTTTCAAACCAACAGGATTGTCCAGGGGCCTAATAAGACTTACCAATGCCTTAGGTACTCTAGGATTGTCACTTAATAATGGGCATCTCAACTTTGAAGCAAAGTACCTATCAAACCTAACAAACTAGCATTTTCTGCTTCCCAGGTCATATTTGCACTCCATAACTAGACTGGCAGTACTTCCCCATCCTGTTCTCTATTCAATTTCATTTCCTTACCAAAATATGTTACTCCTTTGAACAAAAAAATATGCATCAACAAGGAATAGTGACCAAAATTTTTCTCCACCTTGCCTCTTGCAATCCCAACCAGGTCATTGTGAATTTCTTCTGCTAAATAGGAGGCAAAATCAAAAAAAATATCCACACCAAAAGAGAAAATTCGAGTGATCATATACCTAAAACCTATGGGCATAAAATCCTCTTCATCTTCACCAAAAACTCTACATAGAGTCTTGTATGGCTCTACAGCTCTGGTATTGAAATACGCCCTTTTGAAAGGTTCCTTAGAGGATGTTGTAATCGCTGGAAATTTTCCAATTTTTCCTATATGTGCCCTTAGTTCACCTTGCCTAATTGCATCCTTCTTTGATACATATTCTTTCTCTAATTCTTGTAGGTCAATGGGTACATGATAGTCTGTTAGAGGCCCTAAACCAAATACCTCTCGAATTTCCTCTGGGCTAATTGTGATCAAAATTTCGCCATCAATTCTTCTCACTACTCTGATTGCTTGATAATATTTTTTTGCAACAGCTTCTAGAAGGTCATAATCCATAAAAACACTTGGAACTACTAATTTTCCTAAGTCAAAGTTCCAGATATTGGCATGTGGGGCAAATAAATTCCTTTCTAAAAACCATTTCTTGAATAAAGAAAGACTTGTTTGAGAAGTTTTGGCATCCTAGACCTAATTCCCCTTATTTATAACCCATCTGTGATTTTGAGCCTAGGGTTTAACGAGGTTAACTTTTTCACTTTCACAGTTTCACTAGTAGACTTGGGGAGCAATTCAAGCAGGTTATCATAGATATTCCTTGCCAAATAATCTTCCTACCCAAAGAATACCTTCTTGGGAGACATACTGGATATAGTTTGCAGAAAACTAAATTGCTACAAAGGTTATAGTATATGGGAACTTGATTTTCTTGTTTTCTCTTCTCTATAATCTTGCAATGTCTTGCAAACAAATGGGAAACTACTTCACATTTTGATCAAGCTCAGCACAAATTATCACTAATTTCTTTTGCTTTGGAAGCTTGAAATCTTGTCTGCGTGGGATGGAAATGGCGAGATCTTCTACAATATACTCTATTTTTTGCTCCCATGCAAAGCTTTCACTCCTCATAAATGAATTGTAAGGCAAACAGAGTGGCACCACCTTCTATGTTTAAATTCACACCGTTGATCTTAAAAAATCCTATGATTTAGGACTGAAAATAGGGATAACTCATTTTCCACTTGACATGCTGACAATCAATCCAATGAAAATTCTCCATCTATAAGTTTCCTTCACTGCTGGCAGTTCAAAATAGACCCACTAATCCTTGAGGACACTTGTCACCAAGTTACTCCATCGTTATACATAAAGAATGAGCATGTTGCCTATGCGATATAGTGATAACCATTGATTCCATCTTGATCGAGCGACAAACATTTGATTCACTACTTAATACAAATGTGGTGGGTCCCCTATCCATTTGCTTTACTCACTATGTCACTATCCTTAAAACTTGAGCAACTCTTTACAGTGACGAAACAACAGCCGTAGATCTAAGCTTAATATAAAGGCGAGGAAGTTGCATATAAAGGCGAGGAAGTTGCATTACATCCATATAACTGCGGTGGGTCCCTCAGTTGCCATGTCACATTGAGTAAAAAACACACAAGTTTCCATAGCGACTTGGTGATGATCATTGATCTAATTCAATCAAATGGTCACTATCTTTCATTTGACTTTTGACTTGGGTGTGGGTCCATGTTACTGATGACATGGAAATGTCCTATCAAACTAGCATATAATTTAATATTCTAATCCTTATTGTGACATCATGTGATTTGGGTCCCGTCGCTTGCACATTTTCAAGCTAGGCACCATGTCTCTACCGACAAGGCACAAAGATTTTTTAGTCGTGACATAGCAATCTCTAGTATTCTTAAAACTTTCAGTGCATACATGTTTCCAACAGGATGCTACCATGTCCAGAAGATTACATCGTTAATTTCTGACGAACCAGATGTTGGGACCCACCTTCAAAATTGCCACCACAAAACCATTTCTCGTCGAGTCGCTATGTCACTACTAGTGAGATCCATTATTTTTCCAGTCATGACATAGTGACCTTACGAATATAGTTGAAATTTGGTGCCGATAAAATACTTACTTTTCAAACATGATTACTATAATCAATACCACTGACAAAGTAATAAAGGCGCACATCCATAATATCACTTGGGAACTTTCATGGTCACTGGATTTTTAAAAAACCATCATCTTCTATATTCTCCATTAAGGTGCTATGTCGCTATCGACAAGGTGCAAACTTTTTTTATCGTAACATAGCGACCCATTGAAAAATCTAGATTCCAGTAATACATTTGCAATTCATTACATTTGGTTCCTTTTCTAGTTTTGACAATTCTGACATGAAACACATGACTAAACCTTTTTGAAATAATGAAGTTTCTCGGTGCTGACCCTCCGCTTTACGACACCACCAGTCAATTTCATGGTAGTCACTATGTCGCTATCATTAAAAAACTTGCATTTTCACATAGCAACAATGCGACATCCATAGATCTTATAAAGACCAGACGATGGAAACAAAATGGGTATAAGGCACTTGGTACAATGGAAGATTTAAATAGGTCAAGGAATATTTGAAATTTAAAAGGCTTTGCACCTAAAAAATTCAAAAAGAATGCAAGATTTAGGGTTTGACAAGTTTTTTCAAAGGTTATTAGAATTGCAAGGCCAAAAAACCAAAAACCCTAGCATGCAAGCAATGGATTCAATTCTGATTTTTTTAACCTAGACTAGAAGAAATTTATTTTGTAAAAAATTAGACCAACAGGTTGAGTTATGATATGGAAAAGGAATACAAGGTTTAGTTAAGAGAGTGATATTAAGTGCATTGATAATCTACTTAAGGTTGCAAAGGATGGATACATTGATTAAGTTCAAAAGAACAAGTTAAACGAAGTATGTCTGCCAAGCTTAACAATTTGTACAGTAGGTGCTGAGCAAAGTTAGTGTAAGCTAAGTAGAAAATTAGTTGGAGCTGAGCAAAGTCAATTTTAGTGTAAGCTAAGTGATACAGTGTAAGCTGAGTAAAGTTTAGTTGATGTCAAGCACTAGTAAACTTTAGTTCATGCCGAGTGTTTTGATAGTGGATGTCAAGCAACGTAGTATGTGCCTAGCATTAAAAGCAAGTTAATGTTGAGTGTTAGCATTAGGAGAAAGATCATGAATTTGATGAATCTGAGCCAACAAGTTTGATCTCTTGGATTATGTGAACGATGTGGAAGATAAGCTTGATGAGTTGGTGGCATAGACTTCAAGATGAACCATTTTGAGGTGAATTCAAAGAGGATTGAAGGAGAAGTTACTATAAGGGAATAAAATAAAATGATGGGTAGATTCACTGAATCCTATCTAATCCAACCTTATCCTAAAATAGATGGAGGATGAACTACAAAATATCTTAATTTTCTATTTATAGAGATGGTTGGCTAGAAGCAAAGGTTGTCATGTGTGAGAACCTAAGGAAGACAAGGAGTCTAGAGTATTGCTTCATTCAGTGACCTAAGAGTCAGGACTATTATTGGCAAGAAAAGTAAGAAGGCTTAAGGGTATGGATGCTTGAAGGGTGAACAAGCTATCAGAACTGAAGTGCATGAAAGCCAAGTAGAATGGAGGACTAAAACATAGATCTATATGTTGGAAATATAGATGGAGTAACTGAGAGGGAGGGTGAATCAATTACCACAAAAATATTTCAGATCCCTTGGATGTTAACAATAAAACTTATAACTACTGTTACTCTGTAAACATACTGAAACTAATGTAACTCAGTAAATGTTGTGTATGTTATACTTTAACAGATCTTAAACATTCACAGTGATTAACATGCAAGCATAAAATAAATAACATGAACATAAACACCAGGATTTAACGTGGAAACCCAATATGGGAAAAACCACCAAGTACTAGCTATTGATTTTTACTCTTCTAAAGTGAGCCCTATTAGGAGCCAACCTAGTTAAAGGTTACAAAACACATTGTTAGGTGTGACCTTATTAGAGGATTTAATCACCTTGTTAGGAGTGGCCTTGCAAGAGGTCTTTAGACAATTCAATGGAACTATCACCTTGTTAGAGGATTTACAACTAGCTGCTAAACCAACTCTGCTAAGAGATTTTGGAATCACTGCTACAATAGTAAGAAAGGAACAATGAAATGACCTGAATGAGATGCAACTGAATTTTCTGTTTATAGATCTCTATTCTGCTTCATGCTAGATCCTTCCTGATCGAATATTACTTTGCTACTCCTCAAGGATATCTGACCATCCTTCAAGTTCTCTCACACTTGCCTTCTTAATCAATCAAAACACTTGCATACTCATTCATACTTTAGAATCTCAACTTGACCTTTTATTTATACCATTTAGATTATCAAGTCAGCCCAATTACAACTTACAATGATAAATAATCATTACCACAATCAGTTGGAATCAATACTTGAAATAATTAAATTTCATATCATAAATTAACAAAATTCTTCATTGGTCAATCCTGCTTGGTAAGCACTGATCCTTAAATGATTTCTTGTGTTGACCAACAAAAGCTTGGTTAACATTGCGAACTTGCAAAATCCTTTAGCAACCGAGTGAACTCGGTGAACACTGACTCTAACTAACTTTCCTTCATTAACCATGAGAACTCGATTAACACTACTTTCTGCCATAATTTCCTTTGATGCCCAAGTGAGCTCAGTAGACACTGTCTACACAGAGTAATCTCCAGGAATGCTCGGTAGACAAGGAAAATTGTCTTGCTAACCAAGTGAGCTCGGTAAGCATTGACTGCCAATTGATATGACATTTGTGTAACATCAAAGACAATGCACAATTAGGCAATTGTATCCAACAATCTCCCTCTTTGGCATTGATGGCAACACAACATGTCATAGCACAATGAAATTTGAAAACAAGACTTTCTCTGATAGAAATTTTCTTCCTCTAAGATTTTATGCCACAAACTTCTCTAATGCAGTAATCTCCCTCTATGAAGGAATTACATAGCTTCTTCTCCAAACAGATTTCAGAAAGATATGACAATAAGCTCTCCCTCAAACAAATTTTAGAAAGATATGATACTAAACTCTCCCTCTTTGAAAACACATGCCAAAGACAACACATACCAAATGAGTATCAATGTACCTTGAGTACTAATTCATATGCAATATTCTCTTGACTATGCTACATCAACTAATTGATCATGAACTTGGTTCCTATTGATGCATCACTAAAAATTTATTTTAGTGAGCTTCAAATAGGGGAATGACCCCTAACTTACCTCTTAGATACAAGAATGCATCCTTAGGTAATGGCTTGGTAAATATGTCTACAATCTATTTTTTTGTATGGACATATTCCAATTTGATTTCTTTATCCTACACCAATTCTCTGACAAAGTGATATTTTATAGCAATGTGCTTGGTTTTAGAATGCATCACTGGATTCTTTGATATGTTAATTGCACTTGTATTATCGCAAAACATGACAACTAGTTCTTTGATCTCAACCTTCATGCCTTCCAGCAACTATTTAAACCAAACAATATTAGAACAATTCACTACTGCGAGAACATATTCTACTTCTGTTGTAGATTGGGATGTGCAATATTGCTTTTTACTTGTCCAAGATACCAAACTTTTACCAAGAAAGAATGCTCCACTACTTGTGCTCTTTCTATCATCAATGTTTCCTGCCCAATCAGCATCAGTAAACACTTTTAAGTCTAGATTTCCTCCAAGTTTATACTATAAGCCATAATCTTCAGTACCTTTCAAATATCTCAAGATCCTTTTAATTTCCATCATATGATTTTCTCTACGTTTTGTCGAGAATCTTGCCACTATACCAACTGCAAGAGCAATATCAGGCCTTGCATGAACTACATACTGTAATTTTCCAATCATTGATCTATATAAGGTATGATCTACCTCTTTTGAGTGATCATCTTTGGTAAGCTTTAGTCCAGTACACACGGGGGTTCCAATTGGTTTTGAATCTTCCATACCAAACTTCTTGAGTATCTCCTTGATATATTTAGACTGAGTGATGTAGATACCATTCTTACTATACTGTATCTGAAGACCAACAAAGAACTTAATCTCACCAAACATAGACATTTCAAATTCTTTTTTTATTTGCTCTAAAAATTCTTTGCATAGATCATCATTCCCTATAAACAAAGTATCATCCACAAATATTTCTGCCAAAACAATCTTGTTATCTAGTCCTTCCTTGATGTACAAACTACTATTATCATTAGTTCTTTGGAAACTAATCTGAATAAGGTAGTTATGCAATCTCTCATACCATGCCCTAAGAGCTTGTTTTAGACCATACAATGCTTTGTGTAATTTGCATACCATGTCCCTTTTGTCTAGATCAACAAAACCTTCAAGTTGTTCAATGTAGATTTCTTCATCAAGAATACCACTGAGAAATGCAGATTTAACATCCATCTAATATACTTTAAATCATTTATGTGTTGCATATGCAAGTAAGGTCCTGACACCTTCCAATTTTGCAACAGGAGCAAAAGTCTTACGATAATCAATTCCTTCTTCTTGAGAGTAGCCTTTACATACCAATCTAGCATTGTTTCTTGATACCTTATCATCTTCATTCAACTTATTCCTAAATACCCATTTTGTTCCAATCACATTTTTATCTTTAGGCCTAGGTACAAGAGTCCAGGTTTTGTTCTTTTCTATTTGCTCTATCTCTTCATTCATAGCCTCAACCCAACTTTCATTTTCCAATGCATCTTTGACATTTCTAGGTTCAAAATCAGCAAGTAAACATGTACCTTTTAGCTTACTTCTTGTCATAATACCTTCTAATTTATCTCCAATAATCTAATTTGGTGCATGATGCCTTCTGACATACTTGGCCAATATAGGTTTCTTTCATTTTGAATGAATTGCATTGTCATCCTCTTGAACTTCAACTTCAGGTTCTAGTTGCTCAGACTCGGTAGCCATTCGCTCGGTAGCTTCAGAATGTGACTCGAGTCCCTATGACTAGGTTTGAACTTCTTGTAACTTGATGACTGAGGAAGACTCAAGATTAGAAGTCTCTTGATTGACAGATGTGTCTGGCAATGTATCAGGTTCAATGTAAACAAATCTACTATAATCCTCTTGTTCCTTTTTGCTTTTTTCTTCAGTCCTTTCTACAAACTCATCAATTCTCACATGTGCACTTTCTATGATTTTATGAGTAGAAAAATTCAAACATCTATATGCCTTACTCTTGCAAGAATATCCTAAAAATATACCTTCATCACCTTTCACATCAAATTTGCCTTTTCTAGATTCTTTCAAGATATAACATTTACTTCCAAATACTTTCAAGTAACTTACATTGGGTTTATAGCCATACCATAACTCATAGGGAGTTTTATATGAGTCTTTCTTCAACTGTACTTGGTTTAAGGTATGAACTGTAGTGTTGATAGCTTCCTTCTAGTATTTGATAGCAATGTTCTTTTCAATCATTAGAGTCCTTGCACAATCCATGATAGATATGTTTCTCCTTTCAGTTATACCATTATGCTCAGGAGTTCCAGGGGCTGATACCTATCTTTTGATTCCTCTTTCAATGCAAAAGTTATTGAATTCATTGGAGATGAATTCACACCTCTATCTAATCTTAAGCATTTCAATCTTTTCCCTATTTCTTTCTCCACTCTTGCCAAATACCATTTGAATTTCTCAAATGCTTCAGACTTCTCTCTTAGATACATAACAATCATCATTCTAGAGTAGTCATCAACAAAAAGAATAAAGAATTTTTCTCCACTATAGCTTTCTATTCCGATAGGTCCACACAAATCAGTATGCACAATTTCCAAGATATCTTCAGACTGATAGTTTTTGCTTTTAAAGCTAGTCTTTCCCATTTTGCCAATCTAACAATTCTTGCATAAACCAACAATTGTTTTCTTCAAACTAGGAATGCTTCTTACTTTCCAAAATTTGCTTGTTTTCACCATGTTATCAAAATTTACATGACATAACCTTTTGTGCCATAACCAACTTTCTTCAACTTGAGCAATAAAACATGAGCACTCACCAAGATCAAGATAAAACAGGTTACCTTTTGTTTGTTTGCCTGATCCAGTCAGTTTTCCTTTGTCATCCAGTAGTCTTGCCTTGCCATGCATGAATTCCACCTTGAATCCAATGTTGATTAATTGTGCCACACTCAACAAATTATGTTTTATTCCTTCAACCTAATAGGCATTATCACATACAAGTTCTTTGGTTAATGAGATTTGAACTCTTCCTTTTATGCAACAAGGTTCATTGTTTCCAAACCTTACACTACCACATCATAGTCTTCAGAGTGTTCAAACTTTGTTTTGTCACCAGTCATATGATGTGAACATCCACTGTCTACGATCCATGTATCATTTTTGCTCACATGAGAGATAAGTGTCATCTTATCTTCTTCATCATTATCAGATTCATCTTTCACAGCAATGTAAACTATTTCATCTTCAATATTATCAAAATCCTTAGCCATAAAACATGTCTTCTTACCTTTATCCTTGAATGATTTGTGATTCTTGAAATATTTCTTTCCATTGCACTTGTGACCTTTCTTCTCATCCTTTCTTTGTCAGGGCACTTAGCTACAATATGACCAATTTCTTCACATGAAAAACAGATTAGGGGAACTTTACCTTTCTATTTTCCTCTACCTTTAGAATATTTTCTTGCAAGTAGAGCTTCAAAAACTTCAAGATCACTATCAGAACTTTCCTCTGATTCTTCTTCACTTTCTAACTAAGTGTCCTTTATTTTCTTGCCTTTTTCCTTAAGTGAAAGCTTAGCCTCAAATGTAGATTCAATAGTCTTGGAAGCTGGAACATAATTGTCATAGTTATCTAGCTCAAAGGTTGTCAATCTTCCTACTAAGGTAGCCAAAGCTATCTTATGATTTGTCTCACACCTTCTTTCTTGAATTGCAGATACTCTAATTGCATAAATAAGAAGCAATGTTCTAAGAACTTTACTTACAATAGTTTCTTCCTTGATCTCTCCTCCAAAAGGTTTGATTGTACTAACACTTGCTTTGATCCTTTCAACATATTTGACAACGTTTTCATCCTCTCTTATTCTCATCTAATCAAATTGTCCTCTAAGGCTTTCTGCTTTGACTCTCCTCACATAGTCATCATAGCTTGTTCTACATTTCAAAGGTAGTTTTGCAGTCCTTGATATCATCAAATTCTTCATAGCTTAGAGCAAATGCAATATCTATCATCATGGTGTTATGAGTCTTTTTCTCAGCAATGTCTCGAACAAATAATGTACTAGAAGGAGTTGTGTATTCTTCATCAAGGTATTTCAATCCTGAATCACCAATGGAAGCCAGATGAAGTCTCATGAGACCCTGCCATGTTGAAAAATTATCTCTGTTAAGCCTTGGAATTTCTCTCTTGTTAGACATCCTGATCTTTAGCTTAGGTCCTTGAAACCTTTCCTGTAAACACCAAAAGCTCTAATACCACTTGTTAGAAATATAGATGGAGTAACTGAGAGGGGGGGTGAATCAGTTACCATAAAAATATTTCAAATCCCTTGGATGTTAACAATAAAACTAATTATTGTTATTACTCGATAAACATATTGTAATTGTTGTAACTCAGTAAATGTTGTTTATGTTTTACTTTAACAAATCTTAAACATTCATAGTGATTAACATGCAAGCATAAAAGAAATAACATGAACACAGACACCAGGATTTAACATGGAAACCCAATATGGGAAAAACCACCAAGTAACTAGCTAATGAGATTATGCTTCTAGATTTGATTGCATTGGGAAAAACCACCAAAAAACATATGCAATCAAATCTAGAAGCATAATCTCATCAGTTATGGATTGTGAAAATATGATATTGTTAAGTAACTAGCTACTGATTTTCACTCTTTTGAAGTGAGCCCTATTAAGAGCCAACTTGGTTAAAGGTTACAAAACACACTATTAGGTGTGACCTTGTTAGAAAATTTACAACTGGCTGTTAAACTAAATCTGCTAAGAGATTTTGGAATCACTACTACAATGGTAAGAAAGTAACAATGAAATGACCTCAATGAGATGCAACTGAATTTGCTGATTATAGAGCTCTATTCTGCTTCATGCTAGATCCTTCCTAATCGAATATTACTTTGCTACTCTTCAAGGATATCTAACCATCCTTCAAGTTCGCTCACACTTGTCTTCTCAATCAATCAAAACATTTACATACTTGCTCATACTTTAGAATCTCAACTTGACCTTTTATTTATACCATTCAGATTATCAAGTCGGCCCAATTACAACTTACAATGATCAATAATCATTACCACAGTCGGATGGAATCAATACTTGAAATAATTAAAATTCATATCCCAAATCAACAAAACCCTTCATTAGCTGACCGTACTCGGTAAGCACTGATCCTGAAATGATTTCCTATGTTAACCAACAAAAGCTTGGTTAACACTACGAACTTGCAAAATCCTTTGGCAACCGAGTAAACTCAGTGAACACTGACTCTGACTAACTTTCCTTTGTTAATCATGAGAACTCAGTTAACACTACTTTCTACCATAATTTCCTTCGACGCCCGAGTGAGCTTAGTAGACACTGTCTACGCAAAGTAATCTCCAAGAATGCTCAGTAGACAAAGAAAATTGTCTTGCTAACCAAGTGAGCTCGGTACACACTAACTGCCAACTGATATGACATTTGTGTAACATCAAAGACAACACATAATTAGACAATTGTATCCAACACTATAATCTACAAGTGTGTTGTAAGTTGTTATCATATCAAGCCTTATTGTTACTTTCTAATCATTGTACCAGTCTAGGGTAAATCCTTTCAATTAAGGTTGACCTAACAGTCATTTGTAAATCCTTTAACTAGGTAACATTCCAAGTGAATGATCTAAAGTCCTCTAACAAGGCTCACTCCTAACAAGGTGATTGAAATCCTTTAACCAGATCACATTTAACAATGTGCATTGTAACCTTTAACAAGGTTGGCCTTTCACAGGGCATCATTTCAGAAGAGTGAGAATGAGTAGCATGTTACTGCTGGCTTTTCCCAAATTGGGTTTCCACATTAAATCATTGTGTCAAATGTGTTATTGAATATGTTATGTTTCATGCTTACATTTCTACAAAGTTGATTTGACAGCAACCTCCAAGTTTGAGTGTATGATCTAATGGATGCATGCATGATGAAAATATTTTATGGATATGGGTTCGTTAACTTGTGAAAAGTTTTAATTGTACATTTAGACCTTGGATAACTGATTCACCCTCCCCACTCTTAGTTATTCTAAAGAACTCCAACATATTCTTCTTCATTTCCCTTTCAAATTGATTTCCATTAACCATGCAAACTCTCATAGTAATACAATTAAGCTCATTTGGACTTTCAATCTATTGGTGTTTCAAAACTACCAAGCAACAAAACACTTGATATTGGGATTTTGAAGATAAAACTTGGTCTAAGGATTAGCAAACTCTTATATTCAACTAAGAAAACTTTAGATATGGACCCAACTTCAATAGAATCAAAGGGATTCTCTACTCTTTAGGTTCTGCACAACCAAGGTGGGTACACCTAAGGGATATATGGACACATAACTGGTTTATGGTTCTTGATTTTAACATATGCTCATTAACATCATTTTCTATTTCACTTCTATCCCTTTTTCAGTAGAAAATGGTCACAATTCTTCTATACTTCATAAATAATCCTTGACAATAGTAGCTAACAATGACATATAGGGGATTATAGCAAAAAAGTGTTGACCAGCAGTTTAACTCTTCATACAATAAATTAAAGATTGATTTGATTTATATTTGTGCTTCATGTAACTTCATGATTTCTTCAACATGCAATTAAATAAAATGATCAATGCCCTATCAATTGGCATTTAGAGTCTACCCAATAATTTTGACCTAATTAATTGCCTTACGATCAATTATATCAACAATTAATCCTAACCCCATTCTTATGAATGTCCTTCCTATGTGGCTAGAAATACTATCAATTTAATGGAGCATTTAATTAACTCCTTGAATTAAAAGCAACAACAAATTGATACACAACCTATCCCAATTGTGTTAAATTGTATAAACCTTGCTTATACAATTTAAAGATAACTAGTACACAACAATGAAGATACAATTTAGAGTAAATAGATATGGCAGAACTTTCCCTTTGTATTAATTTCCTTTGAAAACCATACATTGCTGATGTAAGCTCATTATAACTCAAGACAAGACAACATGATCTTTCAATGTCAATGTATTCTCATATTTGTAGAGAAAAATACATAACAAAGTTAACAATAAGACTTATTGGACCGAACGCAAGACTAGCATAAACTAAAAATTACAAGAGTTTCAAACCCTTTCTCTAGCCTTGGGATCTCATTTATATAGCATGAGATGCAACAAGCTTCAGGCTTAGAGAAGAGTGATGACTATCCTTAAGACAAAAGATATTTCATACAAAAAGGTCACCATCATAATAAGACAAAAATTTGTGCAACAGAATGTCTACATTATAAATCTTCTTGTTGCGGGGCCATTTCTGTTGCAACTTTTTGTTGTCAAGGAGCTTCAATTGATGATTGGCCTAGATGCAATTGTTGTTCATCAAACTATGGGACAATTTGATTTACCTATGGTGGACCATGTTTTGATAGCTAGAAATTTAATAGAACTCATTGATCTCCCTCCAAATCATTGTGAACTGACATGCCAACAATTACAAATGGTTTTTCTGTTGCCAAATCATCAATTTGACTAATTGCCTTTGTTTCTACAACTGGTTGATCTTCTTTTCTTTCTTCTAGTGTATCTATTATTTGTAACTCATCTAGGTCCACACCACTTTCATCAATTTCTTCAGCTATCAATTGATTTGATTGAGCAAGATCTACCATCCATTTGCTAAAAAGTGAGTCACCTGGCCAATTAAAATTCAATATCTCTCATTGCTTCTTGAAAAGATCCTCTCCCAATTTCTTAATTTCATCAAACTCCTTTTAGAATGAACCAAAGAATATATGAACTTGCACAACTTCTCTAGTTGTTTTGGCAAACCATATGTGGCCTTTTTCATTTATGACTTTATTCAACCTAATGCACAACAACTCATCCAACTCCTTGGCCCATTCTTCTTTATCTTTTAATTTATCTACGACCTTAAGTGCGCGAGGGAAGAGCTCAAAAATTTAACTAAGATATTTTGAAAAATAATTAATAATCCTCCTCTGCAACATAATTCTATCATTATCAAAATTAGATAAGCCACTTGTCATATCAAAAGTTTTCTCTACCTATTCACAAGAGAGACCGATAACTAAACAACACAAAATTGTAATATCGCTATCCCTATTGTTCCACTTTTCCATAATTGGCTTCAAGGTGTCCTCATTACTTTGTAACTTGTTCCATATATCCATTAGTTTTGACAACTTATCAAAGAAAGCAGGCCAACCTATGTTGTTTACTAGATACATACTCTTAATTTATTTTCATATTGTACACCCAACTCCACATGTAATGACCATATTTTATTTCTTTCTTCTTCAAGTTCTTCTATTGTATATGATTGGAATCCTTGTGGGGTTGATAAGGAGCTTCTTCCATAAGAGCTCACTGGCTCCAATGAGGCTTTCTATGGCCTCCTGGGGTTCTTTCCTCAACCCTACTCTAGGGGATCACACTCTAGGTCCCCTTCTTCCAAGAAAACTCCCCAACAATTCAATTTTACTCTCTCTCCTTCCCATTCATTCCACTAGGCATATTTAAGCCTACAAGGGCACATCCCATCACACTGCTATTCCTTAGCACAAACCAAACTTAGGCTCTCCTAATGAGTTCCTTGACACATTCCCCACCATTCTACATCATTATTTTCGGTCCACCACACCCACAACTCCAAATTGCTCAAATTGACCTTGTAGCCCTAAGAGCCCCTTTTAGCCCTCCAAAAAACAAGGGTTTAGCAATTCCTTCCAAAAATCATTTAATAAGGCTAGTTGGTGTCTAAAGGACTTTGTTTCCTATAAACCTAGGCTAAAATATTTTGGTGGTTTTAGGTCTCAATACTATCCATAAAATATATTTTCTGAAAACCCCTATTTTGAGGGTTTCTAAGGTAAAATCAAGGTTTCTCTCCTCCTAAGGTGTCCAACTTCACTTCCTACCTCCTCCTCTAAATAAAATACTCTTAGTACCTTCCTCTTTGTTATGCCTTATAGAAATTGACTCATACCAATTCCCTATTCACCACTACACTTCTTTGCAAGCCTTCATTGTGCCTTGCCAAACTCTGCTAGCTTGCCTAGGGCTCACTTTTAAATATGGCCAATTGTCTTGCACAAATCCAAAATTCCATATTTATAACATATATAGAGGCTATTTCTTTATTTCTAAAATCCATGAGATTTTGACCTTGGAAGTTCAAGCCATAGCCATTGCTATGCTAGTAACTCAAAACTAGACAATAGTATTGCACAAACAAAATGATTTTCTAAACCTAAGGAAATGAAACACTTGAATCCAAACAACTATGATTAGTTTAAAAACATCATCCAAGGAAGCTAAATCAATTAAAATAGTAACACGATCAACTCCACAAATTCATTAATCCCCAAAAAACTTCTCTAATGCTTATAGAATGTTGCACTTACAGGTGATGTTTGTACATCCAAGTATCCAACCCTTGGAACTGGATTGAGGGATGTTTAAATAGTCTCCCCCTTCCTTCTTGGTCATTTAACTGATCCATAACTGCTCCAAGTAGTTCATTTTCAAAAACTGCCTAAAAAGTTGCTAAGCAACTTTGCAAAATTGAAAAGTTGTCAATGAGCAACTTTTGACAACTTTTGCATTTTTTGCAAACTAAGACTCCAAACTTGACTAGTTTGGTTCCAAACCTTCACAAATGGATTCACAACATCAAATGACCACTTTCCACCTACTTTGACCACTCATTGGGTCCTTTCACAATATTGTGCCATTTTGAGCACTTTTGGGCATTTTTTTACTTCCTAGGACCTACTTGACAACTTTTAACTCCTAGATTCAAATCAACCAAATTGACTTATCTACACTTAACTTGATACTTTACATGTAGTCCTTATTATTTCCATGGTTGGTTAGACCATGCACAAACCAAAATGCCTTTAGGGTTTGACCTTACCCTTGGGTGCTCCTGCACCACTAAGATTTTTTGCTACAATGGTTAAATAGTAACAGTAGAAATGATTTGTTAAGAATAGTAACTACCTTTTCTTGTTCAAATCTTTGTTCTTTCTCTTTTTTCTTCTCTTTACTCACTTGATTGATTCACTCTTTCATCAATTCGGCTACTTATCTTTCCTTTACTCTACTCGGTTCATAGGGCTCAACTCTTTACTACTTATTCTTCAACTTCACATTCACAACAACCTTCAATCATATCTTAACCATCATCATAAACTCTTGTTCAACAACCTAAAAATTGTCTCAACCTCCTCGTTAATTAGTCATCTTCAAGCTTCTAGATTCTTCCATCTTTTGTTGCCTAATCAACGTCATCAATCTTAGGTTCATGCAAAATTTCCAAATTCAAAAACTTCATACAATGAATCTAAACACTCAAAAACTATATCTTGCATAGAAATTTGTGCACATCCTTATCCTTCTTCAATCTCCACCATCATATCCTTCTTGAATTTTCCCAGTCATTGATCTTGTAAAAAATGTTGACTCGTGTCTTAGACCATCTTGAACTTTCCATATTTTCATCAAAAGTTGGCCTTAGATTTCAATTTTCCAATCTTACACATCCAACTGTTACTCATGGGTACATCCTTATCCTTCTTTAATCTCCATCATCAAATCCTTCTTGGATTTTCCCAGTCCTTGATCTTGTAACAAACATTGACTCATTTCTTAGACCACCTTGAACTTTCCATATTTTCATCAAAAGTCAGCCTTAGATTTCAACTTTCCAATCTTGTTCATCCAACTGTTACTTGGTAAACATAACATTTACTTAGGTAATATAGAAGTCAGTTTATACTAACTTACTCAGGAAATGTTGTGTTTCCTTTTTGTTTTTCCAATTGCTCGAGCAATATTGTAGTCACTCAGTGAATACAATCTCCCTTCATTAACCTTGCCACTTGGTTAAGCTTTGAATTCTTCAATACATTACAACAATATATTATTGTAAAACAATCAAACTAGTATTACATTATCACTATCCAACTCATTCTAGTACCCATTGAATACCTTACATATCACTTCTATCTTCATCGTACTTTCTTCAAATCCTCTTCATTAATCAAATGATATGGTACTCTATTGAGTTAACATAATGTCTAGCCAATAAAGAATTTGACATAAGTGACAATATAATAACTATTATGACTCTTTTACATACATTCATAGCATTACAAGCTAACAATCTCCCACTATTAATTACATTACCAGTTGGGGCTAACATTTGGGCAATAGGCTCATGTTGCATATCTTTTGTAAATTGTAATAACAACTCCTAACATGTTTGATGCTTCCAAAAAGGCCTTGTCCTCTAACAAGGACATAGATAATATACAAATGTAATATACTCCTAATATGGTTAAGATCTTTCACAAGATACTTTTAATTAGTGGATCATTTTGTTGGTAAAATTCCCATCAATGTTTTCCCTTGGCCAGGGTTTCCCCAGTTAACAAATAATGGTATTATGAGTTGCATTATATTATTGCTATGTTTACTTTTTAGTATATTCATAAGTGCATGTTATAAGGTTGTAAAAGATATCCATGGTTGGGGAAAAGCTTGTGAAATACTAATAAAACACATACAGTTATGATACCATTTCATTCAGTCAATTTTAGATGATGGATAATTAAAGCTAGAGAGGATGCATACAAATAAAAATCCAATAGATATGTTTACAAATATGGTGACAAAGGAGAATTTGAACTCCTCTTTACCTTTAGTTGGTCTTATTATATTGAACATAACAAGAGAATAACATAGTCTAAAGTGTATCAATTCAATGAGAGCTTTAAGGCAACAATGTTGCTAAAGGATCAATCTCCAAGTAGGCAATGGTTTAGTTTGGAGCTTGATCAATCCCCAAATGAGAGATTGTTGGTTTGTGGTGAATGATCAAGCAAATACCATACACTTTTCACAAGGTGAGGGGTTAATTTGTTAAGCATTTTAAAGTTGAATCATCAAACATTTTTCAAGGTTGACTTGTCAAGTATGTTTAGAGTTAACTTGTTAATGTTGGAATTTTAGGGAGAGGAAAGGTGTTCAGGGGAGGCGGTGAATCAACACCTTTTAAAACTTTCTAACCTTTAACAATTTGTTGCCCTTCTTATGATTGATTAACATTTGCATTCATATCCATAATCTTGTAAATTGAAATAAAAATGAATAGGTCTAATCTATTTCATCATTAACGCATAAACACATCATCAAATCAACACATATGACACAATGATTTGGTAACATAGAAACCCTTGGTCAGAAGAAAAACTATGATATGGATGACACCCAAATTCCTTCACTACTGCAACATAAAGGTTGCTTGTTAGGGCATAATTATATGATATCAGTTCTGGTGACTTACTCTATTAGGAGTAATATAAATAGACTTGCTAAAGTCTACCTTTTACAAGGATTTTGTAGCACTCTTCAAGTATGCGCTCTATTAGAAGATTTACAATAAAGAACTATAAATTCCACTTGATTAAGAGATTTTTCTACTACAATGGTAAGAAAGTAACAATAGTGACTTGATTGAAATGCAACTTACTTTTCTTATTCAGATCTCCTTTATATTTGATATCAATATATCACCTTCTCCAATTGATATCACCAATTCCTTCCTTTGATGCTTCTCAGTAATTCAACTTTGTAGTAGATTCTTCACTTTGTCATTCCATCAACATAACACTTTCAACATTTGAATAACAATGACAACCTTTCAATATATTCTAGATATGTCCTTACGTAGAAACCTTTTGGCTCTGCAATGAAACCTAATTAGGGGTTTGGAAGCTTATGGAGTTCACATCTAATCAAGATCTACAATCCACATCCATCCTTATCATCATGTTCATCATTGTTTTATTTCATTGGTTTGTGTTTTGAATTGGAATCCTTAATAATTAAATCTCTCTTCCCATTAAATCTCTTCAAATCTTCACCTCAAGCTTGGTAACAAGTTCTTCCACTCAGTAGAATATAAATACATTGATTTTAGTGAATTCACAAACATTTATGTCCATCATGTGCTATAAACTTCATATTCTTGTTTGGTTATGATGTTGTCCTTCAGTAATAATAGAGTTCAGTTACCATACTTGTCTCACTTGGTTAAACCTTCACTTAGTCAATATGTATTTGCTTTGTAACTATATCACTCAGTAACAACTGTGCTTGGTTACCATTTTGTCTAGTGTTCATATTTCATTCAATACCTTCTTATACATGGTTAGTATACTTTGGCTCAGTAACTATGTTCGCAAACTAATCTCTCCATCATTCACCGACCATACTTTTTGCACTAATGACAACACTTGAATGCCTATAGGATTAACAATTAAGTTGACATAAGTCATGTAATATTGGCTTAGGGTTAGGTTTTTCCTAAAGAGAATATATAGCTTATTGTAGCAGTATTAAGTTGTAAGGGAGATTGAAGATCATAATAGGTTGAAGTTACTTGATAAGAAGATTGGACTCTTTGTTTGGTCTACGTAAGCTTGAGATTGGGTAAAGCATGTTGAATCTTTGTGTCTTTTGTTTCGTAACTTACTCCTTTGCATTATTGATTATATTTGCATGTAAATATATTTTCTGTCTAAATAAGCCTAACATCTAGAACATGAAAAAGCCCTACAAATGTTGTTGATCTAAAATTTATCATCCAAAGATGAAGTCTCAGTGGATGTGAAAATGAACATAAAATGCCCAATTTTACTAATAGACGATGATTTTGGAGAACTAGGAAAATCAACAATGAGGTAGGTAGTCTCTTAATCTTTATTGACAATGTAGACTTGAAATTTAATATAACAATTATTGCATAAATAAAAATACTAGATTTAAAACTTTTAGCATTAAAAAACTAATTCAGTTACTCTTAAAATCGAAAATTTAATATATTTTAAATGAAATATTTATTTTTAATTAAAAAACTTAACAAAAATAATATCTTCAAATTTCTAAAATAATAAATAAATAACCGTCTTTTATATTAATAAAACAAATAGAAATTACAATTAACAATGATAATATTTTCAAATATTTAAAATAATAAATAAAATATGTCTAACTAATTTCATTGGAATTAAAACTTTTTTTTTTTTTGGATCGGTAAACGGCCAAAGCCTTCTAATATATTATATTAATAAAATTGAAATGGTTACAAGAATTTCTCCATTTTGATGAGCACTAGTAGGAAAGAACGGAGCAAGAAAACCTCTAGTCTTGCTTGGGATCGAAGTCCTATATTATTACATAAATAAAAGGGGCATACCCCAATGTATAATCAGATGGGATGACTTGATAAAAGGATATTTTTGAAAGATTTGATCTTTTTAATCCATCTAAACTCTGAATGCTGCATATTATGAGTTAATCTATATATCCTGATATCTATAAGACATCACTGTTTAAACATCAAATAATGTTAAAGGTTAGTAAAAACATGATTTGGCATGAATCGTAATGTGTTTGTGCATTAAGGAATCCAAAGGAAGCATAACCCATCAAAATAACAATCGAATATTAGAGCTCGAAACACTTCAATAGACCAGAGATTAGAGTGTTAGCAATATCATAAAAGTAGAGTTGTTAATGAAAAAATGCAACATATTCAAAAAAAGTTTAGGGAAAACAATCAATTGAAGATGAAACAAGTTTAATTGTTTGAAAGGTATCAAATACCATACGTGGAAAATGTTGAGCAAAAAAGGAAAAAGTGACACACGTAACAATGAGAGCCGAACCAAAATAATAGACAAGAAAGAGATCCTCATGCCGAAATCACAGAGGCCATCAAAATTAACTCACGAATATGAGAGAGATGATAACAAGAAACAATTATAATATACTCCAAAAAGTGATATTTACAGTGCAAGACTATATAAAAGTTTAGTAACGAACCATCAGGAAGATTGCATTTTAAAATGTAGCCTTATAACAACCTTATACAAGATTTCATGTCTGCAAAGGGAAATAGCCAGCTTAAATTATAATAACTAAACCTAGAAACATATTATGTACCTTATACTTAACTGGGTCAGATTAATACTACAAAATTGGCCCAGAATTACAACTATATTTATCAATATTGTTTCTTAAACACCATTATAATCTATGAAGCTCCATGTAGGTTTTTGGCCTTTGAACCCAGTGGAAACTCGTAGGCAGACCTACCTCTACTAGATTTGTCATAGTTTGGGAGACATAATTCCACATCTTCTAGGTTGGAGAGGTCCACATCTAGGTGGATATATGCATCATAGGCCCATAGATAACTCAGGAGCCAGTCTCTACCCGGGTCCTCAATAATTCCTCTCCATCTTAGCAAGAAGTTGATGCTTGCTTCCATCCTCGACCACTCTCTAAAAAATTGAATGTTATCTCTGACAACCAGACACGAATGCCTAGGGTTGCTAGCAAGTTTTGGGCTTCTCAATTCATGTTCCATGTATGCTTCTGGAAGGGGAATTCATAGCCTTTCATCAATGTTAGCTACCACTATTTCTAGCCCTAGCAGCCAACAGGGGTCAAAAAGATTGTAGCTAAGCCTAACAATGTCCCACTTCTCAACCCCTGCACTAGCAAGGCAACCTACCCATAGCCCCAGAATGTCACTATTTGTTCTCCATGTATACTCATAGTTGAAAACCCTCTCACCCAATGCTCTACTAACTACAATTTGACTCGTGTCATCTATAAGCCAAAATATCTTATTCCGTCTTTCTTGCTTAACAAGACCACAAAAGGTCACCGTGCGATTTTCAAAAGCATTATATAAACAAATATTGGTGTCCATGGAGAACCAATATTTTAGACTAGAGAGCTACAATAAAGATTAAAACTTTAGAGCAAAATCCAGTAGTTATAGATTTTAGGAGGAAAAATCTAGAACCCGCAATGATGACATAGTCACCCAAACGGGTTTGTAAATGTCACTTGATTTCATAATTAGGCATATTTTTATGTATGGATGAAAGATATGCATCATAATCTGGTACAAGGCCTGATTAAATGATAAATGAAATCATGATATCGTAAGGTTGGGAGGGAGAGCTAATTTGGCAAGTTATCCTAGTTCACTTTGGTTGAAAATTAACTGATTTTCTCCGTCAGTACCTTTATTTGCTAGGCTATCAGCTTCTGTGTTTCCTTCTCTAAAGATATGTGAGAATCTTACCTCTTCAAATTTTTCTAATGGTTTAACAATTGTTTCTAGTCTGGAATTTATGATCTAGTTTGGTGTTCCCCCTTTCCTAAGAGCGTTTAATATAATCTACGAGTCTCCTTCAATTATAATCTTTTTGATGCTAAGGCTAATACATATTTTTAGACCTTCTTCTACCGCTTCTAATTCTGCTAAGTTATTGGTCATTCTTTCCAATGGCTTAGACCTTTTTGCAAGCTAGTTTCTTGATTCCCCCTAACAATGCATCCTATGCCTACCTTGCCTGGATTGCCTCTAGAAGCTTCGTCAAAATTCAATTTCTTCCATCCTATCAATGGTGGTTCCCATTTACATGCTTTGCTAGCTAAATTATTTTTCTTCTTGTAAGAGAGAGGAGGATTTATTATAAGAGGTCATAATTTTATAATCTTTGCATCCCATTCTGTAAACGATCCTTCTTCTTTTGGTCTTTTCCTTAGATCGCTATTTATAACTTCCATAATGACAACTTCAATTTTTGTAATGAGAGCTTGTAAGTTAAGCTCTTGATTTTGAAAGGTGCGTCGGTTTCTTTCTTTCCAAATTTCCTAGGTCAGGATTGCTGGGGTGATATTCCAAAGTTTCCCATATACATTATTAGGAGGGTCTTTTGGCTAGCCTATTAGGTGATCTAGCCAATTTCCTGCTAGGGGGGCTGTGCACTTGAGTTTGTATTTGAGCCACCTCTAATATTCCTGAGTGTATTTACAAAGATATAAGAGATGTTCTGCAGTTTCTTCACTTTCTTTACATAGTATACATCTAGAAGGACCTTCGAGACCCATTTTTAAAATTCTATCTATTGTTGGTATTCTCTTTTGCATAGCCTCCCATAGAAATATACCTGCTTTGGGAAGCTTCGTTGAGTCCCAACATAGGTTTATTGGGAGGGCATTGACATCCCATCTCTAAGAATTTGTGATTATTCTATACCCTTCTTTGAATTTATAAGTTCCATCCTTAGAGGTTGCCCAAATCAGTTTATCCTCCCTATTTTTAATTGAAATTGGGCAATTTTTAAGGATGTTTTCTAGAATATCTTGGTCCACCTAATTGAGGCCATAGGTAGAGAGGGGTTTCCATTTCCAACTCTTTTCTAACTTAGAATAGTTTTCCTGTATATAATCTTTCACTTTTGAACCCCATATTGTCTTAAAGTGAGTTATGGCTTTTGGGGTAATTTCTGATAAATTTATAGGTGGATGTCCATTCCATGAGTCTTCCCAGCATAGAGCTTCATCACCTTTCTCAATATCTTGTAATGACTCGTACCAATAGGCCACTAAAAAAACCCTAAATTTAATGCACGATTAAAGTATATTGCTGAAATAAGGAAATAATAGTGCCAATGTATTCATTTAATGAAAACCAAATATTTTTACAAATGATATGTCAATTTTTAGTACTGAAACATTATGACCTGGCAGTAGACAACCCTAACTGGCTGTATACAATTGAGAACTTATTACAACTACAAACTGAAATGAGAACCTGGATTGATCATGGAGAATGATTGCTAAAGATGATATGGTGAAAGTGCAACTCCACTTGAAACTCCAAATCAACAATTAAGCACAAGTGAAAGGATTGAAATATCCTTCCCACAACTACAATAATTTAGGTGATCTCTCACACCCTCAAAATTGTGTACCAATTGAGAGTTTTCGTTCTCAATGGCCTATTGTGACTACTTGCAAAAACCCTAGGCTCCACAACGCACATAAGAAAAAATCAATAATAAATCACGATGATATTCAATGAGCCCTCAATGCCTATTTATTCTTTTTTCCTTGATAGGTCAGCCTCCCTTTTAAATTTTTTCTCCACTTCTTCCAGCAACCTCTAGAAGATTTTTTTAAAATTTAATTTATAAAGTTACCTTGTAATATATACTTTTTAATTGATAACTTTATAATTAATTCCTCCAAAAAAAAGGGACATTATATATCCCATGTAAGGTATTTGGATATCAGTTGTTGGCATTTTACTAGGAAGTTCCATCATGCAAAGCCTTTAGGGGGCTCTCTAATTCTAAATAACGAGGTCATATCCACTAAGTTGAGGTATTTGTTATACAGGATTCTGGCCCATTTCCTGTCACGTTCTTGATACAGTCTCCAAACTTTTTAAGCTCCTAATGCTTCGTTCTGCCATTCTAGATTTTTGATTCCTAAGCCCCTTGTGTTTGCAAATTTTGTCCCAACTGATTAGAGATTCCTTCTTTTTATCCTCTAATCCATTCCAAAAAAAGTCTTGGAGTTTCTTTTCAATTTTTAGGTTTATGTTTTTAAGCAATTGTGTACAGGATAGCTGATAGGTGGGAATAGCTGATAAAATAGCTTTAATTTTAGTAGTTCTCCTAGCCTTAGTTAGCCATCTTCCTTTCCAAGTCTTTGTTTGGTTATCAATTTTCCCCAGGATGTGCTTCCATCTTGGGTTGGTCTTGCTACCTTTGTCTAGGAAAATTCCTAGATATTTAAATGGTAAAGCACTCTTTTTGAATCCTAATTTGTTGCATATCCGATATTCTCTTTCCTCCAATGTATTTAAGGAGATTTTTTATTTTTTCGCATTAATTCTTTGTCCCAAGGCTTTAGTATATGTTTCTAAAATATTTTGCATGTGTTCAACCTCATTCAGAGTGCTGATTCCTGCCAGGATTGTGTCATCAGCAAACTGTTGATGAGTCATATTTTCTACATCATTTGTTACTTTGACTCCTTTAATTTTGTTATGTGATTGTGCAAATTTGATTGCTCTTCCAAATGATTCTACCATAATGATAAAAAAAAATGGGGATATAGGGTCTCCTTGTCAAATCCCCCATGAAATATTGAAAAAGCCTTCCAGAGTACCGTTAATGAGAAGGGAAATTTTTGGGGTGGATATACATTGATATATGATGTTTATCCACTATTTTGAGAAGCCAAAAGCTTCAAGAGTTTTACATAAGAATCTCTAGTCTACTTTGTCGTAAGCTTTTTGAATATCTAGTTTTAATAACATACATGCTTTATTATTTTTGAGTACAAAGTGGATAGTTTCTTGGATGATAGAAATACCATCAAGGATGGATCTACCTAGAACAAAACTTGTTTGTTCCTTTGATATGAGTTTAGGGAGAAAACTTTTGAGACAATTGGCTAAGACTTTTTAGAATACTTTGTAAATTGTGTTACAAAGTGCGATAGGTTTGAAGTCACCTAGTTCTACACATGAGTTCTTTTTAGAGATAAGGGTTAAGAAGGTGAGATTGATTTATGATAAGAGAGATCTTCCATTCCTAGAAGCCTCCAGAGCTTTCCATAAGTCTTCACCTAGAATATCCTAGCATTGTTGGAAGAAGAATGCTTGGAACCCATTTGGACCTGGCGATTTGTCTGGATTAATGTTGAAGAGGGTGACTTTGACTTCTTGAAGAGTAAAGGGTTTATTAAGGATTCTATTATCTTCATCTATGATCAACTTGGATATATATTTTAACATTTCCTCTTGGTCTACCTCATTCAAAGAGTTAAAATTATAAAGGGTATCTTGGAAGAAGTCGACAAAGATTTCTACTATTTTTTCTGGGTTTTCAGTTTTCTTACCTTGCAGATTCTTTATTTTTGTTATGTTATTACGAGTTCTATTATGTAGTGTGTTGTTATGGAAGAATTTTGTGTTGCGATCTCCTTCTAACAACCAGTTCTCTCTGGATTTTTGCTTCTAGAATATTTCTTCCTTTGCTAATATTTCTTCTTATTTTAAAAGGTACTCTTTTTCTAATTGATAAGTTTCATTATTCATTCCATTAATGATGATTTCTTTTTTTGATTTATCTAATTTTTCTTTGATATCTAGTTTTTCTTTGAAGATGTTTTTAAATTGTGTTTTATTCCATTTTAGAATTTTTTCTTTTTATGCTTTTTAGCTTTGAAACAATGCAAAACATTTTTGAACCCTGAAACTGTTCTTCCTGCCGCCATCCTTTTATTTGATCCATGAAAGATTTGTCCATAAACCACATCTTTTCACATTTAAAAGGGTTCCTGCTTGGTTTAATCTACTCTTTGATTTCCAATTTTATTGGAAAGTGATTCAAACCTGCCATTGGTAGTATTTCTGCATTGACTTCTGTATCCAATATATTGAGCTCTCCTTTTAGGAAGAATCTGTCCAGTCGTTTTGCAATATAACAAAAGCCTTTCCTTCTATTATTCCAAGTATATAAGCCATTTTTGGTAGTGATATCTATAAGGGAGTCCTTTTGGATCTAGTTTCTGAAGTCTTCCATAGCTCTGGAAAATGAGCTTATTCCACCATATTTTTCCTCTTTTCTTGAAATAATATTAAAATCTCCTACTATGATTACAACCTCATTTGGTTTTGTATAATAAATTTCTCTAATGATTGAGTGGGCCCATAGACATTTATTATAGTCAACTGTATGTTTGATTTTGTGTTGATAGCTTTGCTTCCCATCTAGTTAGTGTGGGTAGATATATCTTCTATATTGACTTGCCGAGAATTCCATATGATACCAAGTCTGCCTGAGGCTCCCTGTGACTCTTTAAACTCTAATTTCCAATTCCCCAATGTTTGACTTAATTTTATTCCTTCTTCTCTATTTAACTTTGTTTCTTGTATTAATGTAACATCTGAATCAAACAGTGTGAGATTACACTTTAATAAGTGTTTCTTGCTAGGGGTGTTTAGGCCCCTATCATTCCAAGTGGTGATTTTCATTGATCCTTGGGAAGGCTCTTCCCGTTCCCACCTTGTAGAATGTCAAAAATCTTTGTTTGTTCTTTTACTTGTCCTGCAACCTCCCTTAATTCTTTTAGTGATTTCCTCCCTCTTTTCTGCTTGGTTTTCCCACAATTTGGTGTCTTCATTCCTTCCTGATTTACTCAGAGACCTACCTTTTCCAGATTTTTTTCTTTTAACACTTTTTCCACTATCTTCGAATCTTCTCTTGCCTGATAGTCTTCTATAAGAATTTTTTTGATTATCATCTTATTTGTTTGATGATCTTTTGATTCTAAATTTTGGCCTTTTTCTTTGTATATTAACTCTTTACTTTCTTTTCCTCTATTCAGGTTGTCCCCTAATTCATTCCATATTGCTTGCTCTTCATAATGTGAGCTTGTTAATCCTAGAGTTAAGTTCCTTATTTCTGATTCTAGTTATGTCCCTTCTCTGATTGGGGCAAACATGTTTGTGCCATTGTTAGGGGTTTGCCATAACTTATAACTCTTCTTTTTTGCCTTCTTTCTGATAGTAATGTTGCTCCATTGGGCTGAATCTGTTGGTGGAATGTTGATTTCTTGTTTTGAAATCTTCAATTGATGGGCTTATTTCTGAATTCTATCTTTTCCTAGTTCTTCTCTTTTATTATTCTCTTGTTCCCTCTGTTTAATTCTCAGTATTTCATCTAGGGTTTCTGATGGTCTTTCTTCTCAGACTTTGATTTGCCTACTTCAATTTTTTAGTGTTTCCTCTATTTCTGATGTTAGTATCCTTTTGCCTTTGTGCTCTTTATGAGCTTCTTTTGCTAGTATGCTTTGATCCATCAGATCATTTTGTAATAGAAGGATCTCATGTAATAGCTTGTTTATTTTTTTAATATTAAGTTCCATTTTTGCTATTGTCTCTTTTTCCATTTGACAATCCTTGCACTTTTTACATTTATCTAGTGTGTACTAGTAATTTATGTTTGTTATCCAATCATTTCCCTCCACCCCTTCTTCGAGACTCTCTTGTTGATATTCCTCTTTTTTCTCTAGATTTATTTTATTTTGGTTTTTGATCTTTTCTGATACCCTTTGATTAGCTCTATAGTCCTTTACTATTGCAGCTTCTGCCATAGTTTTTCCTTTTCCCAAACCTATACTTTTTCTTGTCTTTGGACTGTCTTTCAAGCTGTTCTTGATATGCATTTTAGCGAAGTTTGGATCCATAATTTTATCTATTTCTCCTGAGTATTCTTTGAAAGATAAGTTATATATAGATTTGTTGGTTATGATTTTCCTACTTACTAAATTACTTAGATCTGTTTTTACCAATACTTTGGTTTTGTTGGTTTTAATTTTGCTAGCTTCGATTCCTATGAGAGATCCTAGAGATTTGTCTATTCTCTTAATGATATTGATCTCCATTAATTTCGATGGTATGTCTGTACACTCCATCCATTTGATAGTTCAAATGTTTTTGATATGGTTCTTGTTGAAATTTGGTTTCCATGTTGTAAAAAATTAATGTGATGCCCTTATAGAAATAATTTGCAGAGCTTAAAATTTCAAATTTAACCTTTGTATTCCGACATTGAATGAACCAATGTTTGTTTGCAAAAGGGGTTATGTTACTTACCTTGTCGCTCCATTTCTTGGATATGTTACATACCGGCTTGCTTCTATATTTTGATGGCCCATTCTAGGACGTGTAGATGCCCTTCTTAGCTCATTCCATCCATCTAGCTTCGCTATGTGAATTGCTGATAATTAGAGCATCACTGTTACTATTTTTTGTTGAAAGCCCTAGGTTAGGGATTCCTTCCTTTCTTTGGTTAGTAGCTTCTTGCTATTTCTTCTGATGTGGTGGGATGTAAGCCTCCTTTGCTGGGGGAATTGCTTCCTTCGAGATATTTTTGAGGGTGCTTGCTTGTGAGTTATGAACTTCAGATTGCTTCCGAAAATTTGTCGGGTTAGGGCCTAAGGGTGTATTGTTGGCCTCTGAAATTGCTTTAGGTTGTTTTGGATGCTTACTCTGAATTTGCTTCCTTGGGCTAGGGTTTTGGTCTACCAGAGTTGCATACTTCGTTTTGATGAAAAACTCTCTTTGGATTCACAGTCTTGATGCTGTGCCTTCTTTACTCTATGGTAGCCATCACCCATTTCATTTTTTCTTATTTTGGACGATTTGCCATCCATCCTCAACTTTGTTGTGCTACCTTTCTAGGATTACTGCATTTCATTTTGCATGGCGCTAAACTAGGTTTTCGAAGCTATCCAATTTGGATTTGCAAATTTGTTGGTCATTCTGAGAGGAGAAGGCTTCAAACTGATTACTGGTGAGCAATGGGTCGATCTCTTTCTTTTGACGCTGATATGCATGTTGGAATGGTGCAAAAGTTTTGCATGAAGAATTTTTCTGCGAATTCACTTTTTTTACCATTTTTATTGTATTCTAAAACTAAATAAATATTATTAATTAATTTTAATTTTAATTAAAATTACAAAATATATTCATATTTCTAAACTTAAAAATAAAAACTAAAAAATAATAAAGATGACGGAAAAAACATAAAAAGTAAAAGACACAAGATAAATTTAAAATCCCCATATTATTTTTTCCCTCATCAGCAAAGTTTACCATGACTTAAAAAATACGCAGAAATTTTTTTGCTAGGAAGTTTTGTGAAAGCCAAAATCCCTGGACGAAATCGTACTTTTAAAGAAGATTATCTCCTATTAATTATTTAAAAAAAAGAACAACTCTCTAATATGTGATTTAAGAGATTTTCTAATTTAAAAAAGAAACGCAAGAGATTTAAAACAGAATTCCTAAATTCGTTAAGGAAACTTTTCCGAACTTGTAAAATTTTCCGCGATGTAAATGGAGTTTCTATTAGTGAAAAAACAAGACCCCTTCCACGAGATCATATCTAGTTGGATGAGGGGAAATTTTAATATAAATGATTTCTTAATAAATATGCGAGGTCACATGAACACTGGAGCCCTTGGTTTATATCTTTCGGTTGCCCATCAGGAGTTGTTTCTTTTGATATCTGCAGGAACCAGGGAGTGAAGAACATATATTTTGCAGTGCTTTCGAAAGATCTCTGTATTGCATCTTTGTGCCGGGTCTTGGTGGTGCTCTCGTCGCAGCTTTCGGCACTGTTTTTGACCAGGTGGGTACCTCTTAATAAAGTACTCTCAATAGCCTTTTGCTTTATCTATATATTTATGAAGTTTACCGAGCAAGGCCTTGTATGTTTCAACACAAGTGTTTTGATCTGTCAAGGGTTTTGCTGGGTTTTAGTTTGTTTATCCATTTGTACTATTTCGAAATTCTCTGGTCAGAGTGGGCTCTAGTTTGTTACCTTTTCTTATTTCCCTTTAAAATTTCTCTACTCTGATGGGTTCTTCTCAGTCCCTCATTTTTCAGTACCCATTTGATCGGATTTGATTGCCCGTCGAATAGGGTGTGGGGGTTTGTAGCACTTTTTTTTTTTTGTTTTGAGGAAAAAGGGTTTAGGCGGGTTTTAGGCTTTATTTCATTGGCTCCACTAGGTGGATACCTCTCCCAATTTGGTTTTTTTTGCGATTCAGTTCCGAATTTATTTTCTTTGAGATGTATAAGGGGCTTCTTCTGTCCTGATGTTTAAGCCTATCGAATGTTGAGGTTTTTTATGAGGGTTTTACCGCTTTAATGCTTTGGTCATCAGGCCCAGTTTTTGGGATGTACGGGTTCCTCTGCTTTGTCATTTATAGAGAGAGATTGTACGAATGGTGATTTGATCCGAAGAATAAGACCCACTCATAAGGCGGGTTTATTTTTGCATCTGTAAAAGTGATAGCCTAAAATCAAGTGGAATAAGAGGATTTGCAAATTTATTTATTTGCTTCTTTTTTTCCTCCTTATTATTGTTTGAATAAGAGTTTTTGTAGATTTATTTGTTTTTTCAGAATTGATGGTTGGACTACGTGGAAGAGATGGCACAGATTTTACTTGTGTCAATAGTGTTGGGATTTTACTGGGTGTTTTTTTGTGCCGGCTGGAAGAGTAGGGTTACGAGAACCAGGTTTAGGAAATGGGTGCCCTAACATCTCTCAGAAACTATATTTGAATTCATATACACCACACTGTGCTATGTCAAATGTCCATATTAATAGGACAAACTCAACTATATTTGAATTCATATACACCACACTGTACTATTTCAAATGGCCATGCCTCCCGGCAGAGTGACAAAGAGAATGAATTTGGGTCAAATTCTTGGGTCAATTTGGTTTGTGGAAGATGACAGGAATTGGCTTTTTTAAAATCCGGGTTTGAATTTTTTTGCTTTTGTTCAAAATTGGCAAAATGGAATTAGAATACGAGACTTCTAATATAGTCTGAAAACCAGGTTTTTAGACTTCCTACTAGCGAGTTGGAACTTAAAATCAAAACCTGGTTAAGCTTTTTTAGGAGTGTAAAAACGATCGATTGAACTACTTTTTGGAGTTTGCCTGCAACTCCAAGCTTACGCATAAAAATGTGTCTTCCCACTCATCTTCCGAGGGAAACAAACAGTTCAAGTAAAATCGAAAAATAGGAATGAAGATTTGCAAAACCTTTATTTGGCTAGATTGAGATTTGTAGAAAATTTCGATTTCTACAATTCCACGAACCAAACAGACCCTTAATTGTTACATGAATTCAACCACGGAGGCAGATGTCTCTAAATTGAAATAATCATAATAAAACTTTTCTCAGCTCACTGGGCAATTCTTTTAAATTTTTATAATTTAAAAAATATCATTATTTCTCCCCAAAAATCATGCAAGCTGATTTGTGGACCTAATATCATGATCTATAGAAAGAACATGTAAATTTTTTTGGAAGTAAACTGCACTTCTCTTCCTGATTTGAGCAGGGTATGGTATGATATGCTGGTAAAAAAATCAATTAAATAATATGTTATTTAATTAATAGGAATTGCACAAATATATGAATGACATAGATAAATTGACCAAGTGATAGTGGTCGATTTTTAGATGTCTCCCTTGGATTTTCAATCTAGGAATGCCAAACAAATGGACTTTAACTTGATTATACGAACTTGTATACTGATCATCATACCTATTGCATATGCAAACATTTAACCCACTGCCTACAGTTTGTTTTACCACTTCTACATGCCTTCACAATGGTTAAGTTAATTTTGAAGGAGAGTTGGCTGACCAACAATACAATGATAATCCTTACGAGTACTGGAGGCCTGCAACCACTAGTTTGAAGAACAATTCTTCTCAACATTGTGTCTAAACAAATGATAAAACAATTTACAAATGAAACTGAATCATTGTGTTCTAGTCTAGGAGTTGATTCTAAACTCTATAGTTCAGATTTTCAAGTTCTAGATCCTATTTTTTTCACACTTTATTTCAATTTTAAATTTTATTTCGTCCATCATTTTTGAAACCATGAAATAAATGGTAAAATTGAACCATTTGGATGATAGTACACAGTCATGTATTTTAGGTTTGACTTCAAGCTCATGGTTCTGATTTAATAATTTTATCCTAAGTTGCCAGTTCAGATGCCTGTATGGATGCGGGTTTGAAATTTGTCCAATTTTTTGGGTTGGGTTCAGATTTGTTTTGGGTTTGTCCGTACAATATTTAAGAAGAAGAAGATATGTATGTATATGCAGCAGCAAATAAGGCCGTACATTACAATGGTAATATTGAAGTGTTTTGTTCAAATGACATAACAAAATCCAAAATACACCAATATATCAATGTTCCAGTTAAAAAACAATATTATTAAAACAAGGATGGATAAAAGTTGGTGAAAACATGCAAAAAAAATCAGTCAAATTTCAATCTTTATGAGGTGAAACTGAGCTTGCAATTTGTTTAGATTAAGAGTTTGATGCTTGAAGTATAATAAGGTGGCAATGTTTAAAAAACCCCTTGGATAATGTACTGAATTGTAAGGATAATATTCTGTTCTCCCCAATCACTTGATGTACTATTTGAAGGACTATAAACTGAGATCAAAGCTAACAAAAAATGCTTTTACAATGATCTTAGAATGTGTTCAAATTTCAAATTATAAAAATAATAAGTTAAATCTTTATACCAAAATAATGAATAACGAAATATAAATTTGCATCTCAATTGTCAAAAGAAATAATAATGACAATTGTTTTTATTAAATGAACTATAAAATATACCAGCTCAGCACCTATAAGTAATATAGGAAGCAATAAAGTATAATAAAATAAAACATTAAATCAAAAGATAAAGATACATATTTAATTTTCAACATTAAAAAGAAGATGCAATAATTTCCATGTATATCTTATAATATTTAGTTGGGATCCAATCCTTTTATCACGGTGAAAATTTGTAACCATTCAATTAAAAATCTGGCTTTTGTTGATTTATTCCTTTCTGTTACAGCAAAAATGCGACCATTCAAATTCAAACTAATTTGATTGAAGACTGTGGAATGTGAATGAAATCCAATGGAAGTATTTAGTTCTACAAAGTAGTCATAATCTAGAAATGGCATCGAATGTGAACCCTATGCTGGTGCATCGTATACTTTTCCACCAAAGTAGTCATAATCAAAGTAGATATTTTCAATATAGGCCATGTGAAATGATTGAAAATGAATCTCATGCAAGTGCATGCATAGAGAGATGAATTGAATGCCATTTTATACTCGTGTGCCTTTTCCATTTTGGCACCATCCTAAACAAATCAAACAAGAGTATACAAGCATTATTTTTGTGAAAAACCAATTTTTTGGGTTTTGGTTTTTTTGTCCCGAGTTTTGGTTCTCCCTAATTCTACTCCCGAGTTTTGTTGAATGCCATTTTATACTCGTGTGCCTTTTCCATTTTGGCACCATCCTAAACAAATCAAACAAGAGTATACAAGCATTATTTTTGTGAAAAACCAATTTTTTGGGTTTTGGTTTTTTTCTCCCGAGTTTTGGTTCTCCCTAATTCTACTCCCGTTTCCCCGTAGTTCCTAATTTTTCTTAGTTAGTTGTCAATGCTTTATCATTTTGTTTGCTGATTTATACCTGAGAAAGATTGTTTGCTGATTTATACCTAAGAAAGAAAGATTGTTTGCTGATTTATACCTGAGAAAGATTGTTTGCTGATTTATACCTAAGAAAGAAAGATTGTTTGCTGATTTATACCTAAGAAAGATTGTTTGCTGCTATGAATTAGCAACCTTTACCCCACAATTTTTTGGACTGCAGGATTTTTTGAATGATTCTTATTGTAACTTTATAGCATGTTTTAAAAACTTAAGTTGGAATAGAAGGTTTTGCAGAATTCTTTGTGTTTTTAGACCTTGTTATCTTCATTACATGGGCTTATAGGTGTGTCAGTTTGGATATGGTACATAGTTTGACATTTCTTGCCTTTTTTTAATAAATAAGCTGAGGGATGAAGGCCCATTCCCATGATAAACATGTGAAAGAGCTGTAGACCTGAGAAAGGAGCCAAGCATAAAATAATCAGTGAGCATGCAAAACTGAAGAGAAAAGCTCATATTGATCCCCTCCTAGTCCGTTAAGCCTCATAGGCAAATGAAGAAAAAGCAAAACAAAGGTTAACTACCAGAATAGCTTTGTTTTAGCTTTCTTTTGCTTCTAGTGAGAATGGTTCCCATAGTTCAGTACAAGGCGTCATCCATTGATTATCGAGTCTCCATTCTTAGTTTTTTTATTGTCCTCTTTGCTTGCCTAATTGTCCAATGTTTGGTTTTGAAATCTTGCTCATAGTTTTATTTGTGGTGGTTATTGTGTCCAAATTGTCTTCATGCTTTAAGTGATGTTGAATGCCAAAGCTAGAAGGAGGTGATTGTTATCCTCTAGGATATGATTTCGATGATTTCGTGAATCTGTTGAGACTTCAAATCTCCACTTTGTATCCTAGAATATACCCCTAGAGGTGGAATGACTTCCATGCTTGGAGAGTTAGTGCGAGCCAAATTATTTTTGGCAATTACATCTTGGTAAGAATGTCCCTTGGTTTTGCCAAATGAAATCAGCATGCAGACTGCCCTTTTGTAACTTTCCCCAAATAATGAATATCCAAATTTGCCCTCGATTATAGTTTTTAAATTTTTATATAAAAACAAGTAGGGTTTTAAGATACCTTTTCAATTTGAGTGAGATCCTGCAACATGTTAGGGAACATTATAGTCATAATTCATAATTAGACATTCTTAACTTCGAAGTAAATATATATGAAATTAACAGATTGCTTGAGTCAGATTTAAGATATCTCAATCATGGAGGTAATAAGTTAGGCTGGTTTGATGAGGTGCCCAGAGACTCGTTCCTAGGCCCACAAGTGGATATACCATCCCTCTTGGCCTCATGTGGCTCTCGCCATACAAATGAGGTGGCACGCCTAGTGTGGTGTCCTATCACCATCTTTCTCATTGTTCTCACTTCTACTGTGTTTTTGATGATTTAGCAACCCAATGCATTTGTGGTAAATTCTAAAAGTAATGAAGAATATACAGCAGGGTGCCTGAAAAGTTCCTCCTCCAAAGCCTACAGGCGGACCCTTTGTCTATCTTTGGCCCCATGGGTCTCCTTAGTCCAACATGAGGTGGTGTACTTAGGAGATGACCTCATCACCATTTCCCCTCCTGTGACTACCTTTCCTGTACCATAGCTTGTTACAACAGTTCAATACATGTTCCAAGTCACGCATTCCATATGTCCATATATTAGAGTATGTAATAGAAAATGAATCAGAATTGTCTTTATTATGCTACGGCTGATAAGTATAATCAACAATATATTTAGCTTTCAAAATATGTTACTATGTATGTTTTTGAGTATTATAGCAGTCATTGACAAGTATGACTGTATGCAAATGTAAATGAACTGATATAAGTTTCTACTTATTATTGATGTCTGTTCTTCCTTTCTGTTCCAATAATTTAATGATTGATATAGACTGATTGAAATGATTGAAGATTTGATTGTAGGTCTAGTTGCTTGATTCCTAATTGATGTGTAGTGAATGATGATTAATTGAAAGTGGAATTCATAGATTGAGGAGTGATGATTGAGAGAGTGCTGATTTGGTGTATTGGTGAGTGGTGATTGATAAATGATCCTTGAATACTCAATACTCTCCTTTAAACGTTATTGTTGAAATGGTTACCACCTTTTTAAAAATTTAGTAGCCACTTTCCATTTTGGCCTTCAGAGAATAATATATTATTTACCATTTTTTTGAATGCCTTCATCAAATGAAACTCTCTTCTCTTTATGTGCCCTTTCAATCTGAGGAAGAGTCACTTCTCTTTGCCATATCTACCTCTTGCAATGGTCACACCCATTTACACTTTTCGGTGTTAATCCTTCAAAAGGGTCACAAACCTTCATCATTGCTGTGCCTTCGGAAGTTATTTCCTTATTCTCTTCCCCTTCCATCTTCTTGCACCATTTATCCTTTCTTAATTCCTTTATTCCTCTTTATGCAGATCAGATCTGTCTTATATCTCAAAGCATAACTTACTATGATAACCTTCCTATGATGATCCTTTCTTTCATGCCTTCAACTAATAACTCTTACTCTTATTTGTATCTTCATGATGGGTTCTTTTATTATTCAACCTTTCAAGAAAGTCACAACCAGCATTTTGGAGCCACTTTCTTATTCTTCCATATCCATTAACTCCTTGGTTCACAGTTTCGAACTATGTCTACACTATAGACATCTCCTTTAAACCTGCGTAGGCTTTCCTTCTCAATTTACATCAGCATATTCTTTTGTATATGCATTTATTTCTCCTTTATATCTGCACATATTCTCCATACAGTAGTTGTTTATTCTTCTTACAATCATGAATTTCAACCTTTCTTTGTTGATCTTCCCATTCAGGTTCTCTGCCGAACCACAAGTCTAAGTCTAGTATAAACTTTCACTCTTCCTCAAATGCACTCTACAACTTCTTAAATACCTTCACAATTGGTGTCATTTTCACATTCTGATTGCTCCTTTACTAATCTGTTTTTATTTCTAATCCAGGTTAATTTCTTCTCCAATTCCAACCAATATATTTTGTGTCCCAATTTCTTTCATACCCTCCATGTTCCCTTTTAGATGAATTCTTCTCCCCTTTATATCTTATGTTGAGGGAGTCACCACTCTTCATTACATGCCCCTTGACCTTTCATTAAACTTAACTAACTTGTAATTATGTTATTATTTGTTATTCATTATTATTTCTTTATATTTGAAGTTTTTGTAATTATTTATTATCATTAAATCCCATTTCAAAAAAGTGACATTATACCTTTTTGGAAACCACTTTTTAAGGTTTATCAATAAGGGGATATTACAGCCTGGCTTGTCTAAGATTGCTTGTCCTTAATCAATCTCAAGCCAAGATGCTTTGTTAGGGATACTGGATACCAAATTAATCCTGGAAATACCATGAGCCATGATTAATTTTAAGGATGTAGTGAATTTCATTTATTGTCTAACTGATTTAGTGTGGCTGATGTAGTTCCTTAACAACTATGTCTTTATTTGGAGGTTATTAGTAATGAAAGTACCCCTTTGGATATGCAGCCAGCTAAGGAGAAGTATGATGACTACCACAAGACACAGTTGAGTCATCATTGAGATGTGAGGCAATCAAATTGTGAAGGGCTTCATGGAAAGTGTGAGAAGGAAGAGGTTATAATTGAAGATGATAAATCTGACGTCTATTCAGAAGTTGACATTTAGACATCCAAGGGTGAGATTAATGACCGAGTTGTAATATGGTTGGATGCGAACCAAGCTATTCTAGGAAAACAATAGCAGATAAAAATTACAAACAGCTTCATGTGTCAAATGACACCCATACAAATGGAGATTTTGAATTTGATACATCACAATCCAAGGTCCAATTTGCAACTACTGTGATGCACATGTCTATGATTCTAACTATCCATATGACTGCAATATACAGCCAGTTAGATTATCTTGGCTTACAATGATTTCAAACTTTTATGTCCAAAGGAAATCTATGCTTTTGGTGCGCTTGTTGGTTCACAAGGATATGGTCTTATTAAAGCATTTTCAGACTTCATCAATGGGGCTGATATTAGATTATCTTGGCTTACAATGATTTCAAACTTTTATGTCCAAAGGAAATCTATGCTTTTGGTGCGCTTGTTGGTTCACAAGGATATGGTCTTATTAAAGCATTTTCAGACTTCATCAATGGGGCTGATATATTTAATATCTTTGTATGTTGAGGCTAGGAAGTGGTAAGCAAGTTTCCCTGAAATTTATGATTCTACTTGGAAAGCTTTTTTGTTTTATTTCAATGTAAAATGCCCATGCAACCTTGACCCATCTTCTCTTGCCCAAACATTGTTTAAAACTAGAAGGCAAGAAGTTGAATTGCCATTTGGATATTTAGTATTCCTTTATCATCATAGGCCTGAGAATCAGTAGGTATTGCCCTATTTTGTGCCAAGTTGGTTCTTGTTTTAAATTTTAATAGTGTGTAAAGAAATGAAACCTATTGAACTCGATCAAGGATATGAGTAGGTTTTTTTTCGTGAAGAAATAAGACAAAAAAATATGAATACTCTTGTGTTTTCAAATGTTTATGGTAATGGTTATCTGTCCCAAATGACCTAAATGAAGATTCAGTTTATTTTGGTGAAGATTAAGAGTAGGGAATGTAAATGTATGCCATGACAAATGAAATAATTAGCACAGTACCCACAGATTGAGGATAGGTGGTGTGTTGACAAAGCTTGTAAAGAAGACCATCCAAATACACTGTATGACAACAAGGTCAACTATGTGAAGTTACACCTCATGACAGTTATGTGTATCAGAAAACAGGTGCGTGGACAATTGGTCAAAGTAATCACGACTCATGGCTGAGTTTTGTGTATGTAGGATGAAACACGTATTCCAAGAGGAAACACCAAATATCAAATCCTCTCTTGAACAGACACCAAGTATGCTAAAATTTGCAAAAAAAGAATCATAGAGGCGACTCTAAGGTTCCTATTCTTGTTTTAAACAACTTCTTTTTACTACGTGGTTTGTTGGTAATCATGTAGGGACTTATGGTATTCATTCAATAGATGCGATATGAACATTGTAATTCCGAATTATTTAGTAATGATGGTTCTTCAACTACTCCTAATGAAACAAATTGCAAAAGATGAAGGGTGCAGGAAGATAATCTTACTCTATCAATGCAAGACAATATTTGCCTGATTAACTACGCATAGGAGGGTGCAATCGTCCAAGGATGCATGGATGATTTTCAGATGGTCAACATTCATTCAAATGCCCAATGATGGCGCAATCCAAATGAACATTTCTAATTAATGTTAAGTGCTTGCAGTTAGTTCTGACCAACCTTAGACTATTTCTTACAATTAATAAGTGCCAAAAGTTATGAATATTAGCCTCATCATAATTCACCATCAACATTATTTCATTCATCTACTTAACTTGTCTACTCAACATAAATAAAATTCTACTGAGGAAATGTAGAAATAAGTATGTGCCATGATAACAACAATGAATTAGATATAATTTTGGCAGTATTATAACACCAATTTCTCCAAGTCTCTTCTTACAAATAGCTAAAGCAAGCTTTATATAGAATCTCAAAGTACAGTGGATGGCCAAGATTAATTTGAGGTCAATGGACAAGATTTTTCCAACATACCCTAATGTAACAACAAGTTTTGAGCATTAAATGCTATCCAATTACACTAATACACCAATTTATTGGCCAATAAGAAAATTACATTGCTTTGATGAATTAATGAGAATTTGCTAGGTGATGACATTAAATGCAGTCCACATTACAACTTGGAATAACTTGATTGGATGAACTTGGAATCCTTTGATTGGTCAAAGATGAGTGGGCTCCACTTCAGCATGTTTATCTTGTAAACATCATCGACTCATTGTAATTAAGAGATCTTTCTTGATACTCAACGTTTTCAAGCTCTTGATAAATTGTGAGGACCCATATCCATAAATTGTTTCATCTTCTTGCACTTATTTCATCCTTTGAAGTTCTTCAAATTGAATTGTGTGAACTTGTTGTATCTCACCTTGATCTTTTTTAAAGGACGAGGTTCTTAATTTAGTTGGATCATCCTAATTGGTATTGGATTTCCAAAGGAACTTCAAGATTGTGATAATCTTCAACATTTGTAGACTTTTTTTTCATTTTTCTTGTACAACTTGCTCTTTGAAATCCATCGAGGCATGAATTTTGTTCTTGGGCCTGAAATCTTCTTTGCACATGAAATGCGCAGCCTTGAATGTTCTCTCTCCTATAATGCCCCACCCCTTGTTGTACTTGCATTGGCAAAGTCTTGAACGTTTGTTTTTGCATCTCTACCTCCATCTTTTGCGTTGTCTTGGTTCTTTCCGTCTTCATTCCCTTACAAAACAAAATAATACTTACATTAAGCTCATAAAATGGTAAGCTTAAACAAAATTCTGATAGTTAAAAGTTCGCATGATTTCACCTTGACATGAAATTACATTTGTATGAACCCATGTAAAACAATTTCCAATTTTGATCTGAATTCTGACTATTATACCATCATATTACCTTGCTGTTGGGCTTGAGCCTCTATTGAGCGGATTTTATCTTCTTGTTGGGCTCGTTGAGCAGAAATTGCGGTGTTGCTGGCTCCACATTAGGATTTGGGCAGAAATGTTATCTTGACTTCACTTTAGGTCTGCTTCTCCTTCTAAATTTCACACTTATGAAGTCTACCCTGTTCATGATTTACTTGCTTGTTCAAGTTGGATCTTGTTTAAAATGAAGACCTTCACTTTCTTTATATAGTGATTTAGTCTAAACGTGGTGTCTATTGGGGCAGGGCTGACCTTGTCTGGCTTAATATGGGTTTTAAATGTCGTTTAAATTATTTATTTTTACCTTAAGGCCAAGTTCGCTTTAGCATGAAGAGTGTAAATTACGTTGCTGTTGGCCTCGATCCCCACCTATTGAGCAGAGTTTATCTTGTTGTTGGGCTTAGTGAGTGGAAATTGTGGTACCATTGGGCTCCACATGAGGATTTGCGCAGATTTTAGGTCCCTTTTGGGTTCGAACTTCAATTGCTGGTGGATTTAAGGCTGCCTTGGGCTTTATGCAGGTGGAAATTAGTAGAATCTTTTGGCGCTAATTATGCCCTTGGTAGAAAGTAGGAGTCACTTGGGCGCACTAGAATTACTAACGTAAATCAGGGAATTTTTGGGCTTGACGCCTCAAATTGCAAGCAGAAATCCTTAGTGGCTTGGACTTCATTCAAGATGCCAGAGGAAATCAGACCCTCCTTGGGCTCATTAAACATTAAGGCAGAAATCGAGGTATGCTAGGGCTCCATGGAGCTGAAATCTGATCATGGTTGGACTCATGCCAAGTCTTATGACAGAAATGGAGGTGTTGTTGGGCTCCATTGAATGTGAGGCTGAAATCAGAGCCTTCTTGGGCTCTAACAAGATGGAATTAAGTCCTTGGGTATATCGTTTGCCCTAAACTCACTTTGATTTCCCCGTGTCTTGACTTGGTTACACTTGGAAATGTAGCTGATTCATCTCAGATTTGGTTTCAACTCTTCTTTTTGCCAGCTTTGTCGACTTTCACCATCAGATCCTTTTGTCTTATCGAGCTGTGTTTAATCGCCCGCTCTTTTTGCTTGGCAAAGCAATTATCTTACCTTGTGGAATTCCACTTGCGTTTGGGGTTGTGCACTTGAGACTTGATCAGATTTAGGCTTTCTCGTTGTTGGAGATATGAAGTGTTTGGGTTTCAAAGCTAGCTTGCTCTTGGGTCCTCTCAAGTGTTGGAGTGAAATTTGAAGCTTGCCTTGGCAGGAAATGACGATATGCTCGAACACATACGTTTTTCAGAATTTTGCGAGTGTCTGGTTGTTGTATGAAGACTGAGGAAATTGTGACGAATTTGGGTTTGGAGCCTCAAGAGGAGGGCAGAAATCAAGCCCCTGTCTGGCTCCATCTATAGCAGATGTGGAAACTTGACCAAGTGTCAAAAAACCCAACTTGTTCAGACCTGAAGTGATTTGTTTTACTTGACTCTTATCAATACTCATCCAACTTCATGGGCTTGCCCTAACTATTACCTTTGAGTTGGGATCAGGTTTAAACTAATTGATCTCGACTCTCAACTGAATACCTTTGAGTTGAGATCAAATATGAACTAATTGATCTCAACTGAATACCTGCCACCAGGACCCTGACTTGCTCAAAATTTCCATCTGACAGCCCCTGAGATTTCAAACTGTTGCCAAGCTACAACTAAAACTAACAGAGTACACACTGCGGAAGCCAAAAGAGAGGGTCCTCATTTGCATTGGGATGAAGGTGTGAAAAGGTCACAATGGTACTGAAGCAAAATTTCAATCAAAGAATAAAATGTTAAAACCTAGTATCTACTGGATGTGTACTCAAAGGCTTTTATTCTGTTGAGGAATGTTGTGTCACTGTTCACCCTGTTGCAAGCAGGTGCACACGAGGATGAAATAAAAAGTTCCACCCATGAAAAATGATTGTGCTGGTAAGGACAGTGAGGACAGTGCCATGAAGCAACAATGGTTATGAAGGTGTGAAAAGGTCACAATGGTACTGAAGCAAAATTTCAATCAGAGAATAAAAAGTTAAAACCTAGTATCTACTGGATGTGTACTCTGTAATATCCTCCCCTGATTTGAACTTTGACTTGCAGAAATTTAACTTAAGGAATATTGTCAAACACTTTGTATGCAAACTCATAAAGCTGATTTCCTCAATAAATTGCTTTCCAATGAGTAGATTTACGAACAACTATGAAGTGACATTAAAATGCATAATACACATCATAACATTTTCACAAACACTTGGTACACATTCAATAGTATATGAAAAATCTGGAAACTCTTTCAATTTGCTAATAAAGGGTGATTTTTAAATGTAGATGTGCACTTACAGCTGCCTTAAAGGCTGCAACAACTATTCAGACTTGTATTCAACAATTATTATGCAAAATATCAAAATTTGACAGAAGAAACCTGGAATTAGTGGCCGTAGTATTTTGTAGATGTAGTCGGCCAGCCCTCCAAACTTCTAATCAGCCGGAAAAACAAGTAAACTTGATACCAACACTGTTCATGCCGTACTGTAGCAAAATACTGTTCATGCCGACTGTAGCAAAAACTAACTTCAGATCTGCACCTCAAACCCTTGTAAATTTCTTTATGCAAACGCCCCAAATGAAACCCAGTGTGTTTCCTGAAGTGAAAACACCCTTGATCCTCCTGACTGTGTCTTCCAACAGCGAAGAGAATGCTAGCAAAGAGGGATTCCGTCCTCCAAGCCCGATAATCAAATATTCAGCAACATAACATTAATCTTCATGCAAGCATACGAAAAAAAAGCTCTTCCATTTCTTTTATAGTGTTCTCACAAGAGCTCAATCTTTCGTTTTCTCAATGTGGGATAAAACATAACTCCCTTTATGTACCTTATGTCTCCAATGTGTTATAAAAATAAAGGGAACTCTTTTAATTTAAATATTTCCCAAAAATTATAGTCTATGCATTAATAAAGTTAAATATTTAAATTTAACTTTATAAAATGGCTTTATCAATGCATAACAAATCTTATCAATGATAAATAAATCTTCTTGTCGATTTTAAACAATTACCATCGACATACCACTGTGACTGAATGTCCGGCCATGTCCAAGATGACTTACTATAAATAGTAAGTATGCCCAAAGTTGCCTCAGAACCCCTCAGAAAGACCTGCAACTGAAACTGTCTAGGCCACATGGCCTCTAAGCCCCTTTAATGTCCTAGTTAGCCTATGGGACTGTGTGGAAATAGGCTAACGACAACATCATGCTATGAATGCTAGAAAGGGGACATTACAGTCCGCCCTTCCCAAAATTGCTTGTCCTCAAGCAATTTCAGCTCTGGATGCTGCAATATCTGCTCATTTTCCCAAGTAGCATCCTCAACAGGTAGGTTCCTCCACTTCACTAGATACTCCCTGATAGTCCTCCTGCGAAGCACCCTCTCCCTGGAGTCAAGTATGGCCTCGGGAACCAAGATAAGCTTCCCCTCATCATCGAGAGGTGGCAATACTACTGAAGGCACCACATTGTGACCCAATGCCTTCTTAAGGCGTGACACATGGAACACATTATGCACTTTACTGTCTGCAGGCAACTCCAATTCATAAGCTACTTCGCCCACTCTCCTGATTACTTTGAACGGTCCATAGTAGCGTGGTTTCAATTTCTCTGCTCCACTCTTCTTGAGAGAGGACTGTCTATACGGCTGTAACATGAGGTACACCATATCTCCCACCTCAAAAGACCTCTCAACCCTGTGCTGATTAGCATATTGCTTCTGCTGATTTTGTGCCTTTTGCAAATTTTCCTTTAAGGATCGCATAATGTCCTGACACTCCTGCAAAGTATCCTTGGCCTTAGGCACCTTGCCGTCCCCAAATAACAAATCCAAAAAATTAGGAGCATCATACCCGTACAGTGCCATAAAAGGGGACATTTGAATAGACATATGGAAAGAGGTATTATAGCAGTACTCCCCTAGATGTAGCCACTTCACCCAAGCCTTTTGCTCTCCTGCAATGTAGTTTCGAAGGTACCCCTCAACCCATTTGTTCACTATCTCTGTCTGCCCATCAGTTTGGGGGTGGTAGCTGGTACTCGGAGTGAGCTCTGTTCCACATAACCTGAACAACTTTTGCCAAAAGTGGCTCATAAATCTGCTGTCTCTGTCACTGACTATGCTCCGTGGTATCCCATGTAGTCTGAATACCTCTTGAAAAAATAGTTCTGCTGTTTGTGCTGTTGAATATGTAGACGAAATTGCAAAGAAATGTGCAAATTTCGTCAATCTGTCTACCACAACAAAGATACAATCCCGACCCTGTGCCTTGGGGAGGCCTGTGATAAAATTCATGGAAATGCTATCCCACTTCTTCTCTGGTATGGGTAGGGGCTGTAGTAAACCACCCGGAAAAGAATGTTCCTATTTGTTTTGCTGACACACAGGGCATTCTCTAATAAACTGAAGCACCTTTGATTTGAGTCCTTTCCAAGTGAAGCGCTCTCTCACCTGCCGATGTCTTAAAGAATTCGGGATGTCCTGCCAGTGGTGAATCATGAAATGCCTTCAAAATCTTTTGCTTCACAGCAGACCCGGGTACTAAATAAATCCTTTCCTTGTAGATGATCAGATCATTTACGACAGTGTATCGACTATCTTGAATAGCTCCCTCAATAATGCTAGATGCCCAACTATCTTTAGCATATTCTGCCAAGATCATCTCTCTTCAATCATCCATAACTATCCCAACAGCAAGCAAATGAGGCCTTCTAGAGAAAGCATCTGCAACAATATTTTTCTTCCCTTTGACATAGGCTATGTCAAAATCATAGGCCTGTAATTTACTCACCCATTTCTGTTGACTGTCATTAAGGTCCTTCTGTCCAAGGAAATGTTTCAAGCTATTATGATCTGTTTTTACTGTGAATCGGCTTCCCACTAAGTACTACCTGAACTTAGCTAGTGCGTGCATGATTGCTAGCATCTCTTTGTCGTAGATGCCGTAGGTTCTCTCCACACCTCGTAATTTTCTACTCTCATATGCGATGGGATGTTTGTCTTGCATGAGAACAGCTCCTATGCCCTCTCCTGAGGCATCACACTGCAGCTCAAAGGGCCTGGTGAAATCTGGAATGGCTAAAACAGGACATGTACTCATCAGCTCCTTAAACCTGTCAAAACAATCCAGAGCCCTCTCTGACCACTTGAAACTATCTTTCCGTGTCAAATTTGTAAATGGTGCTGCTATCTGTGAAAATCCCTTAACAAATCTGCGGTAGAACCCACAAAGCCCGAGAAATCCCTTGAGTTGTGAAGTGTTCCTCGGTGGTGGCCAATCCAGAATGGCCCCGATCTTGTCTGGGTCAACCCGAACACTTCCTGCACTAATAATATGCCCTAGATAGAGCAACTCTGTCATCCCAAACTCACATTTACTCATCTTGGCATATAATGACTCTCTCTCTAGAATACTGAGCACTGTATCAATATGCTTCAAATGTTCCTCCCAAGTACGGCTGTATATCAGTATATCATCAAAAAATATCAACACAAACTTCCTCAACTGATCTCCGAAAACACTATTCATACAGGACTGGAAAGTGGCAGGGGCATTTGTCAACCCAAAGGGCATGACTAAGAACTCAAAATGTCCATAGTGGCATCTAAAAGCTGTCTTCTCCACATCCACCTCTCTAACCTGTATCTGATGGTAGTCGGATCTCAAATCAATTTTGGAGAAGTAGAATGCACCATGCAATTCATCAATAAGCTCATCGATGCGCGGGATAGGGTATCGGTTCTTGATTGTCTTCTTGTTTAGCTCCCTATAATCAATGCACATCCTCATTGTACCATCCATCTTCTTCACCAATACTACTGAAGAAGCGAAAGGATTTTTGCTTGGCCGTATGTGCCCCATGTCAATCAACTCCTTAATTGCCTTTTCTATTTCATCCTTATATCTCTTCGGATGGCGGTAAGGTGTGATGATAACTGGCTTAGCCCCTTCCTCTAATTCAATAAAATGCTCGATTCCCCTATCCGGGGGTCTCCCTGGAGGTATCTCACCAAACACCTTAGTATGTTTGGTTATTATTTTTTGTACATCAGGTGGATACTCTAGTTTATGCTGCTCTGTCATCTCAGGCATTACTCTAAACTCTGCTGCCCACTACACCTGATCATGTCTAAAGAAACTCTGCATCCGCTTGAGTGACACCACTCGAAGTCTCCCATCTGACAAACCTCTGAGCACTATCTTCTTACCATTTGCCTCAAACCTCATTTCCATTTTCTTAAGGTTAAATGTGAACTCTGCCAGAGACTTCATCCAGTTCATCCCAAGCACCATATCCTGATCACCAATGTTGACCACAAAGAAATCTCCTGTCATGTCATAATCTCCCAAACGAAGCTGCAAGTTGGAGATTTTCTTGGTACATTCAATTTTGGAGCCATCGGCAACCATCACCTTAAACCCCCTATGCTCCTCTGTATGTAGCCCTCTGCGTGTCACAAACTTCTCATCAATGAAGTTATGTGTCGCCCCTGTATCAATGAGTGCCACAACTCTCTGTCCATCCAAGGTTCCCCTAACTCTGAAAGTGACGGCCTCCTGTATACTTGACAACTGAGCTATCGTGCTATCACCGCGTGCTTCCTCCTGTGAAGAACTATCATCATCTCCATCTGATTCAGATGACTGCTATGAATCTCCATCTACTGACTCTTCGGCTGAAAAGTACTCCATCTGCTTAGCTTTTGCTTTCAATGGACACTTATGTGACAAACCCCAAGGCTCCCTGCAATGAAAACAAAGCTTCTTCTTCCTGAGATCATTAAGTGTCTCATTGTCCAACCTCTTACTTTCCTCCTTAGCTGGCTGAACCTCTTTATGAAAAGGTTTCTTGTCCTTATCTTTCCTTGAAGGGAAACTCTTTGCCTGGAATTTATTTTTTGAAGATGAAGAGGAATCCATGTCACGAGCTTTCTTAATGGCTTCCTGCAAAGTGGGAGGGTTGAGAGCTTTAATCCACCCTCTCAACGGATCAGCTAACCCATCCATAAATAGAACTAGTATCCTCCGTTCAGATACATCTGTTACTAACACTGCAAGTTTCTGAAACTCTGAAATGTATGTTTCCAATGAGCCCCACTGTTTAAGCTGAGCTAACTCCTTGAAATGGAGTTCTGGATCCTTCCTATCAAAACGTTCAATCAGCCTCTCTGTAAACTCCACATATGAGGTAATGTGTGCATGTCCCATAGTGACCATACCATGATGCCACCACTCGTGTGCTAACCCATCCAGATGAATTGCTGCGTACTTAATAGCTTCTTCCTCGGGCATAGGGTTCAATTGCAAGTATGTGTCAAGCTTTTGAACCCAAGCTCTTGCTGTAGACTTTCCTGAGCCATCATAATATGGTAACTCAAGTCTCCCTACTTTCTTCCAAGCTCTTGCTGTAGACTTTCCTGAGCCATCATAATATGGTAACTCAAGTCTCCCTACTTTCTTCCGTAGCTCATAGCTCTGGTTCCTGTCATGTCCACGTGGCATATGTTTCATCCGCACATCCATATACTCCCTAAAGGTAATTGCAGCAGTAAAATCTGGCCCTCCGGCTTCCCAATCTCTCCTCAACTGGTCCTGTATATCAGTAATTTGGGGCTCTGGTACAAGCTGCTCTGGAGCTCTAGGAGGAAATGTAGGAATCATGGGCCTTGAACTCACTGTCCTAGCTCGCTGGGGTGCATGACTGAAATTGTTCCCAACTTGTTCATCTCCATTATGTGTCCCATCCTGATCATTTCCATTCTGATTGTTACCATTCTGATTATTTCCTCCACCCATGTTCGCATTCAACCCCATTTGATGAGCCATCATCTGCATCATAAGATCCAATCTCTGATTCTGTTCTTGTGCCCTTTGTTCTGCTACTCGCTGACCCTGTACCAAGGTCTCTAATAACTGTAAGAATCTTTCCTCTCCAGGCTTTGGACCGGCATTCCCGCCTCCACCTAATCTTGTATTCCTGTCATCTCAGTCACCCATATTGCTGTCTTGATCAAAGAATACCTCCGCTGTGTCTGTATGACTGGATTCTATACCTCCCTGTACGGATGAACTAGACTGTTTGCTTTGCAGGTCTGAACTCCTACTTTGTCTTGCTCTGGTATTGCGGAAATTATAAGGCCCCTGTCGCATGCTCAAACATAAATGCTCTGATTTTAGTGTTTTGACATTTCATCAAACACTTTCCCCTCTATCCGCCAGTTCCAAATTTCCTATAAAACCTCCACAGGATGGCAGGACTTATAGCTTTGATACCACTGTAATATCCTCCCCTGATTTGAACTTTGACTTGCAGAAATTTAACTTAAGGAATATTGTCAAACACTTTGTATGCAAACTCATAAAGCTGATTTCCTCAATAAATTGCTTTCCAATGAGTAGATTTACGAACAACTATGAAGTGACATTAAAATGCATAATACACATCATAACATTTTCACAAACACTTGGTACACATTCAATAGTATATGAAAAATTTGGAAACTCTCACTCTGCTAATAAAGGGTGATTTTTAAATGTAGATGTGCACTTACAGCTGCCTTAAAGGCTGCAACAACTATTCAGACTTGTATTCAACAATTATTATGCAAAATATCAAAATTTGACAGAAGAAACCTGGAATTAGTGGCCGTAGTATTTTGTAGATGTAGTCGGCCAGCCCTCCAAACTTCTAATCAGCCGGAAAAACAAGTAAACTTGATACCAACACTGTTCATGCCGTACTGTAGCAAAATACTGTTCATGCCGACTGTAGCAAAAACTAACTTCAGATCTGCACCTCAAACCCTTGTAAATTTCTTTATGCAAACGCCCCAAATGAAACCCAGTGTGTTTCCTGAAGTGAAAACACCCTTGATCCTCCTGACTGTGTCTTCCAACAGCGAAGAGAATGCTAGCAAAGAGGGATTCCGTCCTCCAAGCCCGATAATCAAATATTCAGCAACATAACATTAATCTTCATGCAAGCATACGAAGAAAAAGCTCTTCCATTTTTTTTATAGTGTTCTCACAAGAGCTCAATCCTTCGTTTTCTCAATGTGGGATAAAACATAACTCCTTTTATGTACCTTATGTCTCCAATGTGTTATAAAAATAAAGGGAACTCTTTTAATTTAAATATTTTCCACAAACTATAGTCTATGCATTAATAAAGTTAAATATTTAAATTTAACTTTATAAAATGGCTTTAGCAATGCATAACAAATCTTATCAATGATAAATAAATCTTCTTATCGATTTTAAACAATTACCATCGACATACCACTGTGACTGAATGTCCGGCCATGTCCAAGATGACTTACTATAAATAGTATGCCCAAAGTTGCCTCAGAACCCCTCAGAAAGACCTGCAACTGAAACTGTCTAGGCCAAATGGCCTCTAAGCCCCTTTAATGTCCTAGTTAGCCTACCGGACTGTGGGGAAATAGGCTAACGACAACATCATGCTATGAATGCTAGAAAGGGGACATTACATACTCCGAGGCTTTTATTCTGTTGAGGAATGTTGTGTCACTGTTCACCCTGTTGCAAGCAGGTGCACACGAGGATGAAATGAAAAGTAAGTTCCACTCATGAAAATGATTATGCTGTTAAGGACAGTGAGAACAGTACCGTGGACATTTATATGCAACCTTAAAATGGTGTTATTGAAGGTGGGTTTTGCAGGGATTTAACTTGAGGAACACAAACAAGGTTTAGAGCTTAATGTGCTTGTTTTATTAGCTCCAATGAAAATAGTTCTAATGAGATTTCTGGTATCCATGTTCCCCCTTCATGAGAATGAGCCTATGAGGTTAATTTTCTTTTACTTCACAGAAGCATGCTGACAGGATTGCTGATGAGGGCACATGCTTGCTTGTGAGTGAGCTAGGTTCTCTAGCTATATGTCTCTTGTTTTTCCTCTTGATGTTAGCTCAGTTGTTGAGGTGAATTGTGTTTATAGGCCAGGTATGTTTAAAAACTTGGATTAGAATTGTCCTACTTGTGAGATTGTTTTCCTTGGTTATATTTTGTATAACCAGTTGAAAATGTTAAACTATTGTGGATGCAATGTAGAGAGTTTGTTTTAACTCATTTGTTAAATGTGTTGATCACAAACTTCTTGTGTTTGAACTGCCCTTGACGTCAACAATAGTATTTATTCGGAATATGATAATAGCTTTATCAAAGTTTAAGAATTTATGATAATCTTTAGGTCAATAAGTTATAGCATAATACAAAGTAGATCAAATTGTGAATTTTCTGTGAATATTCTGCAAATCTGTTGAATTAGAGGGCTTCATTAATAAAAAAGACCCTGTAGGCCCTAATATGACAAGACTAAGGACCCCGAATGGATATTATAGATATGCCATATATTTGGTCAAATATATCCAGCTCAAAGCTTCAAGCTAAACTCTTCATTCTACCATCTGCATTCAACCTTAGGATTCATGGCACTAAATGTTGTTTTAAGGTTATATTACCATTTTAATATGAATAATGAGACAGTATTTTATTAATATAGTTAAATAAGAGTAATATGGTTCTAGCTTTTTATGGATATAAGTTTTAGGCTTCACATATATATATATATATAATGTGCCTTTATGTCTTGCATTGACATACCCAGATTGTACCCTGACTTCTGCTGCTCAGCTAGAAACCCAGGCTTAAGAAGGGGTCCTTATGGTGATAGCTTTGCATCTGCCAACGACCATATATAAATTCATACATGTAACCTTTTCATACACCACCCTTCCATATTTACACAAAAACCTGAAGCAGTAAGGGTAGAGGAGGAAATGTTCAAACTTAATACCTAAGCAAATCCATGCTAGTGGTCTGAATGGTTGATTAAGAGTTGCTTTTAGGGCTTGTTTTAATTCACTTTTGTATCTTGATAAAAGGGTATTTAGTTTATTTGCTACCCCTATTAATTCTTTATCTGAGATATTGAGTTTCCATAAATTTTGAATTCGGATCTTAATTGTTGAACATGCCCAGTTTGTTGTATTATGATAGTAGGGAAAAAGCTTATGTGATTAGCTCTTATTTGTGTATGTTCCTACAACCTGCATTTCCTTGCATTGCATCTCTAACCCTGACTGTAGTAGCCTGTTCAATAATTGAGGTTCTTTTAGGGTCACATTTAAGTTTTTTTTATCTCACTTCTGATATTCTGATACAGGATTTTTTATTTATTTGCCCTCTTTGAATCTGCATCTTAAGTTTTTGGACATGCCCAGTATGCTTTGATTTATGTTTGGACTGAAAAAGCTTTTGTAAAGTGGTTGTATGTATGTTCGTGCAGCCCGCATTTATGTATGTATATGACTTAAAATATATAAGAAGATTTTGCCATGTGCTTTCTTAGAATTAGTTGGCATGTGAAAATGTTTTAATGTTTGAATGATTTTTACTAGTTAGATCTGGCTTTGTAAGCTTCTAGCATGAAATGGATAGGGATATTCTTCAAAAAGATTTTGATACCTTGTTTTGAGAATGAGCTGTAGTTATCTTTAGTGCTGCATTTTTTTTTTGATGTTTTTCTAGTTAGCCCTGGTTTTGTAAGCTTCGAGTGTATGTTTGCCTTGGTTTTGTTTTTTAATATTTTCCCATTTAGTTCCAGTGTTGTAATAGTCTAACTTATGTTTGCTCATGGTTTTGTTTTCAGGCTTCAGCATGCTTTGGTGCTCATTTTCAATATTAATTATAGTTTTTCATGTTGCATCACGTTCCATTGCATATGTTCTTCACACTTTTCATTTGCTAAATTATGTGGTCGAAATTGTGCAGATTAAGACTCATCAAAACACACTAAAAGATTTAGATATTGAGGGAACTATAAAGAGCCAAAACTGCATACTTGTATAAAGGATCAAATGGGTGATGCAGATAATGCCATGCCTCCCTCCATGCCTCCCTCTAAGAAGAGGGTTGCAAGCAAACAACTCTCTAGAGACGATGACCCTGATGCTGAGGTAGAGGGTTCTGGGCAAGAAACTGGAACTTTTCAGAGGGCTAGTGAAGAGGTACTTGCAAGTCGAAGAATTGTAAAGGTTCGTCGCAACATGACATCCTCCACTGCAGCTGCCAATCCTTTTGCAGGCATACGTTTGGTTCCCTCTACTGCACCTCCTTCTGTGGGTGCGACTGTAGCTAAAACCTCTGAAACTACCCTGGTTGCAGGTGATGATAAGCAACCTCCAGTTGCCCAAGAGGAAGGGGCATCTGAGGCTAAAGATAACCATGGTGATGGAAAAAATAATGACGAGGCCACGCCAATAGCTGAGACAAAGGCAGCAGATGCAATTCTTGGTAAGGCCAAGGAAGAATGTGAGACAAAAGCAGCTGAATCTGATTTGAGTGTGAATAGTGGTGAAGTCAAAGGTAAGGAAGAAGCCCAACTCAAACCAAGTAAGGATGAAGCCCAACTTGAAGTCAAAGGTAACGAAGAAACCCAACTCAAAGCTACTAAGGAGAATGGAGAACAAAGTAAATATGGCAAAAGCGAATCAACAGAAAAAAATCTTGAGCAATCAACTGAAGTTAAGGAAACTGACAAAGAGGACAGTGTCAAGGAAGCTCATCAGCAAGAACCATCCGCTGCAGTGAGTTCATTTCAACAGCTTTCCAGCACACAGAATGCATTTTCAGGTATCTCAGGAACTGGTTTTTCTGGCTCCTCATTTTCATTTGGATTGCTCCCCAAATCTGGAACTTCTAGTACATCTTTTGGCTCAGCATTTAGCTCAGGAACCTTAACAGGTAAGGGAGCTTTGTTTGAAACAAAAGCACCTGGCAGTGATGGACTGTCTCCATCTAGTGCCAGTAATGGCAGTGCATCTATTCGTCTATTTGCAGTTCCAGCATCAGATAATGGTTCAGGTAGTGTAAGTGGGTTGCCATCTTTGCAGGAAGTGCCAGTAGAAACGGGTGAAGAGAAAGAGAGAGCATTGTTTATGGCAGATTCTGTTTTGTTTGAATACATTAGTGGGGCTTGGAAGGAACGAGGTAAGGGTGAACTTAAGGTTAATCTTTCCACTGTAGATGCAGGAAAGGCAAGACTTGTGATGAGGTCCAAGGGTAATTACAGGCTGATCCTTAATGCAAACTTATTCCCAGATATGAAGCTGGCCAACATGGATAAGCGTGGTATTACTTTTGTTTGTGTGAACAGTGCTGGTGAAGCTAAGGAAAACTTGTCCATGTTTGCACTGAAGTTTAAAGATGGTTCAATAGTTGAACAATTCCGTGGAGTCATAGAAGCAAATAAAGGCAAAACTTCAGTTGATTTGAAGACCCCTGACAATTCTCCCAAGTCATCTGAACTTGAAGTATGAAGCTATTGCTAGCAGAATGTCACTTTGCAGTGCCAGATGAGAGAAATTTAGATGCACTCGGTAGTGTCAAAGAGTTTTGGCCTTATGGACCTTTTTATTAGATCATCTATACCTTGCATTGATTTTTGCGAGTCCTTCAAAATTGAGCCGTCATTCACTTATTTTACTCAGGCTCTAGGCTGAAATTATGCCCATCATTTTCTTGGCTTTTATGAAGCATGCAAATGGTCTTAAGCCGATTCTATGTGAAGCAGTCTTTATGACAACAAATGCATCTGAAAGTATTTCTTGCCACTGCTTTGTTTTACAAGCGAGAGTATTACATGAGGCCGTGTTAACCTTTTTTCACTCATGCCTGTATGTTGGGAACTTCATACTGTAATGTTTATGCCTTGCAGAAATCATCTCACTTGTTGAATTGGTTTTACTCTTATTAGCTGAGAACGGATATGAATTAAGTAAATTATAGTGTATGGAAAGCTGGTGTTAATTTAGAGCCAACAGTGTTACTTTCTTTGTTGTTTTTGTTGACTAAACTTGAAATTGTTTCTAGCTAGTCTGCGAAGTCAAAATTTTTGCCTCGTCTGACTTTGAGCCTTTATTATATACGTCAGGCACCGTTCTTTTTATTGCAAGGATTTCCTTACAATATTTGAAATCTCTAACAATTGACTTTATTCACATGAAAGATGCGCTAATATTTTTACCCTGGTTGAATATTTTTTGCACGTTTTAGTAACTTGCATATGAAGGCAAATCTATATATGATCTTTGTTTTAGATAAAATGAATTAAGACTGACATTGGTTTCAGATATTTCCATATTTTTTAATGGAGATAAATTGATATGGTTTAGGAGGTTGTCTAAAACATCGAAGTTAATGATATACAGTTGGGTATTTAATTGCAGCAGTTTTACATAAAAAATTATGAATGTGGCGTTGAAATTCAATATCAACAGAACGAGACATGAATTGCACCTGCCAGAATATTTATTTTTGGAGGAAGATGTTTATGGAAGAGTTAAATGGATTTAGACAATTTTTGTTCATTATCTCTAGATCATGGCTGTAAAAGAATACTCGGATAATAATTGTGCGCTGCCAAATGTTGTTTTATAACCAATGAAGTATGTTTTCAGATGGGTTTTTTTGTGCAAGACTACGTGGATAAATGTGCGCTGCCAAATGTTGATTTATAATCAATGAAGCTTGATGTGTGATGGTTTTATCAATTCAAATTTATTTCTATTCAACTTTCATGGCATCTGATTGAATGGCAAAAGTTGACATGATCTTCCTTTATGGTATATGACATTCCTCCGGGTTTGCCCCTTGTAAAATAGCCAAGAGATTCACAAGGAGATTCTTGATGCACGAAAGATAACTCAGTGACATAATCTATTTATCCGCCATCACGTATACCGTTTTACCACTTCATTTATTATACTCAATACTGTGGAATGACTTTGGTAGAATTATGCATGCCGTTTAACTGTTGTTTGTGTCCTTGATTGAATTGATGAAGCTTATATCAAAGCTGGAATCAAATTCCCAGCAATGTAAGAACTGAATTCATCTCGACGCTCAGAGCTTATTTATGGGTAGAATAGTTAATCATACGGTGCTTCCCGAGTATTGCTGAAGGCAGTACTGCACCGCTATATTATGATGGCCAAGTAACAGTCAAGACATATCGTTATATCCTATTCAGAGGCGTGGATTATGCTTGGAGGCGCAGTCGATGTGCTATTGATGTCAGACCCCGCATCATAGAGGACCTGTAAAACCATTCTTATTAGGAGATTAATTCGACGATATTATGATTTCATTACATTATTAAATCTCTTCAATTAGTGGTTTGTATATGAGCGTTGTGATAATGTCATTAGCAAACATAATGAGAGTTATGTGTAATACCCCACTTGCATACAATTGATTGAAACCCCAAATTATTAAATGCTTTTCATTAATAGATGGTTAGATAAATCACGGAAATGGTAAATCAGACTATTGTATGAGAATATTATTGGTTTTTCTAGTAAATACGATGATTTTTTAAATTATGTTGACGTTGTTTGTAAAGCTTTGCAACATCATAAATATAAGCGGGTGAATGCTATGTGTAGTTCTAAAACTAAGTTATTACTGTTTGTACCGGCTGGACATTATGTTCACATTACATATGTATACAATCAAAATTGATACAAAGGGAATTCATTCCCACTGGCAGGTGACATTTGAAGACTCCTATCGAGGGGTAAACTGCTGTTTTGTTGCCCATTATATCCACTGGTTTCTCCCTTGACATGATTAGATTGCCTCTCATTCTCATTTCCAAAATGATTTTCTTGTGTACGTTCTAAGCCTTCCACGTTCCCTTTCATTCAGGAGGTTAGTATTTATCAAAGTATCGAATATGATGCACATCCTTCTTGAACAGGATCATTGCGCCCTTTCTGAATCAGTCATAAATCCGTTTTTGACACCTCTAGCAGTGTAGAGACCCGGGACAATATCGAAGTCGGCGGGTTTAGTATTAAACTAAGCAAGCACCTTCTTTATGTTTTGAAAAATATCTTAGTTTCTTCTCCAAGGAAACCATAATATTTCCATACTAAGAACAAGAGACGCAATGCGTCAAAGTTTCTACTAATAATTGGAACAGAAGAAAAATGGAGATTTATAGATAGAAATGAAGGAGATGAAGAAAGAGCTAAAAAAAAATGATATGTTATTATAAGGACAAATAAAAGTAGAATGATAGAGTTGAAGGGAATTTTAAAAATATTAATAATTATATTAATTTAAGAAATATATAAATAACAATATAAATTATATTATAGGAATGAAACTAGTCATTTTTACCAATTCAGTTATAAGTTGAAATATTTGATTTTTAAAGAAAATTGTTGAATATTTAATTCAATCTACTAAAATATCTAATTAGTTTGAGGGGTAGTATTAGTTATACAATTTGTAAAATGGTATTAAAAAAATAAAATGAGATTGTAAAATAATAGTAGTAAAATATAGTGTAAACTTAAAGAAATAATATTTTAGAAATGACAAAAATAAAAGTCAATGTAAAACTAATAAATATATTTAAAATAAGAAATATAAAACATTTAACTTCATATTTGAGAATATATTTAAAATAAGAAATATAAAACATTTAACTCTGCATTTGAACTTGATAAGAAAAATAGATAGTGATAATTAATATTTGATTAGACATTCATTTGTGAGGTGGAAAATAAAAATGATTTTTTCTTTGAAAAGTCAATCCACTTGTCACAAATGTGGAAAAGATAAAGTTGTAATTAATGCACTCATTAATGCATAATAGACTTGTTAGAAAATATTTGTATTTTTGTTGAGGAAAATTGATTTTTCTCTCTATTAGAAATAGTATGGTCCAATAGAATGAATGAAAAATGTGATTTATGAAATAATGAAAAATTAGAACAAGATATGAACATTTGAAGTTTGTTTTAATTTTTTAAAATCTATGAGTTGATAGGTCAATTTAATAGAAAAATTGAATTGAATGAAAGCAATAGTATCCTGTCAAAGGTAGGAATTAACAAACCAAAGCTTATTCATATTCATACCAAATGACTTAGCAGAACCTACTAAAATTTCTTACCAAGATATACCAATCCTACAGTTCCAAGTTTCAAAAGCAATTTTGCACTATAAAAAGGTGTTCAAAAGTTCCAATACATCCACATAGGATTCCAAGTTTCAAAAGCTATTTTGCATTGAAAAAAGGTGTTCAAAAGTTCCATACACATCCCCTACATTGGGCACAATGAACACGATCCAGACCAATAGAGGACAATCTAGAAACATCAAGAAGCAAATCCACGGTGGTGCCAAAATCAATCAAGAAAAAGGTGCGATCTAGAATTAGACCAACCAAAATTTCAACTATAATTAATCCATCTAAGAATACAATTATTATCTTTGAACATATAATTAAATCAATTTGATAAAAATATCAAAAAATAAGTGACCACCGTTCGACTTAAATTGACGAATGAATTGCTCAGAGTTAAAATTCTACTAGGAAGAAGGGTCATGTAGCTTTTGTGATAAGAGTGAGTTTTCTTTTGAGTAGATGGTTAATCATATTTATCTTTTAAGGCCTTCCAATCTCCAAGCTGGTTGTCAATAAGTATATCCCTAATGTATTTTATTCCCTTTTCATTACAAGCTTTAGTAGAGCAATATTGGGTTAAGGCTAAATGACTTATCATTGAGGTAGATGGCTCACCAAATGGATCTATTAGAAACATTTGGATGAGGGACCTCTCCTAGAGCAGAGTATATGCCTCACTTGAGTCCATGCTTTTTAGAGAGACCAAATTGTAGAGCCAAAAACTTTCAAATCAAATTGCCCAAAAAGAATATCACATGTGGAATGTCTTTGCAATGCTTCCCTACCAAACAAGAGCTTTCTAGGGTTCATTTCCTTTTAGGATATTAAAGAACCACTTAGCAACAAGAGCTACCGCATGAGATTTGAGTTCTCTAATACCCATACCTCCCATGCTTCTAGGAGTGCAACACCATTCCCATCCAACACTATGTCTTTTTTTATGCCCCAAGCCATCTGACCACAAGAAGTCCCTTACACTCATTTCAATTTATTATTTTGATAATTTACAAATAGCCACGAGGAAGCATAATAAATGGCATGTGAGGATATACAACTTTTTGTACAACTTGCACTCTACTAGCCAGAGTAACATTACATGTTTATCATTTGGTATTTTCTTCTCAATCTTAGAATAAACCCATTGCCATATGTTTTTACTATAGCGATCAATAGAAAAAGGAATACCAAGATACCTCACAATACTATTTGGACCATTCCAGAGCCAACCTTTTTGAGATACCCAATTAGGAGGGAGTTCAAACAATCTAATCACAATAGATTTGTGGGGAGCAATTTAGAACATGAGACAAGACAATTGCTGAAGTCTGCATCACGTTTTCAAAATTCATGCTATTTAGTTCCAAAAAGAGAGCAATATCATCAGTGAATTGCACATTAATTAAAACATCATCATTAGGTAGAGAGATACCTTTGATAGGGGGGCCCAATCCAATGTTTCTCAAGATGTAGAACATGACATATGCTACAATCATAAATAAGCATGGAATAATAGGAAATCCTTGCCTCATGAATCTTTGAAAAGGGACAGGATAAGAGATTTCTCCATTAACATCAATCACTATGGATGAGTCCATGAATAAGATAGAGATCCATCTGCAAACGTATGGCATAAATCTAAAGGCCTTAACATACTGATAAAAAAAATTCAATTATGCTATAGGCTTTCTCAAAGTCTAAAAGGATCATTCCAATATCCTGTTTGGAGAATTTAGCTCAATTCATGACTTTCCAATTGGTGATCAAGTTCTCCAAAATGCATCTTCCTTTATGGAATCTAGTTTGGGTGACAAAAATGATTCTACTATGTACTTTAGCAATCCTTCTAGCGAGGATTTTAGCAATGATTATATATGACAAGTTAAGTAGAGTAATTGGGTGCCAATTTTTAACAAGGGCTTTATCACTATTTTAAGAAAGAAACTTGATCAATTTTCTATTAATCTTTTCACCATGAGAACCATTTTTCAAAAGCATTCTCATACAAGGACATCGATCTCTCACAAATCCACTTTATGTTTTGCTTATAAAATTCAACAAGAATTCCATCGAGGCTAGGTGATTTGCCATTGGCCATACTATTGATAACATCTTCAAATTTTCCAATCTTAATGGTATTACTGAGTATCTTATCCCCATTAGAAATCTTTTGAGGAACAAGTCTAATATAGGTTTCAAGAGCTTTCTAGTTATCACTCATATGCTTAGAGGCGAATAACCCTTTATAAAAGCTAGACAAAGTATTTAATATCATTGAATTATCATTAGTGATCCATCTGCCAATTTGGAATTCATCAATAAACTCCCCACTATGTTTGGATCTAATATTGTTGAAGAAATATTTTGTTCCCCCACCCCCTTCTTTAATCCAATTCATTTTGCCTATGATCTTTTGGCCTTAAATCTCATTATTTTAATGCCTTCTAAACTCCATGTCATTCATCTTTGCAATATTCATCTTATATTCCAACTCAACATCATGTCCTTTGTTCTCAATCAATTCTTCCATGTCATTTAAGAGTTTGACAATTAGAGATTTGAGCTTTCCTCTTGTCCATAGTTTTTTTCTTTCCAATTACTTGGAATAGCATGTTCCAATTATTAATCATCTGATTCCGTTACTCCACATGAGAGATTATTATATTAAAATTTAGAAAGACAAGAGATCATATGAATAACATCATTAACATTAGTATCCTTAAGAAGAGATGCATTTAGCTTGAAAAAGTTCTTAGGCCTAGGCTTATATACTTCCTCATGCATCCCCTCAATTCTTGAAAAAATAGAAATGGGAGAATGATTTGAAATACTCGTTGGTGTAACAAAAAGATAACAAATGGAGGCATGTGAGAGTATCAAAAAAAGGAGTCAAAGTAACACTTACCTAATTTGCAGTATACTTTGTAGTATCCTGATAGATTGTTCCAATTATCAATCATTTGATTCCATTACTCATGAGAGATTACTATTCTGCAATATACTTTGCAGCATCCCGATAGATTGTTCCAATTATCAATCATCTGATTCCATTACTCCACATGAGAGATTATTATTTTAAAATTTAGAAAGACAAGAGACCATATGAATAACATCATTAACATTAGTATCCTTAAGAAGAGAGACATTTAGCTTGAAAAAGTTCTTAGGCCTAGGCTTATAGACTTCCTCATGCATTCCCTCAATTCTTGAAAAAAATGGAAATGGGAGAATGATTTGAAATACTCATTGGTGTCACAACAAGATAAAAAATAGAGGCACGTGGGACTATAAAAAAGAAAGGATTCAAAATAAAAATGATCTAATCTACAACATACTTTGTAGCATCTCAATTGATTGCTACACTAAGTTTACCAAACATCCCCCTTATCACACTTTTCCTTCTCTCCACTAGATCAATCAAATTGAATTTCCTCTTAAAAAACCAAAAAAAGAATGAATTACCTTTCCAAGAATGGGATAATCCCCCACATTTATCTTTATTCTTCGCCATGTTAAAATCAACAATAAACATCCAATTAGCTTTAGGTAGATTATTTGACAACCAACCCAAAAATCTTGTTCTGTCTTTGCATTCATTAGCAATATAGATATTGCATACTCCTATAATATTATTGTTGCATTTGACTATCATCCATTAGGCTCTCTAACAAGGAGAAGCTCTTTCTTTGATAACTTTTTCTGACCATTTAGGGCTGATTAGAAAAGTAGTTCCCCCTTCCCTCTATTATGATTTGTATAAAAATAGGTGGCTTTATCCCAAAGGAACTTGAGAGTATTATAAGCATGGTAACCAACAACCTTAATTTCTTGTAATAAAATAACATCTCTTTAAAATAATATCATTACACCATTTTCTAACAATAGATTTTCTACCTGGCATTCTAAGACCTCAAACATTCTAGCTATGGACATTTATCATTAAAGAAAGTTTAGTTTGGAATTTTTTCCTCTTATAGAGGCTGTTGAAGCACTCTCGTATTTCATAATGCACATGTTCAGGGTTTTCTTTTAGACTAGAAGTAGAGAGTTTCAATAAATTTCCCATTTGAATGACACTTTTGCTAAGCACATCTATGAATTGATCACTAGTCTCAACATTCATATTATCAGAATTAATAATGGAAACTATTTATTTATCCATCTCATCCCATGAGGGAATCACAAGTCTAGAAGGGACATTACTCTATTCCAAGGATGGTTTGGAATATTTTCTAACCATTTAATCCTTTTCTTTCATGCTTTGTAAAGCTATTTTTTAGACATTCTTTTTAGAGGCCAGAGCATTCATGTTAATGGAAGATGAATTTAAAGGACCTACTAATTGAAAACAAGCAAGAGCCACCTTATTATTATTCTTTTAAACATCCAAGAGAACCACCTCAAGATCTCATCAAGCAAAGGATTTATAAATAAAAAAGAACACATAAAAATATAAATCAATAGCAACTCACAAAAATATAAAATAGTAACAAAACACAAAAATATAAATTAACAAATGCACATATATATAAATCAACAAAAGCACAAAAAATGTAAATCAATAAAAACATACAAAAATATAAATCAATAACACACAAACACAAATCAACAAATGCACAAATATATAAATCAACAAATGCACAAATATAAATCAATAAATGTACAAATATAAATCAACAAATGTACAAATATAAATAATAGTAACACATAAATATATAAATGCATAAATGCACAAATATATAAATCTATAAATGCACAAATATTAAAAAAAATAAAAATAAAAATAAAAATTTACAAATGCACAAATATATAAATAAAAAAGAACACACAAAAACACAAATCAATAGCAACACACAAAAATATAAATCTATAACAAAACACAAAAATATAAATTAACAAATGCACAAATATATAAATCAACAAAAGAACAAAAATGTAAATCAATAAAAACATACAAAAATATAAATCAATAAAAACATACAAAAATATAAATCAATAACACAAACACAAATCAACAAATGCACAAATATACAAATCAACAAATGCACAAATATAAATCAACAAGTGTACAAATATAAATTAATAATAACACACAAATATATAAATTCACAAATGTACAAATATATAAATTTACAAATGAACAAATATATAAATCGAAAAATGCATAAAAACATAAATCAATAAATGCACAAATATAAATCAACAAATGCACAAATATAAATAAATCAATCAATAACAATACACAAAAATATAAATCAATAGCAACACATAAAAATATAAATCAAAAAATGCATAAATATATAAATCAATAATAATACACAAAAATATAAATCAATAACAACACACAAAAATATAAATTAACAAATGCACAAATATATAAATTAACAAATGTATACATATATAAATTAATAACAACATATCAAAATATAAATTAACACAAAAATATAAATCAATAAAAATACAAAAAATATAAATCAACAAATGCACACACACACACACACACAAAAATATAAATCAATAACAATATAAAAAATATAAATTAATAACCACGTGCAAATATATATATTTAAATAACACAAATACAAATCAACAAATGAATAAATATATCAATCATCGAATGCACATATATATAAATGAAAAAGAACACAAAAATATAAATCAATAGCAACTCAAAAAAATATAAATTAGTAACAAAACACCAAAATATAAATTAACAAATGCACAAATATATAAATCAACAAAAGTATAAAAACATAAATCAATAAAAACATACAAAAATATAAATCGATAACACACAAACACAAATCAACAAATGCGCAAATATATAAATCAACAAATGCATAAATATAAATCAATATATGTATAATCAACAAATGTACAAATATAAATCAATAATAACACACAAATATATAAATTAACAAATGCACACATATATAAATCAACAAATGCACAAAAACAAAAATCAATAAATGGACAAATATAAATCAACAAATACATAAATATAAATAAATAACAACACAAATATATAAATCAACAAATGCAAAAAAAAATATAAATCAATAAATTTATAAATATATAAATCAACAAATACACAAAAATATAAATCAATAACAACACACAAAATTATAAATCAACAAATGCAAAAATATATAAATTAATAACAATACACAAAAATATAAATCAATAAAAACACACAAAAATATAAATTAGCAAATGCACAAATATATAAATTAACAAATGTATACATATATAAATTAATAACATATAAAAACATAAATTAACACAAAAATATAAATCAATAAAAATAAAAATAAATATAAATCAACAAATGCATATATATATATATATGCACAAAAAATATAAATCAATAATAATATAAAAAATATAAATTAATAACCACGTACAAAAATATAAATTAATAACAACACAAATATAAATCAACAAATGTACAAATATATAAATCAACGAATGCACAAATATATAAATAAAAAAGAACACAAAAATATAAATCAATAGCAACATACAAAACTATGAATTAGTAACAAAAAATAAATTAACAAATGCACAAATATATAAATCAACAAAAGTACAAAAATATAAATCAACAAATGCAAAAAATATATAAATCAATAAATATATAAATCAACAAATATATAAATCAACAAATGTAAAAAAATATATAAATAAATAACAACACACAGAAATATAAATCAATAAAAACACACAAATATATAAATCAGTAAATGCACAAATGTATAAATCAACAAATGTACAAATATATAAGTTAATAAATGCAAAAATATATAAATTAACAAATGTATGAAAATATAAATCAATAACTAACAAAAATATAAATCAGTAATAACACAAAATCTAAATCAACAAATGCGCAAATATAAATCAACAATAACACACAAATATATAAATTAACAAATGCACAAATATATAAATCAAGAAATACACCAGTATATAAATCAATAAATGCACAAATATATAAATCAACAAATGCATAAAAATATAAATCAATAACAAAAAAATAAAAATAAATCAATAACACAAAAAGATATAATTGAACAAATGTACATATATATAAATCAACCAATGTACAGATATAAATCAATAACAACACACAAAAATATAAATCAATAAATCAACAAATATATAAATTAATAAATGCACAAATATAAATCAACAAATGCACAAATATAAATCAATAACAATATACAAATATATAAATCAATAAATGCAAAAATATATAAATCAATAATAACAAAAAAATAAATAAATCAATAACAATTTTTTTTTAAAAAATCACCAAAAATTAAAGTCTATAAATATAAAAATATAATAATCAACAAATGCACAAATATAAATCAATAACAATATACAAATATATAAATCAACAAATGTAAAAATATATAAATCAATAACAAAAAAAAAATATAAATCAATGACAACTGAAAAATATAAAAATCAACAAAAATTGAAGTCTACAAATATAAAAATATAATAATCAACAAATGCACAGATATAAAATTTTAGAAATACACAAATATATAAATCAATAAATGAACAAATATATAAATCAATAACAACACACAAAAATATAAATAAATAACAACACACAAAAATATAAATCAATAAATGTATAGGGTTTTGTGGGTGTTGTGAGTTTGAGTTTTGATCACTTCAGTCTTTGATAGTGTGGAGTCTATATTGATTATGAATAAGTCTATAGCAATGAGGAAAACACATGATAAAATGAATTCATATGATTTTGAAGAGGAGGATTTTGAGCTTGAAGATATGGAGGAGAGTTGTTTGTCCAATGAAGATGGACTGAGCAAAGGAGGAGATAATGATGGTGTCTATGATCTTAGCAGGGTCCATTCTCTGAGGATGATCATATCAAGTACAAAAGATATTGTGCATGATGGTGATGATGATGAATCAAATTTTGTTAAAAATACAAGGTCTGAGTGGTTCAAGGCCAATAATGGCACGAGTCATTATGGAGGGAAGCTTTGGAAAAGGAGGTGTCCTTCTTATACAATGAATAAGAAAGTGAAACCTTCTAATGCTCACCTTTCAGTGCTACTTCTCCAACCAAGTCAAAAGATGTTGTCTATGGTAGCCATAGTGATTTTAGTGTGCCAAAAGCTTATCAAGCATCATTTAGGACTAAAACTAGAAGAAACCTTTTCAAGGCTAGAGAGGATAGGCTTGCCAAGGCTTAGGAGAGAAAGATAGATCAATTGTTATGTGAAGACTTTGTTTCTTCAAATAATAACAACTACAACAATTCTCACTCCTCTAGAACAGATTACAATTTTAAATGTTGTAAAATGATACAATGATTAGTCTCAACTTCCATCTAGGTAGTGAAAATCATCCCCTATCCTTTGGATTCAATTTCATTAGTGTAATACATATTTACCCAATGAAGAGGGGGAAATGTTAAATTATTAATAGTCATAGAAATTGCAGTTTTGAGAAAATATGGATCTACAATCCTTCTTGAGGATAAATATCAGAGATGAGTTTGATTCAGAATTCGTCATTGTGAAACTTTGGGAACCAAATATTTATGACATTTCAAAGTCATTTTCAAATTGATGTTAAACTTAGGAGAGGCAATGGAAACAAACTCCTATTGCCAACATGCAATGATAATCTCTGGTGCCAAGCATATCATACTGTTATACATAAAAGAAAAATATTTTTGTTTCTACATTAAAACCAATAAGTACATGCTTTCTTTCCTACTGTTGGGTATAAACTATAATGGTAATGTAGACACCTAAATTTGATTACACTATTTTAGTAATCCTATTTAGTTATCTAAAAAGGCATTATTAATTAAATTTCTATTTAATTAATCCTTTGTCATCCCCTAGTTGATTAATTTAATTAATCATCTATAGTCCTAATTGATAAATCAAATAATCTATTATTTATCAATTAAATCCTTTTCTCCTATCTAATTCCAAAAATCCCCATTTATTAAATAAATCTATTTGATAAATGAAATCCTCAAATTCAAAAACCCCTAACCTATCTCTAAACCTCCATTTAGCCTAATCCACCCCATCCACCCATACTAACCAAGCTTAGCCACTAACTCACCCACCTTCATTAATGCCATCCACTTGCACATCTCTAACATCCCTAATCTAATCCTAAACCCAAGCCTAATCCACCCCCTAATGTTGTCACATTTCTTAAACAAGTTTAAGACTTTCCTAATCCAAACCAAAGTCTCCCCTCAAAAAACCCAACCACTAAGTCATGAGTGCTCTTACAAAACATAAAAGACTCTTACAAGCCCACTCATGACTCTTACACCCATCTTCCACACTCTTCCCTCTTCCACACTCATTCCTCTTACATCCCTCTTACATACTCAACCCCACTCATCATGCCTTTAACCAACCCTTTACCCTACCCTCTCACACTCATCCTCCTTGTGACAAGTGTCACCTTCCCATTGGTGCTAAACAAGCACAATCCATGTGCTCTCCTTTGAGTGCATCCTAGCCCTCCTTAAGCCTTCATCCATCCTTGCATCTAAGCCCTCCATCCCTCTACCCGTTAGCCTATAAATTGAATCTCATCCCAAGCCATTTCATCAACAATCTTTGAGCTAAAGTTACCATGCCCTTTTGAGAGCCAAAAGCCATACCCATACCCTTATAATGCCAAATTGAGAGCTCACAAAGCTACCAATTTGCCATTACCCATCTCCATTGAAGCAGCTTTTGAGCATCTTGAGCATACATCCACAGCAAAAGGACACATCTACAGAATCAAGAAAGCATGGATTATTTTCTCTTGTGAGGTTTGCACTTATTGTTTGCTTTCTTTGTCTAAGCATATATGTGAATTTAGTTTTTGGTTTGTGAATGTTTACTTTATTTGTTAATGTTCTTTGCATACTAAATCTTGTTCTACATTTTGGCATGCCCAGTGGGACCCCACTATGGGTCATTTAATCATCTATTTTCATCTATATGTCATTTTTCTAACCATCTAATGTTTGTTGTTGTTTGAGTGTGTTGTGAGGGTGTTTTGCTTATTTTTGCAGGTTAAAGAACGCACTTAGGAAGAAGAAATATCATCTAAAAAATAAAATAAAAAAAAATTGCGTTTTTCAACTTTTTTGGCGCAGTTTTGGTCTGCAACCTGTTCTGTCTGCGAAAATCCGAGTCTGCGCAAATCGACGTCTGCGAAAATTTGCGTTTGCGCAAATCGACGTCTACGAAAATCCGCGTCTGCGCAAATCGACGTCTGCGAAAATCCGCGTCTGCGCAAATCGACGTCTGCGAAAATCTGCGTCTGCGCAAATCGACGTCTGCGAAAATCCGCATCTGCGCAAATCGGCGTCTCTGCTTGTCACCTATTTTTTGTGCCGCAAAATCTGTTCTGTCGTCTTCGAATACTAGCATATCTTTATTTCTGCACTTTGTAGCTAAAAAGAAGAAAAAAAAAAAAAAAAAAAAAAAGAGTATAAATCAAAATTTGACTTTTAGTGGTTTCGTAGGATTTAGACCATTTAAAGCATTTTTACGCGTAGAAAAAACAACAAAAAAAGTTAAAATTTTTTTTTCCATAGTTAAGCTCTCATTTTTGAAGATTTTGGCTAACTAACTAAATTGTTTTTTTTTTTTTTTTTTTTTGTCTCATTGCAGGTTGGAGCACATATGGAACCACTAACCATGTTTCTTGCAGGTTTTCATGTTGCTAAAAAATGAACTTGAATGTTTAACCATTTGTCTTTGAATGCATGTTGCTAAAAAAATGAACTTGAATGGTTAAACATTTTTCCATTGAATGAATGTTGCTCAAAACACACTCTTGAATGTCATGGATCAAAATCAACTTTCCTTGGAATGCATGCTTAAAACAAAAAATCCAATCTTGAATGCCAAGGATCAATTAACCATTGCAATATCGAACACTTCATTTGGAGCTTCTAAAATTGAACAAAACAAATCTCTTTTTCACATGCAATCTAGGTAAAGTTTGATTTTTGGACATTTAAAAAACTTTGTTAAGTTAAAATACAAATTTACAAAAATCAATTTGAGTAGTTCCTTGGACTCACCTCTTTTCTAATCACCCATCAAATATTAACCATTGGTTGCAATCTCAGCGCCATTTATGGGGATGGGTCTACTTGAAAAAGGTGTTAAATGTTCCACAATCTAACTCACTCACTTGGTCTTTGAACGTTTTCTTTAACTTTATCAAAATTCTTAAATGGCCAAAACTCTAGATTAAATCGATCACACTTCAAGTTTGGGCACTAAAATTGAACAACAACTGACGTGGAGAGCCTCCGGGCGCGCGCTTGAAATCGAATCTCACACACTTTTGTTTTGGGCTTAAAACAAACTCACACTCAATCTTGAATGCCTTAAAGAAAATTAATCGATACTTGACGTGGAGGGCCTCTGGGTGCGTGAGTTTGCTTTTGTTGACCCTAACTCTTCTTATTGTTTGCATTCTTCGATCGATTTACTTTTGTTGGCGCTTCAAGTTGGAATTGAACATTGTCTCTTAAACATGAGTGCTTGCAAAGTCTAGATTAGCACACATAAGAGTCAGTTGGTAAAAGAACAAGCGTATTTTTTAGCCCAAGGTCATCCAAGTCTTCTCTCCCCTTGTCGTCTTTCGAGGCCATCTTGGGTGCATAAGATTAGGATCCAAAACCTTGTTTCTTTTTAGGAGGCCTGCTTGGAGATTTCATCACCCCTTAGACGACCTCAACTCCAGCGTTCCGGCGGAGTATAAGAATCGGGAGGTGAATCGAAAGACACCTCTCTTGGGATCAAGATTTTTTCATTCGGGCTAAGCCTCAAGGGACTTTATACCCTTGAGAAGTGAAAGAGGAGAAGTGGGTTACCGCTCCTCTCGGTTGTGTGACATCCTTTTGGTCTCATCTACGGATTTGGGCCTCACGTACCTTGCATATATCGAGGACTCCCTAGCTAAACCAATTGTCTGCCTTGCAGAAAACCATCTAGGATGTTAATGTGTTTGGAGTGACTGATTGAAACATTTGTAGAACATACACACTCCTTGGCGCAAGTATCACATTCTGAGAACCACAAACTTCTATCTGGGTGTTCCTATCTATTGCTTGTTTTTATTTTACTTGTTGAATGAATGTTTGCCAAACTTGGTCAATCCTAGCTTAGGGCACACTTAGCGTAGTCACTGCCTATTTTGGAAGTTGAACAAGTTGAAGCAAAACAACTGAGATTTTTTTCAAAGCCAAGCAAATTCAGGAATTTATGTCAGAACAACCCAAACCCAAACAAAAGTTTCACAAGGTCAAACTCAAGCCATCTCTAGCATACCAAGACCTTTCAGCCAAGATAAAAGAAATAACACCAAGCCCACGAATTGCCAAACTCCACAAAGCAGAGGACAAAGCTACCGACGAAGCACTTCAAGAGGCCTGGTTAGAGCGCACCATCAAATTTAGCCAACATCCAGGAGTTAATCCTGCTTATGCCTTACCAACTAGGCATGATTTCTATGATTAGACACCCTTGTTTCTCCACATCTTCTTGGATAAGCTTCACTTTAGAGTCATCTTTGTAGAAAAGCCAACCATCTTAGGTTATCCCCTTAAGCATTATTAGCTCATCCATCTCATTTAGAATCATACCATCTAGCTAGTAATCAAAAATCTGCACATCTAAGCTTTCAAAATTGTTGTCACCTTGCTAAAAGTTTGCCATTCCTAAAATCTTCCAAATCCACCAATCTCACCAAGGTTATCCCTTTGACAGAGCTTTGTCTAGGGTAATCTAGCTTTGTCACTTGTTATCCCTCATCACCTTGAGCTAAAGGTTGGGATCCACAAGTGGTCAATCTCATGTTCTTCCTAAAGGATCATCAGTCTATCCTTAAGTTGACACAATCACCACCAAGCTTGCACATAGGAAAGGAGATCTTTTGCACTTTGACAACATATCTTTGAAGTTAGAATCCCCAACCCAATCCTCCTTAGGTTTTGTCATATAGCTTTGCCTCAACCTAAGAAATCATTTGCATAGAAAAACCTTCCCCCTTTTTGCATCCATCAGCATTATTGCATCTCATCCCTAGGAGCATTTTTCATGCCACCCGTCACTCGCTTAGCCAAGAAGAAAGAAACAATGGAGCCCTATCATTTGGATCGAATAGCCTCACCCCCCTTGAGCACTCAACCATCCTTGAGCCCAGAGCCAGCTATGCCATCACCTACTGACATTGAAGCTTTCATGAACCAACCAGGAAATGCAGTATTGGTAAACGCCATTATAGAAAAAAACAAAGAGACAATCATGGCTAATTTTCGAAGGGACAATGTAGGAACCTTTGACTTTGGAAGACCCCCTCCATTATCAGATCCATCTCACCCGTTGTTTGGGAAGCTGCCACCACCCATAGGCTCTTATGATCCAAATTATCCTCAATATATTCCAAAAGAAGAGCATCCAGCCAATCCATATGACCCAACAGACCCAAACATACCATCATCCACCCAAGTTGGAATCTCCATGCTGCAAGCCAACCCAGCCACCACCACTCCATCCTTGGTTCATACCTCTCCGCTCCAAACCCCCTTTACCCAAAACATCTCACCGTTCACCCCCTTCACTATTGCTACTGCTCCCCAACCTAGCCTTCCAAATCCACCCATCTCCCAAATCAGTGCTAGCATCTTTGGCCAACCTCAGCAATATACAACAGGGATTCCACCCATGGGGCCAACTAATCAACCTTTCATCGCCCCCAGCTTGTTCACCACAACCCAAAGCACAATCCCATCATTTCCATTAGGTCTTGGGAGCTCAATACCACCAGCCACAAATCCACAATCTACTACCTTCACTCCACAAAGCTATCAAATCCCACAAGCTACTGCCAATCTTCTACCAAGCTCCCAAGTGACCCCAACTCCCGCCACCACTATACCAAGCTTCCAAATCCAGCCACCAAGCTATCAAACCCCATCAATTCCATTCCCAAGCTTTCAATTCCCACCACCTCCACCACCAACTAATCCATTACATTCTATTACCAACTACTTTTCAATGCCACTTCTAGGAGCTAATCCACCACCCCAGCCAACCACCAATTATTTGCAGATACCATCCCAAATGGGGGCACAACCCACATATATTGGTCAAACCCCACAAGCCCCCCGATCCTTTCCTCAAGCCTCACAACCATCTTATACCTTATCTCCACAAAGCAATCCATTTATCCCACAGCCAGCTTATGTTCCTCAATCCCAACCTCAAATCCCATATCAACAGAGGCTCATGCAGCAATATGCGCCACCTCCCCCTCAACAACCCGTCATCCACCATACAGCTACCCAAACAATGTACAATCCCTATCAGAAAATCCCTCATAACCATCCATATTCAATGGCCCCATCCAACACATACCTACCTCAAGGCACTCCTACATTGGAGGCACCCCAACCATCACCTATCAATTCAGAGTGGGAGCAAATGAAGACAGCTCTGAAAGCCATCCAAGAAGGGAATGATCCAAAGACATTCAAGTTTGAGAATGTGTGTCCTTACCCATTTGACAGAGCCATTACCACGACACCATTTCTCGAACACTTTGAGGTACCTAAATTTGACAAATTCAGAGGAAAAGGAGACCCTGTCACACATATCAAAGAATTTTACATGCATTGCCAGGACATGGCATACAATGATGTCTTCCTCTTGCGCCTTTTTCCCAAAAGCTTGGCTAGACCAGCTCTTGAATGGTTTTATAGAATCCCCTATGGCACAATTAAAAACTTTGCTGAATTATCTGAGGCATTTGTAGCCCAATATGCCCATCTTGTTGAAATAGAGCTATCAATAGTTGATCTTGTCCACACCAAGCAAAAAGGTGGAGAAAGCCTTGCCAAATACCTGCAAAGATGGCAAACCCTTACCACCCGCATATCCTGCACCTTGCCAGAACGCCATGTGGTGAAAATGTTTATCGATAATGCACATCCCAGCTTGGCTCACCACATGACCATGAACTGTTTGCAGACCTATAAGGATATCAAAGAGAAATGAATGATCCTTGAGCAAGGACTCATCAAAGATGGTGTGGTAAAGATTTACAAAGAGGCCAACCAAAATCAATCACATTCCAATGACAAGTCTAGGTATTGGAACAAAAACAAGCATGTTGCAACAGATGGGGTTACTGACACTAGACATGTGAATATCGTTGGTCCTTCTCAAAACAAGTCTAACCCACCATATCAAACAAACAACCAGCAAGCTATCAATTACCAACAATGAAATAACCAAAGCTATCAAAACCACAATACAAGACCCAACTTTCAAGGGTCTAACAATCAAGCTAATGCCATCAATGTAGCTGCAGGGCAAAATCCCAGATTCCAACCTGCACCTAGAAACTATACACCCCTTGGTGAGCCATTGGATGTTATTTTTGAGAAATTGGCTAAGGAAAACCTCATCAAATTTCCACCTACCCAGCAAATTGATCCAAGCCAATCCAAAGCTGCATGGTACAAGGACAATGAGTATTGCAAGTTCCATAGGGTAAACGGTCACACCACCCTCAGATGCATGAAACTGAAAGACTATGTGCAGGACCTCATTGATCAGAAGGAAATCACTGTTGGTGCCCAAACCTCTCCCAATGCAGGCTTACAGATTTATCAAAATGCTTTTCCTCCACACAACAACCAAAATACTGGAAAAGAACCTATCCAAAACAACACCAACAACCACCAGCCAAACCAACAGCATGGGAAGAACAATGACCACACTTCATCCTATATAGACTATGGTAGCCTTATAGGTTGTATATCTGAGAAAGAGCCTTCTGTTAATGTTATCAATATCCGAGGACCAGACAATGAGTGTGTGGTCACCACTCGAAGAGCGCGATTTAACATCGTAGGCCCACCAGTTTCATCAGCACCATCAGCTCCATCAAAAAGCTGGTACAATATCTTGGAACACCTTGGGAACATGCTAGCCCAAATATCCATTTTAGACCTTCTTCGCACTAGTCTTGTGTACAAAGACATCCTTGACAGTGCTCTCATAGAATCCCGTGTCCCTTCTGATATCAATGCTACTGATTTTCGTAATCTTGTTGGACACCTTTCATCCTCATGTGCCTTGTCTTTCAAACCCATCGAAATACCCATGGTTGAGCCAGATCACACCCTTCCGCTTCGCATAGCCATCATGGTATCCAATTTTGCTGTGAAAAGAGTAATGATAGATAATGGATCAGCCTTGAACATTTGCACCCTAAAATTTATAAAACAAGCTGGGTATACTGAGGCAGATATGATCAGTGAGGTTATCACCATCAAAGCTTATGACAACTTGGAAAGGACCACAGAAGGGACTATTTTTCTACCAATCAAGGTTGGGCCGGTCATCCAAGAGATAGTTTGCCATGTTGTTGATCTAAACCTACCATTTAACATCCTCCTCGGTCGCCCATGGATTCATGCTATGAAGGCCGTTCCATCCACCTACCATCAGTGCATCAAATTTCTGCATCAGGGCACTGAGGTAACCATCCATGCCGATCCAGAACCCTTTGCTTACTACAATGCGATTGAAGCTTCATATACAAACCATTGCCCTGGAATAGACATCGACACAGCCATCGCCAGCTCATCCCACACTTGTAATGACGCAGAAACCATCCTCGCCTCTGCCCTATCTACTGTAAAGATCAACAACAAAGGCTGTGGAGAATATAGTCTATCAGATGCATTTGCTGTCGGAGCAATCCCACTTGATCCACATACCCATGGACGGCCAACATATCACAAAGCTAAAGAGATTCCACCTCCTCAATACAAATGGTTTGGCCCAACCACCTTTGTATCCGTAAAAATGCCTCTTCATGAGGAGCTCACTCCAGATATCAACAATTGGTTACATAAGGATGCCCCTCCAAGAAATCAAGCACGCCTTGATCACTTCAGCCAGAAGTATCCCCAACAACATAAGCTCATCACTGAAAAATGAAACTATCAAGGAGGTGGACTAGGACGAGAAGAAAGGGGCATGCAATGTCCCATCAAAGCACATAATTGGGAAACGAAGTTAGGTCTTGGCTTTGGCATACCCACAATTGGGGGCACCAACGAGAACGGTCACGCTTTTTCGAACATTCACCGCGACCTTGTCGAAATCGAAGACATTCTCGAGGAAGTTGAAAAGAGAGCCTACGATGATATCCCAGACCAAATCTTCCTAGGAGACTCTATTCTCCGAGAACTATCCATCCATCTCATTGACCTACCACTCGCTCATCCACAACTCATAGATTGGGACCAACCAAGTGTCATACATATTGATGAGTTTGCATCAGAGGAAGCACTTCTAAGATTCATGGGAGCCGAAACTCATCATAAGAAGAAAAAGCCAGATTCTGCCTACATCTACAAGCTAGATCCCAAGGGGTATTTTGGAGAAAATTCCCAACCTAGTTTCGATACACCCAAAACTGGAACTAAGGTAAATCTGGGACTAGCTAAGGCAATGAAGAGAACCCGTCAGCAAGAAAATCTAGAGCCACAAGCAGAACATGAGGATTTAGTATTGCCTCCTCAAGATAATCGACCCGAGGTGTCTTCTATTCTAATAGAGGATACTAGAGAAGTCAACATTGGTTCTTCAGAGATCCCTAGAATTGTTCACATTGCTGCATCCCTATCACAAGACCAAGCTGACCTTCTCCTTGAGGTTTTACGAGAGAACATTGGCCGATTTGCATGGTCATATCAGGACATGCCAGGACTTGATCCAAAGCTTGTAGTTCATCATCTTGCAGTCGATCCAAAGATCAAGCCCGTCAGACAAAAGCTTAGAAAAATGCACCCCAAGGTGGCATTACTAGTCAAAGCTAAACTAGAAAGAATGTTAGCTGCTAAGGTTATCCGACCTATTGACTACTCAGAATGGATCTCCAACATGGTCCCTGTCACTAAGCCTTCCGGTGACATCAGAATCTGTACTGATTTTAGATATCTTAACAAAGCTTGTCCAAAGGATGATTTTCCCTTGCCCAACATAGATATGATTGTAGATCTTATAGCTGGACATGAAATCCTGTCCCTTATGGATGGATTTTCTGGGTATAATCAGATCAAGATTGCAGAAGAGGATCAGCATAAGACAACATTCACTACCCCCTGGGGAACCTTTTGCTACACCATGATGCCTTTTGGCCTAAAGAATGCTGGGGCTACCTATCAAAGAGCTATGACAGCCATTTTCCATGATCTTATCCATAGCATTTTGGAAGATTATGTGGACGATATCCTGGTCAAATCTCACACCTTCATGGATCTTGCTGACCTGGAAAAAGTCTTTGATAGGTTGGCTCAATATCATCTCATGCTAAATCCGAAGAAGTGTGTCTTTGGGGTCACATCTGGCAAGCTTCTAGGCTTCATAGTTTCTAAACGAGGTATAGAGATTGACCCCAAAAAGGTCAAGGCTATCTTAGACATGCCTCCTCCCCAAACACTGCGACAGCTTCGCTCTCTTCAGGGAAAACTTCAATCTATCCGGCACTTCATCTCCCAACTTGCAGATAAGTGTACACCATTTTCACACTTGCTAAAGAAGAATGAGAACTTCAAGTGGGATCTTTTATGTCAGTGCAACTTCGATCAACTCAAGCAGTATCTCACCAATCCCTCTATCTTGGTTCCACCAGTTCCTGGTCGTCCCTTGATCTTGTATATATCAGCAACACCTACTGCTCTAGGGGCACTTCTAGCACAACATGATGATTATAGCAGAGAGAGAGCCATCTACTATATTAGTAGAACCCTAGTTGGTTATGAACTCAATTACACTCCTATGGAAAAAGCTTGTTTGGCAGTTGTTTTCTCAACTCAAAAGCTTCGCCACTACATGCTAAGTCATACCATCTAACTAGTCTCTAAGATTGATCCTCTCAAGTATATGCTCTCTAGAACAGCACTCACAGGCCGGCTAGCGAAATGGGTTATGCTACTAATTGAGTTTGACATCCAGTATGTGGACAGAAAGGCAATCAAAGGACAAGCTATAGCAGATCACCTAGCTGATGCACCTCTAGTAGATGCATATCCTTTGCTCACAGAATTCCTAGACGAGCATATCTGCCTAATTGAAGAACAACCCCCATGGAAGCTTTATTTTGATGGCTCATACACCTCTCATGGATCAGGGGCAAGAATATTATTAGTTACACCTCAAGGAGATTACATTCCAAAAGCCTTCAAGCTACAATTCTCTAGCACCAACAATATAGTAGAATATGAAGCTCTTGTAGCAGGATTAAAGATAGCTGTAGAATGGATTATCACTGAGTTACAAGTCTTTGGTGGTTCCCAGCTCATCATCAAACAAGTCTTAAATGAATATCAAACCAAAGATGAAAAGCTATTACCCTACAAAGAGCTAGTTGATCAGCTGACCCAGCATTTTACAAAGCTTCAATTTACACAAGTGCCTCGAATGCAGAACAAGGCAGCAGATGCCATGGCCACTATCGGCTCGCTCTTGGAAATTCCCCAAGAAGCTACGCAGTATGATTTTTTAGTTGAGCAGCTCCTCACACCTGCCTATGCGAATGAGGATTCGAACCGTGTTTGTATCTTGGTTGGTCCCCAATCCCCTTGGTACCATGAAATTCACGCTTACCTTAATGATGGTATCATATCCCCTCACCTCAAACGTACCCAATGCCAGAACCTCATCCGAAAATCATCCTGCTATGTTATCATAGCCAATACCCTATATCGTCGGGGTTATCATGATACTCTCTCTCGATGTTTAGATGAAAATGAGGCTGCGATGGCATTAAAAGAAGTACATTCTGGACTTTGCGGTGCCCACACGAGTGGTATTGTCCTAGCACGACAAATCCTTAGATCAGGCTACTATTGGCCTACCATTGAAGAAGACTCTTGTGACTTTGTCAGAAAGTGTCTCCCATGTCAACAGCATGCAAATCTTGTGCACGCTCCGGGACAGGATCTACAACCTATTGCACCACCTTGGCCTTTTGCTTGTTGGGGCCTTGATCTAGTTGGAACTATCACACCTCTCTCATCTGATGGACATAAATGGATAATAACAGCTATAGACTATTTCACTAAGTGGGTGGAAGCAGTCCCCCTAGTCTCAGCTACAGGAGTTCAAGTCTCCAAGTTCATCTTGTACCACATTGTTTGCCGCTTCGGCATCCCATCCACCATCTTCACTGACCACAGAGGTAACTTTGAAAATCTCAACATGGAAGAATTATGCACTTCCCTCTGCATCCATAACCGCTTTTCTAGCCCATATTTCCCACAAGGTAACGACCAGGCAGAGGCAACTAATAAAACCCTCCTCAAAATCCTAAAGAAAGTTGTCAATGATTTCGGCCGTGATTGGCACCTTCAAATAAATCCGGCTCTATGGGCCTATCGAACTTCCTTTCGTACATCCACAGGCACAACTCCATACTCCCTAGTCTATGGTGCCGAAGCGGTATTACCTATAGAAGTTGAACTTCCCTCACTACGCATATCTTTGCGAGGGCAAATCTCAGATGAAGAATACAGAGTAGCTCGAATCACCCAGCTAGATCTCTTAGACGAGAAGAGACAACAAGCCTATGACCATCTCACAGTCTATCAAACTCGTCTCAAAAGGAATTTCAATAAGAAGGTGCTCCCACGACACTTTCAGCCAGGTGATATGGTCCTCAAAGAAAATATGAAAGTCCAAGTAGATCGAGAAAAGAAAGGCAAGTTTGAACCTACATGGCTTGGTCCCTATGTGGTTACTGCCTCCTTTGGCTCCGAAGCCTATCAATTATCTACACCAGAAGGAGAACTCTTGAATGATCCCACTAACATCATTCATCTCAAGAAGTTCTATGCTTGAAGATCCTTGGTATACTCAGCTTTTGAAAAATACAAAAAAAAAAAATAGTAAAGAGAAATAAGCGTCCAATGGTGAAAACTTGGCAATTCAAGCGCCTTGGATAGGTACCTTGGTGAAAACCTGGTAATTTAGGCGCCTTGTGTGCTAAAGACTAATCCATTATCTATCACTATCCTATCCCTCATCCATCCATCCACCATCCCATAAAACACCTACTTGTTCCCTTGGTGTTCCAATCAAATATGCAAAATCTGATGGAGCTTGTCAATACCTCCTGTACAGCTTGTAAATCTTGTACCAAAGCTTGTATTATACCTTGTAAATCTTGTACCATACCTTATATATATTCGAATCTTGTCCAAAGCTTGTACCATATTCCAGCTTGTAAATAATCTTGTATCGTAGCCTGTATCCTATCACATGCACACACAGAATCCCATTTTCCTTAAGCTTTTCACAAACCATCTACCTATCCACCTATCAACTATTATAGACATCCCATCCTTCACAAACATTTCCATCTCACAAAAAAAAAAAACATGAACAAACTTGTACATTTGTAACATATCTTGGTCTGTCAACTTGTACATCCTCTTTAGCTTAGTATCATTGTATCTATCCAACTTTCGTGTTAGTTCATCCTCGGTCAACATCTTGCACACATCGTACACCTTTGTTAGATATTCCAATGCATCCTTTAGCTAGATCTCCTGTCACCAAAGTGTTATCCTTCTTAGTTCAGCTTGCCAGACGCATCACTCATCCAAGATCCATAAGCTTAGGTGCTCTCTGATAGATCCTTGCAGGATATAGCTTTCCTCATGTCTGATCTTGGTCTGTTAGTACCTCGTCCTACCCATCTCCTTGGCAAACAGTTCTCTTTTGGATTTTCGCTTTCTTTGGATTTGGGATCTTCCCTTTTGGGTCTTGAAATATCTTTTCCAAGCAATCTCCTTGTTCCCTCCTCAAGGTGGCCATGATCTTCCATATCATGGTATGCTGCGAATGGGGCAATTAGAGCGTAAGGTCTTGATTAGGTCTTTTGCTTGTTTTCTTTTTCTGCTTGTGGGTTACCTAGTGTCGTTTCCACGCTGCTTCCTTTAGGATTCATGTGTGATACTGGGGCAATCCTTGCGTGTTTGTTTCGAGTCAGTTCGTCAGTCCTCTGGACGGTTGGTGAAAAGGCCTTGATGTTCTTGGTAACCTTGGCAATTAACCAACAGTCCTATAGCAAATCTAGTGCTCAACTACATGGTGGTACTTCTCTTTGAAGTATCCCCCCACTCAAAAAGCTTCAATGGATTCCCTTCATCTCCATTATCCCCCATCCATATCCTACATTTGTCACTCCTACCCCTGCTTATGCATCAGTATCTTTTTGAATCACTCCTCACGCTTAGCTTTAGGGATCCACAATCCTAGTCTTAGGGATTCACCAATCAAATCAATCCACCAAGCCTCATCTTTCGAGATCCACAATCCTAGTCCTAGGGATCTCCGAAACCCATCTTCCGCCAATCTGACTCTTTGAAATCTTGTTGCATCAGCTTTATCATTCTATCATCCATCTCCCTACCATGGATTCCTTTTATAGCGCTCCACTCCTCCTCCCCCCCTCCCCCCCCAACCCAATCCTGGAAAGTCTTAAGCTTGCTTTACTGTTGTGCCCTTGATTTCCCTTCATCATTCTCCCATAGTGAGAGTTTGAGCTCATTCAGCCCCTTCTCTTTGCCAACATGTGTCTTAGCTCATCTCAATTTCTTGTACTTTTCAAGAAGTCGTCGAGCCTCATTTCTCTCCCCACCACCTTCTTGAGGGGGCATCATCTAAGTCTAGTCTCTCCTCTTCTTATCCAAGACTAGGGCAACCTTGTTGCTAAAACATCTTCTTCCTGTCGTCTTCATTCGAACTTCTTTGAAATAGTGTTGTCTCAACACTATGTTAAAGAGGGGCAAAATGTAGACACCTAAATTTGATTACACTATTTTAGTAATCCTATTTAGTTATCTAAAAAGGCATTATTAATTAAATTTCTATTTAATTAATTCTTTGTCATTCCCTAGTTGATTAATTTAATTAATCATCTATAGTCCTAATTGATAAATCAAATAATCTATTATTTATCAATTAAATCCTTTTCTCCTATCTAATTCCAAAAATCCCCATTTATTAAATAAATCTATTTGATAAATGAAATCCTCAAATTCAAAAACCCCTAACCTATCTCTAAACCTCCATTTAGCCTAATCCACCCCATCCACCCATACTAACCAAGCTTAGCCACTAACTCACCCACCTTCATTAATGCCATTCACTTGCACATCTCTAACATCCCTAATCTAATCCTAAACCCAAGCCTAATCCACCCCCTAATGTTGTCACATTCCTTAAACAAGTTTAAGACTTTCCTAATCCAAACCAAAGTCTCCCCTCAAAAAACCCACCCACTAAGTCATGACTGCTCTTACAAAACATAAAAGACTCTTACAAGCCCACTCATGACTCTTACACCCATCTTCCACACTCTTCCCTCTTCCACACTCATTCCTCTTACATCCCTCTTACATACTCAACCCCACTCATCATGCCTTTAACCAACCCTTTACCCTACCCTCTCACACTCATCCTCCTTGTGACAAGTGTCACCTTCCCATTGGTGCTAAACAAGCACAATCCATGTGCTCTCCTTTGAGTGCATCCTAGCCCTCCTTAAGCCTTCATCCATCCTTGCATCTAAGCCCTCCATCCCTCTACCCCTTAGCCTATAAATTGAATCCCATCCCAAGCCATTTCATCAACAATCTTTGAGCTAAAGTTACCATGCCCTTTTGAGAGCCAAAAGCCATACCCATACCCTTATAATGCCAAATTGAGAGCTCACAAAGCTACCAATTTGCCATTACCCATCTCCATTGAAGCAGCTTTTGAGCATCTTGAGCATACATCCACAAAAAAAGGACACATCTACAGAATCAAGAAAGCATGGAGTATTTTCTCTTGTGAGGTTTGCACTTATTGTTTGCTTTCTTTGTCTAAGCATATAGGTGAATTTAGTTTTTGGTTTGTGAATGTTTACTTTATTTTTTAATGTTCTTTGCATACTAAATCTTGTTCTACAACCAGAGGCTGGGCCGTTATGCGATTGTGACGTTATGATTATTTGTTCTCGATCTTTCTAAACCCAACCAGCGTGATGTGACAATATGCTCTCTGATGGATGTTTTGTTTACTGTTTGTTATTGCTTCTAGTTTCTATTTGAGTTACCTAACTTAACCATTTTGGAGTCTTCGATTAGTTTTGTGTTCTATCATTGGGATTCTTTCTGGTTGCTCATTGGAGAACCATGGGATATTGTGATTTATCATTGATGCCTTCAGTTGCTGATAGAGAAATGTTGTGATCATCATGATTATTATTTGATGCTTATCAGTTGCTCATGGAGAACTGATGTGATTATTGTGAATTATATTTATGATGTTTTTTAGTTTCTTTTATAGGACTAAGGTGATTTTATTATGATTCTTTAATTTCATGAGCCTAGGATAGGTTATCTATGTGTAGTGTCGAGAAGTGGCTTGCAATGAGGGATGGGAGACCTGAAGTGGCTCTGGGCATGACTCATTGTAAGTTGTTTATTTTAATAAGTGAAAACATCTCACCTAAATACTGACTTAAATGAACCTAATAAGATAACTGTATGTTCTCTCCCATGCCTTGAGTGCTACTATAGACTAGGATGGGGTAGAGAGAACGCTTGGTTGCGACCTTGCATTCCATAGTATGCCTCGTCAGTACAAGAGGATACTAATGGCCGCAGGATTACTGGGGACCCGAGATTCCTGAGGGATTGTTCGGGTAACTTCCAATGTGATTCATGTGATGACACTTTCCCGCTTGCATAGTAGGTTTCCTACATGTCTTTGTGGTGACTCTGGGTTTAGATGTCGATCTTTTTAGGAACCCTTGAGTTAGCATACTTTTAGGATTTTCCAGACTTAGAGAGTACTTGTGTTTTGTGTTTTGATACCTTGTTTGGGACTTGAGACTATCTCCTCAGCACGGTGGGAGTGGACCATTTAGGTTCCACGCGGTCGAGTGGTAGTACTTTTTACTCTTACCATTGAGATCCGTTCCGTGGTCACCGTGACTGGAGTTTTCTTAGTTGGCATTTACCTTCATTCTGTTCATGGATGTTTTATCATTATGGATGTATTGATGTATCATGTATGGTGGATGATTTCATTTATTTTACTGTACTTTGTATCATGGATTTGAGGATGATGTATCTTTATCTTTACATATGTATATTCTTTTAAGCCTTTCATACCGTGTGACATGTACAGTGGATGATTGAGCATTCCGAATTAATTTGCCAAGAGGCATTCGGAACAAATGTATATTATGGACATTGGATTTTTTGATTATTCTTTCATATGTATGTGGTAGTTGTTAGACTTAGAATTAATTAAATTTAAAAGTGACTCAACGTCTTGGGATCCTTAAGGAATGTAACCTGTTATGTATGATTGTTGATGATTACATGTTATTACTTTCGCTACTATGTGTTTGATGTGTATGTTATTCATTCTTACTTTAAAAAAAAAATGTTTAGCAAACTTAGTAAAACTTTAGGTTAATTCTTTTGGATCTCTTGGCGGGGCGTTACACCTATTTTTTAGTCCCTATTTTTTCGGGTCCTACTTTTTTGGGCCCTACTTTTTCAGGGCCTATTATTTCGGGCCTATTATTTTGTCCTCCATTTGGCTTCCTATTATTTTGGCTAGCTATTATTTCAAGAATTCTTTTTTAATATTTAATTTGGAAGTTTGTAACCGCTCCCAATTCTTTTTTATTAACGAAGAATCTTTTTTGGCATATTCTTGTGCCGAGTATTTGTGTTGTGATTGTATAGAATGCATGTCTAATTTTAAATTTTTTTGCACATATTCATAGCAAAACACACTAAAATGATTGTCAAAGATTTTAAATAATGTCAATTTTGCATATGTTCATAATGAAATGCAGTAAAATAACTTAGGTGAAAACTTTAAAATGTAGTCTAATTTTAAACAATATTGCACATATTCATAGCAAAACAAGCTAAATGATTTTTGGAGCCAAACAATGCACATCTAATATCAACCAATTTTGCACATGTTCATAGTAAAATATTAAAAAAAAAAAATCAAAGCTAAAAATTATATGGCTAATTCTAAATAATTTTACACATGTTCATGGTAGAATACTTTAAAATGATAATCAAAGATTAAAAAATGCACATCTAATTTTAAACAATTTTGCACATGTTCATAGAAAAATTTGCTAAAATGATTGTCAAAGAAAAAAAACACATCTAATTTGAAATATTTTTTCACATATTCATAACAAAACATAGTAAAATCATTGTCAAAGAAAAAATATAAATATTTTTAACTAATTATGCACATGTTCATAGCAAACTATACTAAAATGATTGTCAAAGCTTAAAAAAGTTGCATTTGATTTGAAATAATTTTGCACATGTTCATAGAAAAATACACTAAAATGAGTGTCAAAGTTTAAAATGCATATCTAATTTTAAATAATTTTGCACATATCTATAGCAAAACACACTAAAATGATTGTTAAAAATTTAAAAATATGAATTTCACATATGTTCAGAGAAAAATACACAAATAATTATCAAAGCTAAAAAATATCAATTTTGCACATGCCCATAGCAAAATACACTAAAATAATTTTGTCAAAGCTAAAAAATACACCTCTAATTTCAAACAATTTTGTACATGTTCATAGCAAAACATAATAAAATAATTGTCAAAGCTATATATATATATATATATATATATATATATATATATATATATATATATATATATATATATATATATATATATATATATATATATATATATATATATATATATATATATATATATATTTATAAGTATATATAATTTTATATAACTATATACATATTCGTAGTAAAATATACTAAAATGATAGTTAAAGATTTCAAAATTATGCACATCTAATTTTAACAATTTTAGACATGTTCATAGAAAAATACACTAAAATGATTGTGAAAGAAAATATAAACATATTTAATTTGAGATTTTTTTTTAACATATTCATAGAAAAACACAGTAAAACGATTGTCAAAATAAAAAAATACACATAATTTTAAACAATTATGCACATCTTCATAGCAAAATACACTAAATGGTTGTCAAAGCTAAATAATAATGCATATCTATGCAAAAACAATTTTGCTCATATTCATGGCTATAATATACTAAAATGATTGTCAAAGCTAAAAAAATGCATATTTGATTTGAAACAATTTTGCACATTAAAATGATTGTGAAAGCTAAAAAAATGTGTATATAATGCGAAACAATTTTTCACATATTCATTTGTTTTATATATTATATTTTTATCATACACGTGTATGTATATATATTGATATAGATATTGATATCTAAGATACACTAATTATGCATACTCTAATAACAAATACACTAAAATGATTACCAAAGTTAAAACATGCACACTCTAATTTTAAATACTTTTGCACATATTCATAGAAAAATATGCTAAAGTGATTATTGAATTTTAAAAATGCACATATAAATTCAAACAATTTTGCATATGTTAATAACAAAATATAATAAAATAATTGTCAAAGCTAAAAAATGTCTAATTTTAAATAATTTTACACATGTTCATAGCATAACACATTAAAATAATAATCAAATATTAAAAAATGCACATCTAATTTTAAATAGTTTGTACACATTCATAGAAAAATAGAATAAAATAATTGTCAAAAGCAAAAAAAAAACATCTAATTTCAAATAATTTTTCACATATTCATAATAAAATATAGTAAAATGATTATCAAAGTCAAAAAATACAAACAATTTTACCTAATTATGCACATGTTTGTAGCAAAATACACTAAAATGATTGTCAAAGTTAAAACATGAATGTCAATTTTAAATTTTTTTTGCACATGTTTATAGAAAAATACAATAAAATGATTGTTAAAGTTTAAAAATGTGTATTTTATTTAAAATAATTTTGCACATGTTCATAGAAAAATATACTAAAATGATTTTCAAAGCTAAACAATGTCAATTTTGCACATATTCATATCAAAATACACTAAAATGATTGTCAAAACCAAAAAAATGCACATCTAATTTTAAACAATTTTGCACATATTCATAGCAAAACATGCTAAAATGATTGTTGATGCTAAAAAAAATGCACGTCTAATTTAAAACAATTTTACACATGTGCAAAACATAATAAAATAATTGTCAAAGCTAAAAATGTATGCCTACTTTAAAATAATTTTACACATGTTCATAGTAGAACATACTAAAATGATAATCAAAGATTTTTGTTTTTAAACGCACATATAATTTTAAACAATTTTACACATGTTCATAGAAAAATATACTCAAATTATTGTCAAAGCAAAAAATATATCTAATTTGAAATAAATTTTCACATATTTATAACAAAACACAGTAAAAGGATTGTCAAAGTCCAAAAATACACATAATTTTAAATAATTATGCACATAGAAAAATACACTAAAATGATTGTCAAAAGTAAACAATGCATGTCTACTTTAAAATAATTTTGCACATATTCATAGCAAAATATACTAAAATAATCATCAAAGTTAGAAAACATGCATTTGATTTGAAACAATTTTTCACATGATCATTAGTTTTATAGACGACATTCTAACCACACACACACACACACACATATACTACATTATACCTATACACGTGTATATATATTTTATTGATCCATATTGATTTTATTGATATAAATCAATAAATGCACAAATATATTTAAAAAAAGAACAGATAAAAATATAAATCAATAACAACACACAAAAATATAAATCAGTAACAAAATACAAAAATATAAATTAACAAATGCACAAATATATAAATCAACAAAAGCACAAAAATATAAATGAATAAAAACATATAAAAATATAAATCAATAACACAAACACAAATCAACAAATGCACAAATATAAATAAATAAATATACAAATATAAATCAACAAATGTACAAATATAAATAATAATAACACATAAATATATAAATTAACAAATGTACAAATATATCGATCTACAAATGCAAAAATATATAAATCAACAAAAAAATACATAAATATACAAATGCACAAATATATAAATCAACAAAAGAACACAAATGTAAATCAATAAAAAATACAAAAATATAAATCAATAACACACAAAGACAAATTAACAAATGCACAAATATACAAATCAACAAATGCACAAATATAAATCAATAAATGTACAAATATAAATCAACAAATGTACAAATACAAATCAATAATAATACACAAATATATAAATTAACAAATGCACAAAATTCTTGTCAATAAATAACTATAAACTTTTGCAATACAACTTGCCACCTAACTTTGATTTTGAATTTTGAATTTTTAAACTATGGTGGTCCCTAAGCCTCTGGATCAGCCACCCTACCTAGACCTACAAATGGTGCCTATGTTATGTAGGGACTTGGAGGACACGATGGATGGTTGTGGGTCCATGGGGGATGTTGGGATGACTTTTGCCAACACTTTTGCCTTGGGCAATGGTGGACCTATTGGTTGTCATCTGGAGGGTAGTTAGAAAATTGTAGATGGGACCTTGATGAGTTGGAAGAATGCGCTTGTGGGTTCCTCGTTGGCTAATGTCCCTACTAAAGATCACAAGATTATCCATGGTTTAGATGGTCTAGTGATCTCCTTCCCTAATAGTTTGGTGGATAGTGTGACCTCTAGCCTCAAACTTTGTGTTGTTAGCATATTTTTTGCTTTCAAATCCACAATTGAGATGGTTCATAAATGGGTGAGTTAGAAATGGAAAGTTGGAGGTAGTGTGGGTGTTTCTACAATGCATAGTTGCCTCTTTTGTTTCAAATTTACGTCAAAGGATGATATCAATCTCATTCTCTTAGGTACCTAGTATTATGGGAAATATTGTCTTGCCTTGACAAAGTGGCATCTGGGTTTTGATGTTAGTGTGGAGTTAAATAAATTAGCCCCAATTTGGGTTAGATTCCCTGGACTACCCCTTAAATTTTGGGATGAAAATATCCTAAGGTGGGTGGGGAATTATTTTTCTCATTTTGTCATTGCGGCCAAGATGATAATGCAAAAATCACAACTAGCTTATGCCAGGTTTTGTGTGAATGTAGCCTTGAATTGAGCACTCCCAACTGTGGTTACACTTAATACCAAATGGGGAGAGAAAGTCTAGCCCATTGAATATGAGAATCCAGGTTTGTTTTGCCAGAAATGTGGCTAGTTTGGACACCTTATTGTGGACTACAAGGCCCAAATGCAAAAGGATAAATAAAAGGATGGTACTCCAGGGATTGTTATGGAAACTATAGAGGAGCCTTTGGAAGCCCCAAGATAGGAGGTGGAGACTGCTAATATACAAAGTATGGAGGTTTTCCAAGTGCTTTCTACCCTAGGAAAAGTTGTGCATAATTCTCTTAGGGATGGGGAAACTTTGGAGGACAAGAAGAAATTGGAGGAATATCCCTTTAGAAGGGAATTAGAGAAACTATTGAGTTTACCCATGAGGGTACTTAAGGAAGGAGAGTTGTTGGAGGAAGGTGAAATAGAGTTTTGCCACCCTCTTTCTAGCTCCTCAGCAAATCTGGGAGGTTCCAGCCTACAGGACCTTATGGCCCCAAAATGTGATACTCAAGTGAGAGTTTGTACCCCCTTAAATATGGTTAAAGCCTCCCCAACGAAGATTGCAACTACAGTAATGACAAGCATTGATAAGACTGAAAAGAAGCTTAGCCCTACCTCACCACAAGAGGGGGATAATGGGGAATGGGAGGTTCAAGAAAAGAAGAGGAGGGGTAGACAAAACCAAACATGGGAGCTTGTGGGACTACTGGAAGGCCATCTAGCAAAGCAACTAGGACAAAACATGTAGCAAGGGATGTGGCCAGTGGTAAACAACTTACACTGGAGATCATTACTAGAGGTAAGAAATGAAATTCCTCTCTTGGAATTTAAGGGGGTTGAATAACCCCCAAAAGCAATACGCTCTATAATAATGTATTTTTTTGGAAAAAGTAGATTGTGTTTTAATACAAGAAACTAAAATATCTAGTGCCAATTTTGATAAAATTGTTAGTCATGTTTGGCCTAGTGTTGTGTACATGCATATGGATGCTGATGGAGCCTTAGGGGGTATTGCTACTATGTGGAACCCAAACTCTATGATGGGAGTTGCGGTTTTGAAGAATAGAAATTTCATAATAATTGATTTCCAATCTAGTATTCAATGTTGGGGCTGATCAATATCTATACTTCTAATAGCAAGCTAGGGAGGAAGGAAAAGTATGAAAGACTAGCTAGAATTATAGAAACAATGAAGGATAAGAAATTGATGTGTATGGGAGACTTTAATACTCCCTTGTACCACTCAGAGAAATTAGGTGGTAATAGGGACTTCTTGGAAAGCTTACAAGATATTAATGATTTTATGAGCCAAATGGATGTTATTGATGTGGAACTGAGAGGGAACCCATATACTTGGACTAATAATAGAAAGGGGAAGGACCTTATGCAAGTTAGACTGGACAAGGTATTGGTGATAGGGAACTGGAATCAACTTGATAATTCCCATCTGGAGAACCTCACTAGAACTACTTCAAATCATTCCCCATTAATCTTTCAGTGGGAGGGTGGTTTTAAAAGTGGGCTAGAACCTTTTAGATATGAAATAATGTGGCAATCTAACCTAGAATTCAAAGAGAGAGTTCAAGCATTATAAAATATAAGGATAGAAGGTATCACAATGTATAGAATGACCCAAAAAATTGATAACATAAGGAGAAATTTTAAGGGCTAGGCTAAGGGCTCATTTGGAGATTTGTTTAAAATCAAAGGTAAAGTGGAGGAAAAACTTTAAAAACTCCAAGGGGAAATTGCAAAAGGTATTAACCTAGAAAGTGCAACTCAAGAAGAAGAGGTATATAAAAAAAAGTGGAAGGATATTCTTTTGAGGGAGGAATTTTTTTGGAAACAAAGATCAAGAGTACAATGGCTTATGAAGGGGGATAAAAACACTATCTTTTGTAGGCCATCCTCTAATCATAAAAGAAAAACTACAATCAACAAGCTAGACAGTGAAGGGGGAGGATTTATAAGGATCAGGAGGAAATGGGAAGACATGCGATGGAATACTTTTGCAAGGCTTACATTAAGGAAAATAAAGTTAAAAATTTGGTGATCAGAAGAAGCTTGATCAATATGATACAATAGGTGTTGGGTATGGAGGGAAAAAGTTACATTCTAGGAAACATCACGGAGGAGAAGTTGAAATGTGCAGTGTTTTCTATGAAAGTTTATAAAGCTCTAGGTCCGAATGGGTTCCCCCCTATGTTTTTCCAACATTTTTGGAGGTAGTTAAATCTGAATTGGTTTGGGATACTAGGGATTTTTTTAGAATTGGGAAGATGCTAAGGAGGAGCAATAAGATTTTTATTGCTCTAGTTCCTAAAATTCCCACACCACTAAGCCTGTTGGATTCTAGACCTATAAGTTTACGTAATAGTATTTATAAGATATTTGTTAAAGTCTTGGTTAATAGGATAAGAATTTTTTGGAAAGAATAATTGGTAGTCCATAGAAAGGATTTTTCCCAGGTAGACAAATTCTAGATGCAGTGATAACTACACATGACGTTATTAACTCAATGGTGAAAAACAAACAACTAGGTGTGGCCATCAAATTGGATATCTCCAAGGCCTATGATAAAGTTAAGTGGGATTTTCTCTATGATGCACTTGAAAGAGTGGGGTTTAATAATAGGGTTATAAATCTAATCAAGATGATGCTAGGCTCAATTAAATATTTTGTTCTCCTAAATGGTTCTCCCTGGGGTAACTTTGGAGCAAAGAAAGGTCTAAGATAGGGTGACCCACTTTCTCCTTACCTCTTCACCATGGTTGTTGAAGTTTAGGGGAGGTCTTTCTCTAAATTAGTAAATACTAGTTGTGTCAAAGGGGTCAAGCTTACTAGTACTGCTGAAACTGAATTCCTACAACAATTTGTAGATGACACTTTCCTATTTGGAGAATCTTTAGATATGGAGGTTGAAGCTTGGAAGACTATTTTGCACAATTATGAAGAAAATTTAACTAGCAAGTTAACTACCACAAGAGTAAGATTTATTTCTTTAATACTAATGCCCCATTACAAAGGAGGATACAGAACATTTTGGGTTATCTATCTACAAACCTCTCGGATACATATCTTGGATTACCACTAACCACTAAAGAAGTGACTAATGAATTATGGAATATGATAGCGGATAGAATTTAGAGGAAACTAGTAGGATGGAAAGGAAAGATCTTAAGAAATGCTAGATAAATTACAATTTCTCTTGGCAACTCTCCAGGGCATTCCCATTTACTTCCTATCCCTTTTCAAAATTAACCAAAATATGGTAGATAGGATTGAGAGAATACAAAGGAATTTCCTCCAATCAAGAATAGGAGAGAAAAATAAATTGAGTCTGGTCAATTGGGAAGAGGTGTGAGGGCCAAAGGAAAAGTGGGGGCTGGGAGTAAGGAGAATTTGTGACTTTAACAAGTCTCTTCCTACGAAGATTGGCTAGAGACTGGGAGAAGACAACACTAATTGGGGTAATATAATGAAAGCTAAATATCTATCAAATTCCCTCTTTAATTGGAATCTATTCAATAATGACCTCCTAGGAGTCTCTAAAATATGGATGAATATTGTCAAGAGTACAGATTTACTGAGGGAAGGGACAAGGTGGATAGTGGGGAATGGTCATAGCATCAGATTTTGGGAAGACAATTGGATAGGAGGGAAACATCTGGTCTTTAGAAAATTCAAAAGATTAATGGAGGTACTTAAAGAAGACATGGGAAGGAAGGTAGAAGAGTATATTGATAAAGGGAGAAAGTGGAAGAAACTTTATAAGGATACTTACTCCTAGGAGGATATTTAGCTACTCAAGGGGTTTGAAGAGTTGTTAGGAGCACAGAGACCCCCAATTTTGCACCAAGAGGACACTACTGTCTAGGACCTAACATCAAGTGGTAGCTTCAAAGTCAAATCGGCTTACAAACACCTTTTTAGCAAGGAACCCTATCCACCATTATGGAGTATGATTTGGATTAGTAACCTTCTTCCTAAAATCAACTCTTTTTTGTGGATGATTCAGCATGTCCAAATTTCAACCTTAGACAATCTGAAAAGAAGGGGCTTTTACATAATAAATTGTTGTTATCTTTGCAAGGAAAAAGAGGAGAGCATTTCTCACCTATTCGTTGAATTCTAGTATGCCTTAAGGATATGGGCTAGGGTCTGGGAGAGATTTGGTCTGGATTGGGTGATGAAAGACAATCTGGGTTTATTTGTAGAGAACTTTTGTTTTCCTTTCTATCACCCAAGATTGATCTTTCTATGAAAAATTGTTCCACCATATACTTGCTGGCATATATGGAAAGAAAGAAATAATAGAATATTTAGGGAGGAGGAAAAACTAGTGGAGGTGGTTTTTGAAATAATGTAGAAATAGTTGAAGGAAAATATAAGGGTTGCCAAATGTAAGAAGTCGAAGGAAGAACCAAGTAGGCAAGAAGGAAAAATTCTAGAAAAATGGGAATGTCATGAGGAGTTTTACCTTTTTGATAACTCAAAAGTGTTGAGGATACAAGAAACAAGATGGAAACCACCTACCCTTATTTAACTTAAACTAAAATTCGATGGTGCAGCAAGAGGAGGTATAGGAGTGGTGGGTGGAGTGCTATGGGATAAGAATGGTGATGCACTATTAGTTTATGTTGAGAAGGTGGGAAATGGAAGCAATAATCTAGCCGATGCAATGGCTTTGTTTTGGGGGCTTTAGCTAATTAATGAAATGTAACTTAAGGAAATAACAATAGAGGGGTACTCCAAATTAATCATTGATCTAGTTGATGGGGTGTGCCAACTAGGATGGAATATCTAGACTATTATTATGGATATCAGACATATTTTAGAGGGGATGGAAAGAGTCCACCTGTAGCACATCTACAGGGAAGGAAATAAGGTGGCTGATGCAACAGCTGCCATGGGGTTTAAATCAATGGTAGTCACATGCTAGAATAATATGGAAAATCTTAATGAAGATATTAAGTCCTTGATAAGAAAGGAAAGAGGAGGGAGTATCATTTAATAATGACTATAAAATTTAAAGTCGAGGCCAAATTTGGCAAGTTTGAGTTGAAGTGTGCTAAATTTAATGAAGGTTTTAGGGAAATGAGGAGAAGACATGGTCATATAAATGAAAATATGAGTGAATGCAAACTAAGAGGAATGTCATTTCATCATTATGGTAACCCATTGCAAAATTCAAATTACTCCCCATTTAAAAGTACAAATGATATCGTTTATTAGATTGTCAAAGATTTTTGGGGTGTTAAAATTATGATAATATACAATCATGATTCCCATCATGAATTCACATGGGATTTTGTAGCTTATCAAGCACAAGACTGTATAGCCTTTTTGCTTATTGTTGAAAGACTCGGGGTTGATAGTAGTTGTAGTCTTTTCACAAACAAGGAGGTTCAGACATGCACATAACTGAAGTGGGGGAATGAGAAATTGGCAGGATAAATATGGGTGGGGATTTGAATAGGCTAGAGCCCATGAAAATGGAGAATTTCAAAGATAGGATGGTCACCCAGTTTCTGTTAAAGGTGGGATGTTTTCTACCCTACATGTAGTTGATGGTAGGGTATGACGAGAACTGTGCTCTCTAGTTTGTTAATGGGTGGAATGACCACAAGCTCACTATTAATAGAATTACCTTTCAAGTGAATGAGGAAGTGATTGCCATGGCTACTAGTTTTTCAATGAAAAGGAAAAAATGGAGAAAGGTCACGAAAACTATGGATGAGGCTAGTATAAGTTATTTTTTTGCAAATGATGAGGAACTAGTGTGCTATAGAGGAGGATTTAAGAGAGACAAGCTACTAGCTCCATGGGATGATGTGTACCTGGTATTCATGAAATATATAATGCTAGAGGGTAGGTTTGGTGTTTAGTACTACTATTTCCCATTGTTTCAAATCATTTTAGAAATAGGGATTTCATTTCTATCTAATTTTTCTTGCTACATTCACTTGAAGATATGGTCAATGAGGTTAGAGAGAGGAGAAATAAAGGGAAAAACTTTACCATTATCTACCAAGGCCTTATCTTTCACCTGTACCAATTCCATCTTGCCCTGTACCCCCCTAGGGTGATGGTGGTTGACAACCAATGCCACTGTCAGAATTCACCACTAAGAACTAGTACTGGAACTAAAATTCATACCCCGTGACCCTCCCCTAGCCATGAAAATAAGAAAAAGAAAAACCTTAATATGGCTATGGAATAAAAGTGCAGTAAAAAGATTAAAATTGAAAAACCTGTGGAGGTGGAAGAGGAGGACTCAGAGGAGGAGGTTGAGGGAAAGGCTAGGAGAAAATCTGTGAGAATTGCCCAATCCCAGGCAAGGCACAAAAAAAAATCCAATAGATTTAGGGTTGAGGAGGTTGAAGAGGAGAGTTCAGATAATAATGAAGAAGAAGGGGAGAAGGAGGATTCCAAAAGAGAAGAAGGTAAGGAGGAGGTAGAAAAAAGTATTAATTCAATGGACAATTATGTTGACAATGCCTATACTTAGGTGTCAGTTGGCAATGCTGCTACTATAGAGACTACCCATGTTTCCACAAACTTCACCCTTCAACCCATTACCTTCTATGAGGATAGAAACAAAGTGGACACTTCCCCCATCACTATTTCGTCCCTGACCAAGGAAAAATCTAAGGTTTTTACTAACCCAAGGGTTTTGCAGGATGATAACCAGGTGCAGAATGCTAAAAAGGAAGCTAAAAAGGTGGAAATGGATAATAAAGAAGAGACCGAGGAGCAATTGGAGGTGTATGCCAAATTGGAAAAGAGTGTCAAAATTTTAGAAGAACTATTTTTCTCCTTCTCTAAATTTGGCCTAAAGGTCACCCACACCACTGCCACCACCCTCCAACTGCTGGCACAGGAGAAGGAAGATGTTGGAATGGATATGAAGGATCATAAGCTCCTCTTTAAATTCCTAGGTAATGACTAGGCCTAGATTCTGTTGGCTACGAAGGGAAAGGAGAAAACTGTGCATTAATTTTTTTAGTTTTAGGGGAATCTCAAATCCAAGTTCTTTATGTTATTTTGTTGTTTCTGGTTTTGCTAGTTTCCAGCTGTTGCTTAGACTTGGGTTGGCCTAGTTATGCTAACAATTTTTATGATGAACTTTCACAGTATGATAGGCATAATAGATTTCTAGTATAGTTTAGATGGTTGTGTTCATAATACAATGTTGGATAGTTATATGCATAAATATTACTATGGTTAAGTGGTACTTTAGTTTATTTTTTTAATGTTCTCTATTGGTCTCTACTAGTAATGTCCTGCTTATGAGCTTTTTGGTTGTAAGGGTCAACCTGCTTGTTTTTGGTCATTTTTTAATTCAAAAATAAATGCAAAAATATATAAATCTACGAATAAACAAATATATAAATCAATAAAATAAAAAAAATCTACAAATGCACAAATATATAAATCGACAAATGCACAAAAACATAAATCAATAAATGGACAAATATAAATCAAAAAAATGCACAAATATCTAAATAAATAATAATACACAAAAATATAAATCAATAACAACATACAAAAATATAAATTAACAAATATACAAATATATAAATTAACAAATGCATACAAATGTAAGTCAATGACAACATATAGAAATATAAATTAACACAAAAATAGAAACCAATAACAATATATAAATATATAAATTAATAACAACATAAATATAAATCAACAAATGCACAAATATATCAATAAAAAAGAACCAAAAAAATAAATAAATAACAACACACAAAAATATAAATCAGTAACAAAACACAAAAATAAAAATTAACAAATGCACAAATATATAAATCAATAAAAGCACAAAAATATAAATCAATAAAAACATACAAAAATATAAATCAATAACACACAAACACAAATCAACAAATGCACAAATATATAAATTAATAAATGCACAAATATAAGTCAATAAATGTACAAATATAAATCAACAAATGTACAAATATAAATTAGTAATAACACACAAATATATGAATTAACAAATGCACAAATATAAATAAATAACACAAATATATAAATCAAAAAATGTAAAAAATATATAAATCAATAAATACATAAATATATAAATAAAAAAATGTACAAAAATATAAATCAATAACAACACACAAAAATACGAATCAATAAAACACACAAATATATAAATTAGTAAATGCACAAATGTATAAATCAATAAATGCAAAAATATATAAATCAATAAATACACCAGTATATAAATCAACAAATGCACAAATATACAAATATACAAATCAACAAATACATAAAAATATAAATCAATAACAAAAAATAAATAAATCAATAACACAAAAAAATATAATTCAACAAGCGCACACATATATAAATCAACCAATGTACAAATATAAATCAATAACAACACAAAAATATAAATCAACAAATCAACAAACAGATAAATTAATAAATGCACAAATATAAATCAATAACAATATACAAATATATAAATCAACCAATGCAAAAATATATAAATCAATTGCAACACAAAAAAATATAAATCAATAATAAATATAAATAAATATTTAAAGTCTATAAATATGAAAATATAATAATCAATAAATGCACAAATATAAATTAATAACAATATACAAATATATAAATCAACAAATGCAAAAAATATAAATAAATAACACAAAAAATATAAATCGATAAAAACCAAAAAATATACAAATCAACAAAAATTAAAGTCTACAAATGTAAAAATATAATAAACAACAAATAGACAAATATAAAAGTTTAGAAATACACAAATATATAAATCAACAAATGAACGGATATATAAATAAGTAACAACACACAAAAATATAAATAAATAACAACACACAAAAATATAAATCAATAAATGTACAAGGTTTTGTGGGTGTTGTTGATTTGAGCTTTGACCACTTCAATCTTTGATAGTGTGGAGTCTATATTGATTATGGTTATGTCAGTAGCAATGAGGAAAACACATAATGAAATGAATTTATATGATTTTGAAGAGGAGGATTTCGAGCTCAAAGATATGGAGGAGAGTTGTTTTTCCAATGAAGATGGACTGAGCAAAGGAGGAGACAATGATGGTGATGATTTTGTCATCTTGGCAGGGTCCACTCTCTGAGGATGATCATATTGGGCACAGAAGATATCATGGGTGATGGTGATGATGATGAATCAAATTCTATTAAAAATACAAGGTCTGAGTGGTTCAAGGTTAGTAATGGCATGAGTCATTATGGAGGGAAGCTTTGGAAAAGTAGGTGTCCTTCTTATACAATGCATAAGAAAGTGAAACATTCTAATGCCCACCCTTCAGGTCTACTTCTTCAACCAAGCCAATAGATGTCGTCTATGGCAACCATAATGATTTTAGTGTGCCAAAAGCTTATCAAGCATCATCTAGGACTAAAACCAAAAGAAACCTTTTCAAGACTAGGGAGGATAGGCCTACAAAGGCTTGGGAGAGAAAGATAGATCAATTGTTATGTGAAGACATTGCTTCTTTAGATAATAACAACTACAACAATTCTCACACCTAGAATTTTAAATGTTGTAAAATGACACAACGATTAGTCTCAACTTCCATCCAAGTAGTGAAAATGGTCCCCTATCCTTTTGATCCAATTTCATCACTGTAATGCATATTTACACAATGAAGATGGGGCAATATTAAATTATTAAAAGTCATTGAAATTGAAGTTTTGAGAAAATATGGATCTACAATCCTTGAGGATAAAATATCAGAGATGAGTTTGATTCAGAATTCATCATTCTGAAACTTTGGGAACAAATTTTTTATGACATTTCAAAGTCATTTTCAAATTGATGTTAAATTTAGGAGGGGCAATGGAAACAAACTCCTATTGCCAATAGGCAATGATAATCTCTAGTGCCAAGATATCATATTGTTATACATAAAAGAAAAATAATTTTGTATCTACATCAAAACCAGCAAGTACATGCTTACTTTCACACTACTAGGCATAAACTATAATGGTAATATATTTAAAAAAAAAATCAAAACACTATGACTAATTGTGAATTTCAAAGCCTATGAATTTGATACCAAATTTTCATTTATCTTTTGAGAGACAAATATGCTTGAAAGCATTCAACATAGTAGCACCTTTCTTTTTAAAAAGATGAAAAAGACATACATACATACATACATACATACATACATACATACATACATATATATATATATATATATATATGTACATATGTATATAGATATATGTACATATGTATATATATATATATGTACATATGTACGTACGTATGTACATACGTACGTACATATGTACATACGTACGTACACATGTACACACATGTACACATGTACATGTGTACGTACATATGTACATACACATGTACACATGTACATGTGTACGTACATATGTAAGTACA